>CM048745.1:92242398-93450314 GCA_026315105.1 Locusta migratoria
GGAATATGATTCGAAACAGTGCTTTGAGTCCTTCAGACGATACACCCACCTGTTCTTTTTGACGTTGTGGTCTTTAGTCCGCAGACTGGTTTGATGCAGCTCTCCACGCTACCGTTTCCTATGCAAGTCTCTTCATCTGAGAATACGTTCGACAACCTACATCCTTTTGAATCAGCTTACTATATTCGTCCCTCGGTCTCCCTCTACAATTTTTACCCCACACGCTTCCTTCTAATGTTAAGTTGACAATTCCTTGATGTCTCAGAATGTGGCCAACCAATCTCTCCCTTCTTTAGTTAGTATATGCCAGAAACTCGTTTTCTCCCCGATTCGGTTAAGAACCTCCTCGTTAGTTACGTGATCTACCCATCTAATTTTCACCATTCCTCTGTAGCGCCACATTTCAAAAGCTTCTATCATATTTTTATCGTCCACGTTTCACTCCTATACAATGCCACACTCCAGACACATGCTTTCAGAAAGGACTTCCTAACATTTAAATTAATGTTGGATGTCAGCAAATTTCGATTCTTCAGAAACGCTTTTCTTCCCGTAGCCATTCTGCATTTTATATCTTCTTTACTTGGGCCATAAAAAGTTATCTTGCTATCCAAATTACAAAATGCGTCTACTACTTTTATTGTCTCATTACCTAATCTAATTCCTTCAGCATCGCCTGGTTTTCTGACACTGCATTCCATTACCTTTGTTTTACTCTCGTTAATGTTCATCTTATATATCTTCCTTTCAAGACACTGTCCATTCCATTCAATTGGTCTTCCAGATCTTTTGCGGTCTCTGATAGAATTACTATGTCATCGGCAAACAGCAATGTTTTTATTTCTTCTCCCTGCACTTTAATGCCATCTCCAAATTTCTCCTTCCATTAGTTTACTGCCTGTTCAATGTACAGATTTAACAACATTGGGTAATGGCTACAACTCTCTCTTACTCCCTTCCCAACCTCTGCGTCCCTTCCTTGCCCTTCGACTCTAATAACCGCTGTCTGGTTTTTGTATAGGTTGAATATAACTCTTCAAATAAAATGTTACAAATGTTTGTATAGCCTATGGGACTTCACAACGGGGTCATCAGTCCCTATACTTAAAAACTACTTATGAACTAACTAATACTAAGGTCGGCAAAAATATCAATGCCCGAGGAGGAATTCGAACCCCCGACCGTAGTGGCCGTGCAGCCCGTGACTGGAGCGCCTCAGTCCCGTCGGCCACCGCGGCCGGCCATAACTCTTCGCTCCCTATATTTTCCCCCTGCTACCTTCAGAATTTGGAAGAGTGTATTCCAGTCGACATTGTCAAAAGCTTTCTCCATATCAAAAACGCTAAACGTAGGTTTACCTAATGGTCAGAACCCTGTCCTACTCCCTTCCCAACCTCTGCGTCCCTTTCTTGCCCTTCGACTCTAATAACCGTTGTCTGCATTTTGTAGAGATGGAGTGTAACTCTTCGCTCCCTATATTTTCCCCCTGCTACCTTCAGAATTTGGAAGAGTTTATTCCAGTCGACATTGTCAGAAGCCAAAGCCGGATTTAGGGGGGACAAAGGGGGCAGTTGCCCCGGGCGGAGTATTTAGAGGGCGGCAAATATTGACCGACTCACTTTTTTTTAAGGATATATCTTGGTATAATTTAATAAAATTAAGTGACACAGAATTATTTAATGTAAAATGACTGCAAGAAATACCGAAATCATTTAATGAAACTAAAATATCTGGTTGCTGACTTCAGTGTTGCCATGTCACAGGTACTTCAGCTAATCAAACTTTAAAAATCTACTACATATTAGCCAGAATGACGGAGATGTTTGCGTTATTGCTTAAGTAAATGCACAATGTTTATTAATTTGCATAGATTTCCTTTTTTAGATAAATGAATATTCATATTTCATATTATTCTTGTACCTCTGAAGCTATTTCTAAGGTCAAAGTGCTAGCAGATGATAATGAGGTATCAACGGTATTCTCCGAAAAAAGGATTCGAAGAAAGAAGGAAATATCCGATGAGATTTGTAAGGATGAAGTATCCAACATTCACAGAAGCAATAAGGAATAATTGACAGAGCTTAGTACCAGGTTTACCGCACTTGAGAAAATTGGTGCAAAAATTAGTTTTCTGTGTGCAAATTCAAAAAATAGAAGTGGTTACTTGAAGGCCAAAGCAGCGGAACTGACAGAAGGTGTTAGCGAGGAAGAACTTGAATTTGAAAGTTTCAGACAACATGCGCTGGCAATAGACAGAGCCTTGCAAGATTCCACTGCATCATCAACATTAAGTTTAATTTAGAAAAATAAATTGGTAGAGGGGTATCCCAACCTTACTACAGCGTTAAAATATATCTTACCATTCTAGTTTCTGTTTCGTCTGGAGAAAGAAGTTTCAGCAAGCTGAAACTAATTAAATACAATTGAGGAGCACGACTGCTTAACAAATATGAGTATAATATCCATAGAGCACAAAAAGCTGCTTCTCTAAACTATGATGATAAAAATAGTTTTGCGGCAAAAAAAAAAAAGCTCGAAAAGCGAAATTTTGAATTGATTTTTTATATGATGAGTAATCTTTTAACATTTTTGTATGTACTAAAGTTGTTCTGTTTTCCTTTGATCTTAATTCAGTCAATAAAATAAGTTTTTCTTTTTTAGTCTATGGGACTTAACTACGGGGTCATCAGTCCCTGAACTAACAAACTACTTATGAACTACTTACGAACTAGGATGGCACAAATATCCATGCCCGAGGGGGGATTCGAACCCCCGACCGTAGTGGCCGTGCAGACCGTGACTGGCGCGCCTTAGTCCCCTCGGCCACCGCGTCCGGCAAAATCTTGTGAGATTGTGACATTTATTTAGAAATATGTAACCCAATTAGCGTAAAAAAGTCGATTCTTACGGGGGGGGTGAAAGAAGGGGCGGCAAATTTAAGCTTGCCCCCCTTGGCAAATGTCCTAGATCCGGCCCTGTCAGAAGCTTTCTCCATATCGACCAACGCTATAAACGTAGGTTTACCTGATGGTTAGTACTCTTGTTAGTACTCTTGTACGAGTTGTTGGATATGCAGATGCATATTTGTGAGTACCAGTGAGGCTTGCAGGGAGCTGTCGTGTTGCAGGCAGATTAAAAATTTCGTGATAGCACAGTCGGTAGTGCGCTTGCCTGCGAAAGGCAAAGTTCCCAGGTTCGAGTTCCGGTTCCATCACACAATTTTAATTTGCCAGGAAGTTTCATATCAGCGTACACTCCGCTGCAGAGTGTAAGTTTCATTCTGGAAACATCCCTTACGCTGTGGCTAAGCCAAGTCTCCACCACATCTTTTCTTCTAGGATTGCTAGTCTTGCATGTTTCGCAGGAGAGCTTCTGTGAACTTTGGAAAGTAGGAGGCAAGGTACTGGCGGAAGTAAAGTTGTGATGCGGCATCGTGAGTCGTGTCGGAATAGCTCAGTCGGTAGAGCGCTTGCCCGCAAAAGGCAAGGTCACAGGTTCGAGTCCCGCAATTTTAATCTGCCAGGAAGTTTCAAATATTTTTCTGCTAAGATTTACAATGTGGATATATTGTCTGTGCAAATCTCCCTGTTCTAAAACTATTTTGCTCTTCCATTCTGTTAATCTCTTTCTCTATTCCATTTTTGAAAGCTTTTCCATACAGTCTCTGCAAACAAGACGTTATATTTATTCCTCTATAGTTACTGCAAACTTTCCTGTGACGCTAATGTGTTTCTTAAAGTTCAGTCTCTCATCCTTACCCTTCCCCCAAGCCCTCAAAAATATTTAATATTGCACCATACTTCGGAAATGGATATAATTAGGTTTGGATGAGTCGCTGGATCTGCAGATGCACATTCGCGACTACCAGTGAGGCCTGCAGGAGCTGTGGTGTTGCAGGCACGGCTCGGTGCGGCGCGGGCGGCGCGCGCTGACGGCGGTGGTGCTGTTCTTCCTGCTGGGGCTGCCGTGGCTGCTGGGCCCGCCGGCCAGGGCGCCGCTGCCCGCCTACCTCTTCTGCCTCAGCGCCACGCCGCAGGGGTGAGCGCCCCCTCGCCATACTACATTGCATTTTTTTTTTTTTTTTTTTTGTGGTTTTAGGGCGCACAACTTCTATGGTCATTAGCGCCCAGCCAAGAACATTGATTCGCTATGATCTTTTTAAAAAAACGGTGACTGTCAGAACATCAACAAGAGGCTAAAAACGAAAGATAAAAGACAATTAAAAGAGTTAAATATCCTTGGATAAGTTGGCCAAATTGATAAAACGCAAAACTCGAGCAGCTGCTCGTGTGTCATCAGCTAAGATTTCCTCCAGAGTAGACGGAAAGTGAAGGGCTACACGGAGATGATTAAAATTAACACAAGTCAGTAAAACATGTCGCACTGTCAGCAGTTCACCGCAGGAGCATAGCGGTGCAGGTTCGGCGGATAGCAAGTGACGGTGGCTGAAACGGCAATGACCGATCCGCAACCGAGCCAGGATGACCTCCTCCCGCCGAGAGGGGCGTGAGGATGTCCTCCAAGCGGTCGGGATCGGTTTGACAGTTCGCAATTTATTGTTGTGCAGTGAAAGCCACACACTGTGCCATTGCGACACGATACTCCGGCGAAGAGCCCGTTGAACATCGTCCGATGGGACGCAAAAGGTAGCCATGCGAGGCAAAAGAGCTGCTGCCTTGGCTGCTGTGTCGGCGGCCTCATTCCCGGGCACACCCACATGGCCAGGGACCCACAGGAAAGAAACGTGACAGCTGTCATCCGCCAGCAACTGGAGGGAGCGTTGGATCCGATACACGAGAGGATGGTTCGAGAAAGGGTCCTTAAGACTCTGCAGGGCACTAAGGGAGTCAGAACATATGGCATAGAAAGGGTGGCGGTGGCGGCAGGTATACAAAACGGCCTGGTGGAGGGCGAAAAGCTCAGCCGTGAAGTTTGAGCACCGGTCAGGGAGCTTGTATTGGAAACGGTTGTCCCCGACGACGAAGGCAGATCCGACACCGGCAGTGCTCTTGGAACCATCAGTGTAAATAAATACGGCATTATCGAACCGCGAACGGAGTTCGACAAGCCTCGAGCGGAATACCAAATCCGGAGTGCTCTCCTTGGGGAGCGAACTAAGTTCGAGGTGTGTGTGAACCTGGGCCTGATGCCACGGTGGCAATGGGCTTTCGCTCAACCGAAGGGTGGAAGGAAGGGTAAAATCGAGCCGTTGTAGCAGACGGCGAAACCGAACTCCCGGTGGAAGCAAGGCAATCGCAGACAACTGATATTGGCGATCGAGTGAGTCGTCAAAAAATAATCTGTAAGATGGATGGTTGGGCATCGACCGTAGGCGGCATGCGTATCGACACAAGAGTATGTCACGTCGATTGGTCAAGGGTAATACAGCAGCCTCGGCATACAGACTTTCAACAGGGCTGGTATAAAACGCACCGGTCGCCAGACGTAATCCACGATGGTGGATAGAGTTGAGACGGCGGAGAATCGACGGCCGTGCTGAAGAGTATACAAGGCTTCCATAGTCGAGCTTCGACTGAACAATGGCCTGGTAAAGGTGAAGCAGGACGGTACGATCCGCTCCCCATGACGTGCCACTGAGGACACGAAGAACGTTAAGGGATCGGGCACAACGGGCAGCCAGGTAGGACACGTGCGTGGACCAGCAAAGTTTCCGATCCAACATGAGTCCCAAGAATTTTGTAGTCTCCACGAAAGGGAGAGCAACCGGGCCGAGACGTAGAGAAGGTGGAAGAAATTCCTTGTATCTCCAGAAATTGATACACACAGTTTTCTCAGTGGAGAATCGGAAGCCGTTTGCGATGCTCCAGGAATACAGACGGTCAAGACAGCGTTGGAGAGAACGCTCCAAGAGACACGTCCGCTGGGCGCTACAATAAATTGCGAAATCGTCAACAAAAAGAGATCCGGAGACGTCGGCTGAAAGGCAGTCCACGATCGGATTGATTGCAATGGCAAAGAGCGCCACACAAGACGGAGCCCTGTGGTACCCCATTCTCCTGGCAAAAGGTATCTGACAAAACAGAGCCCACCCGCACCCGGAACTTGCGATCCGCCAAAAACGCTTGAATGAAAAGAGGAAGGCGGCCCCGAAGGCCCCATGTGTGCAATGTGCGGAGAATGCCCGCTCTCCAACAGGTATCGTATGCCTTCTCCAAGTCGAAGAACACGGCTACTGTTTGACGCTTCTTCAGAAAGTTGTTCATAATGAAGGTCGACAACGTAACGAGGTGGTCAGCAGCAGAGCGGTGTCGACGAAAACCGCATTGGATATTAGTCAGGAGGCGGCGAGATTCGAGGAGCCAGACCAACCGAGCGTTAACCATGCGTTCCATCACCTTACAGACGCAGCTCGTCAGAGAAATAGGACGATAACTGGAAGGAAGGTGTTTGTCCTTCCCTGGTTTGGGGATGGGGACAACAATGGCTTCACGCCAACTTGTGGGAACATGACCTTCAGTCCATATGCGATTGTAGGTACTAAGAAGAAAGCACTTGCCCGCTGGAGAGAGGTTCTTCAGCATTTCAATGTGAATGGAATCGGGCCCGGGAGCAGAAGACCGGGACAGGGCGAGAGCACGATCTAGCTCCTGCATGGTGAAGGCGACGTTATAATTGTCCCGATTAAAAGAGCGGAAAGAAGGCGGCCGTGCCTCCTCTACCTGTTTGCGAGGGAGAAAGGCAGGGTGGTAATGGGCAGAGCTCGAAACCTCCGCAAAGAAACGACCCAATGCGTTTGAAACATCAGCTGGGTCCACGAGGACCGCGTTCTCCACGGTCAGGCCAGGAATCGGGGAGTGGACCTTGATGCCGGACAAACGGCGTAGGCCACCCCAGACAACCGTGGAGGGAGTAAAACGGTTAAAAGAACTAGTAAAAGCAGTCCAGCAAGCTTTCTTGCTGTCGTTTATGATACGACGGCACTGCGCTCTCATACGTTTGTAATTGATGCAATTCTCCAAAGTTGGGTGGCGGCGGAAGGTGCGTAAAGCACGGCGCCGGGCTCGAAGCGCGTCGCGGCAGGCTGCAGTCCACCAAGGGACCTGGACACGACGTGGAGAAGAGGATGTACGAGGTATGGAACGTTCAGCAGCAGTGAGGATAACCTCTGTGAGGTATTCGACCTGACTGTCACAGTTGGGAAAATTCTGATTGTGAAAAACAGCCATGGAAGAATAAAGCCCCCAGTCGGCTTTAGAAATGTTCCAACTGGTGGGACGTGGAGATGGGGAATGATGTAGGAAGTGGATGATACAAGGGAAATGGTCACTCGAGTACGTGTCAGAAAGTGCATACCACTCAAACCGACCGGCAAGCTGAGGAGTGCATATTGCGAGGTCTATATGGGAATAAGTGTGTGTTGTGTCAGAAAGGAAGGTCGGTGTACCGGTGTTGAGGCAGACAAGATCGAGGTGGTGGAGAATGTCCACCAAAAGGGAGCCTCTCGGACAAGGTGCCGGAGAGCCCCATAGGGGGTGGTGGGCATTAAAGTCGCCTACCAACACGAAAGGTGAAGGGAGCTGGTCAATAAGGTTTAGCAAATCTGCCCTAGTAAGGGCAGATGACGATGGCGAATATATATTACAGAGGGAGAAGGTAAATGTGGATAAGGTGATGCGGACGGCAACTGCCTGTAGGTGAGTGTGCAAGGAAATGGGATGGAAATAGACGTCGTCTCGAAGCAGCATCAGAACCCCTCCATGGGCTGGGACACCTTCCACAGGTGGCAGGTCGAACCGCACAGAGGTGTAGTGTGGAAAGTCTGCACGATCACGTGGACGCAACTTAGTTTCCTGGAGGCAGACTAGAAGCGGGCAGTGCAATCGAAGGAGTAATTTTAACTCCTCCCGATTAGAACGAATGCCGCGAATGTTCCATTGAAGGAGCGCCATGATAAAAATGAGAGAAGAAATAAGGATAAAAACCAAGTAGCGAGCGGGGTCACCTCGACGGCCGCTGAGAACCGGTTTTCGAGGGAGCACTGCTATCGCTGTCCAGGGGCAAAGGGTCGTGGTCCATAGGTTCGACCGACGCGCCTGCCACCTCCCTGAGTTGATCAGGAGGGGCAGTTTCCACCGCCGGTAAAGGGCCGGGCGCCCGGCAAACGGAGCGTCCCGGTGAAACAGAAGACGGCCGAGGCCGGCAACTGTTGGACGGCGCGACAGATGGGTCACGCCTCGGCGGGGAAGGAGAGGAACTCTTTTTCTTGTCAGCTCTTCTGGAAGAGTGACGGCGGGAAGAGGCAGTTGACGGTTGGGAAGCCTGAGAACGCAGAAAATCCTCGCGGACGGGTTCCTTTTTCAAGGTCCGGGCATCTTGTTTAGGTGCCCGCGGTTTACTAGATGTTGACGAAGACTGTACCTTAGAAGCAGCAGGAGGAAGCGGGGACGTGGAACGGGCAATCTTCGGGCTGGCGGATCGCACAACTGTGTCAGCGAAAGTGAAATCACATGTCTGGGTACTGGAATCTTTGGTAGGTCGAGGTGAGGTGAGTACCTTACTGTATGTACCCGCTGGGAGGACAGTGGGCTTTCGACTCGCCAACAACTTACGAGCGGCAGATGTTGATACCTTCTCCGTAACCCGGATTTGCTGGATTACCTTCTCATCCTTGTATACAGGACAGTCGCGAGAGGAAGCCGCATGGTCACCGTTGCAGTTTAGGCAGTGAGGGGACGGAGGTGGGCAATCCCCCTCATGGGCGTCCCTACCACAAGTGACACACTTTGCTGCATTTGGGCAATGTTCACGGGTGTGATTGTACCTGTGGCATTGAAAACAGCGCGTTGGGTTAGGCACATAAGGTCGGACAGAGATGACTTCATACCCTGCTTTGACCTTCGACGGGAGGTCAACTCTGTCGAACGTCAAAAACACAGTACGAGTCGGTGTCAATTGGGTATCGACTTTTTTCATCACCCTGTGGACGGCTGTCACACCCTGATCGGACATATACGATTGGATGTCTTCATCAGACAACCCATCAAGGGATCTCGTGAAGACTACCCCCCGTGACGAGTTGAGTGTGCGGTGCGCTTCGACCTTAACTGGAAAAGTGTGCAACAACGGAGTACGTATCAGTTTTTGGGCTTGGAAGGCACTTTCCACTTCCAGCAACAATGTGCCATTGCGCTGACGTGAACAGGTTTTAACAGGGCCAGCAATTGCATCTACACCTTTCTGTATAACGAAAGGATTGACAGAATTGAAATCCTTTCCGTCGGTGCGAGAGACAACCAGATATTTAGGAACATTAGGCAGAGTCTTTTTAGGCTGAGGCGAGTCTAACTTACGTTTGTGGGTCAACGTCATGAAAGAAGATAAGGAGGAAGTCATCGCGGAAGTGTCCCCCGTGATTACCGGCGTCTCCGATGGCGCGCTCCTTCCTAGTGGGGGCCCTCTCCGAGGGCTTACCCGCCTTAGGTGATTGTTCACACCTCAGGTCACACCTCCCGAGAACTGACGGAGGGACCAATCGGCACGTTCGGAAGGTACCAGCTCGGGTAATCACCCCTCCCTGGGCCTGGCCTTTACCAGGGGGTACGTACGTGCCTTACATGTCTACCCGGGGCGGGGAATTACGCGTTACCCCGTCACCTGCTACGCACGATAATGCGTGGGTCGGCCTTCAGACACGCACAGGGAGGAAAGAAGAAGAGGATAGGAAAGGAAGAGAAAGAAGGAAAGAAGTGTCTCAAACGCCGAGACGGAGACTAATGAGGAGAAGAAGGCTAGGAGAGTTCAAGGAGAGAAAGACAGAAAACGAAAGGTAAGAAAGGAAGGAACGAAGGAAGAAAAAGCACAACAAGAACCACCGTATCTCACGAAATATGCCCGTCTCCGGGCGAAGGCATAAACCGGGAGGGAAAGTGAAACAGCCTGGGGCAGAAGAAAGGCTGCTCCGGCTCGGGGCCCCGTGCGCGCCACACACGTACCCACAAAAGAACTGTGGGCCCCCTGGGGGGACTACATTGCATTAAGAGTCGCACTTTCTCAACCGGGACCGGCGCAAGCCCAAGTGCCGCCCCGTGCGAGCTGCAAAATTGCCGCCCCCACCCATCCTCTGCGTCCCTTCCTTCCCTTCGACTCTAATAACCCCTGTCTGGTTTTTGTATACATGTACATATACATCTACATCCATACTCCGCAATTCACCGCAAGGTGCATGGTGGAGGGTACACTGTACCACTACTAGGCACTTACTTTCCTACTCCACTCCCATATTGAACGAGGAAAAAGAGAATGGCTATATGCCTCCATACGAGCCCTAATTTCTCTTATCTTGTCTTTGTGATCTTTACGCGAAATGTAAGTAGGCGGCAGCAAGATCGTACTACACTCAGCTTCAATTTCCGGCACTCTAAATTTACGCAACAGAAGTTCACGAAAAGAACGTCGTCTTTCTTCCAGCGATCCCCAATTGAGTTGCCGGAGCATTTCCGTGACACTCGCGCATCGGTCGAACCTACCGGTAACAAATCTAGCTGCTAGTCTCTGAACCGCCTCTATGTCTTCCTTTAAACTGATCTGCTGCGGGTCCCAAACACTTGAGCAATACTCAAGACGTGGTCGTACAAGCGTTTTATACGCGTTCTCCTTTACAGGTGAAGTACATCTTCCCAAAATTCTCCCAATAAACCGAAGTCGGTTGTCCACCATACTTACAACTGTTCTTACATGCTCGTTCCATTTCATATCGCTCTGAAATGTTAAGCCTAGATATCTGAACGACGCGACAGCATGAAGAAGCTCACTACTAATGCTGTATTCGAACATTATGGGATTGTTTTTTCTACTCATGCGCATCACCTTACATTTTTCCACATTGAGAGCTAGCTGCCAATCTTCGCACCAACTAGAAATTTTGTCTAAGTCATCCTGTATGCTATTACAGTCAGTTACAGACGACACCCTCCCATACACCACAGCATCATCAGCAAACAGCCGCAAATTACAACTTACTCTGTCCATCAGATCGTTTATATACATAGAACATAATAGCGGTCCTATCACAATCCCCTGGGGCACGCCTGACTATACACTCGTCTCTGATGAACACTCGCCGTCGAGAACAACGTACTGCGTTCTATTACTTAGGAAGTCTTCCAGCCAGTCACAAATCTGTGAACCTATTCCATAAGCTCGTATCTTCGTTAGCAGTCTGCAGTGTGGCACCGCGTCGAACGCCTTTTTGAAGTCGAGAAAAACACAATCCGCCTGTTGCCCTTCGTCCATGGCTCGCAAGATGTCATGTGAGAAAAGGGCAAGCTGAGTTTCACATGAACGATGTTTCATAAACCCGTGCTGATTCATGGAAAGAAGCTTTTCCGTTTCAAGGAAATTTAGTATATTCGAACTGAGAATATGCTCTAAAATTCTACATGAAACTGATGTCAACGATATCGGCCTGTAATTTTGTGGGTCAGTTCTCTTTCCATTCTTATAAACGGGAGTCACCTGCGTTTTTTCCAATCACTAGGAACTTTGCGCTGAATTAAAGATCCGCGATAAATGCAAGCTAAGTAGGGGGCCAACGCCGTAGAATAGTCTTTGTAAAACCGAACTGGTATTCCATCCGGACCAGCAAACATTTTCGTATTTAGCTCTCTCAGCTGCTTCTCTACACCGGAAATACCTATTGCTATGTCCCCCATTTCGGAATTTGTACGTTGATCAAATGATGGTACATTTGTGTGGTCCTCCTGCGTGATAGATTTCTTAAAGGTTAAATTTAGAACTTCAGCTTTCCGTTTGCTTTCTTCTATTACTGCCGCGGAATGACCAACGAGTGACTGGACAGTGGGCTTTGACCCACTTATCGATTTTACATAGGACCAGAATTTTTTCGGGTTCTCGGAAAGATCTTTCGGTAAGGTATGGCTGTGATAATTATTGTATGCTTCGCGCATCGATCTTTTTATAGATGCACGAATCTCTACTAGCTTTTGCCTGCCATCATTTGCGTGTCTTTTTCTGGATCGAGAGTGCAACAGCCTTTGCTTTCTCAGCAGCTTTCGAACATTATTATTATACCGAGGTGGATCTTTTCCATCCTTAATCGTCTTTACTGGCACATATTTCTCTAACCCTTTATTAACAATGCACTTAAATTTAGTCCACAATTCCTCTACATCCATAGTCCCAGGATTAAACGATGCCCATTCATTTTTTAACTGCGATCGTAACATTTGCTTATCGGCTCTTCCCAACAAAAGCACGCTCCTAGCCTTCTTGATTGGTTTACGAACTTTGGTCACCATCGACGCTATGACGATATCATGATCACTAATCCCTATCTCTACACAGATATCGCTAATAAGGTCAGGCCTGTTTGTGGCTCTAAGGTCTAGAATATTTCCATTGCGCGTGGGTTGCCGGTTTAACTGCTCAAGACAGTTTTCGGAGAATGTGTCCAAAAGTAGCTCGCAAGACTGCTTGTCTGCACCGCCTGAAATGTAACTAGCGAGGTACCAATATATGCTCTTAATATAACTCTTCGCTCCCTATATTTTACCCTTGCTACCTTCAGAATTTGAAAGAATGTATTCCAGTCGACATTGTCAAAAGCTTTCTCCATATCGACAAACGATTGTGGAATTTTATTTAAACAAATCTGCAGGAAATATCACCATTAAATCGCAATTTTTGTTTTTTTTACTTTTCAGATCTCTTTCGGTCAGTGAGTGGCCAGTCTCAAAGCTTTTGCGTAATGTGTATCCCTTTAGCACGGCATGGTATTGTACCACGTACAGTGGTAGGAGGTAGCGTTGGAGGGCTCATAGATATGGCGACTTTGGCAATTGAATGTTTTGTGTCCCAGCCTCGTCGCCGCTTTTGTGCCTCGTTTCCGTCGTAGGTGTCGGTGGCCGAGTAGGAAGACCGACCCAGGAATAAAGGTAGCACGCTTGTGCAGGTACGGATGGGAGCAGCCAGTGGGACAGCAGAAACTAGAAACACTAGAGTAAATTAGAACGAGATATATATTGCACAGAATTTATACAATACTTAACTTTTACATAGCTCAGTACTGCAGAATGCTTATACATAGTTGAGCTAGAGGCCTGCCTAGTGCCTGTCTGATAGCAAAGTCTTCACAGGTGCCTATCTTATTCCGAAGTGCTAACTGGTTCCTATGTCAGTCCCAAGTGAACGAAGTCGTTCAGTGGTGGCCACGAGCGGAGTTCTAGCAGAGGGCGCTCGTGGCTGACGTCGTAAGAACGCCGCGCCGTGCGTGCATGGCGGCGCGCGGCGGAAGTAGGTGGCGCTCACTTTGTACTTGTGCGACACCACAGAATGTGATTTGGCAAGGCAACTGGACTTGATGTGATTCAAATATTTGCTTTATGTAAAGCTCACAAAGCGCCATTGACAGTGCTGAATGTTTTGTGTCCCAGCGACTTTTGTGTCTCTTTTACGCCGGTTTTCGTGGGTGTTGATAGCCGAGTTGAAAGAGACCGACATAGGAATAAAGGATGCACGCTTGTGCAGGTACGAAGGTGAGCAGCCAGTGGGACAGCAGAAACTACAAACACTAGAGTAAATTAGAACGAGATATATTTCATAGAGAATTAGTAATACTCAACTTTTACGTAGTTCTTGACTGCAGAATGCTGATACATAGATTCGATAGAGAGGCCTGCCTACTGAAGATTCCTAGTGCCTATCCGATAGCCAAGTCTTAACTGGTGCCTATCTGATTCCCAAGTCTTAACTGGTGCCTATCCGATTCCCAAGTCTTAACTGGTGCCTATCCGATTCCCAAGTCTTAACTGGTGCCTATCCGATTCCCAAGTCTTAACTGGTGCCTATCCGATTCCCAAGTCTTAACTGGTGCCTATCCGATTCCCAAGTCTTAACTGGTGCCTATCCGATTCCCAAGTCTTAACTGGTGCCTATCTGATTCCCAAGTCTTAACTGGTGCCTATCTGATTCCCAAGTCTTAACTGGTGCCTATCTGATTCCCAAGTCTTAACTGGTGCCTATCTGATTCCCAAGTCTTAACTGGTGCCTATCTGATTCCCAAGTCTTAACTGGTGCCTATCTGATTCCCAAGTCTTAACTGGTGCCTATCTGATTCCCAAGTCTTAACTGGTGCCTATCTGATTCCCAAGTCTTAACTGGTGCCTATCTGATTCCCAAGTCTTAACTGGTGCCTATCTGATTCCCAAGTCTTAACTGGTGCCTATCTGATTCCCAAGTCTTAACTGGTGCCTATCTGATTCCCAAGTCTTAACTGGTGCCTATCTGATTCCCAAGTCTTAACTGGTGCCTATCTGATTCCCAAGTCTTAACTGGTGCCTATCTGATTCCCAAGTCTTAACTGGTGCCTATCTGATTCCCAAGTCTTAACTGGTGCCTATCTGATTCCCAAGTCTTAACTGGTGCCTATCTGATTCCCAAGTCTTAACTGGTGCCTATCTGATTCCCAAGTCTTAACTGGTGCCTATCTGATTCCCAAGTCTTAACTGGTGCCTATCTGATTCCCAAGTCTTAACTGGTTCCTATCTCAGTTCCAAGTGTTAACTGGTTCCTATCTCAGTTCCAAGTGTTAACTGGTTCCTATCTCAGTTCCAAGTGTTAACTGGTTCCTATCTCAGTTCCAAGTGTTAACTGGTTCCTATCTCAGTTCCAAGTGTTAACTGGTTCCTATCTCAGTTCCAAGTGTTAACTGGTTCCTATCTCAGTTCCAAGTGTTAACTCTCAGTTCCAAGTGTTAACTGGTTCCTATCTCAGTTCCAAGTGAACGATGCAGCTATCGTGGCCACGAGCGGTGTTGTAGCAGAGGGCCCTCGTGGCTGACGTAAGAACGCCGCGCCGTGCGTGCATGGCGGCGCGCGGCGAAAGTAGTTGGCGCGCACTTTAGACTTGTGCGACACCACATTGATTTAGTTTTCAGATCTGTTTCGGCCAGTGAGTGGCCAGTCTCAAAGCTTTTAATATGTAACTAGCTGAACCCCCCGCTGTTTCGCATGCGTAGGCGGGTTGGTCTGCACCAGTTGTTTCTTTTTAATCCCGATGAAGAATCCATATCTTAAGTTTCGTAGTTATAGCTTGAAATTTGAGTTAACAGCAACATATTCTTGAAAATCAATTTTTCCATCTCGTATTTCACCCCCTTATTGGTCGAATTTCCAAAAAATAACGAAACACAAAAATAATGGAATGCGGTCTTAGAAAATCAGGCGATGCTGAAGGAATTCGATTAGGTAACGAAACAATGAAGGTGGTAGATGAGTTTTGTTACTTGAGTAGTAAAATAACATGCGATGGTCGCAGTACAGAGGATATAAAATGACAAATGGCAATGGGAAGAAAAGCATTTTTGAAAAAGAGTAATTTGCTAACATCGACTATTAAGTGTAAGGAAGTCTTTTCTGGAGGGATTTGTGTGGAGTGTTGCCTTGTACTAGAGTGACACATGGACGATAAGCAGTGCGGACAGGAAGAGAATAGAGGCTTTTGAAATGTGGTACTACAGAAGAATGCTGAAAATTAGGTGGGTAGATTGCATAACTAATGAAGAGGTACTGAACAGAATTGGTGAGAAAAGGAATTTTTGGCATACCCTGACTAAAAGAAGGGATCGCTTGGTAGGACACATTCTTAAACATCGGGGAATTGTAAATTTAGCATTGGAGTGAAGTGTGTGGGGTAAAAATCGCAGAGAGACCAAGAGACGCGTATAGTAAGCAGATTAAAATGGATATGGGTTGCCGTTCTTATGAGGAGATGAAAATACTTGCTCAGGATAGAGTAGGGTGGAGAGCTGCATCAAACCAGTCTCCGGACTGAGGACCATAACAACAACGAAACACGTGTCTTTTAAATTTGAACTCCGAATCCAAATCCGCAAATTTGTATGTCTAACTTCAAAATTGCCTAAATAGAAACATATTTCCGAAAAACATCCCCTCTCCAATTTAACCCCCTTGATGGTTGAATTTCCAAAACACGTATTTTTTTAAATCATAAACAATACAAATACCAATTTTTGTAGCTATAGCTTCAAAATTGTCTTGACAACAATGTGTTTTCGAAAAGAATTTTTGATCCCCTCTTGTACCCCCTTATTTGTCGAATTTCAAAAATGCCGAAACATGTGTTTTTTTATTTCGAACCCTGAATTAAAATCCGAAATTTTGTAGTCCTAGCTTCAATATTGCCTTATTAATTACGTATTTTCAAAAAACGTTTCATCCCCTATTTCACCCCCTTACGGACGGAAAATCAAAAATTCGCTTCTTAAATGACGTCTACAGAGTAAGATCAACACCCTCCACAAAATTTAAGTTTCTATCTTCAGTGGTTTGGGCTGGGCGATGATGTGTCAGTCAGTCAATCGGGACACTTCCTTTTATATATAGAGATTACATCTAAACCGATATGTTGACAGTTACGTTCAGCATGACGGAAAGGCCGCGGCGGATTAGCCGCGCGTGCTGGAGCGCCGTGTTGTGGTGCGCGCCGTCGGGGGGTTAGAATCCCCCCTCGGACATGGATGTTTGTGTAGTCCTTAGTGTAAGGTAGTTCAGAAGTAGTTTGTAAGTTTAGGGACTGATGACGCCGCAGTTAAGTCCCTTAAGCCTTACAAACATTTGAACGTGACGGAATAGATGTAAACATAACTCAAAGCATTGATAATAGCCACACTGTGCCCGAAATCTATGTAGGTCTGGAAAAAACAAAAATTGCGACTGTTTGGTGACTTTCTCTACAGATTTGTACAAAACAGTCTCTGGGCACCAGCTCGAAAATGGAGTCAAACCTGATTAAAGAAATCTAGGTAATTTTAGTAAGTCTTGTGAATTCACAAACATGATCAAATGTGTATGATATCTTATGAGACTTTATTGGTAAGGTCATCAGTCTCTAAGCTTACACACTACTCAACCTAAATTATCCTAAGGACGAACTCATACACCCATGACAGAGGAAGGACTCGAACCTCCGCCGGGACCAGCCACACAGTCCATGACTGCAGCACCTTAGACCGCTCGGCTAATCCCGCGCAGCATGAACATACAGTTAACGTAAATGTACAGTTTTCAATGGTCGTGAACAGATAATGTATTCAACGAAAAACAGTATACACTAAATAAATTTTGGAAAAGTGATAGTGTGTGAATAGTAGCCCTATTGTCTAACAAAAGTGCCGGTCAGAGTTTATTATTGTTCATGCAGGCGGAGACAGTTTTTTCATGGCTCAAAATACAAAAATTAAAAATACGTCGAAACCCAACGTACGCCAGGTTTACTACCAATGTCTCTATCCCTTGTAATTACTAGCAGCGTATTTGCCATTCTGAATACTTCTAGCCATTGTAGATGTTGGACATGTTTGACTGTAGTCATGTTCAACGATTTTTTTTCCATAATGCGGGAAGAATAAAACACTCGGACATTGCCATTGAAGGGCTTAGCAAAATGTCTTCAGGTTTAACACATAATCGCAGTATCGAACATTGGATTCGAACTTTCAAATTAGATTTCGTCCTCTACAAAATTAGTCGTGAGTAAACGCAGCCTGGCAGTCCTCCACTCATAAGAATACTGGCGTGTACGCCAGACTGCTTCCCCCTTTCTGTTCCTCCGGCGTAAACACGACGGTGCTGTCACAGTGGCTTTGTTCAACAGGGGCAGCCGGCAGGAAGTCAGGTAATGTTCCCGAAGACGCTCCCTCCGAGGTTTGGTTTCAAATCCCCTCTTGGGCAAGAAAGCTGAGATTGCCCAAAAAAATTAAAAAAAGTGGGGCAGGTTTGCCGCCCCTCGGAAAGTGTCGCCCTGTGAGGCCGCACGTTTCGCACGTCAGCAACGAACGTGGGCCACTACTGAATGCAACCAACATACCGTAGGTGTACACCCCTATGGGCTGCAGTCGTCTGACTATTCACAATTGTTACAACAATGAAATTGTAGTGAATACTGGTAGTCAGTTCATATGCATACAAATACCGTCATGCGACAAATATGCTAGTAAATATGAGACATTCCTTAAGTCTTGTAAATTACATCATCATCGTCACCATCATCATCAGAGACTGATGCCTTTCAGCGTTCAGTCTGGAGCATAGTACCTCTAATAAAATTCCTCCATGATTCCATATTCAATGCTAACATTGATGCCTCGTCTGATGTTATGCCTTTCAATTCAAAATCATTCTGCACCGAATGTAAGTACTTTCTTCTTGGTCAACTCAACTCCTCTTACCCTCCACTGACGAGCTCATGAGTATCTTAGGTAACCTTACTTTTCCCATGCGAGTAACATGACCCCACCATCTGTCTGTTCGCTCTAACTGCTTCATCTATGGTTTTCATTCCAAGTTTATCTTTGATTTCGTCATTATGGACACCCTCCTGCCATTGTTCCCATCTATTAGTACCTGCAATCATTCTTGCTACTTTCATATCTGTAACCTCTACCTTATGAATAAGGTAACCTGTATCCACCCAACTTTCACTCCCATAAAACAAAGTTGGACGAAAGATTGAGCGGTGCACCGCTAACTTAGTCGTGGTACTAAGGAGAGGAGAGGCTGATCTTCATATCATAATCCTTGCACCTCCGGTCGAGCTCTGAAATATTAGTTTGCAACCTAATTACAGTTAATTTTAATATATTACAATTCAGATGTCTTATCAGCGGTGGTAAAATGGCCGACCGCGTTAAAGCCGTCAGCACACGGATCGTGTGTCTGAACGTGTGTGGTCAACGTGCCGAGTCCACCGTGCGGCTGAACGCTCGGAGACGGCGCGACTTGTGCATACGAGACGTGTGCCTCAACGAGCTACACGCGACTGCAGCGCGCTCCAGCGACAGTTGTCGGCGGTATCAGTTGCTGCAATCACACTGTTTACCAAATCAAAAAAGTAGAATTCCTGCTATACCTCTAATGAACCGTTTATTTCCGCGCTTGAGCTTATGTTCTGTGATAGTCCTAAATAAATAACAACAAAACACCTATGAACGTAAGACTCTCATAAAAGTTGCATTCTATGTCGATAAGTGCAGCGAATAATAAAAGTTTCATGACAAACTGTGCGATAACAAGCCCCCATCCCAGACTTCATCCTACCGTCCCATGTCTTACCTCCGTGTTCAGCAAGGTTCTGGAAACCATCCTTACCCGTCTTATCCACCAGCACCTCCACCGCCCCCAGTTCCTCCCCCTTTCCCAATGTGGCTTCCAACCCCCCTCTGCCGACGACCAGCTCCTTCGCGTAACTCATCTATCCGTCCAACTCAAATCTCGTCGCTCCGTAATTTTTGTCTCCCTAGATATCCAAAAAGACTACGACCGTGTATGGCATTCCGGTCTCCTTTCCAAGCTCCAATTCTAAGCCCTTCCTATTAATTACGCCCGCCTCATTGCTTCTTTTCTCACCCACCGCCCCTTCTAAGTGACTGCAACTCCGACTCCCGTTTGTTCTACCCCTCCACCGGGGTGCCCCAAGGCTCCGTCCTCTCTCCTCTCCTTTATCTCATCTACTCCGCCGACATGCCCCAATCCAAGCCTCCCGTCTATCTCCTACAATATGCTGACGACACCGCCTTCCTAGCCCTCGCCCCCTCCCTTGCCCGTTCCCAGTTTTTGCTCCAGTCCCACCTCACCGAGTTCGCCTCATGGTGTAACCGGTAGCTCCTCTCCGTCAATCCCGACAAATCCCAGGTAGTTATCATAGGTCGTACCACCCCGTCCTTCCGTCTCCATGACCTTACCCTCCACAACCGCCCTATCCGCCACACTCCCACCCTGAAGTACCTTGGCCTAACTCTCGATCGTAACCTTTCCTTGACCCCCCACCTCCGCACTGTGCGACAGAAAGCCCTTTCCCGCCTTAACCTCCTAAAACTGTGCGATATAAAATTAGAACTGGCCTTCACAACACAAAGATTATTTCAATAGTCTCGCTTTTTAGTAAATCTTAAAAGATCATGTTCTAGGGGCGTCGACTTTTGAAAATCAGTGTGGGTGCTCTATATCATAGTTCACAAATGTTGAAAACTACATTATGCCCCGTATCATCCTTTCTTCCAAGAGTTGACATATCATGGTCTTTCTATCTTCTTATTTAAAGCTGTCTAAATAAGGCAAAGACACACTTTTATTATCAAAAATAAATTGTCATTAGTACGTTTGCGATTTAGAATTCTCTTAAATTTTCGAAAAAGAGATTCCTGTAATATTAAGTATAATTTATTATATGCTAGCTGAAAACGTGGTGTTGCTCGGGTATTTATTTATTCCAGTATTCAGTAACTCACTACTCCCTCTGTCCATCACCTCCTCCCTCTCTCTGTCTAATTACCTCCCCCTCTCCGTTCTCTCATCCATCCCACTGCCTATACCGTTACTCCCCCGCTCTCTGCCAGTTCCCTCCTGTCCCCTGCGTCTGTTCATCCCGTCTCTACCTTGTGTGTGAAAAATTCTGCCAAATTTCAGGGTGATTGGTCAAACCGTTCATCCGAATGCGAAAAAATTTTGATGGTTGGCCTCCATAATAAAACGAAAGGCACTGTCTGCATAATAATTCATACGGTGTGTGGCAGAGTCTACTTTACAACAAAGTCAAAACCAAACTACAGTTTTATTTCGATTTTCGATCTTGCTGAAGTTTCGCAAATCGAAACTTGCTCATGTCGACTTATATCGCTAGTTTCATCCACAATTATGGAATAGTATAGGGAATGTATCACTATCTTTATCAAATTATAGTCTTCGTTCACCATAACTGAACCTAGTTCATCTGTTATATCATGCGAAATCCATCTACAGTTATCTTCAGCAATTAACTGTAACAATCCATTGTAATTGGAATTTTCGTCTGTATGACCACGGACTGCTAACCCCTGCACCATGAGATACCGTAATGGTGATAACATTCTCAACAGAGCTAGTCTAGCAGACTTCATTTTTTCCTCTCCTTTACTTTTGACATTAAACATTGCACGTTCACACCTTTATCAACTGCAATTTTCCTACCACTGCAAGACATGTGATACATTGACTTTTCATGAGTGGCAGATCTTTCTAACGCTTTGTTCCAAGAAGAAAACCCTACTTCAACGAATGCTTTTATCGCATCTACGTCTTGTTTAGTTTTCTTCGTGGAAGACCCACTTCCGAAACTCATTTCCTTACATACAGAACAGAACACTTTATCGCACTTTTCGTCGTATAAAACCGACTTATATTTGTCTTCCCACTGTTTTTGAAAAGAACGGCCACCACCAACACGACCAGTTATCTTCTGTTCATTCGATACACTGGCTGAATCGGAACCACCTGAAGGAACTTGTGGGTGTGTCGTAGCCGAATCACTGTTCATCTACGAGCGAACAACGAATTTATGCATTACAGAAACCAACTATAAAAAATAATAAATGTATAAAATTGTAATTCTCTTTGTAAATAATACCGTGTTAACCCGCGGTCGCTCGCGTATATTGTTGTCACGCGATAACTCCCGTGTAACATTTTTTATTAACAATGAGATATTACACCTTTTCATCTCTGTGCCAGAAAAAGACGTTTATAGAATAATTTGAAACTTCCTGGCAGATTAAAATTGTGTGCCGGAACCGGGACCCGAACCTTGGACCTTTGCCTTTCGCGGGCAAGCGCTCTACCGACTGAGCTATCCCGACACGACTCACGATGCCGCCCCACAACTTTACTTCCGCCAGTACCTCCACCATACCCCATAAGCTATACAAACATTTGAACATTTTTTTGTACGCTTATCCCATCCGAACGACAGGACGCAGAGACTTGAATATTTGTACAGTTACTGATTTATGTCTGAGGAAGGTTTTAGGCACGGTTTTTATAGAGATCTGGTGGATATTTAGTAATTTGAAGTATATAAGGCGAAATGCGGAAAATTATATTTACTCTTCGAAAATGGTTTTATTGGTTGCATTGTTGCTTGATGGTTGATAATGATAAAAGGGTAGGGTATATTGGGATGGAAAGTTATCAGTGTATATAAAATTCTACGTGTGTGTGTGTGTGTGTGTGTGTGTGTGTGTGTGTTTCTTAATATTGCGCTCTGCAGCGGAAACTATAGAACGCAAACGAATGGTCTGTGTGTAATTGCTGCCCGAAGTCTCCCGTTGTACACCATAGCAGTTCCATGACTATAGCTATAAGGGGGTGGAAGATATCGTGGTTGAAAGTCGTCAAATTATAAAAAAATTTGGACTTACTGCCAGCTATGACGTTTGCGACTCTATAGCAAACGTGATGCCACAGACCATATCTTTGGTCTATGCGTCCTACAATGTCTTCAGCTCTTACGAATAAGGAAATAAATAAGAATAAACAAGCAAAGCGGTAAAAAAGAAATTTCGTTTAATACATCTGTTAAATCGATTTGACGTTTCGCGCATTACATCAAGTAATCGATCTGTGATATTACAATCATTATTGTTGAATTTCATTATGGGATACTTCGAAACGAGTGCATTGTTACGTGTGATTTGATCTATCAACACGCGAGCGGAGCCGTGGGTTTACGCTAGTACCGGTATGGTGGTGGTGGTGGTGGTGGTGGACATGAGGGACCAAACAACGAGGTCACCAGTCCCTTCAACCCCAAATTGTATACGCCACGGAACCCAACGAAAAATAGGTGAGAGCCAAAAGACCATTACACTAGGAAATAAAATCGACTCGCCAACAAGACTAAGACCAACCCAGGGCAGCAAATGCTACAGTGTCCGATCCCACAGCTCTGGAAGCGACCTCTAGCCTAAACCACAAGGTACTAATGGCACAGTGGTCAACGTATCATAGCTCCAGAGCAGGGAGAAATAAAACTACATTAAAATATAAAAGAGTGGGGGGGGGCTGATGGGGATAAGGCTCTAAACCCCACAATCAGCCAAGAATCACAAACCCACTCACCCCGACCAAGCGAGTCCTAGAGCTGACAATAAAATCTACTTTCACGGAGGAAGGCAAGGACGCGATCAACCATCCGTGGGTCATCCGCCAAAACTAAAGGCAATGCAGGCGGTAGGCCATAGTCACCACGAAGTGTCGAATAGAGAGGACATTCAGTCAGAATATGAGACACGGATTGTACGGCTCCACAATCACAATGTGGTGGATTGTCATTTTGTAAAAGAAATCCATGGGTCAGCCTGCAGTGTCCAAGACGGAGGCGACAGGCTACTTCATTCCCTGTAATACCAACATGGCTTGGCACCCAGAGAAAGGTAACGGAGCAGGCAGCACGATGAAGGTCAGCAAGGAGTTCATGGATGGAAATAACTAAAGGATGGGAGGGGAAACAACGATCAATGGCCTGCAGACTGCTCATGGAGTCAGCACAGATTAAACCACGTTCCACGGCAGAATGTTTAATAAAACAGAGGGTTCTATAAATCGCCATCAGCTCTGCCGTAAACACACTGAATGCCTCTGGCAGAGAATGGCATTCCGACCCAACAGGAGATGTAAAAGCATATCCGGAGTGGCCCGCTGTTTTCGAGCCATCAGTGTAGAAGATAGAGGCTCCCTGAAACTCTTCTAGTACTGGGCGCACCAAACGCCGAAAGACCATGGGGGAAATTAAAACTTTGGGCCCTGGAAGAGATCCGCCCGAATTAGTGGTCGCGGCACCATCCACGGAGGTGTGCGTGCAGTAAAATGGGGGGCGCAATCTAGCGAAGGGAAATGGAAATCCCGGCAAAGAGGGGCAAGCCGCAGTCCGACGGGAAGGCCCGCACGCGGCCGGGTATCAGGGGGGTCGAAGCCCTTCATATGCAAAAAGAACCTGGTAAGCGGGATGAGCAGGATATTGCCGGATGGCGATGGCATAAGACGCCAGAAGCTGATGCCGCCTGACCTGAAGAGGACAGATTCCCGCCTCAACAAGGAGACTGTCGACCGGGCTAGTCGGGAATGCACCTGTAGCCAAGCGGACCCCATAATGGTGAACCGGGTCTAATAATTTCAGGGCAGAAGGAGCTGCCGAGCCACCCATAGTCCAATCGGGACAAGATTAGAGCCCGATAGATACGGAGGATAGTTGTTCGGTCTGCACCCCAAGATGAATGAGCAAGGAAACGTAGGGCATTGAGTTTCCTCATACAACTAATCTTTAGGTGGCGAATATGGGGCACCCAAGTCAATTTTTTGTCAAAGAGGAGACCCAGGAAACGATGCTGTGCTACAACTTCCAGGCACTGATTACCCAAGAACAGTTCTGGATCAGGGTGAACTGTAGTACGACGACAAAAGTGCACCACCCTCGTTTTTGATGAGGAAAACTGGAAACCATGGGACGTAGCCCACACTGAAGCCCGCCAAATGGCGCTCTGGAGCTGACGTTCAGTAGAGGCTAATGAGTAGGAGCTGTACCATATGCAAAAGTCGTCGACATACAATGCCAGGGTTACCAGTGACCCAACAGAGCTCACCAACCCATTGATGGCGATTAGAAAAAGTGTAACACTCAACACTGAGCCCTGGGGGACACCGTTCTCCTGTATCCGAGGGGAGCTAAAGGAAGAGCCAACTCTGACACGGACCAGGCGGTGGGATAAAAACTGACGGATAAAAATTGGTAAGGAGCCTCTAAGGTCCCAGTCATGAAGAGAACGTAAAATATGACGACGCCAAGCAGTGTCGTACGCCTTATGCAGATCGAAGAAGACTGCTACCAGATGATGTCTTTTAGAGAAGACCTGTCTGATCGCAGTCTCCAGTCGAAGTAAATGGTCAATAGGGGATCGTCCCTCCCAGAACCCACATTGGTAAGGTGAGAAGTCCCCGGGATTCAAGAACCCAGCATAATCTGTGGCCAACCATCCGTTCAAGTAGTTTACAGGGGACACTTGTCAGGCTTATTGGTCGATAACTGTCCAGCGCCGTCGGGTCCTTGCCAGGCTTGAGGGCAGGGACCACAATACTCTCCCTCCACTGGGAGGGGAAAACCCCTTGAAGCTAAATACGGTTAAAAACTTTTAGGAGAAATTGTCGTTGTGAGGGGTTAAGGTGTTTCAGCAATTGATTATGGATATCGTCAGGGCCAGGTGCTGAATCACGAGAAGAGGAGAGGGCCAGCGACAGCTCCCAGTCAGTAAAAGGTTCGTTATATGGTTCCACCTGGTGAGAAGTAAAGCCTAAGTTGAAGGTTTCGGCCTGGTGTTTCTGAAGGAGAAAGGTCGCCGGATATGAAGTTGTCGCTGATACATTGGCGAAGTGAGTTGCAAGATGTTCTGCAACAACAGATGGCTCTGTGCAGACCCCATCAGGCAGGGCAAGACCAGGGACGGAAGACGGCCGCCAGCTACCTTGGATAGATCGGAGCATAGCCCACACTCTTGTCAAAGGTACAGAAGAACCCAACGAGGAGACAAAATGCTCCCAGCATGTCCGCTTACTTTGTTTGATTAAGTAACGAGCTCTGGCATGCAGACGTTTGAAATTTATTAGACCAGCGAATGGCTGCGGCAACAGTTGCATTCCACCAAGAGACAGGCCGGCGAGTAGGAGGGCCTGTCGACCGGGGAACAGCGGCGTTGGCAGCTTGGGTAATCATGTTGGTCATTTGGCTTATAATATCATCTATACAGCCTGAGGGGGAAGATGGGAACACAACCTGGGATGTATATAGCGGCCAATTAGCACGACGGAATACCCAGCGGGGTACCCTGGCTCGTGGTAGGCGTGAGGGAAGTGAAAGGATCAACGGAAAGTGGTCGCTATCGCAGAGGTCGTCATACGCCAACCAGTGAAATAAAGGAAGGAGAGAAGGAGAAGTGAGAGGTCTATGGCAGAAAAGGTGGCGTGAGCGGCACTAAAATGAGTTGGGGAACCATCGTTGAGAAGGCTCAGATTGTGGTCAGCAAGAAACTTGTCTATGAGGCGGCCCCGGCTAGATGTATAAGCACTGCCCCACAAAGGATGGTGGGCATTGAAGTCCCCAAGGAGGAGGTAAGGAGGGGGCAGTTGCTGAAGGAGGGCCACTAGGGACACGAGTGTAGGTGGCCTGTCAGGTGGAAGGTAGAGGTTGCAAATGGTCAATGGAGTGTCCAAGTGAACCCGGACAGCAACCACTTCCAATGGAGTTTGGAGAGGAATCCAGGTACTGACAATATCTGTCCGGACCAAAGTACAAACCCCACCAGACGCCTGGAGGGGACGAACCCGGTTCCGACAAAAAGCACGGAACCCACGGAGGGTCGGTCAATGTGCATCCATAAACCTCGATTCCTGCAGGACGACACAGGCCGCAGAAGAGAGAGAGATTAGCTGTTTAATCTCCAAGAGGTGACGGTAGTAACCATTACAGTTCCATTGGATGATCACATCACGAGGATCTAGGCGGGAAGCGAATGGCATAACATCTGTCACGCTGCTTTGTCAGCGTCCGTCACCAAAGAAGAAGGGACAACATCCATAAATAGCTGATCAGCCTCGGGCTCAATGGGATGAGCGAGTTGCGAAAGCACAGTCGGCACCTCCGGTGGTACCGGAGGGGCTTTATCTTGTAACTTTGGTTTTTCCTCCTCCTCCTCCTCCTCCTCCTCCTCCTCCTCCTCCTCCTCCTCCTCTCGTGTGGGACGGGCAGGACCCACCCCAGAGAGAGGACTTTTGTCAGTTAGGTCTGGTACTGACGAGGATCGGGCGACCTTTGAACTCACTGACTGGGAGTCCGATGGCCGGCTGGAGGTCGAAGATCTCCGATCTGGGGAACGCCGGGACGGAAGGCCCTGAGATAGGGCACTGTCACCGGCAGGCGACGAAGAAAGGATGCACTTCTCCGGCTGGGAAGGGGTGGGACACAAAGGGAGGGCTACAGGAGCTACAGGAGAGGGAGATGTGAGGGAGGGGTGTGGACGGGGTGTAGGGAGAGATGGGAGTGGGAAGGGGAGGGTGAAAGGCTAGACGATAACGTCGTAGCGAAGGTCGTCGCCATTTGCACGGGATGCAGACGTTCATATTTACTGCGGGCCTCAGGGTACGTCAAACACTCCAGGGATTTGTACTCTTGTATCATCTTTTCTTTTTTGAACATAGGGCAATCTGGCGACCGTGAAGAGTGGTGTTGTTGACAGTTGACGCACACTGGCGGAGGAACACAGGGGCTCCCCTCATGTAGTGGGCGTCCACAATCACCGCATACTGGGACTGCTGTACAGCGAGGACATATGACCAAACCTCATACATCGAAAACACCGCATGGGAGGTGGAATGTAGGGCTTCACTTCACATCGATATATCATTATCTTGACCTTCTCTGGGAGTGTGTCCCCCTCGAAGGCCAAGACAAAGGCCCCAGTATCGACGCGGTTATCTTTAGGTCCCCTCTGAACGCGGCGAACAAAATGTACACCACGCCGCTCGAGATAGGCCCTAAGCTTCTCATCAGTTTGAAGGAGGAGGTCCCAGTGGAATATCACACCCTGTACCATATTCAAGGATTTGTGCGGGACAATTGTTACTGGAATGTCGCCAAGGGTGGTGCAGGCGAGCAAAGCTTCAGACTGGGCTTCCGAGACTGCTTTAATGAGTAATGAGCCAGATCTAAGCTTACCCATAGATTCCACTTCACCAAACTTGTCCTCTATGGTCTCGACAAAGAACAGAGATTTGGTGGTAGTAAAAGTTCCTCCATCAGTCCTTGAGCAAACGAGATAGCGAGGAAAGGGTTTTGCTCCTAACCGGCGAGCCTGGCCTTCCTCCCAAGGGGTAGCAAGGGAGGGAAACATCCTCTTATCCGCAGTAAAAGCATTAAACGATCTCTTCCTGTCTTGAGAGACGGCCGATGCACGACCATTTTGGAGTCTAACTCTTCATGGGGCTAGAGGTTCGCCCTGGTGTCACCCACTCCGAAACCGGGGCTCTCTCCATGGGCGCCACCCAGCCTCAGCAAAGGCCACCTGACACGATGGCCATTGCCAGGAGTTCTGATACCCCCGAGGACAGGCATCAACTCCTTGGCTTGCATGGAGAGGTCGCAGCTCAGACACCAGTAGTGTGATCCCTGTGGTGTCAGGGGGCTCAGCCAAAGGGTACATAACAGCCCCCCCACACAGACTGGCTACACGTGCTGGGGACCTAGCGGGGGATGGGGGCTACAGCGAGGAAAGGAAGTGGAAAGGAAAGGATAGGACCCGCGCCGTAGGGGCTAGGTCGGGAGTTCTTCCCCAATTGGCTCACACATTATCGGAGGGGGACCAAACTGGGCCAAAAACCGGTGTACACAGCAGACAAAACCAAAGTGCAGGACAATCGGTACCATGGGATAGCCAAGCCGTCATCCAGAATACCACCGAGAGATGGGGTTGGAGAGGGTGGGAAGGAGGAATTGGGATGGGAAGGAGGGGGAACTAGGAGGGGTAATGCAGCCTGGGGAAAGCAGGAAAAAAGGCTGCAATGGCTCGGGGAACCGTGCGCGCCACACATGTACCCACAGAAGAGCTGTGGGCCCCCTGGGGGGCTAGTACCGGTATAATAAACAGTCCAAAAATATAGATTCAGAAAGTGTTTCAGGCGCAGCATCGAACGAGAGACAGGCAACGCGGCGGCCGCAGTGTCCGAGCGGTCTGCGGCGCGAAAGTCACGGTCTGCACGGCCGCTACGGTCAGGGGTTCAGAACCCACCTCGGGCATAGATGTTTGTGTCGTCTTTAGTGTAAGGTAGTTCATAAGTAGTTTGTAAGTTTAGGGACTGATGACCCCGCAGTTAAGTCCCGAAAGCTTAACAAACATTTGAACATTTTAGAGGCAATGTCAAGGTTGTTTACCCCTCAAATTTTTGTATGTATTAAATGAATACGTATTTATTACTTTCCTTTTGAAGTTTTAATAGATTCAACTTCGATTAAACCAAAACTAACTTTTGTAGGAGAAACTATCTCTTTCAGGGTGGTTGACCCACAAATTTTTACTCCCCTCCTATATATATAGCTCAATTTTCCTTTATCAAAAACTACTTTTATATACAGGGTGTTTCACTAAGTGCGTTATAAAATAATAGGTGACAGGAAATTTTAATGCGGTAGATCAACACAAGAAATGTTACACATTCTGCGGAGCTATGAACATAGTTTATTGTATCATTTTCCAAAGAGTTACAGCACAAAGATAATTTTTTTAAAATGGAACAATAGTTTTTTCCTAACGTGTTTTTGATTCGTTTAAACCAGCTGCGTCCAAATCAATTTAAACTACAATCCTATCACTGTTAGTTTGGGAGCTACACCCCTTCAAAGTTCCGGGGGCGGAGGTTGCGATAGCGTAGTTGACTAGCCGCGTGGCTATACCCTGGGGCACGGCCCACTGTCTCATAACCACCAGGCAGTCAACTACGCTGTCGTAGCCTCCGCCCCCTAAACTTTGAAGGGTTGTAGCTCCCAAACTAACAGTGATAGCAATGTAGTTTAAATTGATTTGGACGCAGCTGGTTTCAACGTATCCAATGCACGATAGAATAACTACTTTTCTATTTTTTTAAATTATATCTTTCTACTGTAACTCTTTGGAAAATGATACAATAAACCATGTTCATAGCTCCGCCGAAAGCGAACATTTCTTGTGTTGACCTACCGCATTAAAATTTCCCGTCACCTATTATTTTATAAGTTACAGAGGCAAACACACTTACTGCAACACCCTGTATATATGTTCTATATAAATATATCGCTTCACTAATTTCCAATTTAACCCCCATTTAGGAGGGAGCGTTTCAGCCCTTAAATATCTCTTAACGCCACTAAAAAATACCTGTTCCTTATTTGTCGTTTAAATTTTTCATGATGCGTAAATCCACATACGTTTTTTAGAGATAAATTCTTTATCTGGATAGTATCATACACAGCCCAGGTTTAATATGTAAATGCTATCTTCGGTCATTTTAAACACTAGTAATATTTTTAGATTATCTATTTCCGATATTTTTAGATCCCGTGACTTAATTTCAATATGATTTAAGAAAAATGCAGCCAGTCGTTTTCACTAAAAGTGATACTGTTTTATTCCGTTAACTGGTTTTCGAACATTTTCAGGTTTATCTTCAGCCGGTGCATGTGTTAGAGATTCATTTTAAGCGTGATGTTTGTTGCTGGCTCTGTGGTGAGAAGGTGGAAAAATGCTTTAATAGATCGACTTGTACGTTGTTTGAGTCGTGGTTTTCTCCTTGGAAATTTCCAGAGACAGCAACCAACATCACGCTTAAAATGAAACTAACACATGCACCGTCTGAAGATGAACCTTGTGGCACTTATTTATTGCCCTTACACTAAAGCCACATTATGAATACTTCACATTTTGCAGTTCAGTGGTAGATGTTTTAATTGCTCGCCTGCCTTTAAATAAATATGCCAACATTAGATAGACGGATTCTTCCAAGTCATCGAATTAACCATAAATGTGACGTTTCGTTTTATACGTATTTATTTATATTATTCTTGAAGGGCTTTACGTAGACTGTCAGGCAGCAGTTAGAGTAGATGGCAAATTAAGCTCATGGTTCAAGGTAGTTTCAGGGGTAAGACAAGGCTGTAACCTGTCACCACTGTTGTCCATACTATTCATGGATCATATGATGAAAACAGTAGACTGGCAGGGCGGGATTAAAGTAGGTGAAAAAATAAGCAGTCTCGCATATGCGGATGACTTAGTTGTAATGGCCGATTCGATTGAAAGGTTGCAAACTAACATTTCAGAGCTCGATCAGAGGTGCAAGGATTATATGAAGATCATCTCCAAAACGAAATTGTCTGCGGGAAAGATTCAAACAGATTGAGTGCAAAATAGGAACAAAGAACAGGTAGACAGTTTCAAGTAACTGGGATGTATTTTCTCACAGGATGGCAACATAGCGAAAGAACTGCAATCGAGGTGCAGCAAAGCTAAAGTAGTGAGTGCTCAGCTAAGATCTACTTTTCTGCAAGAAGGAAGTAAGTACCAAGACTAAGTTAGCAGTGCACCACTCTACCTTTCGACCAACTTTGTTGTATGGGAGTGAAAGTTGGGTGGATACAGGTTACCTTATTCATAAGATAGAGGTTACAGATACGAAAGTAGCAAGAATGATTGCAGGTACCAATAGATGGGAACAATGGCAAGAGGGTGTCCATAATGAGGAAATCAAAGAAAAGCTGGGGATGAAAACCATAGCTGAAGCAGTTATAGCGAACAGACAGATGGTGGGGTCATGTTACTCGCATGGGAAAAGCAAGGTTACCTAAGATACTGATGAGCTCGTCAGTGGAGTGTAAGAGGAGTTGACCAAGAAGAAAGTACTTAGATTCGGTGCAGAATGATTTTGAATTGAAAGGCATAACATCAGACGAGGCATCAATGTTAGCATTGAATAGGGGATCATGGAGAAATTGTTAGAGGTACATTGCTCTAGACTGAACGCTGAAAGGCAAAATCAGTCTAATGATTCTTTAAGCACACAAACAGTAGTAATACATCTTTAAGACTGCTTGTTACATGTCAAAAGTAAGACAGACTGTTCAAAGTAATACTAACTTAACATCTGATTGAGTTCACGCCAATTCGTGCATATTAATACGTATTATAATATCTAGAACCTTTTAGAACACGGAAGTTACAATATTTCATATAAAACAGTTCATGAAACGTAAATCTTGCTTTACGTAAAGATACACAAAATCATGACAAATATAAGTTTTTCATATCAAAACAAAATATCCTAAGTAACCAACAATTAGTGCAGTATTAATATATGTTTACATTATTTAAAATTTTTAAAGTTAAAGTTATTTAATTTTACGGTTAGCATAGTATTACATTACTGTTAATACATTACAGAGGACCTCAGATGTTAGTTATTAATTTCATTAACAAACACTATCGTCCAACCTTAAGCTTACGACTTTCAATAATTAAGTGCAATAGAAGACCCTAGTAATGAAAGTGATAATGTGACCAGCCATAAAATGCTTATACACGGTGTTATATAAAGGCACGACCAAATTTTCAGGAAACATTCCTCACACACAAAGAAAGAAAATATGATATGTGGACATGGGTCCGGAAACGCTTAATTTCCATGTCAGAGCTCATTTTGGTATTTATCTTTAAATGTAAAATGAAATAATTCGTGCAGACAATTGTCAAAATACCCAATTGTTTCGTTAGTATGTACTGTACTTCCCAGATTCACGTTATCAACACAGATTTCATGTGAACGTTTGGGCAGGAATTGTTGGTGACGTCGTGATTGGTCCTCAAGTTCTTCCACCTACGCTCACTGGAGCACGTTATGACTTCATACGGGATATTTTACCTGTGCTGCTAGAACATGTGCCTTTACAAGTACGACACAACATGTGGTTCATGCACGATGGAGCTCCTACACATTTCAGTCTACGTGTTCGTACGCTTATCAACAACAGATTCGGTGACCGATGGATTGGTAGAGGCGGCCCAATTCCATGGCCTCCACGCTCTCCTGACCTCAACCCTCTTGACTCATTTATGGGGGCATTTGAAAGCTCTTGTCTACGCAACCCCGGTACCAAATGTAGAGACTGTCCCCTAAAAGTTTGGCCGCACCTTTTTGTAACACCCTGTATAATAAAAACATTGAATATTAGGGCACAATACTACGATCAAATATGGTATCGTACCTTTCATTAATCCAAGGTAACGTCACGCTCTGGAAGCGTGCTGGGCCCATAACAGAGGTCCGTGGATCGTAACCACGCTCTGCTACAATTCTGGAGCGGAGAAGCTGGCCTTTGGGGTGGCAGGCAGGCCCAAGGAAAACAATAAGCAGCAGTATTAACGGTTACCCCAACACGACATTTATTAATAAAGGTAAAATAGATCTGAATTCACTGACATCAAGCTCAAGAAACATAGCAAATCGTTAAGACGAACTTCGGATTAAACACAAGACCTTATGATAAAATCACAAACTCAGTTAACACTTTTTTACCGTCTAATTCAGAACAATATGTTCGAACCTTCACAAACTAGTTTTATAAGCCACCATTTGTACAATAAACTAGGCTTGGACAGACTGAATGACCTTTAATAATGATTAGAACAAATAATGAACCAGGTGCTTATATCATACAAACAACCCAAGGCAAGACAAGTTCTTACATTAATTAAACAACTAGGACACTCGTTGCCCAAGGGAACCGGACATGGCTTGAGAGGCACAATTCTGTAACAGACTAAAAGCGTCAATAAGCGACTTATGTTAAGGCACAGTGAACCAATTTTAACCGACTTTAACAACAAGGCACACTTCTTATACGGACAGGGGAGTTCTCACGTCGGGACGCAGGCACAAGCAGTACACAAGTACGCAAGCCATGCGCGAAAACACGTCCGATATCTAGCAAGACGGTACCGGACAACGATTGGCACAAGTCCTCACTCTCGGCACGCAGAATTTACCGTGCCCCACAACCCAAAGCACGCTCCGAATATTCCCTCGCTGTGCCTGCCCACCCGCACACGAAACCCCTTTTACTACTGGATAAGAAATGAACACAAAATGAAAATTACACTTTTCTTCAAAACATAAGTGCCAGAATGCCATTTTACTGCTTAGAACTCAAATCAAATAGAACTATGAAAAGGACTGATTTCTCTTTATAATACAAATAAGTTGTTATATATAACAAGTTGTTAAGTCGTCCTTACGGGCAGCATATATTACGAATAGGAGCAAGGCATGGGCAGAAGCGGTACATAATAGGTTACCCAAGTCTCTTCCTTGTCAAACACAGCAAGCAGACCAGCCAGTCGCAGAAAAGGGTATCATAATTTAGACACGGGGCTGAAACACTCCTATAAACCGTACCCATTCGGGAGAATAAATAACGGAGTAGGAACAAGTACAATTAACGGGTCAGCACAGCTAAAGTCTTGCGATCACCAACAACGATTAGCCTGTCCCTTCCTACAACCGTCTTTCGAAAATACACTGTCCCACAGCTTGACAGACTCTGGCAGTTCACCGACTCACGATCTAGTAAGGAAGGAAAACGTACCCAGTGTATTGCCTCGGTACGACCGACGACCTTCGGCGTCCCAGCCACGTCCCGCAGCTATGCTCCAGCCGTCGGGAACGCCCCACTCGCCGCTCCTTGCCACTCCTCCAGCACGTACTGCCTTGGCCCGCTTCGCTGCCCCAAAACAGACTGCCCAGCGGTCCTCCGACTACGTACTTCCACCCGGTACCACCAGAGGGCGCCCGCAACAACCCCGGTACCAACCTAGTGATCGCAAATACAATCGATCGCTTACCGAGAGCCGCACCACGGCTCAGGGTATATACATTGTAAAAAGATGGCCTGTTGGAGGTCGTCAAAAAAAAAAATCAAAAATCATAATGCGTAATATGCTGTAGTAATAATAATTTCGTTATTGAATGTTGCAGCAAATCACAAGAGATGGGTCGCAACAACACTTTCGCAGTGAAAGATAAATTTTTCAATAAATAAAAAAATTGATATTAATTAACTTGAAACAGTCACTGTGGTAATTAATTAAGCTTGGTCCTATCTGACTTTAGCATTGACTACAGCCTCCAACTAGCACCTCTTACGATTCACGAACAGCACAACTTCACTAATAAATGTGTCAGAATTCATGTAGTGGTGATGGCGTGTTCGTGTTATAATCAAAATCGTAATAGCTGATAGACTCTGATTGCAATGATAATAGCTCAGTACTATCAAACTCCTTGGTGCAATGAGCTTGACAAATACTACAGTCAAAGTTCCCAATAATTTTGATAATATTGTTTAAAGCATTCAAGTTCCTTATAAAACTTTACGTGAACTATTTTTGATTAATTGGTTCCAGGGCCTGGGTAGCGTGCGCGTGTAACTGGCTGAGCAGAGTCTTGCATTTAACGTATTTCATAAAAATTACTTTCGTTAAGTCTGGTTATTCAACTATATAAATGAAACCAACTTTACGTGCAAATTCTCTTGCAAGTTAAATGCTTTGGCATAATAATTGATTGCAAAACTTAGAACAGCACTGCACATTAATTACTAGTCTATGTGGATGTAACACGTTTAGCAATTCTTTAACTCGTCTAGCAATTTCTTTAAAACTGATCGTAATTACTTTGAAAAGTGATTGCACTTGTTAGTCAATGTAAAGGCTTGCATAATCAACATAATCTAATAATGGTGATAATGGGGTGTCTACAACTACTTACAAGATTAAGACTGGTTTCAAAATAAGTCATATATAATTGAACCAAAATTCTGATTGGGTTGACACTACTTTTACATGCATACAAAATAAAATATTACATAAGTACTCATCTGTTTTCGTCGTCTTCGTCGTGAAGTCCATACAAGACAGATATGATTACAATAGGTACTCTTACTGCTGGTTCAAACATATTTTTTTATCGACAACTCTTTGTTCAGCTCCTCTGGCTGAAATCTCCATGCATTTATATCACCTCGATACACCTTCTAATCTCCGTAATTACAGCAAAGATCACTCTCTGTGACAATAAACAAACAATTACTTTTCTTGCACACCTGAAAAAACATTACACTGATCACTTTCGAGTATAAATAAACTTGTTTCGCACTTCCTTCAGTACATTAAACAGTACGCCTTTCAGGCTTATTGCAATTGCATTAAACTCGCGCCACACTGCGCCTACCGTGCCTCTGCACTATCAACTAAACATTTATGTGTTAGTTTGGCGAGTCCGCTCGGCGACTGCTTCAGCAGCGCGACACTCACAGCTACTACTTCTGTACCAAATATAGTTTTTACAACAGGTTCAACATTTTCTCAGGCGCATTACAAACTTATAGAATAGGAATGTCCGCGCATTACACATACAGTACATGTTTACACTAAATGATTCAAAACAGGAAATGACGTTACATAAGAAATATATCTAGCATAAAAGAAATGAGAATACGTGAAATGAACAAATTTAAGACAATATATACATTACGTTAAATCAAACTGTAAGATACAGCGACTGGTTGAGGAAAAAAAAAAGTTTTTTGTTAACCTTAAACACATATTTCACATAGGAAAAATTACATGACATAAAATAAAGATACATAATGTTTGGTTATATGGCATTACATAAGATACAAAAGGTAGGAAGTTACATTACATTATTTACTAAATTTGATATGTTGGGATGCGTCGGTGTGTGACGTAATCGGCGTATATTTCGTAGTCCCGTTGGATGAAGCGGTGTGTGTGTTCCTTTGAAGTCGCTACCGCCCATGGCTGTCGGCTGCTTTCAAGTCGCTCGCGCCGGCGGCTGACCACGCGACGCAATTGCTGCCTCTGGTAGCGGCTGCCGCTGGCGGCACGTCTAATGTCCAAGAGCGCATTGTCACCACTCCGCAGGCCCGCATACCAAGCTGTCGTTCACTTATTTTGTTTATTGTGTGCTAACTTGCAATCGGGGCTTAGCTTCAGTCTTTTACCTCACATTCATATACACAGTAATTAAAATCAATGACAAGTTATACAATACATTAATATTTACAAGTCATGTTTATCACATCAATTTTTCAGTTGTAGTGTAGTTACCCTTACAATATTATGATTACAAGTTACGTACTAGTGATAATATTTTTAATGTCACAAACGTGTCTGAGTCCTACATTTTTGTTGTTCTTTATGGACACCAGTTCCATAGCATTAGCATGTTCGACTTTGTTTACACGGTAGGGTCCCAAATACCACCGCTAAAACTTCTTGCATCCGTTATCATGTGGTTTCCACTAGGACATATCGATAACCACCTCTAGATTTAATGACTGGTCCGTACAAATCGATCGCTATAATTTCATTCACCTGTGCAGGCAAAATGGCATTCCACTTAGTTTGCATTGTGGTTGTACAGGGCTTCATTGTTTGGCAAATTTTACTAATTTTTAGAACTTTTCTGAACCTTCGCAACATATCTGTAAAATTCCTCCAATTTTGCTTTGCATCTAACAGGTCCGCAGTGTCCGAATTTCAGATGTATGAACCAAATAAGCTTGTTTATAATTTCTTCTGGTACGTATATCTTACAGCCTTGATCATCGTTGCCTTTCCTGAAGTATAATGCTCCTCTAAAAATTTTGTGGTGCTGGCGTAAATGTACAGTCTCTGGATTGGAGATCTTTTCCACTATTGTTCTGATTCGCTTGTCTTTCTTCTGCAAATCCACTATTGACCTAATGTTTTCTATAAGATAATTTTCAAACGGCACATTTTGTATAAGCATCACTGTTACTTCATCTGTTATTCTGTCCGCTTTGTCCTTATTAGTTTCTTGTATCGGCAATGTTGACAGACAATCGGCTACGACATTTTCTTTTCCGGCTATGTGCTTTATATCGAAATCATATTGTTGCAAGAATAACGTCCAGCGTGTTAATCTTCGTGGCATCGTAGACAATTATTTTGTTCAGCAGCTCCTCTCCCAAAACGTGATCCATTGCTCGAATAAATGCGGCCGTACTAATTTTTAGACCAAAAGTTAAGCGACAGAATTGGTATGATTTGCCATTTACCAGAAAGGCTGTATATTGCCGACATTGTCTACTCAATTCTATTTGCCAAAAGGCACTGATCAGATCTAATCCTGCTAAAATTTTCTTATCATGAAATCTTGATAATATTTCGTCTATGCTCAGGGATCGGTCATTTTCTGCTTCAATAATTTCGTATAATTTCCTGGCGTCCAGTACTAGACGTATCTCGCCGTTCCTCTTCACCACTGATATGATAGGGTTGTTAAAGTTAGAGGTACTCCTTTCAATAATGTTATTCTTAAGAATTCTTTGGATTTCCTTGTCTACTTTCTCTTTCATCGCGAAGGGAATAATATATAGTTTTTTGTAGAACTTGTATTGACTGTTCACCTTGAAACTGTACTTGTAATCTTTAATACATCCCCCTTGTCTTTAAAGACTACGTGATATTGATACAGAAGATGCTCTAGCTCGACTAGTCTCTCCTCAGGAATGTTTTCAATATTAACCACTTTCTGACGAATCCTTTGTCTTATCTCTTCCTCTTCATCAGTAGAATGATTTACGTCATAATAATTAGTCTCCTCTTCTTCGTAAAGGTACACAGAGTCAATGTAATGTTGCATCTCTGCGTGTGTTTCCTCTTTCATTTCAAATAAGTTCCATTTCGTCTTGATTCCACCCACATTCCATTCTATATATTTTTCATAATAATTAATCTTCATTTATAACTTCCGCATCGTGTCCGCACCAATCACGACGGCGGTCTTTAATCCTCTGACAACTAAAAATTCTGCCACTATGGCCTGTTCACATACAATAATCTCTAGCATTACTCGTTTCCGTACTTGCACGCTTGACTTTGGTATAATAGATGATGTGTTTATATTACAAGAGTTATCTTTGATAATTAGCTTCTGATTGCGGCTAATTAAGTACAAATCCTCTTCGATTGCATTGTACTAGCTTCCGGTGTCCGGTGTCACAGTAACAATCCGTTCTCCTACAAATCCGGTAATCATCAAGTTCGTTTCGGTGTCCTCTTGGGTGTCGTCTTCTTCGAGTAAAAAATGTGTCCTTTCTTTGTGTGTCAATCCAAGTAAGGTTTCATTTTTCTGTACAACACTTCTTCGTCCACTGCAATACCCTTGATTCACATAATTGCAGTCAGACGGTTCATTTGCAGTTGAGTGTTTCATTTTCACGCGTCGTCTTCTCCAGTATTCTGTGCCGGCTCGCGGCGCGTCACGCCTCATTGTTGTCGGCACGTTTCTTATACCGTTAAGATCTTCAAATTGTTCGCCCTTCTCTTTTAACCTTTCTCTTTGCCTTTGTTTGTCATGACCTGTTTTTATGTCTTCCTGGCTGCATCTGATATTAAATGTCTTTACTGGATGTTCCACTTGCTGTAATAATTCGGTGGTGTACTGGTTTCCTTCGTATTCAAGAGTCAAAATATTTATTTTCAGGTCCACGACCGCTTTAACTTTCTGTAGACAATCAGCTCCAATTATCAACGGAATATTTATTTCTTCCACTACTACAAACTCATGGTAAAATAGTTGGTTAAGCTGATTGATTTTAAACGGCAAGAAAATCTTCTTCTTTGATTCCACAAATTTAGAATTGAAAGCTCCATACATTTTGAATCTAGTTGCTGGAAGTTCTTCTATTCTTTGCAAGTTTTTCTTGACATCCTCATAAATCGATCGTCTCAAAATTGAAATCATCGACCCAGTATCAATTAATGCTTCATAATCCTTGCTTCCGATTACCTGTTTTAGTTTCCGACATGTATAGCTTTCGCTCTGTTTGGCATCTCTCAATACTCGTATTTCAGTTCTAAGCACATCTTCTTCTTCCTTTGATAACCTTTGTTGTTGATCTGACGTTCGGATGGCATTGCATTGTCTCAACTGCGGTGCTGTTGTTGCTACGTCATGGTGGCTCCAAATTTCGATATGTTCGATGATAACAGGAAACTCATTCTGCAATGAATCGTAATTTTCTGCTACTTCTTCCGTACAGGTGGTTACGGTATCTGCCGCTTTGTTGTCTGGTTCTCCCTGTTAATCTTCTATCGTATCCGATTCGTCACTGTCTTCCGTCTCTCCCACGTCAGTATCTTCTTCCAGTTGAACAGAACAAGTTTTCTTATTTTGATCATTGTTGTCTAGTAGCGCATCTATTGCTTCAACGAACATTCTTTCATGGTATTCTTGTTCCGTTTCTGGCCCAACTGTTGCTTTATTTGCGCTGATGCGTCAATAACTTTGTTTATTTGCGCGCCCTCAAGCTTCTTTGCTTCTACAGTTGTTGTTCGTTCATTCTTGCCACGTTCAATTACGTTCGTAGTCTTGTATATAACGTCAGTTTCGTCTTCATCATCTGTCGTTATCTATTCATTATCGGAGTCTTCTTTCTTTGCATTTTCGTCTGAGCTCGTCGGTCCTTCAGTCCCCTTTAAATGCTTTGCCTTTAAATGCTTCCCTCTGTCCTGTCGGTTGGGTCGGTCTCCATTTTCCCAGCTTCGATCACATCTTTCCAAAACTTCCATAAATTTTTCTATAGATAAAACTGGTTGTACAATGAAATGATCTCGCACACGTCTAGGCAATTTTGCCAACATTACTGAAATGAAAGCTCGCTCCGGTATTGGATAGCTAAGATACCTATTCTTATTCCAGTAATGTTTTACATATTTCTCCATCGTACTGAATTTATTTGCGTTAAAGATCGGTGTTGTGTGAATATCTTCATAAACTTCATCCTGCTTTGCTGATGACCAGTATTTGCGTATTAGTTGATCCTCAAATTCGCGGTAGCTTCTGCTCTCGCTACTCATGTCCATAACGTCATTATGAATACTTTCATGCACGTTGGACAGAATGTAATTTATACACATGCGATCCGACCAATCTCGCGGTAAAGTTTGTTCGATGTGATTCAAAAATTTCATTATATGGATGTCGCCATGTGGTTTGAATAGTGGCGGTTTGATACTACGCAAATACTTTTCCATTCGTCTACCATTTTCGGTGCGCCTTGCCTCCTCATTGTTGTCAACACAACGCAATGGCGCAACATTTCTTTGCTCCGGTACAGTTCCGTTCAAACTTATTTCGTAATACGAATTCCCGTTACTGATTTCGGTGACAGATTTTGTCGTTTCAAAGCTGACGTTTCCTGCAGCTGGCTGCCTCATGAGACGATAGCAATTATCTGTTGCGTCATCATTGTGACTGCCAACTTGCGCTTCTGTACAAGGCGGGGTCCACGTGTTGCTTTCATGTTCCACAACACGCTGCATTTCTCTTTGTATTCTTTCCTCAGTTTGTTTTAATCCATGTTCGAGTCCTGCAACTTTGTCTTTGGCTCCGTTTAACGATTTTTTAAACCAAAGTGACTTCGTTACTGCACTCGGTGTGACGCTCCTCACACCTGTTGTTCCGTTTGCGTGGCTAAATCATCTATCCTTTTGTCCTGTTTACTTATCTGCTTCTTGACGTGTTCATTTTCCTTTTTTATTTCTTCGATTTTTTTATCTATTTTCTTTATGTCCTGTCCAAGTTCCCGTCTTAGTTCTGTGATTTTTCGATTTTTTGACCAAGATTCCGGCTCATTTCTAACTGTGTCTTTTCAAAATTCTGGCTCATATTTTGCATGAATTGCATTAACGCACTTATGTCTGCATTTCTTTGAGGCACAGCATCCCTAATTTTTCTCCTTCGCCTATCCTTTTTATTTCTGTCGATTTTCCTTTCTTCTTCACTACTTGATGACAGATCATCTGATGAACATTTAGCCTCCAATTCGTTCTGAGGTTCGTCAATTACCTTTTGCTAATCACTAACATTGTCCGCGACCTTATCCACGTTAGTTTTCGCTCCATTCATTACGTGACCAACGTTTATCGCTAACCTGCGATCGTTTGAGTGTCTCGAATCTGTACTACTTCTTCGAATCTCATTTTGATCACGCGTAATTTCTTGTCGATCTACGTTCAAATTTGCATTTTCCATTTCCGGTACGTTTTCCATTTCGGTTACTTTTTCTAATCTTGAATCCATTGTTGATGCCTGGCTTCTACGTGTTGTCGCGTTCCTAGTAATGACCCTACTTTTCTCTATTGTTGCGTCACGTTGACGCTGCCCTACTGGTGTCATGTTTAAACTTTTCAACAATGTTTCAAAATCAACAAACGATATACAAATTTCAAATCCAATAATCAGTCAATCAATATACAGAACAAAATAGTAAATCAACATTTGATGATAAGTCAATTACTATTACTTAATTAACAAATTTCTTGACAAACCAGTTACAAACGTAGGCGCCCAAATTATCCTGGCAGTGGTGTCGCCAAATTGTAAAAAGGTGGCCTGATGGGGGTCGTCAAAAAAAAAGTCAAAAATCATAATGCGTAATATGCTGTAGTAATAATAATTTCGTTATTGAATGGTTGGTTGGTTCGTGTTTGGGTGTTTAAAGGGGACTGATGGGTCGCAATAACACTTTCGCAGTGAATGTTAAAATTTTCAATAAATAAAAAATGTGATATTAATTAACGTGAAACAGTCACTGTGGTAATTAATTAAGCTTGGCCCTATCTGACTTAGCATTGACTACAGCCTCCAACTAGCACCTCTTACGATTCACGAACAGCACAACTTCACTAATAAATGTGTCAGAATTCATGTAGTGGTGATGGCGTGTTCGTGTTATAATCAAAATCGTAATAGCTGATAGACTCTGATTGCAATGATAATAGCTCAGTACTATCAAACTCCTTGGTGCAATGAGCTTGACAAATACTACAGTCAAAGTTCCCAATAATTTTGATAATATTGTTTAAAGCATTCAAGTTCCTTATAAAACTTTACGTGAACTATTTTTGATTAATTGGTTCCAGGGCCTGGGTAGCGTGCGCGTGTAACTGGCTGAGCAGAGTCTTGCATTTAACGTATTTCATAAAAATTACTTTCGTTAAGTCTGGTTATTCAACTATATAAATGAAACCAACTTTACGTGCAAATTCTCTTGCAAGTTAAATGCTTTGGCATAATAATTGATTGCAAAACTTAGAACAGCACTGCACATTAATTACTAGTCTATGTGGATGTAACACGTTTAGCAATTCTTTAACTCGTCTAGCAATTTCTTTAAAACTGATCGTAATTACTTTGAAAAGTGATTGCACTTGTTAGTCAATGTAAAGGCTTGCATAATCAACATAATCTAATAATGGTGATAATGGGGTGTCTACAACTACTTACAAAATTAAGACTGGTTTCAAAATAAGTCATATATAATTGAACCAAAATTCTGATTGGGTTGACACTACTTTTACATGCATACAAAATAAAATATTACATAAGTACTCATCTGTTTTCGTCGTCTTCGTCGTGAAGTCCATACAAGACAGATATGATTACAATAGGTACTCTTACTGCTGGTTCAAACATATTTTTTTATCGACAACTCTTTGTTCAGCTCCTCTGGCTGAAATCTCCATGCATTTATATCACCTCGATACACCTTCTAATCTCCGTAATTACAGCAAAGATCACTCTCTGTGACAATAAACAAACAATTACTTTTCTTGCACACCTGAAAAAACATTACACTGATCACTTTCGAGTATAAATAAACTTGTTTCGCACTTCCTTCAGTACATTAAACAGTACGCCTTTCAGGCTTATTGCAATTGCATTAAACTCGCGCCACACTGCGCCTACCGTGCCTCTGCACTATCAACTAAACATTTATGTGTTAGTTTGGCGAGTCCGCTCGGCGACTGCTTCAGCAGCGCGACACTCACAGCTACTACTTCTGTACCAAATACAGTTTTTACAACAGGTTCAACATTTTCTCAGGCGCATTACAAACTTATAGAATAGGAATGTCCGCGCATTACACATACAGTACATGTTTACACTAAATGATTCAAAACAGGAAATGACGTTACATAAGAAATATATCTAGCATACAAGAAATGAAAATACGTGAAATGAACAAATTTAAGGCAATATATACATTACGTTAAATCAAACTATAAGATACAGCGACAGGTGTACTCTTACAACATTACAACCTCATAAGGTTCGAAAACCGGTTAACGGAATAAAACAGTATCATTTTAAGTCAAAGTTACTGGTTGCAATTTTCTTATGTCATATTCGTAATATTATCAAGTAGCGAAATGTCGTGCAGTGAGGTCTTTTGCTGCCTGCAGGATGGCGCTGTTCGTTTCCTTCGTGGTGTGTAACGGGAGCCTGCGCAAGAGTGTGTGCGCCTCTGTGGCGCGCATGGCCTGCCTCTGCGTGGGCGGTGGTTACCGACGTTCACCGCGGTCCACCAGCAACACGCAGCTCAACGGATCCGGCTCACATTCAGCTCTGCTGCAGAAGCATCAAAACCTACTGACGCAGGGGAATCTGCAGTTCAGACATACCGATGAAAAACTGTGAAAGGCATCCGTGGAGTGTGACGTCCAATTACACATGGCAAATATCCTTATCTTCAGCAGCCTTGAAGTGAAGCGTTTTGTTTACAGACTACTAACTTTAGAAAAAAATCTTTCATTAACCTGCCGTGAGTGAGGTCGGATATGTGATACCCGAGGTCAAAATTACAAAAAATTTCCGGGCTATTATGCCGTGGTCTAGTGGATTTATTGTCGAAACCCAACGTTTCGTCCCCGACTGCGGAGGACATTCTCAAGGGGGATCGCAGCACTTTTGAATGTCCGATGCACACCCTGGCTCGCTACTGACTGAAGCCAAACTCGGTTTACGAGGGCTCGCGCGCTGAGGTGTGACGTCAGATGTTTGACATGCGCGCGCAATTCGTCGTTGCCGATTGCCGTCGTCCGTTGATATCGTCCCGTGGTGGAAGATTGTTACATTTCTTCTTCAAAACCGGAATCCAGATGTCATTTAATTTCACGCCCTCCCCATCCTATTGAAATTATTGGGGTGTTTTACAATTTATATAGCCTCCCTGTACAGTCTTTCATGGTATCCATTTGTCGCTGCTAAAATCTGAGTCTTACCAAATTGAATAAGGTGGTCCCCTGGTTGACAGTCTTCACAGTGTTGACAGTCTTCCACCATGGGACGATATCAACGGACGACGGCAATCGGCAACGACGAATTGCACGCGCATGTCAAACATCTGACGTCACACCTCTGCGCGCGAGCCCTCGTAAACTGAGTTTGGCTTCAGTCAGTAGCGAGCCAGGGTGTGTATCGGACGTTGAAAGCGCTACGATCCTCCTTGAGAATGTCCTCCGCAGTCGGGGACGAAAACGTTGGGTTTCGACAATAAATCCACTAGACCACGGCATAATAGCCCGGAAATTTTTAGTAATTTTGACCATTCCGGCAGTGAAAGTTTACATTTTACGATACCCCAGGCGGTTTTAAGCGCTGATTAGTGGACGTCATTGTTGCCACACAGATCTTGCTCTCACAGTGGCTGAAGGTAATGGAGAAGGGGACACGATGGACTGTTGAGATTATTGTCCCGCCAGTGTCAGAGGGAGATACACGTGTGGAAATGTGGCTGGGTTACTTCATACTCGACCTCGTAGTTGGTGTCACATTTTTGGGCTGTCAGCAATTTTATGAGAAACATAGTTATTTACAGTATTCGTTGAATTATTTTTAGAATTTAGATTTCTCAATATGTCTTACGAAGAACATGAACTATTGCAAGAAGTTTTAGAAAAATGTTCAAACGGTAGTTCCTGTGACTCCGAGAGTGAAAAAGAAATTGACAACGTTTCTCAAAGAAGTGAAGAAAGTGGTTGGGAACAGGAGTGTATTTTGGATCATTTGGAAGAGCCAAAATCTGTGTTAGCAGCTCTTAGTCAGACATCTGAGGTACGTGGGAATTTTTATTCTTCCAAAGATGGTGCAAAAAGGATAAAGGATACTCCTAGACAGAGTGTTCATATTCGTTCAGAAAATGTTGTTATCAATTCTCCAGGCGTAAAAGATACTGCAAACAAAGCCAAAAGACAGACTGAATGTTGGAGTCTTTTTATAAGAAACAGTATGTTGAATACTGAATTACACATACAAATAATCAAATAAGGAATATCAGGGGGAAATATCCAGAAAATAAGAGCAGTACCTCTTATTTTACTCTTTCATCTTGTTTAATAGACTGCATTATTAATATCCCAAGTAGAAAAAATATTCAATACACGATTGTAGTATCAATAATTCGTCATCAGAGTTTCGGGTATCTCATACCCACCTCATAGCTGGTGTAACAATTTCTCACCTCATTCACGGCGGGTTAATAAGTAAATATTTTCATTCCTATCGGTGGAATGGACTCTTATTTTATTATTCATGTTTTGTAATATTCTGTTTTTAGGGTCTAAAATGGAAACAGGTTGTGCAACATTTTGCTTCGTTTACAGCGTTCCTTTGCTTTTGCATTAGGAAAAACCAAGTTGGAGCAGCTCAAATTGTTTCGTCATATTTCTACATATTCGTCGCTATAACTATTAAAAGCAAGTAATATAAAATGTAAATAGTTAGATAAGTCAATAGCATACAAATATGGAAATGTGCATAAAGTGTGTGGTTAGTATTTGTGAAATTAGTATTGTGTGACTGTCAGATACCTGACAAATTAACTGCAGGCACGGAATGTATGGTTTGTTATACATAAATAATTACAGTAAGATCAAATTTGAATTATCTCGCAAAAGGAGGAGTAATTTGTAATCCATCAATGTAATTACAGTTTAAAGACAAAACATAACAACAAGTCAGTGTTTGGTTATCGTACAGGAGAATTAATTACGTTTCCTGTGTATAATGTAGCAGCAATTAAGAGAGACAACTCGTTTATGTAGCTGAATAAAATATATTGCTAATCAAATAGATTTCTACTTACTCTTGACTGTAAGAAAGGCTTGACAGCTTCACTTCCAGATTCAACGAGACAATTTCATACTGTTGTGTGCACTAACAAATGTGTAATTCATGAAGTGCATACTGTTTTTTGTGTAGGCAAAATATTTGAGTCTTGTGACTGTAGTAGCGTTTCATTCATACAGAATTTATAAGATGTGCATATTCTTAAATATTATACTGTCCACTCATTGAATATAAATACCTGCTTACGATTATGTATGACATAGTAAGATCCTTTTGCATTTGCTTCTAATATTAATTGCATTATATCCATATGTAATTCTTCCACAAATACGAAGAATACATGTTCTCAAATATTCTGGAAGTTAAGGTCAGTAACAAATGAAGGTTAACATCTGTATTATCTCCCAAGTCATAATAATATTTGCACGTAGCACAAAACGGTTTGTTGGTTGGTTTGTTGGTTTGGAAATTAAGGGACCAAACATCAAGGATCATTCGTCACACAGAGATGAATTACTTAAATATGACGTTTATTGTAGACAGCGAATTTCTCTACACCTAGAGAAAAAGTGGATACTCATCAATTTATGACATATGTAGTCAATTTTGCATAGCACTATAGAGAAGTTGCCATTCATGATCACGAAAAACGACCCCAAATCCGCAAGAAACGAATATATCTCAAATATAGTAATTACCACAACAAAATCGTATAAAGGATTTTTCAAAATATGAGCACGAACGTTTTCTTCTCTGTTAGATAACGCCTGGTCTCTCTCCCTGTTCATTCAATATGTCGGTTATATACATTCACAATTAGGAAAATGTTATTACAATGAAGCAAACATTTATTCTATAAATAAAAAAACACTCTTATCATCTTTGTTCAAACACATAATTCACAGGACATAAAAGAACTTGGAAGTTCTAGCCAGTACAGTTCAGTTCACCATTTGTTATCTTGAACACTATTTATTGACAGTGGTAGGCAAAAAATTAAACAATCAAACACAATCACATACAATATATAACTTTTAATTTGATTAACAACCCTTCCAAACAATATGTGACTGGTACAGTTTACAATGGTTAAGAATGATCAACCGGAAAATATTATGAGAAACATAATTTGTCGGCATTTTAGATTATTATCATTATTAACATGACAACTAGAAACCTACTAGAATGGGATTATTGCGTCTAAGGACAGTGTGTAGGTACCTCAGTATAAATGATTACAAACAATTAAATAAAAAAACATACTACAGTGCAAATAACTCGACTGCAGGCTTGAATTACAGTTATCACTGTGGAAATTAACTTTAAAGTCTGCGTGCACCCATGAACGCCATGAACCACAGATACCGTCGAGAGCCGTGGCGGAGCGGCCGAGCGCATTGAGGCGCTATGGTATGATGTGCGAGGCCGTTCCCCGTCGGGGTTTCGAATCCCCCCTCGGGCATGGCTGTTTGTCTCGTCTTTAGTGTAATGTAGTTTGTAAGTTTAGGGACTGATGACACCGCAGTTAAGTCCCTTAAGCTTGACCAACATTTTAATACTGTCGAGATGGGGTGGCTTGCGTGCCTCAGTGATACAAGTAAGTGCAACCAGACCGGAGGGGTATCTGTGGAGAGGCAAGACAAACGTGTGGTTCCTGAAGACGGGCAGCAGATTTTACAGTAATTACAGGGGCAAAAGTATACATGGTTGAGTTGTTCTTGTAAAATCAGATAATGTGGCTTTGCCATACACTTACTGTGAGTGGCTGAAAACAAGGGGGGAAAGTAGGACATGCAGCTCTACTGTAGAAATATATGGTGATGCAATGTTCTTGGATAAAATATTCCGAAGGTAAAATAGTCTCCCTTTCGGATCTCTGAGCGGGAACTGCTCAGGACGATATTGTCATCGAGAGAAACAAAAGACATCCTCTGAATCGGAGCATGGACTGCTCTAACCATTATTCGGGAAGGTAAGTTCGAATATTTGAAAAGAGAAGTAGATAGGATAAAGTTACATATGTTGGGAATTAGTTAAATTCGGTGGAGGGATAAACAGGATTTTACGGTCAGGTGAGTACATGGTATGTATTTAGAAAATCGATTGGTGATACCGCAGGAGTACTTCTGATAATGGATAAGAAAATAGCAGTGTGTGTATGTTAGTATGAACAACATTGTTGTGGCGTGAAGTCAGCGCAACACGGCAGACGAAAGAGAACGATTGTGGAGAAGGCAGCGATCGATCGAAAGCCAATCGCAAACAGGCGCCGCGAATCCGGGAGGGAGTAACCGAAGATGCGCGCCCTCTACAAGCGACTATATCTATACCGGCATATGTCTAGACAGCTCATCAGTTACTAGTCAGAACTCAGGCAGTTACTAGGTCAGAACTCAGGCAGTTACTAGGTCAGAACTCAGGCAGTTACTAGTCAGAACTCAGGCAGTTACTAGGGCAGAACTCGGCTACGAACCAAGCAGTCACTAGGTCTCAGCACAGATAGCATCATAAGGACGACGCCGCGAGAAGCAAGAAGAGAGAAGAAATAGACTTATGTTCTAAAGTTGAGTATCATTGTATCTTCAGTCTATAAATCTTGTAATAGTAATCTCTATATAAATGTTTTAGCTGACCATCGATTCCTGCACCAGTACATTTCCTGATAACAAGACCGGAACGAGTACTAACCTAATGGCAGAAAGAATGAAACAATAGGCGACGAGGTCACAACAGAACGCATTATCGTAGTATAGTTTAGACACGAAGCTAACACAGACAACACTAGTGCAAGTTCATATGCCAACTAGCTCCGTCGATGACGAGCACATAGAAGAAATGTGTGAGGAGACAACAGAAATTATTCAGAAAGTTAAGGGAGAGGAATATTTGATTACGATTGTGGACTGTAAAACCCGGTAGGAAGGAAATGTAATAGGTGAATATTGACGCGGTGAAATGGAAGCAGGCTTGACTTCGAAGGCAGAGTTTTCAACTAAACACAGCAATTGTACTGAAAGCAGGTTTATTGCGAACTGAAACATACACACAGCACTGACTGCCTTTCGGGCAGAGTGCTCTGCTATTTATTCACATACAGAATGTACCAGAAATTAGAAGAATAGTTAACATAAGAAACATGTAGAAATTACAAGTGAACATGAGAAATATGTAGAAAATTCTGCAAATGATAAGTTCAAACAAACAATTTTTTGGCCGCTGGACGGGATTGAACCGGCTGCCTTCAGCACCACAATCGGTGACGTTATCCCTTGCGCCACGCCGGCAGTTGGTTAACAAGGGGTGTTACAGCACTGCTCCCTCTCCTGAGAAAACACCGACTCGCTGTTAGGTTCCCTTTGGAGCCAGCTGCAATGTCCTGGATGTTGATCTACATCTACATATCTACATAGATACTCTGCAAATCACATTCAAGTGCCTGGCAGAGGGTTCATTAACTACTTTCATAACTTTTCTCTACCGTTCCATTCTCTAATAGCGCGCGAGAAGAAAGAACACCTAAATCGTTCCGTTTTCGATCTGATTACTCTTATTTTATTGGGATGGTCATGTCTCCCTAAGTAGGTGGGTGGTAGCAAAATATTTTCACATTCAGAAGTAAAAGTCGGTGATTGAAACTTTGCAAACAGATCACGCCGCAATGAATAACGTCTTTCTTTTAATGATTTCCACCCCAATTCGTGCAACATTTCCGTGACGCTTTCCCCCCGTAACGTGATAAAACAAAACGAGCCGCCCTTCTCTGAACCTTCTCAATATCTTCCGTCAGTTCCACCTGGTGAGGGTCCCATAAGGGTCAACAGTACTCCAGGAGAGGACGCACAAGTGTGATGTAGGCAGTCTCTTCGGTGGAGCTGGTGCATCTTCGAAGCGTTCTGCCATTGGAACGTAACCTTTGATTCGCCTTCCCCACAATATTTTCTATGTGTTCTCTCCAGGCAAAGTTGTTCGTAATTGTAACTCCTAGGTATTTGGTAGAATTTACGACTTTAAGGTTTGACTGATTTATCGCGTAATTGAAGTTCAGCGGATTTCTTTTAGTGGTCATGTGTATTACTTCACACTTTTCTTTATTTAGTGTCAATTGCCAATCTTCGCACCAAGTAGAAATTTTGTCTAAATCGCTTTGCAGTTGCTTTTGATCCTCTGTTGACTTCACTAACCGATAAACGACAGCATCATCCGCGAACAGTCTAAGGGAGCTATTCAGATTGTCTCCTAAATCGTTTATAAACACGAGGAAGAGTAGGGGACCTATAACGCTTCCCTGTGGAACGCCAGTCCATGAACGCTTGTCATGGGTCCTTCTAATGGCCGTTCTGTAGACTCCTTGCCTTACGCACGATTACCGACGACAGACCTTCCTGTAGTGGCTTCATCAGTAACATTACCGTCCTTAGAGTCCTTGAACAAGAAGCCATTTTCGCCTGCTCTTCAGGATCGTAGAAAGCCTTCAGGCGGAGGACGTGAAATGTCTCTTCGTTTTTGTCGTTTAGACAACAGCTCATTATCCTCAACTTCGTATTTGACAATAAAACTCTTCTGGATATTAGATCGCATCGTCAATATATCAAATATTTCACCGACGTTTCGACGCTATTGCAATCGGCCATCTTCTGGGTGTTACGTAACACCCAGAAGATGGCCGCCTGCAATAGCGGCCGAAAGGTCGGTGAAATATTTGATATATTGACTATGCGGTCTAATACCCAGAAGACTTTTATCAATGACAACAGCCGCGGAAGCCTTTTTTACATTCGTATTTGACGTCTGACAGTCGGCGTACGATACGATACGGGCCAAAGTATCGCTTCAATAACTTTTCTTAAATCCCAACTTTCCGTACAGGTGTAAAAATCCATACCAGATGCCCTGGCTGTACACAACAGGTCGGTGCTTGTCGTTAAACCGCTGAGGGACCTTCTCCTGGGCGTCCTGTGTCCGTATGTGAGCCAGCTGTCTTGCTTCTTCAACCCTGGTGATGAGATGTTTCACATAATCATCCTGAGTGTCGTCGGCTGGAACAGGAACAGCGTATCCCTTGTCGGCTCAGCTTCACGGCCATGGTGCAGGAAAAACGGCGTGAAGCCTGTGGTGTCTTGTCTTGCGGTATTATAAGCAAATGCAGGTATTGTGTCCCAGTCCTTCTGCTCAGCATCGACGTACATCGACAGCATATCTGCTAACGTTAAAACGTTCTGTGAGACCATTTGTCTCAGGATGGTTTGCCATTGTCATTCTGTGGACAATGTCGCACCGTGACATTACCTCTGATTACTAGCTTTGAGTGGGATACATTTCCACGATCAGATATCATCACACGTGGTGATTCAAAATAATGTCTTTTACAAGGAATTTTGCGATCTCTGGAGCTTCAGCAGTCGGCACAGGTTTGGTGACAGAATAGCGGGTGAGGTAGTTAGTACAGACTATTATCCATCTTTTACCATTTGTCTACTTCGGGAACATCCTTAAAAAATCGATCGCAACTCGGTGGAATGGAGCTGCGGCAGGGGAATTGGTGCGAGATGCCCTAGAGGTAATTGCGGCACATGCTTCCGTCGCTGGCACTCTTTACAGTGTCTCACATAGTTCTTGACAGATCGGTAGAGACCTTTCCAGTAATACCTGCGTCTGAGACTGTCTAGGGTCTTCACGAATCCCAGATGACTGGATATTAGAGCATCGTGGAAATACTTTAGACTAGCTGGCTGGGAATGAGCTGGAACGACCAGTAGCAATTTGGGCCTAGTGGATCGTAGTTGTTCTTATACAATGTCCCGTTTATAAGTTGGAACTCTCCATTGGGCGGTTCTCCTTTCTCCAAGGCCTCCATGGTTTTCAGTAGTGCTAGATCTTCCCTCTGTTCAGCTGTAACGTCACCTAATTCACTGAAGGCTGAAATTTTATTCATGCTGTTGTCTTCCACTAATGGAGTCCTCGAAAGGCAGTCGGCATCCTTGTTTGCGGCCATTCTTGAGTACCATTGTGACGTCGTACTCTTGGAGTCTAAGTGCCCATCTTGCTAGTCGTCCTGATGGATCCTTCAAGCTTGTCAGCCAAGACAAAGAATGGTGGTCTGTCACGACAGTGAATGGTTTGCCGAATAAATACGGCCGGAACTTGTTGATATCGAGGTTAACTGTGAGACATTCTTTCTCAGTTGTAGAGTAGTTTATCTCGGACTTTGAGAGTACTCTTGATGCATAGGCTATCACCTTTTCAGCACCTTCCTGAACTTGTACAAGCACTGCACCAATCCCATAACCACTTGCATCTGTGTGACGTTCAGTTGCCGCATTCTCGTCGTACAAGACTAGAACTGGTGCGGAAGTTAGAGCCACCTTAAGTGCACAGAGAGCTCTTTCTTTTGTCTCATCCCAGTAAAACTTGGCGTCTCCCTGCAGAAGTTCTTGAAATGGACGTGTCTTGTTACAAAATCCTTTTATGAAACGTCGGTAGAATGAGCACAGCCCGAGAAAACTCCTCACATCACGAATATGCTGAGGAGTTTGAAATTCTGTGACTCCCCTTACTTTATCCGGATCAGGACGGACACCATCTCCGTTGACTAGGTGCCCCAGGATTTTTATCTCTGGCGACGAAGAGGCACTTCTTCCGATTGAGGAGGAGTCCTGCAGCCTGAACACACTACAACACAGTCGAGAGGCGACTCAGATGTTCTTCAAATGTTTTAGAGAAAACGAAATCTAAATGCACCCGAAAATCTAAATAGCAAAGACACGTCGTCCATTTAAGGTGTCGAAGCAAGTTATCCATCATGCGCTCGAATGTAGCCGGAGTATTACATAATCCACATTGCATTACTTTGAATTCATAGAGGCCGTCAGGTGTAATAAAAGCTGTCTTTTCCCTATCAGCTTCGACAACCACGATTTGCCAGTAACCTGTCTGCATGTCAATACTTGAGAAATATGTAGCTCCTTTCAAGCAGTCTAAGGTGTCGTCAATGCGCGGCAGTGTGTAGACATCTTTCTTTGTGATTTTGTTCAGCCGCCGATAGTCGACACAGAATCGCCACGTGCCATCCTTCTTCTTTACGAGGACCACCGGAGACGACCAAGGACTCTCCGAAGGTTGAATAATGTCATCTCGCAACATCTTCTCCACTTCCTCCCGTCTTTCAGCTGGCGACACTGTATACGAACGCTGGCTAATTGGCGGATGGTCCCCAGTATTGATACGGTGCTTTATCGTGGGCCGTTGCGTCTGACTTTTCCCCTGCTGAGGTGTGAATGCACCCGAAAATTGGCGTTGTATACTTAACACCCGCTGGCGTTCTTCCTTGGTCAGTCCAGGCCCTATTGGCAGTTCCACGTTTGTTTCCTCCAGCGTGTTGTCTGTACTAACAGTAGAACATGGGTCTTCGTTGATGACGTTGAGCTCACCGTCCTGGATTGGTTCAGCTGTCCCGATACACATTACTTTGGGGATACGTTGCCACTGCTGGTGACAAATAGTGATCCAAATCTCTCCTCGACCTCCGGTAATGCTTATGATAGCCGCTGGTATGTAAATTTATTTGGTGAGCCTGATAAACTATTTACTATTAACATGCACTTCACAGTTAAATCGCTCATCTGTGCTTTTAACTGCGACTCTTCTTATCGTCAACGGCGGGATCATCACATTGTCAACGGCAAATAACTTCCCAGAAAATTCTGTATTGCGTGTACCCGTCGGAACAACTCCAGCTCAGATCTTCCACAGTCAATGATAGCTTGAGATGCCTGAAGGAAGTCCCAGTGCGACTACATTCTTTTAACATGACAAATTCAAACGGCTGTTGTTGATGGTTATTGTTGCGACACAAGTTCCTGCTGGCTGGACGTACTTTTCATTCGCGACCTTCAGCACAGTTGCCCCCGTATTTCAGAACATTGTCTTCTTTAGTGTGCGGCGGTAATTATCCGATAATACAGAGAAAGAGGCTCCTGAATTAAAAAGTGCCCGGTCAGGTTGGCCGTCGATTATGACGTCGATGAGATTTCCCGACATATTAGCGACTGTCGTCCATGGAGGATTTTCATCTGCGGCGGCCTCACCTCCGTAGATGGTCGCCTCGCTTAGTTTTCCTGGGCGCGGCGGCTAGGGGAGCGGCTGGTACCTCTGTACGGAGACGGCGAACGGCTACGGCGCGTCGGGGAGCGACCTCGTCTAGGGTACGGCTACGGGCTTCTTCCCATAGCTCGACTGAACACATCAGTAGGTGATTGCCTGGGATAGAACTGCTCTGATGGCTGACGTCTTGCGGCAAAATAATCATCGAAAAAAAATGTTCAAATGTTTGTTAAGCTTATGGGACTTAACTACGGGGTCATCAGTCCCTAAACTTACAAACTACTTATGAACTACTTACGAACTAGGACGGCACAAATATCCATGCCCGAGGGGGGATTCGAACCCCCGACCGTAGTGGCCGTGCTGACCGTGACTGGAGCGCCTCAGTCACCTCGGCCACCGCGGCCGGCTAATCATCGAATACTCGCCTCCTCTCTCTGCAGTAGCGTACGACATGTCCAGGGCGTTCACAGTGGAAACACAACGGTGTCTGTTCTTCTGCAGGGCGTCAGAGTTACCGGGGGAGTTGGCTGTGGTCGCGTCGGCCGGATCATATGTTGCCGTTTGGCGGCTGCGGCGTAAGTCAGAGCAGGATGACGCCATTCTTCACGTCGGATGCGATTGGCGGGGCAGACAGGAGTTAATGTCTGAAATACCTCTTCGTCAGCGGCGTCGGCTCCCTCGTGACTTACAGGGATTACATCCTTGGCCATGATCTGATGCTCGCTCGGTCTAATAGTCCCGGCTGCCATGAAGTTTTGTAATTCTTCTCTCACAATTTGTCGAATGAAGGAAGCGAAGTCATGCTGGTCTTCCACAACGGCTATAGGGGTTACATTCGGGAGTCTGTCATACTTCTTTCGTCCAACCCTCCTCTGTTGTATCTCTTCAATACGCTGGCACTACATGATAAACTCTTCCGTCGTAGCGACGTCTTTTATCAGAAGAGGTTGGTATATGTCTTCTGCAATAACCTTCATCAGGTGCGTGATCTTGTCAGCCTCAGTCATATTCGGATTGACTATGTTACACACGGCCAAAACATTCTGTATGTATGACTGTGTCGGCTCACCATGTCGTTGGGCCCGATTCTTCAGTAGTTCTTCCGCCGAGCGGATTTGTCGCTGGCGATCTCCAAACGTCTTCTTAAGTTCCGTCTGGAACGTCTCCCAGTCATTCAACTTGTCTTCGTTGTTCTCAAACCATTGCTGAGCTGTTCCGTCCAGGTAGAAGTAAACATTGGCCAAGCACATTGTATGATCCCACCTGTTGTACTTGGCGACTCGGTCGAATCCTTTTAGCCGTTTGTTGGGGTCCTGTCGAGCGTCTCCAGAGAAGACTGGATGTCTGATGTGCAGATGGCCTACCGCTGATTTTGTGTCCATGGTTTTTCAGATGATGCGGTCTTTCGGGAGGATGTACTCGGTATATTCCTTGTATTCCGGTTCTAGTCCGTGTAAGCGACGGCTTCTACGCTGTCTAATCGGACCCACGGTGATGCAGCTGTTGCACAGGTTACCCGGCGCCTCCACCAAACATAGATGCGTTGAAATGGAAGCGGGCTTAACAAATGAACACTTTTACTGAAAGCAGGTTTACTGCGAACTTAACATACACGCAGCACTAGATGCCTCTCGGGCAGAGTGCTCTGCTTTTTATACACAGAGAGAATGTACCAGAAATTAGAAGAATAGTTAACATAAGAAACAAGTAGAATTTACAAGTGAACATAAGAAAGATGTAGAACATTCTGCAGGTAGGACACCTACGACGGAAACAAGACACAAAAGTGGCGACGAGGCTGGGACACAAAAGTTCCAACCGAGTTACGGCGTTTACAACAGATTGGAATTTGAGTTCAACCGAGTCCCATTTGGTTTAGTCACTGGAGCGGCGTTTCTGAGCAGGCTGTTAGTGCACAGTGATTTGAAGTTTGATTGTGTGTACATTTGCTTAGTGACCTGGTAATTTATAATAAATCGTTTGAGGATCATTTCTAACATCTTAGGCTTGTGTTGGATCGGCTGGGACTGTGAGGCCCTCTAAGATTAGTTTATGTAAAAGTGCAATGTCCTTTTTGGGGCATATTGTCTCAGAGCGGCGTGTTGAAATTAAATTGATCAAGAGAGAAGACGTGCTATACGAGAATTCCCCCTCCCAAGGATAAGCAAGGGATAGGCCGCTTTATTGGCATGTGTAATTTTTTTTAGAAAATTTGTGCCGCAATTTGCTGAGTTAGCCGCCCCCTTAATAGATTGTGGGGAAATGATGTTGAATTTTGTTGGAGAAAAGAACAGAAAAGTGCATTTCAGGCCTTGAGAACTTCCATTGCTAATCCGCCGGTGTTAGCTATACCGGGTTTTAATCGTCAGTTTATCGTGCAGACCGATGCGTCTCGGGGCGGTGTGGCTGCTGTGGTGCTCCAAGAGGAGGAAGGAGATTGACGTCCGCTAGCCTTTGCATCTCGACGTTTATTTCAGGCAGAGCGCATTTACTCCATTTACGAATACGAGGCTCTGGTGGTGCTATTTGCACTTGAAGAAGTTCGCCTTTTATTTATAACATACCACCATCATATTGGAAACAGATAATCAGGCGCTCAGTTGGGTGCTTGCCCGTCCCCGCAAGACAGGATGGATAGCCCGGTGGGTCATACGCATTTCATCCTTTAGTTTCCAGGTTAAACATATCGGGGATCGGATAATGGTGTGGCCGATGCTCTGAGTCGAACGTTCAGTGAGCAAAAGCAGGAGGTGCAGATAGCGGCCATCTTAACTGAGGTTCCAGAATTGTTTTGTAACCTTCCTCAGAAGCTGGTTGAAGATGAACATTGGGGTCCCATTTATAACAGGGTTAAAGGCGGTGAAGCGCTTTCCTATTATGAATGCCGTGGAATTTTGTACAAGAAACAGTGATTCCCGCCGTTGTTTGTGCATTCCTAAGGTTTTGCTGGAGATGGTCAAGCACTTCCACGATTCGGACGTTAGCGGGAATTTCGGCTTGAGTAAAATCCTAAATTGGGTGTGGGAGATGATCTGGCTGGGCATATATGCAGACGTCAAGCGGTATGTGGCATCATATGAGACGTGTAAGTGGGCGAAGCCAGACGTCGGAGGCCGTGAGGGGTTGTTACAATCTGAGAGATGTTTGGCGCTTCTGGAGCGATTGTTTGTAGATTATCTGGGCCCCCTTCCCCATGCCAAGCGAAGGCACAGGTACATCTTGGTTGTGGTGGTGGTGGTGGATGCCTTTTCTTGCTTTACTGCCCACCAGGAAGTCACGGCTGACATTACTATAAACAGCTGACCTCGGTGTCTGCTTGGTTTGCTCCACCTCGCTGTATTGTCACTAACAATGCCCCGGCATTTCTTTCTGCGGCTTTCAAAGGGTTCCTCTTTTCTCAAGGAATTCACCATGTTACTACTACTCCCTATTACCCCAAGGGATCCTTTTCGGAACGCGTTAATCGAAATCTTAAAGCGGCCCTATGCATATTTCATGCCCGTTTCCCCAAGGGTTGGGATTTGTCCTTCCCTGGTTGAATCAAGCGTTTAATTCAGCGCATCATGAAGGAACCGTTAGTACACCCAATGCTATTTTGTTTCGGTACACGGTGAATTCTCCATTGTCCAACTTAGGGAGTATTAATGATCTACTTTCCCAGCAACTGATTATCAGGTTTGATTCTCGTGTCTGCCTCCCTGACTATCCGTTCATGAATTTCGTTTTTCGTAATGTGTTGATGAGTCTCATTTATTGATGGCGAAGGTAAAGCTTTCAATAAAGGTTCCCCAATAATGCGCTTGACTAAAATCTCAACAGGAGATAAACTGGTACTTAAGTGAGGTAATTCACTCAGTATATTATCAAAATCAGGCATTAATCTAGACCAGTTAGTATGTCTAACTCAGCAATATGTTCTGCATAACAGTCTTATTTCCTGCATGACTCTTTCTACTGGATTGCTTTGTGGGTGATACTTAGCTAGTAGAATATGCTTAATTCCATATTGATTTACCATATCTCTAAAGCAATTTCAGGCCAAAGCACTACCATGATGTCATTATACGTTTGGAAATATCCAAGTTGGTAAAATAATCCTTAAAAAAAACGTATCACACTTGAAGTATTTGCCCCACTTAATGTACATAATTTTACGTGTTTGGACCAACATTCCGTAGCCACTAATACATAAGTAAAATCTCCCACTCCATGGGAGAGGACCAAAGAAATCTAATAAAAGAAGATCGCACAAACCTCGAGGGATTATTGAATGTAAACTGTATCGCTTTGAGTTACTACCAATTTTAACTTTTTGACGCAACTCGCAAGATTTTATAGTACCTTTTACCGTATGAGACATATTTATAAAATAGTAATTCTGGAAACATCCCTTATGCTGTGGCTAAGGAATGTCTTCACGATATATTATTTTCTAGGAGTGCTAGTCTTGCAAAGTTCACAGGAGAACTTGTGTAAAGTTTGGAAAGTAGGAGGCGAGGTACTGCCGGAAGTAAAGTTGTGAGGACGGACCGTGAGTCGTGTCGGGATAGCTCAGTAGTTGTGCGCTTGCCCACGAAAGGCAAAGGTCCCAGGTTCGAGTCCTGGTTCGGGCACACAATTTTAATCTACCAGGAGCTTTCACTTCATAAGACGTTTAACACACTTATGTATACCAAAATGCCCATAGCCTTCATAAGTAATTAAATCACTAACAATAATTTCAGGGACACAAATTTTCCAACTAGGATGTTCTGCTTGTGACTTCCAATACAATAGGTCGTTCAAATATATCAAATTACTCTTAGTATTGACAATTTCATGTCTAATTATAAGCTTCTGAATAATTTCACCAAATTGCAGATCGTTTCTCTGATTAGCCTTAATAGCAATTACTAAAGTTTTGACTTTTCTCTGACTTTCTTTAGTTACAAGAAAATAAACATAGTTCGTACCGGGTTCTGCGTTAATAAATATATCCTCCATACCTACCGGGAGACGTGAAAATGCGTCCGAAATATTTTGGGATACTTTGATATATCTAACCTCATATAGAAACTATGCAACCATAGGTCCCAACGCAACAAACTACGATGGAGTAGTCGAATACTATTGAAGACTACCAAGGCCTGATGATCAGTATATACTACCGTTTTTCTTCCAGCTAGTAACCCCCTAAACCTCTGGAAACCCCAAACAACTGCAAGAACCTCCTTTTCCATTACAAAATAATTCCTTTCATGTTTATTCAGAGTCCTACTGCAAATGCAATTGGTCGATGTGCCGGCCGCGGTGGCCGAGGAGACTGAGGCGCTCCAGTCACGGTCTGCACCCCCACTACGGTCGGGGGTTCGAATCCCCCCTCGGGTATGGATATTTGTACCGTCCTTAGTATTAGTTAGTTCATAAGTAGTTTGTAAGTTTAGGGACTGATGACCCCGTAGTAAAGTCCCATAAGCTCTACAAACATTTGAACATTATTGAACTGGTCGATATGACGAGTTTTCATCTGTCAATTTCCCTGAAATATTCCCGCGAGACACCCTGTAAGCCGACTGCCGGCGTGACGCAGGGGATAGCGTCACCGACTGCGGTGCCGAAGGTCGCCGGTTCAATCCCGTCCACCGGCGAAAATTTATTTCTTTGTAATTAACAGGAGGTGACCAGCCAGTGGGACAGCAGAAATTAGAAACACTAGAGTAAATTAGAACGAGATGTATATTGCACAGAATTTATACAATACTTCACTTTTACATAGCTCAGTACTGCAGAATGCTGATACATAGTTGAGCTAGAGTCCTGCCTAGTGCCTGTCCGATAGCCAAGTCTTCACTGGTGCCTATCTGATTCCGAAGTGGTGACTGGTTCCTATCTCAATCCCAAGTGAACGATGTCGTTCAGTTGTGGCCACGAGCGGAGTTGTAGCAGAGGGCGCTCGTGGCTGACGTCGTAAGAACGCCGCGCCGTGCGTGCATGGCGGCGCGCGGCGAAAGTAGGTGGCGCGCGCACTGTAGACTTGTGCGACTCCACAGGAACTCTCCGATATATTTGGAAATAAGCTTGATTCATATCCAATACGATAAAATATCTTGCACCCTTAAACAACGTAAAGCAATTATACAGGTCGGGAAGAGGGACCGATTCCAACACCACTTTCTGATTCTAATCGACTACAACCTGGTGGTCATTCTTGCCTCCCTTCGGAACAAGTAAGACAGGAGAAGCTTACGCCAATGTGGAATAACGGATTACACCATCCCTCAACATCTGTTCGATCTTGTCACGCAACACCCGCATTTTAGGAGGTGACAACCTATAAGGTGCTTTACGTACAGGAATATGATCAGTAAGGAGAATTTCGTACTCAATCTGGTTGGTGCCTCCTAATCTATACGTAATGACTTGAGGATACTCAGGCAATAAGGCCTTCAGCCTTGCTTCCTGGTCGGGAGACAGATGCGACACATCTGGATAATCCTGTGTCACTGTAAAGACATTACCCCTGCCTTCCCTACGACACCCACAGAAGGCAATTCTCGTACTAGGTCGAAATTGAAAACAGAATGTGCCCCTTGACGGATCCACTACTAAATCAGCCTTACTAGTAAAGTCCCAACGCAAGATAAGCGGCGTGCTTAAATTCTCCGCAACCAACAACTGAATCGTCCATGAGAAGGTGGCAGTGGACAGACTCTCGGTGCACTCCCCCAGAATAGGTGACATTTCAGTGCTAGCAGTACGACATCTAGTTCTGGAGGGACGCACATTGGAAAAGCGAGCATTTTTACAAAATTCGAAATACCACTGCTTACTAACGAGAGGCTGAGCGCTACCCGTATCTATCAAGGCACAGATTGGCTCTTGTCCTACCTTGACGCAAACAAAGGGGAGAGACGAACCTGACCGAGCCCTTATAACACGACAATTCAAGGGCCAAATACGCTTCTGCTTCCTGCCCCCCTCCCTTTTCTCCTGGCGTCATTTCTTATCCCGTGGCGTCCGAACAACAGGACAAAATCGGACTAGATGGTCCGGACACCCACACCGATAACATTGACGCTGATTAGATATGTTACGATACCCATGCCCAGCCGTGGGTGGCACTTCCGAAGGCACGATATTATTAGACCGCTGGGGTGATTCAACCGGTAATTGTCGGATATCTACCTTATTGACAATAGCTAATAACTTGTCAAAGGTGCGCGGCCTGTCAACAAAAATGAATTTTCCCTTCTCTGACAATGTTAGCCCATCAAGAATGTGAGTGACACAATCGCGTTCAGATATTTGTATAGTGAGTGCCTCCACCGCGATCCTAACACGTTCCACAATTTGCATCAATGGTTCGCAATTGCCTTGCACCTTCCAAAACTGTTCCTGTTCCAATGCTCTACGTGTGCGGTCTGTAAGCTTAATTTTCAAACTTTTATCCTTAAGGTGCTAAGTGACCCTCCTTGTAGCGTTTCAGCTATTATCCAAGCCAAACAACCTTGGGCCATCGAATACAACGCAGTTAGTACAGTGGCATGTGGGAGAGAGAGAGAGCCTCCGTATGTCGCCATAAACGGACAATTAATCCCAACACTTTGATTATTTGAAACTTCCTGGCAGATTAAAATTGTGTACCGGAACTCGAACCTGGGACCTTTGCCTTTCGCGGGCAAGCGCACTACCGACTGTGCTATCCCGACACGACTCACGATGCCGCCTCACAACTTTACTTCCGCCAGTACCTCGCCTCCTACTTTCCAAACTTCACAGAAGCTCTCCTGCGAACCATGCAAGACTCGCACTCCTGGAAGAAAGGATATGGTGGAGACATGGCTTATCCACAGCCTAAGGGATGTTTCCAGAATGAAACTTTCACTCTGCAGCGGAGTGTGTGCTGATATGAAACTACCTGGCAGATAAAAATGGTGTGCCGGAACCGGGTCTCGAACGTGGGATCTTTGCCTTTCACGGACAAGCGCACTACTGACTCCTTTCTTCCAGGAGTGCTAGTACTGCATGGTTCGCAGGAGAGCTTCTGTGAAGTTTGAAAAGTAGGAGGCGAGGTACTGGCGGAAGTAAAGTTGTGGGACGGCATCGTGAGTCGTGTCGGGATAGCACAGTCGGTAGTGGGCTTGCCCACGAAAGGCAAAGGTCCCAGGTACGAGTCCCGGTTCCGGCACACAATTTTAATCTGCCAGGAAGTTTCACTGTCGATATAGACTCTCCAAACGAGGTCCGGATTGTATACCCATTAGATTTCTATCTGATTATGCTGAAGCGATAGCTCCTTACTTAACAGCCATAAACAACCGCTCTCTCAAAGAAGGATCTGTACCAAAAGATTGGAAAATTGCACAGGTCACACCTATATTCAAGAAAGGCAGTAGGAGTAACCCATTAAACTACAGGCCTATTTCATTGACATCCATTTGCAGCATGGTTTTGGAACATATCCTGTATTCAAATATTATTAATTATATCGAACAGAATGATCTATTGGCCCAAGGTCAACATGGATTTAGAAAATATCGTTCATGCGAAAAACAACTAGCTCTTCACTGAAACGAAGTGATGAGTGCTATCGACAAGAGTTCGCAAATTGATTCAGTATTCCTTGATTTCCAGAAGGTTTTTGAAACAGTACTTCACAAACAGCTTTTAATCAAATTGCGTGGTTACGGTATAGCACCCCAAATTTGCGACTGGATAGCGGATTTCCTCTCAGAGAGGACATAGTTCGTAGTAATCGATGGTAAGGCATCGACTAAAACAGGGTAGTGTTATTGGTCCTCTGCTGTTCCTTATTTACATAAACGATTTAGGGGAAAATCTAAATAGCTCTCTTAGGTTGTTTGCAGATGACGCCGTCTAGTAAAATCATCTGAAGATCAAAACCAACTGCAGAACGATTTGAATAAGATATCTGTATGGTGTAAGTATTGGCAGTTGACTCTAAATAATGAGAAGTGTGAAGTCGTCCACATGAGTACGAAAAGAAATCGTTTACATGATAAATCAATCAAATGTTAAGACCGTAAACTCCATAAAATACCTAGGAATTACAATTACTTCTGACTTAATTTGGAAAGAACACGTAGATAATGTCGTGGGAAAGGCGAACCAGAGACTGCGTTTTATTGGCAGAACCCTTAAAGGAAGCAACAGAACTACTAAAGAAACTGCATACACTACGCTTGTCCGTCCTTTTATGGAGTATTGCTGCCCAGTGTGGGATCCTTATCAGGTGGATTTGTCGGAAGACATCGAAAGATTGCAAAGAAGGGCAACTCGTTTCGTATTGTCACGTTACAGGGGACACAGCGTTACAGAAATGACACAGGACCTAGGATGGCAATCATTACAACAACGGCGCTTATCGCTGCGGCGTGGGCTACTTTCGAAACTCCAATCGCCAACATTCTCCTCCGAATGCGAAAATATATTGTTGACTCCCACTTACATAGGTAGAAATGATCATCAGAATAAAATACGAGAAATCAGAGCCCGAACGGAGAGATTCAGGTGTTCATTCCTCCCGCGCGCTATTGGAGAATGGAATGAGAGATAAAATAGTAAAACGGCGGTTCGATGAACCCTCTGCCAGGCACTTAAATGTGATTTGCAGAGTATCCCATGTAGATGTATATGTAAATGTAGAGCGCCATAACAGCTCCCAGTGTTGTATTGCAAATCAAGTCAATTGCGTCTTCCCTTCAAATCATAATACAAAACTAAAATGATACTCTATGGAATGAATAAGAACTACTCACTCTTCGTGTAGCAAGAAGAAAAAATAAGCTTGTAATTCAAACAAATGAAAATGATATTCAATACGTAAGTGAAACCTTTAAAAAGTTTTGGAATAAATTCCTGTATTTGGAACGCTTTTGTGGAACGTAATGTTGTTTCGCCACAACGGCAGTCGGTCAACTTGTGGACTTGCGGCGTTCCTCCCTCTCCTGCACAAAAAAGCGACCCGCTGTTAGGTTCCCTTTGGAGCCAGCTGCAATGTCCTGTATCCTGATCTGTCTTCGACTCCTTAATACCTTTGGTATATCGAGACAATGTTTGTCTCAAGGAACTGAATTATTCTTGATATTTACATTCTACTAGACTCTCAAGATTGATGAAACTGCCCCATGTGACGCGAGAAAGATAAAGTTATTGAATATTGGCGTCTTTGATGGTTGTAACATCCGTTACACGTCTCAGCATTATATCAAAGAGGCTCTGGATGTGCTGTTGTGTTGTAGCAGACCACGCTGCCTCCACAAATACCCTGTATTCCAATGACTAGAGGTTGCACTCCATTAAAAATATCGCTCAGTTGAATCTTAAGTACACATGGCATGCTTAGCCGGCCGCGGTGGGCGAGCGGTCTGCGACGCGCCAGTCAGGGTCTGCACGGCCACTACGGTCGGGGTTCGAATCCCCTCTCGGGCATGGATATTTATGCCGTCCTTAGTATAAGGTAGTGCATAAGTACATAGTTTGTAAGTTTAGGGACTGATGACCCCGTAGTTAAGTCCCATAAGCGCTACAAACATTTGATGAGATGCTTATTTCCTTTTTCCAACTGCCTTTGTGGATATATGGTCTTTGAGATAAAGTCGAGATAAAGTCAGAAGGAACATCTGAAGAAGCAAGAATAGCCACTCAGGTTGAAAAAACTACGTGGATAAAAGAAGAAATGGTATCGAATTCTGGACAATGTGAGTACTCGTCTAAAACTGCTACGCTTGACGATTACGTCGAAGTTGCACCCCTGTAAGTTTGATGCTCTTGACAGTGAACTGCGTGGATGTGTGAGTTATCTGATACACGATATATTTCTGCGACAGAATCAGAAGTTAATCCCTAAATGTAAACAAAAGAATTCCAAACGAGTAATTAACCGGTCAAACTTATTCATTTCGACAAGAGAACCAAATATGCTAGAAAAACGTATTAAATATGCTCCTCCAGATACTCCATCAGTGAAATAGATTTAATGAAGGTACACGTTATTTACATGCTCTAGGAAAATACGTTACAGAAAAACATTTAGTTGCTCATGCAATGAAGAAGGAAACAATATTAAAGTGTTGCAGCCCACAGGCAAAATATTTTGAAACCGACAAGACCTTTAAAAACAAAATAGAACAGCAGAATATATGGCCACACCATGTGATAAAAACAACAGTATTCTACTTTTAAAGAAACTAGTTTATTTACAAAAGGCAAATGATTTCCTCAGTACAATGTCCTTCCAAAAGACCCTACCAAATTATTTAATGGGGAGATAAAATGTGTAATCAATTCATGCAAATGCATATTTTCTGACTTTGAATCGAAGCTATTGACAATCCTGAGCCTCCAAAACTGCATGGATTCCCTAAACTACATAATCAATCCGCCAAATGATATACTCCTAGACTGCACCAACTTACAAAATGGCAAGAAAATTGGACACATTAATTAAAATCCAGACAATTTTCAAAAATGGCATTCGAATTGAGTGGACCTGATAAATTTCTCTTTTGCATGGTGCTAAATTAGTGTCCTCTGTTGTATCAGCTTCTTTTCAAACCTACCAGTGGGGGAATGTGTTGAGATTTTAACCAGTGGAACTGAATGACTCGATACTGGCCACTGGAACACGCTTAGCACAAAATGATTTCCACTTCCAAGGACTTCTGCACAAACAGTTAGATGGATTAGCTATGGGGTCCAAGTTTAGCAGGTATATTCATGGACAGTTTCGAGCAACATTTTCTAAACAAAGAAACTTTAAGTGTCAATATTAAATACTGGTTCAGATATGTAGATGACATAATGTGATTATGGACAGGCACCACAAGACAACTTCACTTATTTATTCAAAATTTAAATAAAAAATTTACAAATATTAAATTCACTACTGAGGTTTGTAAGAAGAATTTCTTTGATCTAATACGTTCTTCTTCACAACATCCAATTACACACAAACAATATGATCGCTTTGTAAGAGCTGTTCCAGGATGTTCCTAGTGGTTGTCAAACTACGTATATGGAAGTACTGTCCCCAGAGCTTCAGACCTCGACCACTACTACACAGCGTTTGAACAAGAAATGTTTAGCGAAATAGCAAGACAGCAATTACTCAAATCAATATCAGGCACCACGTCGGAGCAGTGGATCAAGCTTATGGACGAAACTGACTTTAGCAAGAACAGTCAAAAAGCCTAGAAACTTCTCAGACGCTTGATTAACGAACCAGCTGGTGCCAACGATATTTCCCATAAACTATTAGTAAATGCCTGTTACTGTCAAAGACTTGTCTAGACCCTAGTGTCTGGAGGAGCTTCAGAGTGCGATAAGTTAGTGTAAAATAGGAAAATTTGCTGGGCTGGATGATATTAGGAATGAGCAAATAAAGCGTTTTGCACCAACAAAACAAAAATGGATTTTAAATCTTTTCAATAACAACTCATTCTCCGGAATTATCCCCAAAATCTGGAGAAAATCTCATGTCATCGTTATCCTTAAACCGGGCATAGAGAACAATATCGCTAAGAATTACCGCCCAGTATCTCTTCTTTGGCACTTGTACAAAATACTGGAGAGAATTGTTCTAATCCGCCTGATGCCAGAAACTGTGCTCATTTCTCAACGGGCTGGATTTAGACCGGGTAAAAGCTGTACGTTTCAGACTCTCGGTCTTACCCAGTACATTGAAGATGGTTTTGAATCACCTGAGATCACCGGTGTGGTCTTTGTTGACCTTTCTGCTGCGTACGACACCGTGAACCATAAACTAATGATGAATTTTTTTTTTTTTATAAAATCACTCAAGGCTCTATTCTAACCACCTTAATAGCCAACTGCCTAGTAACAAGAGAGTATTCGTGAAGTAGATGGAGAGTACAAAGAAATGGACTACCTTAGAGCAAATACGAACGGTCGACCACTTCCACCATTCACCAGAAGTTTTCTATGTGCGAATGAGCTCGCATTGCCCACTAAAAGGATTTTCATGATGTCGAAATTAAATCGTCTGGAGCATTGTAATAACTAGGACATTATTACAAATATAATAATCTAAAGCCTCACCCTAACAAAAAGCAAGTCTGTGGTTTCCATCTAAAAGGCTGAAAGGAGAAACAATAGCTAAATACTTCATGGAATGTGTCTCAACTTTCCCATAACGTATCTTGGGGTGACCTTACACCGGACCTTAATCATTAATACACATTTTCATAACACCAAGATGAAATTATCTCAAGAAATAATATGATGCGAAAACTAAGGGGATCTAACTGGGAGCATATCCAGCCACTATTCGGACTTCAGCTTTGGTCCTTATGCTATTGAGCGGGCAAATATGCAGCGCCTGTGTGGCATAATTCCTGCCACACTAGGCAAGTAGACACTGCTTTGAATGAGACGTGACGCATAATTACTGGCTTCCTGAGACCAACTAATGTGGAACAGCTGTATCATCTAGCAGGTATAGCTCCATCTGACATTTGGCGTGAAGGTGCTGCGCAAGCAGAAGGACGTAGAGCCCTGACTTCTCAAACTCACCCACTGTTTGGCCTATTGGCAGCAGCAACACGCTGGAAGTCTAGGAAAACCAGGGAATCTAGGCGGTTACGTTTGTTATTTTAAGATGAAAGATACAAAACCATTTTATTGCAGACTGTACCCAGTACCTTTGAGAATTCGAGAAATGGTACAAAAGGAAATTTTTAAAATGCTTGACAATGGAATTATTGAAAGTAGTAACAGTGTTTTTAACAATCCATTGGCTGTGGTTAAAAAATCCTTGGGAGGAGTACGCATAGTTTTAGATGCTCGTACCTTGAACAAACTCATAGAAACTGAATGAGATAGACCTGTCAGTATAGAGAACTGTTAACAAAATTTGAAAGAGTCAAGTTCTTTAGTTAAGTCGATCTGACTTCAGGATATTATCAGGTTCTTATACTCGACGATTCAAGAAAATATACAGCTTTTCTCTTTGAAGGTAAGGCTTACCAATATAAAGTATTACCCTTTGGTCTGAATATGTCAGTATGTATCAGAGCTTTAGATGCAGCCTAATGTAGGGAATTACTACAGCAATTAATCATTTACATTGATGATATTTTATTATTATCTGAAACATGGAAAATCAGTGTAATTTACTAGAAAAAAACGTTATCAAAATGTATAGAAAAGGGAATTCCACTTAAATTAAGTAAGTCATTTTTTGGACGAGAAGAAGTTAAATTTTTAGGTCATTTCGTTGGTATTAAAGACGTACGACCAAATCCAGACAGAATACAGGCTATTCGAAAATGTCCAGAGCTGCAAACTGTTAAACAATTGAAATCATTTTTAGGTATCGTGGGGTTTTAACGTAGATATTTAACAGGTCAAACATTAAACAATCCTGTATTATTAGATTTATTAAAAAAGAACACCATTTGGAAGAGGGACGAAAAACTTCCGCAGCTTTTCAAAGTATTAAACAGGCATTGGCACCATACAAACATCGCTGAAGAAGTTCGAATTGACCTTCATCGATACGAGTTTAACTTTTAATACTCTCTTAGAACTCAAAGCTAAGTGATACTTAGGCAGGAAGTAAATATGAGGTTTAATGTAGTTCCTTCATGCGAAATATCTCCTGTTTAAATTAGACACGAACCTTGCAGTGTTCCTCTGTTACTATATAGTAATATCCTGCTAAGGTGCTATGTATCTTAATTAACGTCTCAAGCTAATCCAGAAGAAAAAGTAAGACTGTGTTTTGTAGAGTTTTGCAAGAAATTCCTGGCAATGCGGTGGTACACAGACCTATGCAGAGGCGTGGAATAATGCATGGTCATTATCGCTATATTCACTTCCATAAGATGCCTCGATACTCTGTCTCGATCTTGTTGCCAACTGTTGTAAAGTCAATAAAGTTGTTTTTAGGCGGCACTCTACAGCGACGATTTACTTTCAAAACATCATTCTAATGCAAAGACTGCAAAATATTTTTATTTGTTATATACTTCCGATTTCGGCTGTTGCTGCCATCAACAGGAAATCAACAAGATGTTTTACATCAAAACCAATAAGATAACGTAGACGTTGCTACACTCAGTAAGAATAACATTCTATTGTCTTTGATGTAAAATATCAAATATGGCAGCAACTGCCGAAACCGGTAGAATATAACAAATAAAAATATTTTGCAGCCTTGGCATCCGAATTATTTTTTCAAAATGTTGTAATGCCATAAGCTACCTCTGAATATGTCGTGATGAAAACATACGAACTGATGACACTGACAAAATACATGTTCTGACATAGGTCTTTCAGTCCTGTGTCAAATTTTTCTCTCTTGTTATATTCTTTCTTTTTTTTCCTTATTCAGTGAGATTAATTACACATCGTATTTTAGTAGTCAAATTATTTACAGTATATGTATAAGGCATCCACAAAGTAGTTATGGCAACACATACTAAATTACATATAAAGAAATTCACACAGCACACAGGCAGAATCAAAGTTTTTCTTTTTGTGAAAGGCTATGATTGAATTATAAATCTGTGGTCATGCTGTGTATTATATTATATCTAACAGCGTCATTTCGTTTGAAACGAGTGCGCAGTAATTTTTAATAGACCAAAATTGACCTTTTAACTTAAATAACTTTATATTGAATCCATATCAGAAGAGTACAGACAGTATGACCTTTCGGTAACTTGGAAGGACCGTTGTATATCGCTTCGGACGGCCTAATATCGATAATGACGGACTATCGATAGTTCTGTAGTGTCAATTTGTATCGAACATGCGAGCATCAGAATGCTATCATATTTTGTTTACTCGCAAGCGTAGGCGAAATCAGTTGCCTTTATGATATAGGAGAAAATGGTTTAGCCTAGACCACGATCATACTTTTCTGAACCGGAGATTCACGTACTAAAAAAAATTGTTTAACCTAAACCTAATCTTCTTAAGGCTACGCTAAAGATCAGTTTTTTAAGTGAAATGGCGTGGACCACGATAATACCTTTATGAACCGAAGATTTCATACAGATCATAAAATAAATAAAACATGCTATACCTGCTCTATGGTTGACAGGTTCTTGTATGTACCGTTGTCCGCTCAGTAAAAGTAATTGCCCTCGTAAAAGGAAGATTTTGAATCAGTTCATCACTGTTTCGTACAGATCATAAAATAAGTAAAACATGCTATACCTGCTCTATGGTTGACAGGTTCTTGTATGTACCCAAGAGCATTAATTATTTAATTTGTTTATATACGTCGAAATGAATATCTGTTTTCATTTGTCCGCCAACATTTCTTTATTGCAACACAGCGACGTTCGATATACGTCTCTGCGATACTCACATCATCGGCACATATCGATAGTAGGCCATCCGAAGCGATATACAACGGTCCTTCCAAATTACCGACCTTTCACATGAAAGACATAATTAGTTTTCTACTCAATCCATGTAAAACGGGTACAAAATTACTTTCGTTCCTGAAACAACTTCTCATTGAGTTGCTTATGGCGGTGTTAAATTGGATTAAATGTTGAAAAGATCTCTCAGGAAGGTTTAAGAAAGGGAGTCCTGGATGACTTTTTTCGTTCGGTGTAAAATCAGTATAAATGTTTCTGTATTTGGATTTCAATATTCTTGACAGCATTGATGTTCCACCTTTGTCTGTAAGGTATAAGATCTGCAGTTTGTTCTTTATATTATTCGCTGGGTGTTTATGGACTGCGTGTTAATTACATTATTGAGAATTTCTCTGTCAGGATGGGTCATTCAATGTGAATGTTGAACTGAGAGGCAATGTTTTCGTAATTGACTAGGGGCTTCATACAAAACGTTATAACGCCTAAATCTCAATGTTTAGAAAGCAAAGACATGAATTAAGAGGATGGAGGGCGACCCGACAATTTTTTGTTTTCCGCTTCGCCGATAAAGGATTATCCAACAGCAATACTTGTGGTCGAAACAAATGGAAACAATGGGCTGATGGAAAATGTGAGGAGACGTTTCTGCGGTAACCACGTCCGCCATTGTCGGGAGTCTATAAAAGTGGGAGCGCCGCGGTGCCCGGCGACGGCACCCTGGCCTCTCAAGGTTGTGAGGGCGGGGTGTCTGCGGTCCCGCAGCTAGGGTGGAGCCGCGAGGGACCTTCCAGGCTTACCTCTACTCAGCCAACCAGCAGACACGGTCAGCCGCCGTGCAGTGACCAGCAGGTGGCGTGGTACAGTGGATGTCGCGGTGAAGTCACGGAGACTCGTGTCACAGCTGACATGCGTCCGTCCTCGGTGGCCGCTCTCCGACGTCTGGAGGAGAGGGAGGACACACGACGCCAGCCAACGACGTCCAGGGGTCTCGGTCGAAGGTTGGTGGAGAAACCACTGGCGTTCCGCTGTTTCATCCTCACCAAAACGTTTTAAAGGAGCTTGTCGGTTAAAGTTTCTTGGGCCGATATTATGAAGGAAGAGGAGAATTTAGCAAAAGTTTCGTGTGCAGCATTTTCTTTGCTGTAAAAGGGTTAAAAAGAAGTAGGGTGACTTTTCAAGATGGGAGCACTGTGGTGATACAGAATTTACGTCTCGTGGAATGGAAATTTGGGGTGTTTCATAACTTATTTTCGAAACGATGCCAAAATTATTGAATGGCTATTGGACATAACATTTCGAAATTTAACGAAATTTTCAGTTGAGTTACATGCCAGTTCAAGGTACACATTGAAAAGGATCTCATATGGAAGTTTCAATCAGAGTTAAACATGTCGATAAAAGAGCCAACGATTCCGATCTGTAGGTATCCGCTGCATTCCTTTCTTGCTTATTCTAAGTGAAAAGACGCCAGTAAGGACTTAATCTACTTCTTCAATGAAACTTCCTGGCAGATTAAAATTGTGTGCCGGAACCGGGACTGTAACCTGGGACCTTTGTCTTTCGCGGGCAAGCGCACTGCCGAATGTGCTATCCCGACACGACTCACGATGCCGCCCCACAATTTTACTTCCGCCAGTACTTCGCCTCCTACTTTCCAAAACTCCGCTGCAGAGTGAAAGTTTCAATCTGGAAACATCCCTTAGGGAATGGCTAAGCCATGTCTCCACCATATCCTTTCTTCTAGGAGTGTTAGTGTTGCATGGTTCGCAGGAGAGCTTCTGTGAAGTTTGGAAAGTAGGAGGCGAGGTACTGGCGGAAGTAAAGTTGTGAGGCAGCATCGTAAGTCGTGTCGGGATAGCACAGTCGGTAGTGCGCTTGCACACTAAAGGTAAAGGTCCCAGGTTCGAATCCCGGTTGCGGCACACAGTTTTAATCTGCCGGGAAGTTTCATATCAGCGCACACTCCGCTGCAGAGTGAAAGTTTCATTCTCTACTTCTTCAGTATTTAATACGAGGCTCTAATATTTTTAATTTATTAATCCGCAGGCAGATGGTAGTGTCACATAAGCTTTCGATTCACGATGAAACTAGATAGTTTCAATGCTGCCTTGTTATTCCAGTCGAGACTGTTTTTCGAATCTAAATACTGACACAACAGACAAATAACTACTAAAGTGATTTAACATTCCAGCTGACGTCCCCACTAGGCCAACTAATCGACCACGGCAATCATAACAGTGGAACTGCGCCATCAGCTTAGATTCGTCGCCCTACAAAGTAATGAAATCTCAACCAACAAAGCGGTTAGCTCTGGATTATTTTTACCTAGTGTGCGCATCTTAATGGAAGGACGAGGGTTAGCTAGCGTAACACAATGACACTCCTTAAACTCGTAACAGATCGGCGCATTTTCTTGCTTTCAGGCACCGTGATTGGACCACGCGGCGAGCAGCGCACCACGCTACTGCTCGGGACTGGCAGCGCCGGGCCGGAGGGAGCGGCCTCTGCGCGAGTTGCGGGTCGCGGCGACCCTCGGAGCGTCGCGGCCGCCTCGCGGAGTGTCTGCCTCACTTCCGCCCCTGGTCGCGGCGTCTGGCTGGGCGCTGCGATCGCTGGAGCCGTCGTCCACAAGAGGAGAGACCGCCGTGTGAGGCGCCTGGCCGGCCTTAGCGGCGGCAGACGAGGCAGGCGGCCAGCAGGCGCTCTGCTCTGCTCTGGCACAGGGCGGGCGGGGCCTCCGGCGGACACAGCGGCGGCGACGCTGCAATGTGGCGGCAGAGGACGGGTCCCGCAGTCTGGGCAGAGCAGGGATTTCCGAGGTCGGGGGAGCGTCCGCGAGTTGCGGGTCGCGGCGACCCTCGGAGCGTCGCGGCCGCCTCGCGGAGTGTCTGTCTCACTTCCGCCCCTGGTCGCAGCGTCTGGCTGGGCGCTGCGATCGCTGGAGCCGTCGTCCACAAGAGGAGAGACCGCCGTGTGAGGCGCCTGGCCGGCCTTAGCGGCGGCAGACGAGGCAGGCGGCCAGCAGGCACTCTGCTCTGCTCTGGCACAGGGCGGGCGGGGCCTCCGGCGGACACAGCAGCGGCGACGCTGCAGTGTGGTGGCAGAGGACGGGGCCCGCAGTCTGGGCAGAGCAGGGATTTCCGAGGTCGGAGAGGGGGGAGCGTCCACGAGCTGCGGCACGCGGCTGCCGCGCAGTTTGCTGCCCGTGTCGCAACTAATTCGCGGACCCTCCTCTCTTCCGTCGCTCTGGCCGAGGTCGCCCTTGGAAGCCGACCACAGGCTGCGGGTCTGTCCGCCGCCGCTACACAGGAGTACCGCTTTCGCAACTGACGCTGCAGAGTGGGGCAGTCTGCTCCACGTGCGGAGTATCACCAGTACGAGAAATGGCGACCCCTGCTCCAACACTGGAATCGGTGCGGCCCAGCGTTTTACTGCGAGACCCAGGAAGATGCCACAACTAGCAGCTCCCTGTGCCTTGCCACTTAACTGTATACCAAAAATGAAAATAGAAGTAAAATAAAAATGAAATAAACCTGTCTTCTTATTGCCATTTGCATACCTTTAACATGTTTACCATAACATGAATCAGAGCTGAAGTGGCAGTATTGCTTGAAGCTATTTCCGAATTAAGAAGTGACACGAGATATAAACACCAAATTCAGTATGAAAATGCTATAAAAGTAGGGTCCTACAAATTAGCTATAAGAATGTTGAAAATATTAGACCAACCACTGCCTAATCTGAACTAAATTTCACTAACTACTAACACATCTTTTTATCAAGTTTATACCAATTCAGTACCTGTAATTATTTGGAACAAATACTTCACACATGTATAGGAGCTCAAGACAACTGTCTGAAACTATTTCACAAATGAGAAGCAATGCCACATGAGAACGGCAAAGTACGTGTGTGACTGCTATTAAAATCAGGCGACACCCTTCCTCGATTGCAAATGTATGTCACTTTCCAGGCTAACAGTAGCTGTTAATTTACGCGCAGTGCGATTTGCTACGTATTTAGCAGACCATTTTTTCCTCACACTTGAGCAGCCTAGACGCTAATGACGTTGCTCTACTGGATGATACGGTAAGAGACTCGGGTACTGCTACCACGTCTTACTATTTTACATCAGAACTGTGGTCGCCCCTTACAGTTATGCAAATCTCATAACCACGGAGGCAAATGGGTCGTATAAAATCAAAGGTTTATGTTATTCAGATACTCAATCTTTTCAGAATGTGTGCCTGAGACAAAACATATATGAATTTGCTGCCCCTATTCACAGTACCTGTGAACGAGCGAAAACCATTACTAACCATAGTGGTTACCACCATGACCAGCTAGGACGTTCGAAGATATGCAGATGTGTAGGGAGTGGCACCAACATACCGTACATACCGGTGAGTGACATCAGACGAAATACACCTTGTATTTCGGGGAGAGTTCCAGATATCTAAATTACGTTCAGCATGTAAACGAAATATTTTTTACGGATATACATTTCTTAACAGTAACAGTCTGGACAACAGAATGCAGCTCTAAATGTGAAACACAATATTGCTCCAGTTTCCAGCCCAGCTGGTGCCATTTTAAGATAAGGACCACAACAACTCAAATAATACAACTAGCGACTTTTATGTATTCCGGAAGCAATGTGTACCGACGTGTCAAACCAATGAAGTAGAACAGTGACATTTATGGGAGGGGGATAAGCCGTAGGTACCAGCTCCCTATCCAAGACGATTTGCGTGGAAATATAATTGGTGCATGTCGATATAATGTGGTTAAGATCCCCCAACGCCATTTTGTTCTTATCACAGTTTCCAGTCGTGATAATCTTTGATCAGTGTAAGTGGAGGATAACATACATTTCTCATGCGAATGACAGAAGTCACGTCACGTCTACTAAGATTCATAGGAACGAACCGTAGACGAGGAGACACGTTTGTTTGTATAGCCACATGGATCATCCCTCGTCGTTCAATGTGCGACAGACAACTTTCTGGATCACTGAACTGAGACTGGACATTACAATGACTCCTATCGCCTTCTAACAAGTAAGAACGCGTGAGAGGAAACCAACTTAGTTACAATGAGAAGGAATGATCAGTATGATACATTTTTATCTGTAACAGTAATGATATAAAGAAATGAAAGATAGTTATCATAAAAATAATTACACAATTTGTTCTTATTAGGAAGTTAAGTATAAAAGACAACGGAGAAGACATTTTTAAATTGTGAACAGAGAGAAACTGTCGACAGTTCACTAGCCTCCATCTTGAACCAAGGATGACTAAAGAGAACAAGAAAGTTAAAAATAAACTACTTGCCTCTAAAATGGAATAAAAATGAAATAATCGATAACTTTCATCGTGGCAATTACAATACTGGAGGAGTAATACTGTGTTTTAAAAGAGAAGAGCTGGAACAATTTGACTGAAGGGATTGAACTAAAAAAAATTCCTTTATTTAACTAAATTTGTGAGACCAATGGAATGTAGACCGGCACTTCTAGCGGACTTCTTCCAGTATCGAGGGCACAACTGCACCGCGTTAAGACAGCAGCTGCAGTCTCTGGACAAAGCAGAGCTGAGAAAATTGGAGCGAAAATGCACATGAATCACAGGGCCTTAACAGACAACACTTTACTTGCTGGCATCCGCCATCGAAGGCAAGAGGCAGCTTGCATCATCTACCGAGGAATCTGAGTGATTTGTCAATGAGTCTTCCCTCTGCTTACGAAATGTCACTATTGCCGGTATAGAACATGAAATATTTCGGAAAAAATTTGTTCCTCAAAAACTTCTTTCATAAAATGAGTACGGTTTGACTAGTGTTATTCTAAGAAAAGTAATCTTGGGTCGGAGCGCTTGCCACGCTGTGTAATAAAAGAAATTGAGCCAATAACTCATCGATGAACGTGGAATGAAACGAGCCAGCGTCCGCAAGGAACGTATCTAGGAGAGAAAAAAATTTCCATGTGATTGCTGACAAGAAGAACGAATCCAAATTTCGAATCCTGGCACAAATTTTCGCTGGTCACCGCCGAATTATTTTAATGCCTATGTAGCCAATCTTGCCCTTTTCCTTCTACCCTTAGAAGGCACTTAAACAGCAGGCTCATTCTTGCAGAGTGAACAAACAGTCAGAATCTTTTCGGACTGCCTCTACAGCGCAAGCAGTCACAAGTTCTTTGGCATCTCGAAAGCCTCCTTTTCGTTTCGTAGCTAGGCTATTGGTGGTACTAGTTGAACACCTTTGCTCCCTTTTCGTTGATGAAAGGTTCATCACTTAGGCCTAAACGACGAAACACTGCACCAAAAACCGTTTCTTTATCTTTAGAACACCACTTTTGAGAATTTATTGCATTGTAAAGTGCAAATATTTACCTAAGTAATATGGCGTCAGTTATGTGGTATTCTGCTTTTAATGCTCTGTAATGCGTCGTTGTCTTCAGGCTGTAAGGTACTGTGCCTCCTGCTTTAGGCAAAACCAGCACACACTGAAATTTCCAAAACAATGGTACCGATAGTTTGCCTTGGTGTTTTGCTTATGCGTAATGAAGGAGTTACGCTACTTTACAAGCTTGTGATGACTACAATGCGAGAGAGGCACTATAGCACACCAAAATACTTGTGTATCTCTCTTGATAGTAGTTCCCAAAACACTTTGTGCTAAGCACGAAAACTCGTGCTTCATTTTGTTATTTGCGTAATGAATCTCCAAAAACGTGAGATATACTGAATGAAATTAAATGAAACTATTAAATAAAGATGAATAAATCCAGACACAAGTTTCGTCTTTAACATCTGGTATCATTTAACATACTGCATTTTGATTATACGAATATACCACGTTCAGTAAGAGTCTGTTTTTTATTTTGTACCATAAATTTTGTTGCTTATTGGTAATAATTATCTAACATTTGTTGTCTTTTTCATGTTGTTGAAGCTCAAACATGGCCGATCCTGGACGTGGTCAATTAAAAAATAAATATAAGTTTTAATTCGTTAAGTTGGCAGTAAGTTGGGTACAATGTGTCCAGTGTAGATACGTATGACTGATGATAGTGGTGTTAGGTTTGTAACGAACATATAAATGTAATTAGCTATTGTAAATTTATTTACAAGCTATTAGTATAAAAAAAAGGAAAAGTTAATGAGATGTACTGTACATTGTCACCTATGTGTAATTACACAGAACAGGTTTTCTATAGCAGGTAAATCATTGGTTAATGCACTTGTAATTCTGAACAAAGCATTTCGCAAATGTTTCATGTTTGTGTATACGTCAGTTACTTTGCAAGTGAGTATTAATTCTACACATTCACATAGCCAGACTTTTGAGCATAAAGTTTAATATGGTTGTGACTCTGGTAACACCTTAATTTCATCAATATATATGTAACAATAGATCATGCATTTCCCTACCTGTGAAGCAATTTAATATGTTCATGTTATTTAGAATAACGTGGGTACTATGTGACCCACAGTTATTGGATCTTGAAATCCGATTATTGATTGGAACAAGTAAAATTTATATAATTTTGAAAGTGAGATCCTCAGATGTTGGAATATCCGTGCATTCATATAATCAAAGGATTTCTACAGTGAAATCCCTCAAGTGTATAACTTTCTACTACGCTGTATTGCATTTTCATGAGGTTGAGATACACAGACCAATAAAAGCAATAGTCGGAATTTAGCACTTGCTTTATGCAACAAACAGCCAACGGAAGTAAAGGCTGTGCTTATATCCGGGTTTAACTCTCTGGAGCACGGTTATTAAATGCTTTGGACTGAATCGGAATACAATTCTATTGCAGGCTACACGAAACTCACACCATATGCCTCAGGTTAATGCCAGTCGTATATAATCAGACTCGGGTGAAAGTACAACTCGAACACATTACTCCAGTTCAAGCAAATCCAATGAACCTAAAAGCAATCAACAATAGTTTTTTTTTCGATTAGCGCACTTATAAAAAATCATCTTTGGTAGTAAATCTTTCAATATTTTTAAATTTCAGCTAAGGACGTTACCGCTTTAAAAACTTTAAAAAAAATGTTCAAATGTTTGTATAGCTTATGGGACTTAACTACGGGGTCATCAGACCCTAAACTTACGAACTACTTATGAACTACTTACGAACTAGGACGGCACAAATATCCATGCCCGAGGGGGGATTCGAACCCCTGACTGTAGTGGCCTTGCAGACCGTGACTGGAGCGCCTCAGTCTCCTCGGCCACCGCGGCCGGCTTAAAAACTTTCAGGTTATCTAAATATGGATGATAATTATAATAGAACTACTTGTATCAGTACGATATGTTAGTGCTTCGGTTTGAAAAGAATGATGGCATGATTGTTTGAACAGCACTGACATTTTCATTCTTACTCTCCACTAGTATCTGCCCGGTTTTCGCGAATATGCTGTCGCGGGCATGTTTGAGAGGTTTTAGAACTCCACGATTATTTTCTTGGGTATTTCGATGTCTGATTGATTTTATTTAATTTTCTTACCGTATCTTGTGCACAACTACTTTCTGAGAAACAGTTGACTGCCAGCAGACTTCGTGTAATTTGATAGCTGTTTATTGCGTCTCGTTTATCGCGACAGTCGTTTGTTTCGTTTCGTTCAAGCTGTACCAGCACTAGACGTCTTTGTTTACCTTAGTAACTCACTGTAGAATCTACGCCGATCCCTGTTAGTCCTTCGGTCTGCGGCTGCTGTGTGTGGATGCAAACTGAACTGGTGACACATCGTTCGCTTGGGAATAGAACACACGTCTGTCTCATCTAGCGTGTCCACTGCTCGCAGTGAAACAGTCACCCCACCAATATTCGCGTGGGAGGCCGCGTCAGTGCCTGACAGGATGCGAAAAACTTCCCTGGAGAACGATAGTGAGGCCCACATGGTTCGTCTTACCCAGCCAGATGGTGTCTCTTATCCAGAAGTCATTACCCAGCCTGCAAGATCTGGCTACCATGGTGGGTTTACTAGTTGTTGGGAGCTCCAACGTTAGGTGGGTAATGAATCCCCTTAGGGATATGGCTGCTAGGTAGGGGATGAAAGCCAATGTGCACTTCATGTGCATAGTGGGTGGACTGATTCCAGATGTGGAACGAGTCCTTCCAGATGCCATAATGAGTTGGAGGAGCAGCGAACTGCACGCACCAACTGTCGTGACGTCGCTGTTCACCACAACTCCGGCGGTCCACGCAAGTCGCCGCGCAACTGTAAGACGAGCGATAAATCTCTGAATAGTACTTCGACCGCCGGGGGCGCCTGCACTCTCGGTACCTCGTTGCCTGCTTCGCGTGCCGGCCAGTAGGATGATGGGTGCTTGCCTCCATACGCCGGCGCACCACACCAGCAAGAGACAGTTCCAGGAGTTTGAGAGTTACGATCCAGGAGTTCGATCGACTGGAGCCAGCAGTCTACAAGCTGAAACAGTACTATTCCTAGATGTCATAGTATTCCATTGCGTATCTGAATTTGTTAGGAATAAGTTTGAACCACCACAAGCACCTCAAAGTTAAGCATTTATTTCTTGGTGGAATTAAGTTCATGTGGAATAATAAATTCTTCTAGTTACAGACCCATGTCCACATCCTTGATGCTCACTGTCCACCTCCTCCCACGCTGCATCTCGAAGAGCAAATGGCGAAGAGGATATTTGAGCCTGTTGCGTGTTAATCGTTTCCCTTTCAGGCCCCAGTCTGCGAGAAATTAATGTGTCTGTGTACAATTTTGTTATAGGTGGCGTACTACATTTGCTTCTATATTTATTATACTGCTTTTGCTTGCATTATGGCTACACCTCCCCCTGTGTCTAATCCTACTGCTGTCCACACTGCTGCAGATAATCTGTTGCTTGCTCATCAGCCACTATCTATATTTCCAAGCGATCTAACTCATGTTATTCAGTTTCAACTAACAAACCTCATGGCGTCTTTCATCGAAGGCCAGAAAGGAGCTGATGCACCGCCGCACTCCATCCACCCATCGCGGCACAATCACCTGCTGCACAGCCTACAGTATTACCGCCATTCAGTCAACAGGATGAAAAAATTAAGGACGGGCGGAATACTTGGCACAATTCCGGTGCCATCAAATACAAGGTACTGTGTTGCTTCCTTCAAGTCTCAAGAAGAAGTGAACATTTATCGACTCTGTGTCAAACTCTTCCCCACAAATCGCCCGGAACAAGTGCCGTTTGAGGAATTAATGCAGGCGATTACTAAGCATTGTGAACAAACATTAAATGTAGGAGCAGCTAGATTTCAGTTCTATAATTGTCGTCGGCTGGCTGGATAATCGTATAGACAGTGGGTAACTGAACTACAACGTTAACGTGGAAGTGTAAATTACGTTGTGACTGAGGCACTTACTATTAAGACTTCATGATATGAGATGTGATTACTACGAATTTGTCAGACTAGCACATCCGTGAATAAACTTAAAATTTTCTGATCCTTCACTTGAACCAGTGTTTCAAATTATTGAGTATGTTGGTTTTTTTCGTATTTTTAATCTGATAATTGCTCTTCCCTTACTTGAACACTGAAGACGACAGTTCCTGTTTCTACATTTTCTTGCAAACAGTTTTGCATTTAAATCTGCACTAAATGAAGATAAAGTAAATAATAAGTTAAACAAACTTATAATAAAAAATTTTCTAACAAGTTAATATTCCCTTTGCGGAATCTCACAAATGTCAAAATACTAGCTGTATCGTGTATCATATCCATTTTTTCAATTTTATTTATTTATTTATTATTTGTGTGTGTTTTCCAAGCGACTAACAGCGTCTGTGTTCGTCTTTTCAAAGTTTTGCGCAACTTCCGCACTGTTACCACAATCTTATTCGATTGTATTCATCCGTTTCCTTTTTAAAATGTCCTTAGCACCTGCTCATAACTTTGTAACCGTCTACCACTGGTACACTACAATTTTAATTTTTTTTGTATAGTTGTGTACTATTACTTAAATAAATATTTATCCATAAAAAATTATAATTATTATAAATGCCTCTTCTATGGCCTTTTTTCGGAAATATAACTTTATTAACATAAGTGTTTTTTAGTAATTTTATTGATTGATATTTCTTATAACCCAACTACTACTTCTTCAAATGATCTACACATATATCAGTCCTTCTTGTTGATTTTTATCAGTTAATTTTCACTGTTTTCTTTATTACCTTTTCCATTTAAAATGGTGTCGAACTCATTCAAATGTCTATGTCACGCACACACAATTTATAGGCTCCGTTGCTGTTTCAGAGTTCTGGTGAGATCTTCACGGCTACCGTAGTGGCCACCGGGCTCACGAAGTCCTCACCGCACTTCACCCTCAGTAGCGATCCCCCACATGAGCATTGCAAATTATTTCCAATCTTTTCAGCTTAGTTTAAGAGGTTATAATATTTTATCCTAGTGAAACAAAATTTTTATCATTTTTCCAATCTTTTTGATGATCTTTCCACATGCATAGTTTATTAAATTCGTCTAGTTTATAATCTTTGTAATCCTGTATATCGTCATTTCTTTTCTAGTGGATGACGTAATATACGTAATTACTAATAACCAAAATACCGCGTTGTTTTTTGTTCTTTAAAATAGACATGTTTCCCTATAATATCTCTGTCATCGCTGCGTTTAAGAAAAGCTATTTGTTTCTTCACAGCATTACTTATTTCCCAATAACCTTGACATACCAAACAAAATCTTAATGTATCAATTTCCTTGCATTTTTGACAGTTGTTCATCTCACACATGCTAATAGTGTATAATTTCTCATTCGTACTATGTTATTTCAAAAATGTTCAAATGTTTGTAAATGTATGGGTTTCTGATGAAAGGGTAATGTAAATGTTCTTGTCAACTGTTAAGTGGTAAATTCTTTACACAATTGAGAACCTAAAAAATAGGAAAAGTGTCGTCCAAACATTTAATAACTAAAATATTTATTTAGTGGAGAAATTTATACTTGCGAAAATATCAGACACTATAGAAAAATCTGTTAAACGCGGCTTTTTACGTATTTTTTCATGACTTGTTTTCTTGCTAACGGGCAATTATCGTCGAATACAGTTTTCTCATGAAATAATTCTGATTGTTTCACTGCTGAAATAATTTGCATTAAAACACGTTTATATATTTACGTTCGTATTTATGCATAATGTACGCTTTTCCTCGTCAAACGTAAATAGCTTTTTGCTTGTAGATATTTCGTCACTTTTGCAAGAAAATCCTAGTAGAATAAAGAATACTAGACTGTGGTGGGATCTTTAAAATGTGGTGAGAACACAAAGCAAAGAACTTAATGAAGTTTCAGAACTGCGAAAACGTTTCTCTAATATGAGTGAACTTGACCAGAATAGTTGGCAGACACTTCTACATTTTCTTGCTTTTGCGCATGCGCATTCTGCAGCAGTCTCGAAAATTTAGAACTTCACAAACGACAAAATCTATAGACGCACTCGCGATTGGTTTGGCTGATATACACACAGACGCGAAAGGCGCACGCTTTTTGACTAATTAATTTCCACCTTCATTATTATACTCGTTAACATTAATGTTAAAAGTCATTGGTAATATGTTCTGTTTATACAAGTTGCAGAGTGTGCACAGTATTTCGTCTTACTTGTACGTCACATAATGATACTTTTATAGGAGGATATCACACGCCCCCCCCTCCCCCTGGGATTAATATGAGCATATTTCGTTCTAATAGTGAAGATTATTTCTAAAAATTTTCCATGAGTGTTCTTCAAAGTATTAAGGTGGATATCACATTGGTTTTCACCAGTAAATCTGGAAAAGTGTATTTCATAATTTTAACCCTCCGTCTGGCGCACCTCTAGATGAAACAAAATCAGGCGCACCCGGCCTGTGAGGCCACCCACATATTTGGTGGACTAGCTCCGCACATGTTAAATCAAATTCAAAATGCGTGTTCGCCAGTCTTGAAGAGGATCTTAAGGAAGTAATTACAGCAAACTTAAAGCATAATAATGGATTTATTGAACACAATACACCTTAAACTAAAGTAACCAAAATTACCAAATTCCCACAAAGAGCATTAAGAATTGGTCGAACAGACATCCATAAAAGTAATGACGTTATTTTTAAAGGACATTAGGCAGTCTATCCTGACATGGAATCATCTTTTCTCGCCACATTTTCAGCCAAAAACCGATTCTATAGCTCCCAAATCAACAGCTGAAACACAGGAATGGTACAGAACGCATACGTCGCTCAAGCAGATTGGTTGATGACAAGCTGAACATTCGTGATTCTTCATCCTCCTAACTCTTGTTTCAGCCACGCATGGTCGACGCTTTAGCCATTTGGGAGGTAATGTGGGAGAATTTTCCCGTTCCTTGTGGGGTAAAAACTTTTTCAGTCGAGTTTGCAGCCCAATCTACATTCCACATATATTCACAGCACATACAGGCTAAATTGTCCAGTTAGAAGTTGATGACACAAGGTTTTGCAATTAGTGGCGTCATTTGTAGCAATATCTTTTACACTGGATGTTGTGTAATAATGATGTGACTCTTCACACTATGAATAGTAGAAGGTATCTACTTAGACTACTTCGTTGTCTTATCGTTTCCAAAATAAAAACTCCCCGCATATCTTCTTTTCTTCTTCGTATTCCCGAGCAGTGGATGACTCTCTCATCGACTAAATCTTCGAGCGGGCTGGATCTTCAGCAGTTTCGTCCTCGAGTAGGCGCATTATTTCCACAAGATCATGGGCTTAGAGGCATAATATACTTTTCTGGACATTTCAGCAGAAAATATGGATGTCATAACGTTGGTAAAGAAAGGAAAACTGAAATTATAACTCATCAGGCGCACTCAGTCTGAAGGGGCAGGGTCGTCGAAGTCTTCTTTATTTCCGAAGGTAACGGTGAAAATCACAGAGAACAGACTTAGTTTGATTGAATAGAAGTAATAAAATAAAAATATCTTGAAAATCTCACTTAAAAACTATAACGTAATCGGGCGCAGACGGCCTGTGAGGCCCAAGGAGTTCCCCGTGATCCGCGTGGTAATCGATGGCAGCCTGCGGATCGGCACTGTGTGAGGTTCCCAAAGTTACGCGAGTAAACGAAGAGGCGGGCCGCTGGGCCACCACTGTTAAGCATGGGAATCAAAAAAGTGTTTTGCTGGCCTGTGAGGCCGACTGCGCCCGACGGAGGGTTAAGAGGTCAGATATTCTGTAACTGAATTGACTCGTAAATCCAAAGTCCCTGTAAACGCGGGTTGTGTTCTATTCAGTAGATCCCACTGGTCGCCATTGTTGCTCTTAATAATCGCGCCCAGTAGACTGAGTTAACGCCGTCACTGAAATATGGGGCCATTGTTTTACCTTACACCTCGTAATTGTTTCGCTGTTCCCTTCTTAATTACCTAAAAGCATCACACACCAGTGATAAGATAAGAATCGACCGTAGTTCATCAGACGCATTGATGTGATGCAGTACTTCGGAAGAAATTAAATGTGTTGGTGTGAAGCGAAAGTCAACCTTAAAGCGAGTCAATTCAATTACGACAAAACGCCTTTGATGCGGCACCACTATTTAGCGAATTAAAACTTAGCTGGCTTATTGATGCACGCTTGCGACATTCCCAGAAGGCAGTTAATCATTTTGAAGTCACGTGTAGCGCAGGACCTCGTCGCTTCTCTGTCGAGCTTCAGTTCAGCACCAGCCACTTCCTTTACTGACGTTTCAGTGATGGCTGCTCTTCTGCAGAGTGGATGCCGTGCAGACCTACGACACGTCTTGTGGCCACTGTCGCTATTGTCCATGTTCCTCGGGGTCCCTCTCTGCAGACCCACTCATCCGTTATTAACGGGATGTGTTAGTGTCTCCAAGACTGCTGTCTTTATGACTACGGTATATCTCGGTTACATTTCCTGGAAGCAGGTGTATGAAGAGCTGGGTATCCGTATGTCGTCCCAATGGAGACTGACAGCGATATTCATTAGCTTACTGTCCTGTATCAACACGATCACATGCGTCCTAATATGTCCACCGCAACGGTTCAGAAGTTTCATGGAACTCATTGCGGAAATTGATCGCATTGACACAGAGCAGCGAAGAGACACGATGCGTGATAACGCTGCTATCAGGGCTTTCCTGATTGCAACTCTTCCTGCGATGTGTGTCTTTGTCGCTACGAGCATTTTTTACTGTGTCAGAGAAACACAGCTTTTCTATGCAGCCATAATGGCGAACAACTTCATAATGTCTCTGATATTATTGCAGTTTGTTACAGCTTGTCTGCTCCTCAGGCAGAGGTTCAAATGGCTTAATGATGAGATACAGACGGAATTAAATTACCTGTTTTCACAACACACATCCGCTGAAGTATTATGTCTTCGTCATGCAAATTCTGTCAGTGATTTGTTGGCACCTGGACACTCTCACCCCACAAAGAGAGTAATAATAAAGCGTGTGATGGAATTCAGAGTTCTCCATTTCACTCTCTCGAAACTGGCAGTATCTCTGAACGACATGTACAGTTTGAGCATTTTTATGTTTGTAATGCAGACGCTTCTGTTAAATATCAATTCTTTGTTTTTTCTCATCTACATGTTCATGGATTTATATTCCAAAACACCGTTAACACTGGCAACTGCTATGACATTCGTTAGTTTGCTGTTTATACAAATGGCCATTTTAACTTTTTCCTGTCAGTCAACGTCAACAGAATCAAAGAGAACAGTGGTATTTGCAGAAGAACTATCAATCAGGAATGATGCAGGTTTGTTTCTATGCAGTCTACTATTTCAAAACTTCTGTATAAATTACTTCTAGTAATATTTGAACCAAAGCTCTTAACGTTGTTAAAATTCCTCACATTCTGTGAATGCCTCAAATATAAATTATGTGTGGGACATGCTGCAATTAGGGTTGCCAGTATTTTTGGTAGCAAATCAGAACCTTTCTCTACACTTGACTAAATTGGCCATAATTTCTGAATCGTAAACTGAACATGTCCAGACTTTAAGAATAAAAGTGTGCAATATTTGTACTGTATTCAAGTGATTTAAATGAAATAAATATATAAACGTTTTACACTATAATTAAATTAACGAAACGAAACGGAGGACATTCAAAGGGTGCTACAAAATTCAATATTAGTGATGGAATAGTAACAAATCCTTATTTTCACATATTAATACGATTAACAAAATTTTCTTGTGACAGATGTTAAAATGCATATTTCATTAATTTGTTACCAAATGTCTTATTTTTATCTGCTTTCTAACCCTTTGAGAGAACTTGTAAACTTAGGCTATTGATAACTGAATTTATATTTTGCTACTCCCTGTCGGTTGACATTTGCAGTGTGTTTCGTTGTTTAGTTCATTGCACTTTTATGAGAGACAATACTCGTTCGAGGTTTGGATTGTACCCTGCAATACTTAAGATGAATTCTCGCAGATTGAGGAACAGAGAATACTGCTCATTGAATCCAGTCGAAAAAATAAGTAGGTCCGTTTCTCCTGATCCGATACACTACCCCAATTATCACAATTTCTGTTGAATTATGGTTTATTGATCTGGTTAGTGAACATTGAATGGAATTAGACTTTTTAACGTTGTCAGTATTCGCATTTTCAGCTAGTGTATAATGGAGGACATTTGAATTGTCTTCGCTTATTAGACAGGGTTTCGTTCCAAAACTGATTTCACAAGTTTTGTTGGTTTGGTTTTGCCCAGTTGCAACACTCCTGTCGGTTAGCAATATACATTAACTCGCAACAGATTTGTTACGTATACTGTTACTATTACTAACTTCACCGACTCGCTACTACAAGCCTACGCCTACAGAATTGTGCCCCTCCGAAACGACATTAATTTGACCGCGTGTTACCCTAACATATGAAAGCGTCGGAGGTAACTTTCGTTTCTCAAAGATATATAGTACCAGAAGAGAAGATAGTATTGAAACCACTAGGAATTAGAAAGCATTTACTTAAAGAGAAAAACAGCACTATTTGTATTACGATCGCCAGTCCCTATGGACAATAATTAACTATTTCATTTATTGTCTGAATGTAACATGCAATAAGAACAAATGCTTTGATAAAAGAGACTTTAAAAACAACACTACTTAATACTTTTGTGGGTTTCAGTCAGCATCACAGTAATCTACACTTGAATGTAGTTACTCAACAAAACAGAAGCATCATTAAACTATTTACTATGGGATCTTAGTCTACAACTTCCTACTAAAGTTGAGAATAAGAAGCTTACTCTTTCATTGGAAAATGTGAAACCAAAATATTAAAATGCTAGATATTTCATTCCAAAACACAGCAAATTAACTTCAGAACAGCCACTATTCTGTCTTCATTTTGTAAAATTACTGTATTTGAAAATCTCTTAAGAAACCTAGTCCAAACATTTGTTAAGCACTAGTATTTTTATTCGATTTTTATAAGGATTTTGCTTTACATTGATTTACTTGCATAGTAATAATAATCTTTCAGTAGTGCAAGATTTTATTTTAAGAAGAAGCACACTTCTAAAATGGAGTACCTGAGTCTGATAAGCTATATTTCAATTAACTCAAACAACTATGTTCTTTACTATTGCAATCAAGAGACTTTATGACTCTATTAAGAAAGTCATTCTTTGATTAAAGTTCAGTAAACACTTTAAAACTGCAACAACGACTTAAAAATTTTGAACTTGGTGGAGATGAACATTAGTCTACACTTTACGTTACTCTCCACTATATGAGTATGTAACAAAATCACTATAACATCCTGCACTGTTAAAATGTTATTATTTCACTGGGTCACTCAGAATATTACATTTTAAATAAGGGAAGGGCCCTAGATAGGATAGTGGCATAGGGCAATAACAGGTTAACAGCTCTGCTTACACAAATGTGAGGTTCAGGTGTTATTACAATACTACTTTACCTGTGGTGGATGATGGGCGCTGCAGTACAGGTAGTTGTGGCATAATACATTCCATAATTGGCTTTTGAAGCATGTGGCCAAAATTAGTCTTCTTAGTGTCGAAATAATTTAAATAATAAACCACAAATATTATGCCAGTAAACGTTGCGAAAGATATTCCCCATCCGAGGCCATTTTGCTGCTCTTCTTAAAGGTAGGCCTATAGCCTCAAGCAAGTAGCCACAAGACACAAGCACTGTTCACTCATCAGCGTCCAAGCCTCGACTCTCTCGCAACTCACTGTTTCGCCGCGCAAACCGGCATTCTGGCGCGCTGTCTCCACCTTTTACTTCCACGTCATCATTCTCGTTTGAAGCGGGGATGCACCCCATCTTTTACACATGTACATTATTTACAAAAGCCCTAAGCCAAAACCTCTACAATATTATTGATTTACAAAATATTTAACATAGTAAATAGTACAAAGACAACAATGTTTATACACACTTTACATTAGTAGCTTCAAATTTTCAATAGCGTAACTATCATATAATAAGTTTACAGATATATACACATCAAACGAAATCGATAAATTACGCCATGTAAATATTACCAAAAAACTGTAAATCACAAAATAGGCATAAAAATTTAATTATGGTGTCACAAAGTGCGCCACACTTTGTTATTGTGTAATCGTTAAAAATTTTGGAGCTTAGTCTACCGATATGAAAGACATATGAGATGTTTACAGATGTGATTAGAATAATTGTCATACGTGCCGATTTCGTGGGCCAGTCCCGGTTTAGGATTAAAATAATGAGCTTCCCAGCAATTGCCTTCGGGACGACATTTTAGGTCCTGTTTTATGAGGCCAAAGGGATGTTCGTCTAAAATCTATTTCTTCTAAAAATTATGTACTGCATTTGTATTTTAAGTGCCACTATTAAGCAATTGTAATATCTACCTGGGTCTGGCAAGGGCATTTATTGCGCAGTAACCCAGATTTCCATTATTAACTCTTGTCTTAGGAATCAGTTTAGCTCAAACGTTGCAGATATATGGTTCCTTGTCTCAGGATTATTGATCATAATTCATATTTTGGTGTGTCCGGAGGGAGTTAGAAGTGCTAAGGATAAGTCTTCATTGCATGTAGTGTTATTAGCATGTGTATGTACTAGTACATGCATATGTGGGATCATTTTTCTCTGCGTATGTTGGTCTCTGCCATTCAGTGTTATTACCATGTACATTCATATAATCATATATGGTCATGCTGCAACACTACGTGGAGGATTCGAATAGACACCAATGAAGAAAGGTTCCACTTTAACTAATGTTAGATAGTATGCCGGAAGTTTCAGCTCGATGAGCCCTGAAGATGGCATGATTGGAATGCCCTAACTGGTAGTATTTTAAGAATAAAAATTTATGAAATTGATGTTGTGTGGTTTTCTATAATAATTTCACTAGCAGAGACCAATATTCCACACCAGGTGAAGGAGTCACATAAATCTGAATGGTTTGATAGCGGTTATAATGAAACTCTTCCTTCAGTTCATTGTCTTAACCACTGCACCACTTTTCCTAGATTGAGAGACTAACAAGACAACTGCTATTAATTCCTTGTCTGACTGTAGATACCATGTACCGAATCACTCTATCAATTGTGCAGCAAACAGATTCTCAGGGGATGCACGCATGCAGTTGGGTTGAGAATGAGACCATTTCCAAGTTGGTTTTCAGCTGCAATCGTTTATTTCGGATACACCGAAACAACGCAGCGTACTCTGACATAGCAAATACCATGGGATAGTGGGGCACACATGGCACAAAGTGTGTTCAGCTATGTCAGTTGCAAGAATTCATAAGTTCAATCGTATTCAGAGTGTACCGAGAATGGTGGAATGAATGTGGCACAGGCCACAACAGACCACTCTCCTCACAGCAACCCTGTATGAAAATAGTCAGTGACATCTGACACTGATCGTCAATATAGGTAGAAGAGCAACAAATTATGCCACAACTGTATTCTACGAGCTATGGATTCTAAGGTGTAAGGAAGCCTTTGCTATACATGGTTCCATTCGTAACTCATTGACCTTCAGTACAACATCCTACATTTTTTTTGTATTACATCTTTTTTTTTTGGGGGGGGGGGAAGACATCATCAGATCATGTAAAAGAGATGTGGTGAACCACCATCGGTCAGCGAACTATGTTCTATGATCTGATGACACCCCAAAAAGGTGAATCACATCAAAAATAGAAAAAGTTCGCAACTGTAGCCACATGAATTCAACAAATTTATGAGCTTTCATTCTTCATTTTCCTCTCTGATCTGATGTAGCACATGATGTGGTTCCGAGATAAGACAATGGATTTCTATGGAGATGTTCAATTTAGGGGCCGCGTTTTATACTTTCCAAGGTTCCTCTGAATGTACTAAGTGTAAAAACCTTATGAGATTTTTGGCCCACTTTAGGTTAGGGTAGTAACACTAAAAGTGGGCCTTTGCGATCGTCTTTTGACAGCTCGAAATTTAAATGAAAATAACGGCTTAACTATTCATCTGCGACGAAAATTGAATAACCGAATTTATAGAGGAGACAATTCTCTAAAACTTTGCTCTGTTGTGTTTTTATCATATCTCGTAGCGTTTCAAAGATATTTGCAAAAACAAAACAAAAAATCGGTGATTTTGGGATGTATGTCTGTCTGTCTGTCCGTCTGTCTGTCTGTCCGAACGTGTTACCTGTTTATAAGACGAAGTGTTCAACCTATCAGTACCAAATTTTACAGACATAATTGTAGGCCGCCAGAGACCAGAACCTTCCCTTTTCAAATTTTTCGGTCAAAAAATACGGTGTTAATATAAAAATAGCCGTATGTAATATAATTGTAATTGCAAACAAACCGTTCATCTGACAAAAAAAATTGAATAACCTAATTGGTAGAGGAGAAAATTCTCTACAACTTAGCTCCCTTAAGCTTTTTTTTTTTTTATTTATCTCTCGTATCATTTGAGACATATTTGAAAAAATAACGGAGATTTGACACCCTCCATTGAATTAACGAAGACCAGCCGTTCGGAGATGTCACGTGACATTCGTCGCCCAGAACTCTCTCTGGCATACGCCATCTTGCGTTGCGTATTTGATGATTTCCTTATTGTAACTTACACGTTGTCATTTCAAAGCAATGGCGCACTGAAGAATTAACAAAAACACATAGTTCTTCATAGTATAATCTAGTGTCTTAAAATGCCATATTAGCATCAGTAAACAACGACCGTAAATAGTATGATATTAATGGAGGCATCTTCTGATTCATAGCCGTAGCGTAGATGTACTTCAGCCAGAATACAATTTATTTCCTAATGCAAAACATAATAGTTATAACTGGCTCATTGGACAGTATGTATTTTATGCAATTAAGAAGGATAATCCAAATTTAGAAGACTTTCAATTTATCAATGAAGAGCATTTTTCTTTGAGGAAGCATTATAAATATAAACAAAATTTTCAGAGATTTTTAATTGACGTTTTAAATCAATACTGAAAGGTAAATGAAGAATATTACGTAGTACATGCATTATCAAAACATGAAGGAGTCTAAACAAAATTAGTTGTTCCAAGTCAACATATTTAATGCAATGACTAGTATTTTGAGACTTCATAAAGAATGATTTGTATTGTAATTATAAATTTATCAAAAAAGAATGATATGTATTGTAATTATAAATTTATCAAAAATGTAAAGGTTATATATGTAAACCAATAAAGTTGATTCTATATTAAAAAAAAAATAAAATAAAGAAAGTGGCTAAACCGTTGGAGTATGATTGTAAATGTCAGTGGTACGAAACCCGACAACACCTAATTTATTTTTCCTAAAAGGGTTTCAGACACTCTTATTAATTAATTTTTTATTATTTAGATTATTATTTTGGTGCATAATGTTATAAAACTACAAATCTAAAGTGGGCCGTAAAACACGTCAGTGCGATTTTTTTAACTACATGCAGCCTTTCCTACAACATCATTTTTTGCACCTAATGTTGTCTTTAACTGAAGTTAGTGTCATATAATCGTCTCATATCTTTATAGAGGTAAGTGCAGATCAGTGTAGCAGAATCAGTGTATCTCGTTGTTGTCTCCAGGAGACGGTCACGAGGACGTGTCCAGACAGCTGCGCCAGCTGTCAAAGCAGGTGCGCCACTGCCCCGTGTCGTTCACCGCCTGCTCCCTCTTCACCGTGGACGGAGGGCTGATGGTGGGGTATGTGGCCGCAGTCGTCACGTACGCCGTCATACTGCTGCAGTTCAGCGCAACGCCCTCTGCTGTCAGCGTAGCCTGACAGAAAACAACTCCGGTTGATCCTGGCACTGTGCTCAAAAATAGGGTAAAATATCATTAGTTGCAATACTACAGTTGTAACTGCTGTGGAGACACTAAGCAATGGAATCTACTATTGTCGCTGATATCAGGAAAATAACAGAGACCGTAAATCCACAGTATTACTGTTTGTGTTTGGAGCAACACCAGGCGAAACAGGCGGCAACGGTCTGCTCAAACCACCCATCATTTTGCACGACAATGTGTGGGCACCTACGATGCAAGCTGTGGCCATTAAGTTCAGTCTATGGTTCTGGGAGGTATTGTACCATCCACCATACTCTCCGACAAAGAAGGAACATACAGTTGACCATTCCAATCGCACTATCAACAGAACAGGCTCGGCTAATGGTACACTACGTCTTCCACATCGAAGACAACAGGTTCTACACAACGCTGCTGAATACTCTGAAGGACAGTAACAGGTCCAAACATGTCACACTTATGTATCGATTGTGAATACATAGTTGCCATTATTTATGTTCCGACCCTCGTAAATTCAATAAAGTCAAAACTGGTAGTAAGGACATAGAATAGAACGGCCATTTACAGTTGTCACACAAACCAAACTTTTCCTTCTTTAATTCAAGTTAGTCTGTCAAAGGGAAAAATTTGCAAAATCAGCAGAAGTATAATCGTCCTACATTATTAATGATAGAGTATTTGTGGAGAGTAACTAAATTAATTATTTTTATGATGGTCCAATAAATACAGAAATTCCATAATAGCAAAATGTAAAACTGTGTAATAATCAAGAAGCAGTAACAATGAAAAGTGTTCAATAATTGCGAACATCATCTAAGTTAATGAAAGAAAAAATTTTTAAAATCCTACTGTAAAAGCTCTATAGTATAACAGTTGTAAACGGTATAACTTCATTCAATTTACTGTATTAAAAATTTAATTAACAGTACCAAATTAAAAAGGCATGTATACAAAAATATTATCTGTGAAAGTGTCCTGTTAAATTATTTAAGCAAGATCTCAGGCAGATGAGATCTGCAAATGCAAGTTTAAGTGCTCACTACTGCTGTAAATTACTTTGCCACAGTATTTGCACAATGGAAATTTGACTAACTGCTCACTTCTTATGGGAGCAGCCAACGTTTCAACTAACACACAATCAAGGTTAAAAATAAATGAATAGATAATGAAACTTGGGATGGGGAGTATGAAATTACAAAGAAGAGGTTTGATACTTTAAATCATCATCTATTGAAGAAAGTGAACAAGAAAATAAATGTGGGGACACACACCTTGTACAAAAGTGAATTAAATCATAAAGTTACTGCCAGTAATAAAATTGTTTCTGCCCTTTATGAATATGGAAGGAGAAATTTGCAAATACACACTGGGAAGAGGAAAGAACACTTATTCATTCACAGACATGCACATAATGCTTGCGACACTTCATACATGTGGGATCACATTCTTGATAGCAGCGACAAACGATTTTTTTTTTTTTTTTTTTTTTTTTGGACGAGACGGCAGGTGTCTTGAAGCAAAAATTTAAAAATCACTATGCACTAGACGAACCCATGTTGGGGGAGACAGTGGCATCTTATTCTTAAGTACCATGTAGTGTGCGCCCACGGCGAATAGAATTTACAAAAAGAAATTAATTTAGAATAAGCGAGCAAAGCACACGTGAGAATTCATATAGAAGGAAGCTAGTATTAACAAAAGCATGGCTGAAGGCCAAAGTATTGACCATTACAAAAGCATGTGGTGTGATCGGTCATACAAGTCAGCAAAGACAGAATCAAACTAGAAAATCGGAGAAATATTTACCATATTCACAGATACAGATTTGATGTAAAATAGTTAAAAAACAACAAGAATATTTATTCATACTAAGTTTACACAAAAGCTGGATGCCACACACAAGTATTCTAAATTGAGAAAAACCTGACACACAATCATCACCGGAATGAAAATGCAAATACTAAATTTACACCGAATTACTCGAGTTCTGTAAATTAAGAAACACTTCACCTCACAAAGTGAAAGAATTACTCAAGAAAACCAAGACTGCCTGATCACAAAGAAAGCAAAGTTCTAACAGAATACCTTCCCCTCAGCACAATTCGATGAAGTACTTACTTCCATGGTCACAGGAAGAGTGAAGTCCTTAGCCCATGCCAAAACCTACCCCACCACACCGAATGTAGAGCGCGCTAAAAACCCATACAGAGAGCGTTCAGAGCTTAGTGTCTACTCACCCTCTCTACCTGAGGAAGATAATACCCTCTTCAATGGCTCCCAGAGAGGTCTCTTGTCACCTCTTTCGTCCAAGATTAGGCTGGTACCAGATTAACAACATGGCCACCTTGCCACCTTGCCAAGGAAGATTGTCGTCTCTGGCTACGCAGTAGACGTCAGTACAGATGACAAACGAAGCCAGGCGTTTTTCATTAAATTAAACGAGGCCCTAAAGCACGACGCGGCGACTGTAAGCATTTGCACGACAGTCAGTCAATATTAAAAACAACCTTCCACATTCACATGAACACACAAGTTCATATGTTGCTAAAAGCAATACTACAAAGAAAAGTATACACTGTATCACAATACAACACTTCTCACTTAACAGTTGCAATGTATATTTGGGGGGGGGGGGGAGTCCTGGCAACAATGTCAAGCCACATTTCTATGATTTTGGGATAAACTGATATTAAAGTATGAGCAAATTCTCAAATCACATAAGTTGTTAGGTAAACTTTAGTTAATACATGTTTCTCAAGTATGTTTTGTTTTGTTTTATGAGACATAAATATTTTAAAGTACATTACATAGAACATTCAGTTTGAAAATAACCATATTTATTGAGAAAAGGACATGTATTAGACAATTAAGATTGTGTTAGAAAGAAAGGTTTAATCACTTTCTTTGTTAAGAAACAATGTTACATTTCAAAAATGGAATAACAGTGATCTGAAATACTTCCTCTTCAGCAGTAGGCGGCCAGGGAGGATTCTACATAGCCTTGAACCCACTCATTGACCCCTGGAGTGATCATTCTTAGAATGCTGACATCATTCTTCCAGGAATTACGCTATGGTCAGTGCTTTGCTGCATTCCATTACGTTAATTCTGGGAATCAGGTAAGACAGTTTCATTCTGGGAATTGCCCTTATGTAAGTATTTTACACATGTGTTCATACATTCAGGGACTTCAGAGTATTATAATAAAATACTGCTCCTTATGTCAATATTCTTGTAACTTCTTCACAGGTGTGCTAGGATCCATTCCATCACGTTAATTCTGGGAATTCAAAGTAATATATTAAACAATTCTTGAACGTGTCAAATTTTGAGCTCTGAGGGAATTCACCCCCTGTTCACAGGTCCCGGTCCCAGGTCCTCCTGCCATGGATTGTGCACCCTTCAGTTCCAGCCTGACCTGTCCTAAATGACCGCCCTATGAGAAGTTGGACAGATTAAGGCACATTAAATCATGGCTGTATAGCTGTACATACAGAATACTGCAGTGAGAGCAAAACAGAATGTGTGCAAAAAAACTAAAAATCAAGTTTGGTTTATGAGACATGAATAAGGCAGTAGTAGTAACTGATTTCGAGTTTTTTAACCTTAATTACTATTGCAGCAATCCATAACATGCGAAATACGAGTTCTTGTTCTTCACCATGACTACTTAGATTGCAGCAATATTGGTCATCCAGCTGATATTGTAATTTCCGTTCTCTGGAGCCCGTAGTGTAGAGAATGTCTTTGAGCGACATGTTCAATACCATAATAATTATAAATTATTTTTACAATGCTTTAGAACTTTATTATCTCGCTATAAGCTTATTTCGGCCTTAGATCATCATCAGGTGTTGTTACATATATTCTTACAACATAATTAAATAAAATTGTTACAACGTTATACTTACATTACTTACAATATTGTTGTTGTTTATTTGCGGCCCATTTGATTTTAAAAGCTGATGTTATCTATTGCTGCTTATCTGTATATGTGCAGCAGCACTGGTTATATTTTATCAGTTTTTGTAGTGGCAGCCTAGCATAGACTGTAGTGGCAGCATTCAACGATATTATAAGTTTATATCGTTACCAGTAATTTATACATTAATATCTTTGGTCTATTAATTGGTTTTGTATTGGAGTTTTACTATGGTTTTGGAATATTTGGTATTTATCCATTCTCTTGTCTGTTTATAATGTGATTAAAATTTTCGATGTATTTTTTATGTTTGAGTTCGGTTTGTTCATTTAGTACATCGTTCTGGGTGTTGTGTATATGGGAATATAGTTCGATTTCCTCGAGAATATTCGTTTTTGGCTCTTTTTGTATAATGTGTAAAATTTTTAAGCCTTCCTCTATAGGTTTTACGTCGTGTTTTTCCGTGATTAAATGTTGATAAAATTTAGATGGATTATTTTCACTCTCTCTTTTGTGTTCTTTATATCTGGCAGAAATTTCCAAGCTAGACTATTACTTCTGAATGTGAAAATATTTTGCTAGCACCCACCGCCATAGGGAGACATGACCATCCCAGTAAAATAAAGGAAATCAAATCGAAAATGGAACGATTTAGATGTTTTTTCTTTCCACGCACTATTAGAGAATGGAACGATTTAGATGTTTTTTCTTTCCACGCACTATTAGAGAATGGAACGATTTAGATGTTTTTTCTTTCCACGCACTATTAGAGAATGGAACGATAGAGAAAGGTTATGAAAGTGGTTAATGAACCCTCTGCCAGTATCTTAAATGTAATTGTCAGAGTATCTATGTAGATGTAGACATCGCGAAAATTAAGGAGATTTCTCTCCTATATAACATACTAGTACAGAATGTATGTAGACAACACAGTCTTTATGATAAAAAAGGAAAATAATGGGAATAAAAAACACTAATCCTGCAATTTTCTCATAGAAGTATTGCTTAACATCCATAAAGCCAACTTTATCCAGCTATTTTCAGTCATCAGTAGCCCAGGATTAGTTTAAATTAATGAAAACAGCATTGACACAATTAATATTGAAAACCATAAAGCTTATTTTCCCCCAAAATTACAAAAATTATAACTCGGACGTTAAAACAAATATGTCACATGAAAGTATTATTTCTACATGTCAAGAAAGCCAGACAGAAGTTTTAAGTATCATAAACAGACGTTTCTTTACATGTTTATGAACATTTGAATTGGTTTTACTATGTGAACTTTTAACTGCTATGCAAACGAGGAATATATTATGTCAAATGTAAAAGGAATGATTCCCTGTGCAATAGCTGATGCTTATTGATATATTTCCACGTTTAATGACATGATTATATCAATATTTTAAAGGTTTTCCTAAAAAATGATATGATATTTTTATTATGAAAATCATATATCAGAGCCCACACACCTTATTTTAGTACCTACCAGCTACTTACAACCATTACATAGGCAATAAACGCTGAAAATATTGTAAGTATCCCAAAGTAAACATCATGTAGCCTAACAGAGGTAATAAAATTTTAAATGATAGTGAAAAGTCGTGATATCTATTCTGTACACGAAGTGAATGCACACTATTGTTTCTATCGAATATCAGAATGTTATCGTGAAGCTAATACCAAAAAACCGTATATATATCTACTTCTAGACCTAGCTATACCGAGAAGAAAAAGAAACTGCTTTAATAACAGTCACATTGTTGAGGATATTGGCCAACTTTAACATACTGTAAACACTCGCTATCTAGGCACAAATAAGGCAATATATTAAGTATTTTACACACCACTGACCGAGATAGACTAAAGACGACTATTGTTCCAATAGCGAATAGGTAAAGCGAATCGACAATCATTGTCTTTTATGTACAATGTACAATGTAAACCCCTACTGGTTGTAGTAAATATGTTGGAAGCAGGCATAAGAAACATTGCCTTGTATAAGAAACCATGTTAAATCGTAAACGAACGTCCAATATCCTTAAAGCAAGTACCCCAATGCTAGTTTCAAATAAAAAACCTGTGCAGAGATAGTTTTGTGTGTTTGTGAATGAATGTAGGACAAATACACTAACGAATTGATTACATTTACCCTAACAGCTCCACTCTAAGTCACATACATCTGCGTTTACAGGCTCATTTGGATATGTCTAAAACAGCACAGCAGAACTGCGACAAGACGTAATATAAGCCAATAATATGCCTATACCTTATTAACATTCTCCAAGCCCAATATCCACATTACCGTACTTCTGAGCTTATTTTCACAGCGAAACGACAATGAAAATTTCGTCTGGCGAGTATAGTCCAATATCCACATGACCATACTTCTGAGCTTATTTTCACAGCGAAAAGACAATGAAAATATCGTCTGGCGAGTACTGCCTGTGCGGGGAGGAAAAAAAAAAAGAGTTCTATCATTTTGAACCATACACCTTCTGATGACAAACCCAAACACCATGTGAGGTAAATATAACTTCTGACGGGTAGAGGTCGTGGAACATTGCTGAGGATGGTTGAATAAAATCGAAGAATATCAGCAATCCAATTAGCGCGGTGACTGCATATAAGTAATTAAAAAAGTGTGCAGAGAAGGTGAACCATCTGCTCTCCACTAACGATACATTTTTGAGCAACTGCTTGATGTGGCAGAAAGAGCAAAGCGACTTGTCAGTGGATAATTCCAAGCCAACAGTTTGGACTGGGCTATCACATTTTACTCAGAGGCAATCCAAAGGAAGGATTTGGGTTTTGGCGAATGGTTGTAGAACCATTACCTAGCATTGTCTTGACCACAATGAGATATCAAACATACGTTAAACCTTATCTATACACTCACATTGGTGGAAAGTACTCACTTAACTATTGGAGATTAAATGAACCCTGTACTTCTTGCCCATAGAACATTTTACCACAATAAATCATCTACCGTACACAACCGTGATGCTTCCATTTTTATCGTAAATACTCCTCCACAGACGAGTTGCCTACACCACCAGCCTATTAAATCCAGTATACTTCGATACTATAAACATATCTAGCACAACGTATCATGTACTCTGTGAGTACACTGTCTTTGTGGTCACCAGAGCAAATTACCAATGCTGTGTGACTTCTACCTACCTCATATACCAATGTGATTTAATCTCGAACTAACCAAACGCGTTACATGGGGTGAGGCTGTGGTGTAATGTAAATTTTTAATCTCTGTAATTATGTATTGTTTACAGGAGGTCCTAAGAAATCATGTTCTACCATGTGAGAAATGTGCTAGAATGAGTACAGGATCGTTCGAGGTAATTGTTGTAAAGTCTTAGAGTCTTCTGAGTAGGATGTTTCAGTTTTTCAGGGCTATAGCGTTCAGAAGAAATATAGAAAAAAGCAATTCAAGTGTCCGAAGACTAGTACAACATAGTTCGATTGTTATTAGAGCTTTAGGGTGCTCATCATCGTGGTCATCAGCGCCCAAACATAGTTCGAAGAGAACATGGGTGCCTTACTAAGGAAGGATCTAGTGACTATGACATTTCCACATATCTGCATGGGGAGGTATCCGAAATTATATGTGTGGTAGTTGTTGTGGTCTTCATTCCGCAGACTGGTTTGATGCAGCTCTCCATGCTGCCCTGTCCTGTGCAAGTCTCTTCATCTGACAATACGTTCGGCAACCTGAATCCTTTTGAATCTGCTTACTATATTCGTCCCTCAGTCTCCCTCTATGATTTTTACCCCACACACTTCCTTCTAATGCTAAGTTGAAAATTCCTTGATGTCTCAGGATGTGTCCAACCAATCTACCCCTTCTCATAGTCAGAATATGCCAGAAACTCCTTTTCTCCCCGATTCGGTTAAGAACCTCTTCATTAGTTACGCGATCTACCCATATAATTTTCATCATTCGTCTGTAGAACCACATTTCCAATGCTTCTGTCATCTTCTTAAATGAACTCCTTATCGTCCACGCTTCACTCCCATACAATGCTACACTCCAGACAAATACCTTCAGAAAGGACTTCCTAACATTTAAATTAATATTGGATGCTAACAAGTGTCGATTCTTTAGAAACGCGTTTCTTCCCAAAGCCATACTGCATTTTATATCTTCTTTACTTCGGCCATCAGAAGTTATCTTGCTACCCAAATAACATACTTTCATTTTCTCGTTACCTAATCCAATTCCTTCAGCATCGCCTGATTTTCTGTCACTGCATGCCATTACCTTCGTTTTACTCTTGTTTATGTTCATCTTATATCTTCCTTTCAAGACACTTTCCATTTCATTCAATTGCTCTTCCAGATCTTTTGCGGTCTTTGACAGAATTACTAAGTCATCGGCAAACCTCAAACATTTTATTTCTTCTCCCTGCACTTTCATTCCCTCTCCAAATTTCTCCTTCCACTCCCTCACTGCCTGCTCAATGTACAGACTGAGCAACATTGGGGAAAGGCTACAACCCTGTCTTACTCCCTTCCCAACCTCTGCGTCCCTTTCTTGCCCTTTGACTCTAATAACAGCTGTCTGGTTTTTGTATAGGTTGAATACAACTCTTCGCTTCCTATATTTTACCCCTGCTACCTTCAGAATTTGGAAGAGTGTATTCCAGTCCACACTGTGAAAAGCTTTCTCCAAATCGACAAACGCTAAAATCGTAGGTTTCCCTTTCCTTAGCTATCTTTTAAGATAAGTCGTAATGTGAGTATTGCCTCCCGTGTTCCTACATTTCTCCTAAATCCAAACTGATCTTCCCCGAGGTCGGATTCCACAAGTTTTCTATTCGCCTGTAAATAATTCGTGTTAGTATTTTGCACCCATGACTTATTAAACTGATAGTTCTGTAATTTTCACACTTGTCTGCACTTGCTTTCTTTGGAATTGGAATTACAATATTCTTCTTGAAGTCGGAGGGTATTTCCCCTGTCTCATACATCTTGCATACCAGGTGATACAATTTTTTCACGAATGGCTCTCCTAACGATATTAGCAGTTCAGACGGCAGACAAAACTTAATTGTGTGGTCGTTGAAACTTCATGATGATGTCCTAAAGAATGTATTTAGGACTGTGAGCGATGTCTGCTGATAGCATTTCTTTCTTCTACCAATCATCTGAATGTTCATCGAACACATTAGGATACACCCATCGCAACAGCGATATTACATCACCAAATTCACTAGGGTTCGAGAAGATGGAGGGGTGGTAGTGCGGCATCATTAAGATACTATGCCTCACCCAGTCCTGTTGGTTTTCAGACCAGTAGGACGCGAGGAAATGTTGACGGAAACCGCGGTAATCGATTCCATTTTGCAGGAAAGCTCGCATTATTGTGGCGGGCTCTCCTTCAAGGAACTCACACACAAAATCTACCTTACAGCATTGCACTCAAGCCTGTTCGGAGAAAATACTCAAATCGGTCCAGCCATGCACGAGGGTGGATTCGAATGGGCGCGTTACGGAACACTTCGACCTTCCGAATGCTCAGGAAGTGGTTGCAGACGAAAGGCAGATTTGGCTGGCGACTACGACCAGTTGCTCTGCTCGGACAGCTCGCGGGACCTGTGTGCGGGGTAACATCGTCGTCCTCAAATGTGAAATCGGCTTCCTTGTTGGACCCTCCGCGGAGGTTTCCTCACGCGTGACTGCGCACATGACTGCAGCACGTATGTGTTCCGCCTCAGACGGCCGCTTCTCCCCTCGCTCACGCAACGCTACCCCGTGCCCGTTATGTGCGCATTCCCCGCTCGTTATGTGCACTTGAGCCAGTCGGGCGGTGCTGTGGGACGGGATAATGTTTACGTTATTGTGCAACTTATGTTCCTAATGGAATGATAAATCTAGTATGTTGATACTAGTAATGAAATTAACTTGATTCTATGCAAGTCCATTTAATTGCTAGGTAATTGTTGGTTTGTAGTTTAATGTTCCTTAGCAACGCCAACTGTTGAATGTCAACCGTGAAATTTTTATTGACTTAGTACCAAAGTTCCCGTACCACAACAAGAATCAGAAAAAGAAAAGAAAACTTTTAAATAATTTTTGAATAAAATTACAGGTTCTTGTACGAGCAGGGGCAGGAGGGTTGTTCTGTAGCCTACCGCGGTGGCCGAGGGGACTGCGGCGCTTCAGTCACGGTCTGCACGGCCACTACGGTCGGGGGTTGGAAACCCCCCTTGGGCATGGATATTTGTGCCGTCCTTAGTTGTAACTAGTTCATAAGTAGTTTGTAAGTTTAGGGACTGATGATCCAGTAGTTAAGTCCCATAAGGTCTACAAACATTTGAACATTTGATTTGAGTTGGTCTGTAACTAAGATTTAATCCAAAGTCTAATACAGTCACTTCGATTCGCTGTTGATAGGTTCAACTAAAAATTAAAATTCCCCTGCCTGCTAAACACATTCACACCCAATATACTTTCTTGTCACAATCGAATATAAGTGAATGTCATTCCCCACTAATATATTAAATATCTTCTCAAACAAAGTAAAACTTTTCTATAAATCAGATTAGTTGAAATGTTCAAATGTTTGTAAATCTATCGGACCAAACTGCGTGGTCATCAGTCTGTAGCTTACAAACTACTTAAACCTAGGTAAACTAACCTACGTACAAACACACACACCCATGCCCCAGGGAGGACTCGAACCTCCACGGTGAACAACCGCGCGCTCCGCAGCGAGGTGCTTTAGACCGCTCGGTGCGGCGGAACGACCTATTCGTGCGGCGGAACGTGTGCTAAAACCTTATCTTCAAAAGCACTCGTCTTCTTTGATTAGGGTTGAATGTGGCCGTGTCCGACTTCGTAAACCTTGAGGTGTTCACTCGCCCATAAAAATTTATATAAAATTAAAAAAAATATGTTCATGTAAAATCTTTATACGTTGCAATATTTCAAAATCAGATTCTTGCGCCGAGGGAAGAAGTCTCCAACTGTCACTCTTGTTAAAATATTTCTAAGTTCTCTCATAGATAAGACGTTCAAAAGAAATTCTTCAGTTTGTGGTCGTTGCTATAGCCACAGAGAAAAAATAATATTTCTTCAATGATTATCGATCAATGTGTATGATCGATTAATCAAAGTTCTAAAAGAAACATTTATCGAAGTAACTTTTCCACCAATAAAATTCATAAAAAATTCTTCCTTCACATTGAAGAATAAATTAAATATTCTCCTCGTTTCATTAATATATTATTTATCGTAAAATAATTCTTCATAAATGATGTACTCTGACACTTTCGTCAAGTTTAAACACGATAACATTTATTGCTTTCTATGATATTACATACGTAGTCATTGACAGACAAAAGGGAAATGACTTTTAAAATTTGTTATTTTAACATTAAATGTCGACAATAATGTCAACTCTCGCGACGACAACCGTAGAGATCAACATCTTCTTGCCTCGTGGCCGTAGACCCGCGACTTGATGTGGCCGGATATTTACTCCTTGGAATCGGCGTCGAAGATGTTGCCCTCATAGGTTGACTTGCCTCACAGCACATGAAACAAACAAAAAATATACAAAAAACATCTTTAAGAATCATAACATTAAACATTTACATAAAAATCATTTAAGAACACAAATATAAGTAATTTATCCTGCACAAACTGAGCTGACATGAGATATGTAGCGGAGACAATAATCCGTCCCACTACATGCCCTACCCGCAAGCTCAGTTTAGCAGGTAATCAGAATGAAATAAAATTCTTTTAGCTAATCTTTTAGAATATAAGAAGTCCTGCTTCATAAGCTATGCGTGATAATTATCAGAGTCATGCTTTAACTTATTAAACAGTTTCCACATAAGCACTACGAGAGTCACTTCAAAAGAGGTTTAGTTAGTCATGGCTCTTATTATCCATGTAATATTCTGAATGTCACATAACTTTTATCTTAAAAAAGAAAATAGTTTATTGTTCTCTTAAAAAAATTATGTATAGACTCTGAATGTCTGTGTATTCTATATACACCACTATTGTACAGTCATCATATTTCTTGCTTGCCTTCATAATGCATTAAAATCTTGTTTGACGTTTATGGACATATACCTACATATATATATGAAACATTATGTGCATACGATAATTGTCTGACAGAATATCCAAACCGTAATAAATCAGTGTCAAATATTTTCTCATGACGTTATTACCTAGATATTCTATGGAATAAATTCCTTCCCTTCATATCAGAATGCGCTTGTTTAACTTAATTTCAATTCAAATACGAAAAATACAATTTATTCCCTAAACAAATTTAGGAAAATCTTTCTTATTGTTGAAATATGGTTATGTCATAAAAGGATTAACCACATATTATTATAGTGAACACACCGTACATAAACTATGTTTTCTGTAAGTATCACGTAAATAAATTATTTGACCGATAAAATTATAAGTCTAATCAGTTTAATAATCCTCGTAATATATACCTATCGATAAAACGGTAAATAATCGTCTTCATCATAGACGTTAGCGAAATAATACGTCCAGTTGCTGTGTCAACGTAACATCTCTGACGTGTTGCCAACTGCTCAAAATTATACCTACTTCTATTATTTTCGTACTTTAAATTCACAATTATAGTGAACTAGTCTTAATAAGATATCATATACCTTAACAATTCTTAATTTGCTTCCTTACATAATCGGTAGATATGACTAAAACACTACCATAAAGCTTTCGACATTTCGTCGCCTCAAGTAAAATTTTTCCAGTCACCCGTTGAGATCCTCACTAGGCTATACCAATGTATTTTTGTACATTCTTTGTACTTACCTCACCATACGTATACGAAAAAAGAAATATATAAATAAATAAATATTCTCTTCTGAATGGAATTATTCTCTATATTTCTTAATTACATGAGGTCATAAGAAGATTAATTTGCATTGTCGTTGAAACATCGGCACGACGCATTCCTTTCGGCCTTCGTACGTATTTTAGGATAATAGATGCAGTATTAACTAACTATGAGAACTGTGACAGTGTCAAGTTTGGCCCAAGCAAACTTATATATATATATATATATATATATATATATATATATATATATATATATATATATATATATATATATATATATATATATATGACACATCACTAAGTTCTCGCAAGCCGTAGCTTCGGACGCCTCATGGTCCACATTTCATTTAATATAAACTAACATCCATTCCTATTACGACTACAATCCAAGTTTCCTTTGCCAGTTACTGCTAAAATCTCATATGTACCTCTGTAGTTTTATTATAGCTTAAGACTAAAAAAAAAATTTAATAAATTCATTTTATAGAGAATATCTCCTAACATGGATAGACTCGCTACCCTTCAACATAAGTCACATCATATTCATTATGTGTATTCGCTGAGGAGTACAGTGTACTATATATGTTGCCTTTGAATACACAATGAAAGATCTCTCTTCGGTGAGCTGTAGAAAAACTTACTTATACTTAATAGACTTCTTTTAAAATTTAATCATCGTCTTGTGTCAAAATTTAATTCTCGTCGGTCGGTTGGATGATCGTGTTACTATGTTACGCATTCTCACCCCTCCTTGGGCAAGAAAGGCTTAATTTGACTTACATTATAAAGTCTCTTTATTATTCCTGTTGAAGGCTCTTGCAACACTACAGCCTTCGGATGAGGAACTTTGTGTACTACGTAAGGGCCTTCATATAAAAAGAAGAAAAACTTCTTGCATTCTTTGTTTTCTTTACGACTCTTAGGATGAGACAAAGCAAGAACCAAATCTCCAATCTGGTAACAGGGTACCTTAGCTTGCTCGTTATACTTCCTGATTCGTTGTTCAGCGTTTTTAATTAGTTGTTCTTTAATATCATTTTCCTGTATAGGATTAATTTTATTTAATGGAGGCCAAGGAATAGCAGTTAATAAAGGTTCTCCTAAGATACGTTTACCTAAGATCTCAAGTGGTGCTAAACCAGTACTTAAGTGAGGCAATTCATTTAATATCTTTTCAAATTCTGGAATTAACTTAGCCCAACGTGTATGTCTGGAAGCACAATATGTCCTAAAAAGTCTACCTAGCTCCTTCATTACTCGTTCCACCGGATTTCCTTGTGGGTGATATTTGGAAACGAGAATATGTTTTATATTATATGACCTTAACAACTCTTTAAATTTGTTGCTGATAAAAGCACTACCATTATCAGATAATATTCTCTTAGGTGTGCCCCAATTAACAAAATAATCTCGACTAAGACAACGTATTACAGTTGAAGTTGTAGCTCTTTTTAACATGTACAACTTCACATATTTCGAACAGAATTCCAGTATAACAAAGATATAACTAAAACCACCAGAACTGGGTGGTAAAGGGCCGAAAAAGTCTATTGAGAGAATACCCCATAATCCAAGAGGAATTGTAGAATATAATTTATAATTATGGGGACTATTTCCTAGTTTTACCTTCTGACACAATTCGCATGTTCGAATAATAATTCTAACTATACGTGTCATATTCCTAAAATAGTAAAACTTCATGAGATGTTTGACACATTTGTGGATACCAAAGTGACCATATCCTTCATGTATGTATACTACCAAGTCATGTACGACGGCTTCAGGTACACAAATCTTCCAGTAGTTATGTTCAGGTTTCGCTTTCCAATACAATAAATTATTAAAGTGCAACGAATTATCTTTAACTACGTAAGTGTCCTCATTCTTGTCAAAGGTTTGCAATATTTTACCAAAGATAGGGTCAAGTCGTTGGTTAACTTTAATAGCTGTTAATATTTGCTTCATTTTCTTTTCACTTTCTTTATTGGTCAGGAAATACACATGATAGTTAGTCCCTGGTTCCTCAGTGATCGAAATATTTTCCATCCCTAGAGGAAGCCTGCTTAATGCATCTGACACTACATTCTGTGAACCTTTTATATAACGTATTTCATAATGAAACTCCTGTAAATACAAGACCCATCTCATTAACCTACGGTGTAATAACCTAGAATTGGACAGGAAAACCAAAGACTGGTGGTCGGTATACACAATAGTTTTCCTTCCGCTAAGTAATTCACGAAACCTTTGGAAGCTCCAAACAACTGCAAGAGCTTCTTTTTCCGTTACGAAGTAATTTCTTTTGTGTTTATTCAAAGTTCTGCTAGCAAAAGCTATAGGACGATGTAATCCATTTTCGTCAGTTAATTCCCCCTGAAAGATCTCACACGAAATTCCGTAATCGGAGGCATCTGTATACATACAAAATTCTTCTTCAAACTTTGGATGGTATAGCATTTTCGCGTTTATTAAAGCATTCTTTATTCTATTGAAAACTAATTCTTCTTGCTGTCCCCAAGTCCACGCAGACTTTTGTTTAAGCAAATCTAAAAGCTTAGGATTTGTAATATCAGTTCCTGGAATAAATCTTCTCAGGAAACATACCATTCCTAAGAAGGATTTTAACTGCTTCTTATTCCTAGGACTAGGGCATTTAGAAATAGCTTCAATACGTTGAGGATCCGGTCTTACTCCCTTACTATTCACTATGTCCTAAAAACCTCACTTCTTCTCTCCCGAAATATGATTTAGACAATTTTAAAGTGATACCATTAGCAATCAACCTTTCGAACAACTCCTGTAAAACAAAGAGATGTTCTTCCCATGTTCTTGTAACAACAAGGATGTCATCAATGTACACAATTATCTTACTGGACAGTTGTGGACCTAATGCAGAGTCTAACGCTCTTATAAAGGTTGCCACAGATATGTTAAGTCCAAATGGTAACACCTTAAATTGGTAAGACTTACCTTCAAAGAGAAAAGCTGTATATTCTCTTGAGTCAGGATGTAAAGTAACTTGATGATATCCAGCTGTTAAGTCCATAGTACTCATATAACGAGATCCTGCAATTCTTAAAAGTACTTCCACCATAGGTAAAGGTCTATCCCTTTCCATCTAAATTATTTTATTTAATTCCCTAGCATCTAATACTAGGCGAACTCCACCTCCAATCTTCTTCACCGCCCACAATGGACTGTTGAAAGGACTACATGATCTCTCAATGACACCTTGTTCCAACATTTTATTTACCTCTCTTATGGCAGCTTCTTTTAGCTCCACAGAAATTGGATAAGGTTTCTTAAAGAATGGTTTTGGGTTCTTAATCTTAAGCTTTAGTCTTTAATACATCCAGGTTTGTCTGCGAAAACTGACTTAAATTTTAATAATACTGATTCAAGCCCTTCTTTCTCCTACTAAGAGAGGAATGTATTTGAATAACACTTATCTTTTATTTCATTATAGATACTATCATCGAAATCAGAATGATAACCCTCCTCTGCTACCTCCTCACAATCTAATGATAAGTTCATGGTATCCACGTATTTAAGATGCAGAGACTCATAATTATTATCCACATCTTTGAGGTGGTCGAACTTAAATCTTACTATATGGTTTTCTACATAAACTGTAGGAGTGGAATTCTTAAAATCTAAGAGAGCGTCATGCTTATATAATCAATCAACACCTAAGATTAAGGCTGCATTTAATTTATCCACTACAAGAAATGAATGAGAGAAAGCTTGCTGGTTAATTGTAAAAGATAGAAAAACTTATTCATTGATGTTTTGACTTTTCTTGCCAGTAACCGCTACAATTCTTACATTACTTATTGGCAACGTTGGAAATTTCCAATATTTCCTCTTGATTTTAAATAATTCTTTAGATAGTATACTAACCTCACTACCAGAATCAATAATGATATTTACTTCTGTATCTTTGATGAAACCCTTGATGACTGGTTTAAAATTCCTTACGGTTTTAGTTTCCCGAATTTTCTATGATGATCTCACCTATAATCTCGCCATTATCCGTTATTTGTTTTGTGTTCGATTGATTACCTTGACCACGTATTTTACGTACCTTAGAACCACTTTCTTTATTCCCTATACTACCAGTATCTTTATAGGGTCTCTTAACTTGACAAAAACGACTTTGATTTGCGTTGTTGCCTTTGCGAGGCTCAAATCGATTATTGCCGTTGTTCCGAACATTATTTTCTCGGTTATTCCTAAGTTGCTCGTCCTCCTTTTCTTTGTTTAAGTTGTCGAGCTGTTCTAGGTAATTTAATAAATCTCTCGGACGTGACCATTCCCTTTCTATCATCTTTTCCTTAACATAATAAGGTAGTCTACTAATCAATACCCTGATTAGATGTTCTTCCATTATGGGATGCTCCATCAATTTTACCCGATTTAAATGCCATTCAAAATACTTTCTGAATCCTCCCCAACGTTTTGAATAATAGGGTGGGTCTAATAATTCAAGAGTAAGACGTTGTTGCTCCCCTTTTGACCAATATTTTTCTTTAAATTTTCTTAAATTCACTACGGTTTAGAATAGCCCATTCGGTAGCACTAGCTTCTAATTGTCCGATTATAAATTGTATTTTTCGTCTATCATCCCAGTTAACAGGAAATGAACTTTCTATGGCTTTTACAAATATAATAGGATGCAAGCCACCATCTGGGTTGAAGGTCGGAAATTTATTTGCTGCTTCTGAGGTCACTATTGCATGACAATTTCCTCCACAATCATTAACTCGTCTTGTTTTGTTCACTCCACATTGCGAGGAAGTAGTCGCATCGTTTTTATTATCTGCTGACATGCGTGCTACAATTATATTGTCAGCGCTTAAAATTTCACTAGCGGTACGATTATCGTTCCTAGCAATGTTGATAGAACTGCTTTTACTGTTAGTCATATTATCTTTGGCATTGAACTCTGCTAACTGTTTATTAATTTCGCGCAGTTGGAGCTCAGTACTGGACACACGGTTTAACAGTTCCGCGTTTCGACTGTCACCACAGTTTGAACATTCTGCCGACTGTTGGTTGTCACTATCTCTGACTGTCTCAATATTATTATAGATATCAGAGATTGAAGTTTTAATATTCACTATCTCAGCATGATCTCTTTCCACTTGCTGGGATAACTGGTTTAAAGTAGGATTTTCTATCGAAGAATTTTCTACGTTCCTGGTAGAAATTTCTTGGATAGATTCTTGTAACTCTTTCCGAATATTTTCGGTTTGTAATATAAGCTCTTCATGGATCTTAATATTATTAACTTCTATCTCGTCACGTATCTTAATATTATTTGTTTCTAACTCCTCACGTAACATAACATTACTCTTTTCTATTTCAGTAGTTACTAAAACATGAATATTATCTAATCTTAGCTCAGCGATATCTTGGCGCATTTGAATTTTTTCTTCACGTGATTCTTTGATATTTTCCTCGAGCCTATTATTGAGGCCTAATATTTGTCCCTGAGTTTCAGTTTGAGCCGATTCTATTCTAGCCATTTGTTCCTGGGTTTTGTTTTGAGAAGATTCTATTTTAGTTTGAGCCGATTCCATTCTAGCCATTTGTTGCTGGGTTTTGGTTAGCGTAGCTGCTATCTGTCTAAGCATGTCCTTAATTTCATTATTATTGTCACTTATTTTATTATCAATTCTATTTATGGATTTGTCTATTTTCCTATTGAGAAACCGTCCTTCCCTACTAAGTGGAGGTAATCCTTCTTGTTCGTCACCTGACATTTCACCTTCTGACATATTGGCTAGATATGCACTACCTACACACGTAAAATAACCTTTTGAACACTGTTCACTGTCACACACCAATATTGTCTACGTGAAATTGACTCACTGGATGTTTTAATTTAAATTTATGCAGCTCCGTGATAGGTAAGATGTTACTCGCAGCCACACCAACTGCCGTCTGCGTTGCACCGGATGATGCCGATGCAGGTGTGTCTGCTCTCTCTCGCAGACGCTGCCGACGACCCCAACTGCTTTGTCACCAGCGGCCCTTCTCGACTGCACTGCGCACCGTAATCACCCACAACGCGTCGTAGCGATGCCGCAGAGATGACTGCTCACAGCTACTGGACTGGGCCTGTTAAGCTTAATAGAGAAAGGGTGTCGGGAACAGCAAGATGCTGTTCACGACTGCAGCGAAGTCTCGTAGAATATCTGGGTGACCGTTCTCGAAGGCTGACCCCGTCGTCAACCAGACCTCTCGTTGATGGAGTGACACAGGCTGCTTCTTCCTCCGCGTCTGTGTGCCAAATTTCTTCTTCGAATGGCACACAAGTCCTTTATCATCGGTCTCCACGTGCGGCGGAACGACCTCTTCGTGCGGCGGAACGTGTGCTAAAACCTTATCTTCAAAAGCACTCGTCTTGTATGATTAGGGTTGAATGTGGCCGTGTCAGACTTCGTAAACCTTGAGGTGTCCACTCGCCCATAAAAATTTATATAAAATTAAAAAAATATATGTTCATGTCAAATCTTTATACGTTACAATATTTCAAAATCAGATTCTTGCGCCGAGGGAAGAAGTCTCTAACTGTCACTCTTGTTAAAATATTTCTAAGTTCTCTCATAGATAAGACGTTCAAAAGAAATTCTTCAGTTTGTGGTCGTTGCTATAGCCACAGAGAAGAAATAATATTTCTTCAATGATTATCGATCATTGTGTATGATCGATTAATCAAAGTTCTAAAAGAAACATTTATGGAAGTCTTCTTGACGTAACTTTTCCACCAATAAAATTCATAAAAAATTCTTCCTTCACATTGAAGAATAAATTAAATATTCTCCTCGTTTCATTAATATATTATTTATCGTAAAATAATTCTTCATAAATGATGTACTCTGACACTTTCGTCAAGTTTAAACACGATAACATTTATTGCTTTCTATGATATTACATACGTAGTCATTGACAGACAAAAGGGAAATGACTTTTAAAATTTGTTATTTTAACATTAAATGTCGACAATAATGTCAACTCTCGCGACGACAACCGTAGAGATCAACATCTTCTTGCCTCGTGGCCGTCGACCCGCGACTTGATGTGGCCGGATATTTACTCCTTGGAATCGGCGTCGAAGATGTTGCCCTCATAGGTTGACTCGCCTCACAGCACATGAAATAAACAAAAATATACAAAAAACATCTTTAAGAATCATAACATTAAACATTTACATAAAAATCATTTAAGAACACAAATATAAGTAATTTATCCTGCACAAACTGAGCTAACATGAGATATGTAGCGGAGACAATAATCCGTCCCACTACATCGGCTACTCGACCGCGGCTCAGATTAGTCTTCCAGTAAATATAAATCACACATGAAATACATCTTCATAACGTTCAAAATGCAATCGACATAATACATGTTTATTTTCTTCTAAAAATACAATTCAACGTAATACATGTTTATTTTCTTCTGAAATAGTACAAATTCAGCCAGTAATGCTTGTAAGAAAACATGTATTCAGCACGACTAACTCAGAACAACTATTAACAATGTCATCAACATCTATATATATTCTTCTTTGAAAACTACTGACGCGCATCAATGAAGAAGGTGCAGCTGGATCCGTAGCTCTGTAGCCGTCGATACTACATTCACAGCTAAAGGTCCATAAACCCAGCTGCCCTATACTCCAATAGTTAATTCAAGAAACAATCAGCATATTTTATCATCAAGAACCTAAAAGACATTCTCAGTGAGTTTTATACTTATGAAAGAATTGTTTAGTCAGAAGTAGCTATGAACTTATAGAATACATCAAAGACATACCAAATTTAGAAGGCGGTCAATTTGTCTCAATAACAATGTAAATTTTTACACCAACATTTCTGGAAACGATACAATTCAGATAATTAAAAACAATCTACTGATGCAGAAAACGATCTGCAGGCTGATATGTATGAACTTATTCACGTGCTAATTTTGTCACTTAATTATTTAACCTTTAACAACAAGATTTATCAGAAGGAAGATGAAGTCTTTAATTTATGACTGGTAGCGGTTTTTATTCTCAATCCCATCATCCTGAGCACGTCTTCCTCCACAAGCTTCAGTATATCCTCGATGTTCCCCCGTGAACTTCTACTGAATATTGCTGTGGCTCTCCAATAGCAATGTTGAACATTCATCTCTGAGATAAAGTCTAAAAAACATTGACATCTGAGTAACCTAAGTTTACCTTTGTTTACAGTATATATTCAAAATGATGTCCCTCTATGGGAAAAGCGGCCTGACATCTCTTGAACACATTTGCAAACACTCGACGAATTACAGCTGCCTAAATCTGGGAAATGACTAGTCGAATCCTGTCTTCCAACTCTTCGAGTGTAAGGGGATTGCTTGCATACACCTTATCTTTTAACATTCCCCAAAGATAAATGTCACAGGGATTTAAATATGGAGAACGAAGAGGCCAATCAACTATCCCATCATCAAAAACATTTCGTATTGCTGCCATAGAAGTATTGGCAATGTGTGGTCTTGCATTCTCCTGAATGAAATAACCGTACAGCTTTTCGTTGGGTCAAAGTTCTTGAAAAAATAAATGCAGGATATTGTTCACATACCTGTCAAAAGTTATTGATTCGTGAAAAAATATTCGACTAGTCATTTCCCAAATTCCGAAACCACGTGACCCTACGAAAGTTTTTATCAGAGATGATTTGGTGCTGTGCAGCCTGGAGGAGTTTATTAACAAACTTGCTTGGTATGTCGAACTTTGCCATGTGAATTTCACTGTCTACGTCCCTGTAACATGAAGGTGCCATAAAACACTCCAAAGATATTATATATAAAGATTTACATATAATCTTTTCGATGTTACAGATACAGAAATTTTGTACGATTTCAGTCGATGTTTCATAACGATGATCTTTGGAGTTCAAAATTTGTGTACAAATTTAATACAAGACTTTTTTGTAATAATTTCCACCTCAACTCTTGCATTATTTCCGTGGCAATCACTATCCTAATACAAAACGAGATGCCCCTCTATGAACTTTCTCTATAAACCCGTTATTCCCAGTTGGTCGGGATCGCACATTGCGCAGCAATAGTCCAGAATACGACTTACAAGTGTAGTATCAATAGTTACATAGTTACAATAGTTACATCTTATCAGTATTCCGCCAATAAAACATAGCCTTTGGTTCGCCTTCCCTGCGATACTTTTTAGTTGTTCTTTCCATTTAAAGTTGCTCGTAACTGCAATCCATAGATGTTTAACTGAATTTATGGCCAGTAGATTTGACTGATTTATCGTGTAAACGAAGTTTGACGGATTTGTTATAGTACTCATATGGATGATTTCACACTTTTCATTATTTATGGTCAACAGACAATTTTCTCACAATGTATATATCTAAATCGTTTTTCAGTTGCTTTTGATCTCCTGGTGACAACATCATCGTCGAATAATCTACGAGAGCTGTTCAGATTGTCTCCTAACTCGTTTATAAAGATACTAGCTGAAAATCCGACGTTGGCTGGCTATTTATTTATTTATTCGAACCTTGAGTAGGTGTTCTCATATCCCTATTCTCTCTCCATCCTCTTTTTGTCTATTTTCGATTACGGTAGTAACACTAAAAGTGGGCCTTTGCTATCGTCTTTTGACAGCTCGAAATTTAAATGGAAATAACGGCTTAACTATTCATCTGACATGAAAATTGAATAACTGAATTTGTAGAGGACAAAATTCTCTACAACTTTGCTCTGGTATGTTTTTTCATATCTCGTGGCGTTTGAAAGATATTTGCAAAAATAACAGCGATTTTGGGATGTATGTCTGTCTGTCTGTCTGTCCGTAAGGTGTTCACTGTTTTTAAGACGAACCGTTCAACCGATCAGCACCAAATTTTACAGACATGATTGTAGGCCGCCAGAGACCAGAACCTCCCTTTTGCAATTTTTTTGGACAAAACATACGGCAGTAAAACCAAAAAATGCTGTTTGTAATATAATTGTAATTGCAAACGAACCGTTCATCTGACACGAAAATTGAGTAACCTCATTGGTAGAGGAGAAAATTCTCTACAACTTAGCTCTCTTATGTTTTTTTCATATCTCGTATCGTTTGAGACATATTTGCAAAAATAATGGAGATTTGACACCTTCCATTGAATTAACGAAAACCAGCCGTTCGGAGATGTCAAGTGACATTCCTCGTGTATTTGATCATTTTCTTATTGTAAATTACACGTTGTCATTTCAAAGCAGCGGCACAGTGAGGAATTAACAAACACAAATCGTTCTTCGTACGATAAATGATAATGTAACGTCTACAAATGCCATATTAACATCAGTTAACAACGGCCTTCAATAGTATGAGATTAAAGAATTTCTGTTTGATTTATACCGTAGCATAGCAGGCAAGGTGCTGGACTGTGACGCGAAAGGTCGGTGGTTCTAACCCGCCACTACCTAAATTTTTTTTCCTAAAATGGTTTCAGACACTCTTATTAATCGATTTATTATTATTTAGATTATTATTTTGGTCCAAAATGTTTGCACAAACGTATAAAACTACAAATCAAAAGTGGGTCATAAAACACATCAGTGCGATTTTTCTAATAACATGTTATATTTATCAGAGAATATATAAGAAATAAGGCTGTTCTGCATAATATACAAATTTTTAAGTGCAGTATGTAAACAAAGAAAGATAGTAATCAAAATATAAATGACTTCATTTACTTCACAACTTTATTATAAACAATATTTCTTGTTACTTGACCAGGATCTAATGAATAATTTCTTTGGTGGGGCCACCCCTGAGCCAGTGACATAAAGTTGTTAGTGTGAGAAACAAGGGCATGTCAAATCCATTCCACAGTATTGAATAGATTGCTGTGTGGTTTATTAATCATAATATCAACTTAAAGTCTCACTGGAAACCGGAGTCTCTTGAAGTTAAAAGCCAGATCTGTCGTAAATAATGGGTATTCGTTGGATGTACTCTATTCATTCTCTTCCTTTCCTTATGTCTCTATAAAAGTCTATTGCTATCGCCCACATCCGTGTACGCTTCAAAGCTCAAAGTACTCAACATTACTGACAGTTTTCCAGGAATTTCCTTAAGCTGACTGGAATTCGTGTTGAATGATGTGACTAGTTTTTATCCGTCGCTGTGTATATGATCTCATATTTATTGAATTATATGTCGTACAATTGTATATTTTAGCATTTATATATTCATTTGTATATGTTCTGTATATCGGTAAAATCCGTAAGAGTAAGTTTTAAAGAAGTGATAAATTAAAACCTGATGAGGCGGTTTTTCATGAACATTACTGTTTCTGTCCTTATATCTCATGAACTACGTGTCATACTGTGATACAATTTCTAAAGTACATTCATCAGTATATGTGAATACTATCTGTAAAATTTCCTGCGTCTACAATTTTAGTATAGAAATTATAAACTGTAACGTCATTGCGAATGCCGTAGTTTTGCTCCATGAACATCGGAAAAGTAGTAAGCGAGAAACATTTTCCTTTCATTATTTTGATCTGGTTGTCAGCGAGGAAAAGTTGGATAAAAGTTTTAAATTATGTATAAAGTTTGTTGCAAGTCGCTAAGTACTGTCATTCTCATATAGTATATTTATAATGTCTCGTCGCATTATGTGGCAGTTTCTAGCAACTTCTGTTGTTTATACGTTATAACTTCTGTAACATGTGTCGTGTGGTTCTTAATCCTACAGCAATTGTTATCTAACGTGAGGAATATTTGTACCAAATTGTGTTGAAATCGGTCCAGTGGTTTACGAGAAAATGAGCAGCATTGTCGCTTAAGGGGAGACGGAACGCAATTTTTATCCCTATACTGCCAATGCTATTTTACCCTTTGAAAAGGTACACTTTTCAAAGGAACTATAAGTGATAAAACAACGAAATTTTTACTGCATATGTATAACATATATGTCTCAATTTACAAGTAAAATGAACATCATAACTCTAATGGTTTGAAGAAAAAAAAATTATTTTTTCGCCAGTAAAATTTAACTTTTTAGTACATTAATCATTATAAAACAGTTGATAATTGTTTTGTGGTTCTCAATTTACTTCTGATGGTTTATTACCACCTTCAGTACAAAAAGACCAAATGTCATCTTTCTAACCCCATTAGTTTATCAAATAATGGTACCTGAAAGTAAAAAAAATGTAGTTTTGAGAAAAATCAATTTAAAGTTTAATATTGCAATTCTAGTACAGTTATCGTTGAGACTTACTTACCACTAATATTTTCCTGCACCATATTGAGCATTATCTGAATCATACTGATGTTCTTTTCTTCTCTTGGTCCCTCTTTCCTGTCTAGCTTCTTTCGTGCATTTCAATTAGCAATATCGGCTTTGCGGATTCTCTCTTTGTCTATTTGCACCAAGGATTTTGCAGTATTTCCACTAGATTGTATGCCCAATAATTCCAAAACATCAAATTTTCTAGTTGCACCATCATTGAAGCATAAAACACCAAATTTGAGGATTGTGATTTGAACAAATACAGTTTTTGGTAACGTTCGAAAACAATAACAAACACGATCGGAACAAAAAGTATCGATAGTAGATACAGGGTAGGAAACATTGAAGCGATAAAAACAATAGAAGCATGAAATAATATACAAGGGTATCGATAGTAGATACAGGGTAGGAAACATTGAAGCGATAAAAACAATAGAAGCATGAAATAATATACAAGGAGTAAAAGAATGTTGCATGCATTTTCTCCGCATGGCGCAAAACGGAGGGCGTGGCCAGATTGCACAGAGCGTCAGATAAACCATCATAACTCACGAAAAAATTGTCGGATTTATATAAAACAAAAATTTTTCACGCAGGAAATACCAGGCATTTCAAATGCGCTAAAATCTGAAAATTTTTGAGCTCAGTTGCCTTCCGTCTTCCCTCAATGCAGCAGTTTCTCGCGCATCTCATTGTTTATCGTGCCATACGTCGTGAAATATGTATTGTACGTGATTCTTACACTTACGACGACCGTCCTCATCGATTGAAGCTTACGTGTACAAAATTTCGTAAAGATTGGAACAAAACTGTAGATTTGTATGCAACACGTACAAACACTTCCGTTGAGGTATAATGTCTAAAGGCTTCCTGAATTCTAGAAAAGTGGAATCGATTTGAGTTCCTCTGTCAATCTCTTCGTGTGAGCAAAAAGCTAGCTGCATTTCACAAGAACAGTACTCTCTGAATCCGTGTTGATCCTCGATCAATAAGTCGTTCTATCTTCTATACACATACGTGAATATATTTCTTAATCAATAAACTGTACCTTATGTTACTAATTCAATTAGATGCAGCTGTTTTCTCTAAGGTCCATGTTTCTGCGTAATTCAGTAATGCAATGATTATCACTTTGTGGGCGATAACGTCAAAAAATTAAATAACATTTTCTTACACCTGTTCTGTCTTCTTAGTCATCACTTGGAGCGCTAGTACCGCTCACCTTTCAAGGGGTACACCCTTCACTGCAGTGAGTGTTGCGGCTCTATGTATCTATAAAAACGAAATAATCATTATCTGTGGAAGAATCGGTCTAAAAATATAATCTCATGCTAACATTAAGTTCAGTCCATTAGAGATCTCAATTATGACGATAGCGAGGTGCCACAAGTTGATGAAACGGTACTCACGTAGTTACGAGTTTAATGGGTAATTTGTATAGCTGTACTGACGTTATCACGTTGCCATTGCTTCGTATGATGCCATAATTGTTAAAGTAGATTCCGCGATTATATTTTGGACAAGTAATTGATGGTACCGAATTTTTGAATTTGAAATAAATAAACCGCGGGTTGCATATTAAAGTCGGGCACCATACAAGCAACAGCACGTTATAAAACTTACGGAAAGCATCTAGCTGCATCCTGCGCTTCGTATTGTAAAAGCTGGAAATGATGACTTTTACTTATTTAATACGTGAAAGTTCGAGATACTTTCCGTAGGAGATTAATGCTCAGACTGTTCACTTCGCTTTTCATTGTTGTGTGGCCGTGGGTGGAACATAAAGTTACTGGTAATGATAGATTAAAAAAAAGAAAAAAAGGATGATTGATTGATTGAAATTTTGCAGACAATGCGAAGCGATTGTAATGGAGTCTGAACATTAAACTATTACGGATGCGAAGGAGCTGAAAACATTAAGAAATTAAATATTTGTCGTGGAGGAGTTTGATTTAAATGAAAACCAAGGCGAGGGAATGCTTTTAAATTTAAATAATACATTTGCAGCAACAGCTTGCATTATTCTTACTTACATGAGTGGATACAGGTATGAAAGACGTCTTCCCATGTCGGATACCGACAAGAGAGAGAGTAAAACTATAATAACAGGCCGCGGTGGAGTGGCCGAGCGGTCTAAAGCACCTCGCTGCGGAGCGCGCGGTTGCTCGCCGTGGGAGTGTCTGTTTACCTAGGTTTAAGTAGTTTGTAAGCTACGGACTGATGACCACGCAGTTTGGTCCGATAGATCTACAAACATTTGAACATTTTACTATCACGGTTCCGTCTTCTTGCTTGTTCGGAAGTAAAAAATTACTAACGAAATTAAATTAGTTGCATTGCGAGTCAGAGGGAACCAGAGCGATAAGCATCGCTGATCAAAGATAAACAAAAAAAAAAAAAAAAAAAAAAAAAAAAATTAGTGTATCGTTACAACGTGATAAATGTTTGAGGAAATTAGTATAGAAATTTAAAAGCTTCATTAGGAATTCCGTTTAGACGTGGCTACGCAATCAACAAATGAGATTGTCTAGGCTGTCACGTCAGTAGCTCAGTACGAAAATGCTCATTGACGTGAGCGGCAGACATACAGAGTTACCTGATATCGATTTAAAGTGTGTAGCGAAGCAGCACTGTTTACAGACACGGAATAGTTCCCGAATGGAAACGACGTGTTGTATGTATCCAGAAGCTATGGTAAAGCCCTGTCGTCGCTACCAGCAAGATATCAGCGAACTTAGACGACTCAGAACCATGCCAGAGAAGATCTGGATAGAATTCCGAGTGGGTTTCCAACCTTTATGTAAATTGTGGCAAGTGTTTGGGCTGATACCATTTCCTAAAGAATGTGGACGCGAGATTTGTTGCAAAAAGCCGAAGAGAACTCCTTGCAGGAAACAGATGGCTGTTTCTGTCTTGTGGTTCCTTGTAATACTTGTCGTGACAATCAGTACTTTGTTCCGCAATGTAATGTTGTATCGTACGATATCGGAGCTAATTACACTGACATACATTGTCATGGATATTCTGTCCTCACTGAAATTGCTCTTAACGACTGGGATATGCATCGCGACTGGCGTTCGAGAGCTACGGCGATATAGCAAAGAGGTGAAGTACACAGATACCTGTCTGCTGTCGGACACAGAAAACGCCAAGATACTGGGAGGCTTCTTGCTGGGGATCTATTTTACTTCTGTTATTGGTGTGATGGCCACTATTGTTCCAAGCTCTAACGGGCTTTGTGAGTACCTGGAAGTGTTATTCTCGCTGTTCTTGGATTGGGTGATGACGTTACAGTTCGTCTTGCTGGAACTGGAGCTATGGATCAGATTCCGCTCCCTGAACCGAAGGCTTCGAGAGGTGGTTCCATTGCGGATGACTGTGGATCGGGCTTCGCCGCCTGCATCTGCCGGTGGGTTCCGCCGCTCGCTGGAGGTGTACACGGCTCTGGCCCGCGGCGCGCAGCACCTGCAGAGCCACTTTGGGGCGGCCGTGGCGGTCGGCGTGGCGCAGTCGGTCTGCTGCTCCACCTGCAGCGCCTACGAGGTGCTGCTGGTCCGGCTGAGGCCCCAGTGGGCTCAACAGCTGCCGCTCAGCCCCTCAGCCACCAACTCGCTCGCGTTCCTGGCCTGGCACTGGCTGCGTCTGGTCATGCTGTCACTGTCTTGCGCGGCGGTGGAGCGCGCGGCAGCGACCACTGGCGAACTCCTCCAGTGGGCGTCGGTGGTGACCGAAGGCCGAGACGCTGAGCTGCAGGCCTACACGCCGCTCCTGACACACGGCCAACGACTGCGTTTCTCAGCCGCCGGATTCTTCGTAGTAGATCGTCGCCTGCTTGTCTCTGCTTTAGCCATTATTGTAACTTACCTAGTACTCTTGGGACAGCTCACCCCTAAGGAGTGAAAAGGTGACACTCCCAGTACAAACTACCGGACTTAGTTGTCACTTTGGAACAATGGATCTGATGAAGAACTTGTATTAAATTACAATTATATATATTTTTGACGAATTGCAGCGTTCAAATGAATGAAATAAACCGCAATTTGCGATGTTATGGCTTCACTGTATTCTTTGTGTCCCTGCCTCGTCGCCGTTTTGTGTCTCGTTTCCGTCGTAGGTGTCGGTGGCCGAGTAGGAAGACCGACACAGGAATAAAGGATGGACGCTTGTGTAGGTAGGAGGTGACCAGCCAGTGGGACAGCAGAAACTAGAAACACTAGAGTACATTAGAACGTGATATATATTTCTTAGAGACTTAGTAATACTTAACTATTACATAGCTCAGTACTGAAGAATGCTGATACATAGTTGAGCTATTGGCCTGACTAGTGCCTATCCGATAGCCAAGTCTTCACTGGTGCCTATCTGATTCCGAAGTGTTAGCTGGTTCCTATCTCAGTCCCAAGTGAACGATGTCGTTCAGTGGTGGCCACGAGCGGAGCTGTAGCAGAGGGCGCTCGTGGCTGACGTCGTAAGAACGCCGCGCCGTGAGTGCAGGGCGGCGCGCGGCGAAAGTAGGTGGCGCGCACTTTAGACTTGTGCGACACCACAGTATTAGGTTTAGATGGAATACCAAACTGTGGTGAATGAAAATTTGTGCCCGGCCGGGATTCGAACCTGGGATCTCCTGCTTACTAGGCAGACGCGTTGACCACTCCACCACCGAGGACACAGTGACCAGCCCGACTGCAGAGGACTCTTCCCTGCCCGTCTCCCGCCACACACAAATCTCCATTCGCAACGCTTTCTCTTTCCTATACCACAGCCTATTTATTCTATAATGCTCGCAGCCACAATACTTTATTCCCGCATCAGGGAGAACAGACCATGAGGTATCGAGGCACGATTAATTGTCGTCAGGAGCTCATCCTCGGCTTGTATACAATTATATATATATATATATATATATATATATATATATATATATATATATATATATATATATATATATTGACGAATTACAGCGTTCAAATGAATGAAATAAATCGCTATTTGCGATGTTATGGCTTCACTGTATTAGGTTTAGATGGAATACCAAACTGTGGCGAATGAAAATTTGTGCCCGGCCGGGATTCGAACCCGGGATCTCCTGCTTACTAGGCAGGCGTGTTGCCCACTCCGCCACCAAGGACACAGTGACCAGCCCGACTGCAGAGGACTCTTCCCTGCACGTCTCCCGCCACACACAAATCTCCATTCGCCACGCTGTCCCTTTCCTATACCACAGCCTATTTATTCTATAATGCTCGCAGCCACAATACTGTATTACCGTATCAGGGAGAACAGATCATGAGGAATCGAGACACAATTAATTGTCGTCAGGAGCCCAGCCTTTTCTTGTATTAGTCAGTCATGTAAGCAAATGCTACTGAAGTTTTTAGGACAGGGAAGTCATGTGTAGGTGCAGTGACTTACCTATAATTACATAAATACCGTTAATAACTACAACATTAGATTGTAAAATGTAAACTTTAACGGGTCAAACTTTAATGGTCAAAATTACTAAAAATTTTCGGGCTATTATTCCGAGGTCTTGTGGGTTCATTCTGGAAACCCATCGTTTCGTCCCCGACTGCGGAGGACATTCTCAAGGGGGATCGTGACACTTTTGTATGTCCGATGCACATCCTGGCTCGCTACTGACTGAAGCCAAACTCCGTTTACGTGCGCAGAGGTGTGACGCCAGATATTTTTTACATGCGCGCGCAATTCGTCGTTGTCGATTGCTGCCGTCCGTTAATATCGTCCCATGATGGAAGACTCTTACATTTATTCTTCAAAACCGGAATCCAGATATCATTTAGTTTCACGCCCTTCTCCATCCTATTGAAATTACTGGGTTGTTTTTCAATTTCTATAGCTTCTCTGTACAGTCTTTCGTGGTATCCATTTGTGGCTACTAAAACCTGAGTCTTATCAAATTGAATAAGGTGGACCCCTAGTTGAAAACCATGTTCAGCGACAGCTGATCTGTCAATCTCTCCCCTTGTACAGTTCTCCTTGTGCTCATCTAGTCGTTTTTTGACTGTTCTTTTTGTGGTAGCCACGTATACGTCTCCACAGCAACACGGAATGCTATAAATTTCTGCTTGAGAATGTCCTCCGCAGTCGGGGACAAAACGTAGTGTTTCCAGAATAAATGTACAAGACCACGGCATAATAGACCGGTAATTTTTAATAATTTTTACAACATTAGATTTTTTACACGCATGACCAAAATCTGCTCAAGAGTTTAAAAGTGATGGAAATCTGTGGAGAAAATAATAGATTTATGCCAGTCGTAAGCAACAGTTCTATAGAAAAATGGATTATAAGTACTTCTTAAACATTAGATAACTGAAATTTAGTAATGGCGTCTATAGAAATAATAAATTAACGCCAACTCTTGATGGGGAATTTATAAAACAATGAAGCTTCAGCCATTATATGATTTCCCTATTTATTATATTTTACTTTAATGATAATCGATTTAAGTAATTTCTTATATAGATACAATGTTGTTAAAACAGTCAAAGGAGAAATACCTAAATCGAAAATGATATAAACTTTGTTTTAATGATTGACCCATTAACTAACATTTTCAATTCGTCATTGAAGTCACCTAGAACATTTTAGGTCAGTATTAATTCCCAATTCATTTTGATTAATAACATCATGAATTAACATTATGCCGATAAATTTAACTTCACACAGTGAATTATAAACCTTATTATGACGAAAATAATGTAATGTGTTGGAGTTGTAAACGGCACTGGCCTGTAATGAGCAGCAATTTCATAACCACTTTGTAGCACCTGTAGCCTTTGGGATGGTGCAGTCGGTGAGCTGCTCCACCTGCAGCGTCCACATAGTGCTGCTGATCCACCGAAGGCCACAGTAAGCTCAGCAGCTGTCCCTCATCTATTCACCAACAAGCTCACGTTCGTGACTTGCCACTGGCTTCGGCTGTCTCTGTGTTGGGTGTCGATGGAGGACGCAGCAGCAGCCACTGACGAACTCTTCCAGTGGGCCTCTGTGATGTCCAAGGGCTTATATGCTGAGCTGGAGGCCTTAATTCTGGTCCTCAAGAATGGTCCATTACTGCGTTTTAGCAGTCAGGTTCTTCGTGGTAAATCGTCGTCTGCTTGTCTCTACATTAACCATTGTTGGAACTTACCTTGTGGTCTCGGGAAAGTTCATACCTGACCAGTGAAAAGGTGAACATCTTTTGTACTATTATTTATTTACTAGCGTAGCTTTCAGGGTTTGCAAGGGTAGCACTATGCGAAAATTCCCCATTACACTTAGTGACTGTGTAATATAGGAACAATAGCAAGAAAAATAACAAGTTCTCCCTTTAAATATCAACAATAATTCAATTAGTTGAGACATAAATTACCTCATTACACAATAGGTATTGGATAGCAGGAGAGGCGTTGACTTAAAGTTAGTGCTGTGGCCGGGTTTGAACCCAGGGCTGCCTGTTTTCTAGTCAGACGCTTTAAACGCTCAGCTTACACAGCGTTACGTCTCACAACACATACTTTAATTCTGCCTCAATGTTCCGTAACGAAATATGTATGAAGTTGCCAAGGCTCTCCACTATTGGAATAGCACACCAGCAAGAAACGTGAATTAGAACAATCCCGCCTTTTTCCTCAGGCATAGGTGATATAAATATCGACAGTTGCATTCTTTGAGATATAAATTTTCTCATTATACTAAAGGTACAAAATATAAGGAGAGGCGTTGAATTAAAGTAGAAATTACCATTTTTTTTCAATTTTTCCACGAATTCCTCGACAGAATAAAGTGAGCCATGTGGAAACCAGTTAAGTCCTGAAACTGATGGATTATTACTAAGCATATTGAATGCTTGTCGCAGCTTATTAATAATGAATGTGGCAGAATATTGTATGCCTTTCTACATAAGATACAAGGAGATGGGAAGTAAATGGAGATTCGATATCTGTTTGGTATTAACTGAGTGAAAGATACTAAATCTCAAGCATAGCCAATTATTATTGACAACAAACGAAATTCAAGAAAATATATATCGATAGACCAATGTAAGAATTCCCAAACTTCTAAACAGGGGTCGAAAGAGGTTCATGAGCTTACAACACTCATTGCTCTAATCTACCGCTTCTGTGCAGTAAATACTCTTTTCGAATCAGAGGATTTATCCCCAAAAGAGCACCATACGTCATAATCAAAAGAAAATAAGCAAAGTAGGCTACTTTCCGTTCTTAACTATCACTTATTTCAGATTCTATTCTATGGTAAACAACAAAGCATTTAGTATCTTAATGAGGTCCTAAAGGTGGTCTCTATACAGCAGCTTACTGTGTATCAGAACACAATGAAATCTGAAATGTTCAGTCTCACCTAACATATCCTCATTCCGCGTAACCGAAATGTCCGTGTATGTTTAATCGTGTGTAGAAACGTAAAAATTGAGTCTTATTGTGATTTAGCATTAATTCATTTTTTACAAGGCAAGAACGTATTTCTTTCAGAGCATTATTTGAAACTACATCGATACTTCAAACAAAATCCTTCACTACCAAGCTGGGGCCATTAAAAAACAGAAATATCTTACAGTTACCTATTATAGTAGAATGCATTACATTAATTTAAATGAGAGACAAACGGTGGCCCCATAACAAACCCCTGGAGTACCCCAATTTGACTGTACGCCATTGTGAGTGCATGTCGTAGTAGTTTCCAACACAACGTAAACTCACATTACAATTTATCAGACGTACTCATCACTTTGGAGGAAGGTATCTTACGAAGAGCATTGTTCATTTGTCCACTAATGTTGTTACTCTCATAGAAGGAATTCACAGCCATCAAATTTTCTCTTAAATCATACTCTGACTATGTAATTTATATTTCAAGAATTGTATACAGTCCCAGCCTCTGCAAGGGACAATTGTGCTTTGATTGTCGCGCTTGTAATATATATTATTAGAATGGCTGAAGGTGCTTCCTGCTCTGTAGTAAATCATGCTTGTGGAACACCTTTGAAAAGTGGTATCGTGAAATCCATTGTTGATCGCCTCACTATCAGTGCAGCAGAGTACAGATCCAGTACTACAATATAGTCTTCAAATTCGGATATGGAAGGCATTAAGGAGGTTACCATTTGATACTTTCATTGATTTCACTATTTAACTTTACAACACGCTGTTATGTCACTCATACCTAATTCAGAGAAATTATCATGTATATAGGCCTAAGTACGTACATGATGAATAGCAGGCATTCGCAAATATTTCTTTACTGTGGCAGATCTATATTTCGGTAGCTCTTTGACTATCATCACTGCATGAAATAAAGGTTAAAACATACAGAATTGTTTCATTGTTTCATTGTTCATCTTTAACATTATGCTCAGAGAGTTCGTTTGTTTTAATCTAAGCTTCATGTACTGACAATGGTCACACAGCTATTTAGCTTGGAAATAGCACCAGACAATTTACATTATACAGTTTAATGATGTGTAATAAAATATTCAGAATACTTTGTGTATTGCGACAATTCAGAAGGGTGGAGGACCCTCCTCTCTCCTTCCCTTATCATGAGGAGAACGGTGACCTAGTCAAACTGCTCTTATTAGATGTAGTTTATGTAATCTGACACTAACCCCCCCTCTACTTGACACGTAGAAACCAGTGACCATGATGACTCAGCATTGCGTCAGCTGTATATGATACCGATGGCCTCAAAGTGTTTCAGACCGTACCTACCCTAGACTACTGGGGTCCATCGCTTTTATTGTCAGGCAATGTATTAGTAAAACACACAAAAATAAGGTTCTAGTTCGATAGTGTAGTGCGAGAACTTTTTTATTTTACAGTTAGTACTGATGTGTAATTGTTTTGCATCACCTTGGATGAGCATGGCTCTATTATGGCTATGGAATAAACTTTCTAAGGTATTCCAACGTTTGCTATGATTGGCAGCTGTGTTAATTATTTTTACATGTGTGTGCTTCTATTATAAATCTTTGTGTAAGGTATATTTGACCTTTTTTAGAATCTCTTATCATGAAACACTTCTTACGAACACGTCGGCAATGAAAGACTTCGGATAATCCTAATAAAAATAGCCAAAATTACCGACGACTGAGTGCTCCGGTTAGCCATATCGGTTTTTTATAGTAAACATCGATTACAGAATTTAATATTGATGGTCAGGCACTTGTCCTTTGCTATTGAGACAACGATGCTTGAACTACTTTGAGCACCTGATTATGGGGTTTCTGGGCCAAAAAACCGGCAGTGCCTGTATAAAATTGATTCTGGATATATCTGTAACACAATTTTCTTTCAAAAATTACATGTGCATCATAACCATGTGCTTAAAGGCGCAAAACTATAGAGCAGAATGAGACTGGTTTTCTATTTCATGTAAGTAATTTTGTTTCAAATAAAATGCATCTTTAAACAACAACTGTTTATTAAATCCTTAAAATACACTAGTTTAGGTCCATCACCATAGATAAAAAACGTATTAAAAAAGGTAAGGTCATGGACCGAAACTAGTCGATTTTAAGGATTTAATAAACAGCTGTTGGTTAAAAATGCATTTTATTAAATATATGACGGCTGTTAGCACTCACCTTATCAAAACTTTGTAATTTTGTTTTATTTTAACTTTAGGCTTCTAACATATCCTGGAATATGCTGTGACATTTGTATTATTCATTATCACAATTTTCCATTTTTTTCCGAATTTGTGGTGTGGTTATTAAGTAATTGCTGGGAGTGACACGAACAGCTGACCTTTGAATTTGTGCCCCTTTGTTCTGTCATAAAGAACGTCAGTAGTCATTGGTTACATGTCTGCGTAGTACAAAAGTGTGCAATATACAGTCCGTTAGGACTGCAGCAGAAAACTTACTTTATACACTTTAATGTTAGTTTAACATTACTTTATACACATTTTGTTTTACCCTCTATGGACTGTTAAATAGCCATCAATATACTTTAAATCTGCCCCAATCGTCATAAGGCTGGCGTTGAGAGCAGGAAAGCCAAGAGGATTTATACCGACAGTAGGGGCTGGAGCTGGGAGAGGAAAGCCTTCAGCACAAGTGCATGAGTTCATCAACTCCCTGAATATTTCCCAGTTGAGCAATTTCCAGGTTATTGACAACGTACTTATCTAATATAATACACTGGATTCCTTGTAAACTCTGAAACTTAATTCAGAAGAGTGGAAACCCTCCTGTGTCTCCCCTTGACACATGCGACCGGTTACCTTGACGACTCGGCATTGCATTAGCTGTAACATGACACCAGTGACCTTGAAGTGTTGCCTACCGTACTCATTCAATGCTATTAGCCCACAATGAGTTGTAAATTAATGAAATCCAGTGCCATTGCAAACTATTATATTGGCTACAGGACCGTGTGACGTTTCAGGAGGCACAGTTAGTAAGTCTCTCACCACGATGTCCCAGACTGTAACGGGACCATTGTGGTGGGACAGGCAGAATCGGAATTAATCGGTAAAGACAATGTCGTCTTTTTGCGACCACCGCTCAACAACTCCAGCAGAAGACAAGTGCCTGCCCTATGCTGCAACAACAACATTAATGATGTTGACGTGGTTGCCGAAGCCTGAGGCGTACAACTCGGGCATAGCCAGGAAAAACAAATAAACAGTAATGACTTCAGTCAAAGAACACACACCTAACCAGAGAAAGAGGTACAGCTCCTGTCGGTTTTAGAGAGAACTATTTCTTGCAGATGGCGCTGTACGTCCCAGTATTCTTACACCACACTATGATTGGTCATTGCATCCCTGCTCTAATGCTGTGCAGGATCCAACACCTCGCCAAAACCTGCTGCTGCCCACTGAATTTCTTCCTTTATACTTGGATATGGACTGCTGGCCGCTGGATTACTAATTTCGCCAGCCTTCGGCTGGTAAACTCAAGCGCTTATGGACTTGTATTCTAAACCTCAGAAAATCCTGTCAATATCTTGGATAGTGAACAGTGTTAGGCCGCGGTGGAGTAGCCGAGCGGTCTAAAGCGTCTCGCTGCGGAGCGCGCGGTTGCTCGCTGTGGAGGTTCGAGTCCTCCCTGGGGCATGGGTGTGTGTGTTTGTCCTTAGGTTAGTTTACTTAGTTTTAAGTAGTTTGTAAGCTACGGACTGATGACTACGCAGTTTGGTCCGATAGATTTACAAACATTTGGACATTTGATTTGGAACAGTGTTACTATGGCTACCGCCTCAGTATATTAACACTTCGGGTCCAGGTGGTAACTCTCCTAGGCATACACTATCTTCTTTTTCGTATTCGATTATTTTCTTATTATAACTACCGGGACGTCTACTAATAACGTAAGGTTTTTTTTCCCCCGAATGTTCCCAAATATCACATGAGGAGAGAGGGTGTTTGAGATTCCTGTGTAAATCTGTGGTTCCGTTACTGAGAACTTAACTTTGTGTCAATAAAATCTGCTGGTACGAAATGTCGTGTGTGATCTGTCATTTTCACGTCCTAAAACCGATTCTGCCAGCACCACTACAATAGATTATTAGTGTGTGCAGACACCGTGGTTAGAAAAACTAAGGGATGGTGGAAAAGAGAGGAATGGTGAATTCAAATGTTCAAAAATTTGTAAACCTAAGAGACCAAATTGCTAAAGTCATCGGTCCCTAGACGTAAAAACTAGTTTTACTCGCGCTTAAGAGAACACACGCCCATGCGCAAGTGAGGGCTCCAACGTCCACCAGGAGAGGCTGCACAATCCTTGACATGGCACATTAGATCTTGCGGCCATTCGCGTATGGCGATTTGTTGATTAATAGTCCAGAGATCATAAGGTACAACTATGCACACTTATTTCTTGTAAATATTCGGTATCCTCGGGTTGATACTGAATTGATACACCTGTCAGTGGTGGGACAGGATACTAAACGTATTCACAATTGCCGATTAATTTGTTGCTGTATTACGGAAAATCTCGCCGGACGCCTAGCACTGGCTTGGAATACAACGTAATATCAACGAATGTAATCGTTTAACCAGTGACATGTCCGTGTCGGTTTAACAGAATGAGATGTGCTAGCACTTATGGGTAGAAGACTATATGTAACATATGGAATTTTGATCAAAATTGCGAAAACATTTCTTCTAAACTTAACAGCTCTAGTCACTTGAGTATCGAGGTGCTTTTTCTTAATACTGCTTCACAGAAGTGATAGGTATATGGTCTTGATTCCGAAATACAACTACAAATTAATGGCATATAAAGTTGTTATTGATGATACCTGGCAGGTTATTTAAAATAAATGGTAAGCTGCTAAGCCCAAAAACGTAGCATCATGCCAGAAATTTATTTACACCTTTATTAAAAGAAAATTAGTTTTCAAAAAATTTTTAATACTGAATATATACGATGTAGGCACTGCGTATAGGTAATTAAATTATAGCAAAGTGATAGAAAAATGATACCAGGTACTTAGAAATTAAGAATGAACACTTGAAAATGAACACTGAGTACAGGCATCGAATTTACGTAAAATATTCCTTGGACATTTAATTTTTACACAAGAATGCAACTTACAATCCCTTCGAACCAAACACAATACACACAACAGTAAAACAAAAAACAGCAGGCGGTCAAATTATAGGGGGCCACTATAACAGTACAGGATAAGTTAATGTCCCCAAAAGAGCCGTACAACAGTAAAGAACACCCGTCAAGAACAAACCCTATGCACTTTTCAAATACCTGCATACCTCTCTACACTTTACTTCTTTTTCCGAAACAACTTTTCAATAAACCAAAACGCCAGAATGGCGAGGATAAATACATTCAGATATTAGACTGCATCAGTTCGATACAAGACCGTTATGCAGGCCGCAGCCCGGTTACTTAAGAAATGGAAATTTTATTTAACTTAAAGGCATGTTGCACAAAAGGTCCTCAGTGCAAGACCTCATCTTCAGGATCCGCTCACATCTTACAATTAATGCGGAGCTAGGAATCAATTTCCTCGGAACGGCTGGCCACGTTGGCCACAATTTCTTTAGAGCAACTCATAATCTCAGCAACGCTCGTCCGAGTAACACAAACAACTCGAACTTAAACATATTTTACATACAATTTCCGACTATAGGCCCTTATATGGAATCTAGAACACACTGTGATTAGCACCAGGCAGTACACAAGATAATATTTCATACTTCAAGAAGCAAGCGTGATGTAGCCATAGAGTCTTATATACAGTAACTTTACTCAACACAACAACTGGTCTTTAGCAAGATGGAAGGATGCGCCGGGACCCGTGGCAACGCGAACGGTCAGCATTAACACACCGTGAAGAAAGCACAGTCCACACACAAGGATGTTACACATCCATTAAATGTCGAAATTCGGAGTCGTGTGCACATTGCTCCTCGAGACACTTGCAGAAGCTTCACACGTCACCCGTCTACTCCGGGCGTAATCACGACAGCAATAACCAGCACACCACCGCGCCTATGCCCAAGGCCCCACAATTCCGTAGCGGTCTCCTGCGAACAGCGGGCAAATTGATGAGCGCCTCGGCGGCCATTATGGTGGTAAACTTCGTCACGAACTTTAAATGTGCGTAACACTCTTTTGATTAGCGTGTGTATTCATTCGACTTAAGTCGCGAAAACAATGTCTCATTTAAATATATAACTACAGAATAGCTTCAGACTCTTTGAATATACAATTATCGGCTTTGTGAAAATTGATTACACATGCGGTGTAGAAATCGGCCAACACCGTTTATTCTTCTTAATTAAAACTACTTATAAAATTTAGTTTTTTAGCTTTCTAAGTGCAGCGAATGAACGGAATTTATCGTTAAGAGACTCTTTTTGGCACTTTCTCGGTATATTTTACGATGGTGAAACTTTTGTATAAACATTAATTTCGGAAGAGTTTCACAATACTTTACGTCTTTGCTTGAGTGCCTGCTATATTCCCCTGTATTTATAGATTATTTATAGCATCAAAAAATTAAACAGGGCTGCCTGAAACAATGTTAAAAATCGACTGTGAAAATGAAATTTCCCATCAGATATATAACTGTAAAACAGCGTCTTACCTGGTCAATACAGCAACCAGCAACTACCAGATTCTTTTAACAGCACGTAGTATGCCATAACGTTTTCTGAACTAAGCGCATCAAACATTAGCATTACGGTATGTAGCACGAATATTAGTACTTTTATTGCTTTAAGCCAAATACCTTACAGTAGCAACAGGCAGCAACTAGCGTCATAGGGTTCAACTTCATAATGTGCATCCAGTGTGGCTATGTGTCATTCATTTATGGCAACAGACACAGTTCTGCAAACCCGTTTCAGTTGTTATACCTATAGCCTATGTAAATCAGATGACCTTTAAATTCTATGTTAAAAGTTGCTAATATTAATTTCATTAACAAAAATTCGAACTGCAGTGAGGCAACTGATCTCTTGATCGAAATAGTTTTTTTTACACTATGATTAAATGGAACTTTTTAAACTTTCTGACCAGCAGTACTGCCTGAAGTATCTCGTTTTTAAAAGCTACCAGTATTGTAAAAAGTCTGTCATTTCGATCATTAAAAATCCTAAATTGTCTTAATTAAGAGCCTGTTAAGGAAGAGTAACTATTTTTGAACGCAAGTAGTAGGGCTACTAGTATTCCTGAGAAGTAGAAAGTGGAAAGACAGTATTTGTTGTGTTTATTCTTTTCATTCTTAAATCGATTTAAGCACTTAAACGCTAAGCAGCTCTTCATCATCGTGCCTTACGTATACTACGATAATAAAATAACGTAGACGTAACTACCAACTGAGTATATATAGCGCGGTAGATATATAACACACGATTTATCTACGAACAACACTCGCATTTATCTGACGCTTACCCCTATCATGGGCCGAAGGTTCAAATTATCCCCGACAGTAGCGCCGTTAGTGTGTATAGTTATTTTTTACAACGTCTCTGCCTGCGCCGCCCAAGAGACCCTTCCAGCGCGGCCGCCAGAGAGCGGCACCCAACAAACGATAGCGTTTCGATTTCACGAGCGTTACTAACGCAATCTCTAGAAATCGAAATTTATCTCCTGTGCCACGCACGGCAAACTAATAATGTACTGTTAATTATTTGTCTAACCAATTTATCATCACCATAATTCGGAAAGCCATACCGTACGTAGTTCAGAACCGAGGTTTCGTCCAAAAGATACAGAAAAGTGCTTGGAAAATATTTACAGATAATAAATTCAATTGCGGGGCGCATACCACAGATGATACGATGCATAAAATTTTATTTTCCATTTTAGAATTTATCAGTTATAGGTGATTCATATTTAAAAAAATCTTGTGTCATAAGATTGTTTCTTTTGTTGATTTTGTTGTCGTTGTTGTTGTCATTGCAACTTGAAACTGTTCTAATACAATGTAAAATGAATTATTTACTATGTAAAATTAGAAAGATTTGTTAGATGAGCTGTCAATGCTAGCTTATCGTTAATAAAGATCGTTGTAAATAATATTTTCCTTTGACTAACTTTTTAGGAATTGATACTAGAAATACGAGTGACCAACACATCGATTTCTTAACACTTACCTGATCAAGAATAACGTCCATCAGCAGCTATCAAAATGTTTAGGTTGAGAGATGAGTTACTAACCAACTGCTTCTACTCCAATGACGACTTTCGTAGGTCAACAAAGTGATGAATACTGCTGACCTCTGCACGTTTCAGCACAGTAAAGCGGTCTGTGTAAGTGTTGGAAAACAGTTGGTGATGCTAATATATAACTGAGTGTACACATTTACGTGATGGTAAAAGTTCGTCACTAGTTTTTGAATGAAAGTAGCTTTCAAATTGCTAATTTCTCTATTACATTGAAGAACATTACAGTTTTGTTCTTAAGAAACCAACTACTGTTCTATCTAATAAACTGATTATTTCTATATTTGTTTGTATGCAGTTATACATTCAAAAAACTCATAGTTACTGTATCGTTTATTGTGACAATTAACAGCATAAGCTCACATCGACTTCTTATTTATTTAACTTGTGATTTTAAATCAAAATTTTACTTTATGACACTCCTGTCTCTAATCTAATTACATTCCATTATATTCGATGACATATTTATTCTTACATTTCTGAGTAACGCAGTTCTTTGGATGTGTATGGCATATGTCAGTGCTTTTCATTTTATGAACTATGTACAATGATTTTTTAATGATGGGCGGCACACAAAACTGCTAATAAACAGGTTGTATTTATCGCAACACAGCGACCAATCAGCATTGATTTCTTATATTATGTTAACCAGAATGGTCGTATCCCCCAGTGAACGACTATAAGTGATTTTTGAGGTAATTTAATTTGGTGTACTTTTAACACTATGGTTCATCGTGTCTTTGTGAAATTAATTTTAAATTCTTATTGGTATTTTGATATGGTATGAAAAGAGTGATATTAATGTTTACAGTGATCTGTTCCTGATTATTTAAATCAAATAATCGACTAGCTCAGACTGCATAAGCAAAGATTGATGTCAAATGTATATAGATATAGCTGGTAATGGTATGTTGCTTTTATATCACGTTATAAGCATGACCTATGTGAACTAAACACAATCTTTCTATGTTCAGAGCTTAATTTGAAGAGTTAAATCAGAATTTCACATGCATTTCGTTGTACAATATCCATTAAATTCTCTTTATGTCCAAAATATCAGTCTATAACCATTAGATCGTAGTTCTAATACAGTATATTATATTTCAAGAAGAGTAGAATATAATTCAAGATATACTTTACCTTCATTGTTTTTGCATATATCTACATCTATGTTAGATTGGCTCCACACAGGTGATTAGAACTTTGTATGCATTTAATGAGTTCATAAAATAGGAGGGAAACACTGCGATGCTGAAATACCATCCCCATTTGATATAAGACAAATGCATGGTGACACTTTGTGATAACTGTGTTAGATTATTACAATAAATTTTGCTGCATGACGATCAACGGAAGTTGTTGTTTATAATGTCCAACCAATAGAAATTAACTGCTTAGGTAAAAATATCTCCCCAAGTTAGATGTCTAACAGATAAAAATTATAAGGTAGAAGTACACTAATAATTACTTCAGCTCTATAATTTAACTTTACGATTTATTTCCATGGTAGAACTAAACTTTCTACCTGCTTTAAACCATAAGTGGTGGCTATTAGCTCGAAAATCATTTGTGGTAGTTGCCTGCGTTTAAAAAGTGCAATTTTACATTTAGGAACGTGTTATGTCAACATTGCAGTTGACCCCAATTCAAGGCCAATGACACATGTTGGTTAGACACATATATTGAAGTATCACGATACACAAATGGTCCTCTGTCCTAGGTTAGCATTGTTTGAATTACTATTTCATAGCACTGTTAAACTGATGCTTTGCAGCTCGTTATTATTATCAATGTAGCCATTACAGTTTACAATGTTGAAATGTACGTATTGCTCTGAAGGAACAGATTCCTTGTGAATTAACTAATGATGATCTGTCATCATAGGAGATACCCAGAGCATCCACCATATCACAAGAACTCTCATATTGCACGGTAGTAACAGTCCATTACCTCATCCCCAATTTTAATGATTTGTCATTATTTTATCCAAAACATTCCATCTTGATTTATATGTGAATTCAGCACATTATCTTCAGTATTTATGGAAAAAAATCACGAAATTAAACTCACAGATGTAGAACACAGTATCAATTAAAATTACTTATTTACAGTTTTAGAGCATTGGTTTCAGAGAAGAGTATTACTACAAGGTCATATGAAAACAATATAGTGTCACATGTCGATAAAAGTAAGAAAAAATACACATGAACCAGATCTGTTGAATAATTTACAGTTAATGTTGAAAGGTGTGATGTGTGGGTCCGTGAGAACAGGTTTAGTTTCAAGTCCATGAATTGTAAGAAAATGAAAGTACAATGGTCACCTTGAGAAATTTTATTGCATAATTTAGCATTCGTCTTAACAGAGAATTAAAACGATTAAGTGTCCAACACTCAAATTACAGGTAACAGTTCATATAGTCATGTTCATAAGTCGGCGGTAAGCTGTTTACACTGTAAGAATAACTGAAACGACTCACTTGTGCATTTGGTTACAGACAATCTCACTAATACCAAAAGTACAGCGATAAAACTTTCCATTGAAGTGTTTGAACGATGCTAGAGAAGTTAAGAGTGCTTGATGAAATGCTCATGGTTTATAAGGCATAGAATAGAATTAGATTTCTTTTTTCCTTTACTGTCAGATTTGTGGACATTGCTTCATATTCTGTTGACACAGTGACGAAAGACTGTTTTTCCCATCCACAAGAGGAACGTGATGGCAAAATAAACTCAGAAACACAAAGGAGATGGATATTTTGATTTACATGTGTCATGGTTGCAGTATGCACTGGCAGCAGCAATAGCTGGCACCACCTAAAACTCTTGCATTGGGATTAATTCTAAGACTTCATAATACTTGTTGCATACTACGACACAAAAGACGTCCCCCATTCTACCCCTACTTCCACAGTGTTCAACTGGACACACTCGATTGATTGTTCCGTGTGCCACTTATTTGGAGATTCGACACAAGAAGTAGGTACGATTGATTACTATACCCAATGATATTGTGACTCTACATTACGGGTATATCGTTGTCCACTCCTGACCATTCAGAATGCACCACCAAGAAGCATAAGAAAATCGCATCCAAATTTATTTGTTTTGCAAAGATCATAAGATTGAAAATACACACCCGCGTAAAGTGAGCAATATGATTAAATCAGTAGTATTGAATGTTGCTGACATCGCTGGCTACTACATGCCTCAGCATTGAATCAAAGAGGCTGTGGGTGTTTTGTTAGGGTAAAGCAGTCCATACTGCATCCTAATGTTGCCAATGGTGATATGGGTGGTGTGTCTCACACCAATCGTTCTGAAATCATCGACAAGATGTTTTCGAATGGTGAAGATCGGGAGCACAGGGAGAAAAAACAACAATGCAATCCGATAGGCAACGAAGCTGTTTTGAACATTGTGTGGCGCATGTGATTGCGCGATATCCTGTTGCAACGACGTCACTGGCAAGTATCGAAGGTATGGGAGGACTACAAGCGTCTTCGACGCTTCAGAGATGTACTAACTGCTGGTAATTGTAATGCCAGTACGTACTGAGAATAGTGTGGTAATTAAACCCAATACCTCCCATAACCATAATACAGGGTGGAGGAAGAGTACGGCGAAGCGTAAGGCTACACTTCAACATATTCAACAGAGTGCCTCCTCACACTAATTTGACTGTCGAGGTGGCGAAAGCGTAATCGGTATTCAAAATACATTATTTTTAATGATTAATCAGGATTTTTATAGCAACACCTTAATGGTGAGATTAGAGTCAGCAGATAATAAGAATGCAATGAATTTTCAGATTCAAACAAACAGTTTGATTATGTTCTATTATTTTTTGTTTATTTACGAACTAGTTTTTGGCTTATTCGGCCATCTTCAGGTACAATGTTTAGCTGAAGCTGACATAATAAGCCGAAAACTAGTTCCTAAATGAAATTAATAGAACAAAAACAGATTGTTTGTATTCAACCTGAAATATGAAATTATTCTACCAAGAAGGGACGGAAAAATCCATGTATATGATGAACTGTTGGATATCCACAGCCACACTAGTTCTGCTCCTAGTATTGGACCCTCTCCTCCCAGCTGCCCAGAAATGAGCCGTTGTACAACACTAATGTGTTGGCACCTGTTGTCCCCCTGTTGTTCATCGTACTATTGCAGCTTGGTGAGCCGCGATGGAGTAGCCGAGCGGTCTCGCTGCGGAGCGTGCGGTTGCTCGCCGTGGAGGTTCCAGTCCTCCCTGGGGCATGGGTGTGTGTGTTTGTCCTTAGGTTAGTTTTTCTAGGATTAAGTAGCTACGGACTGATGACCACGCAGTTGGGTCCGATAGATTTACAAACGTTTGAACAGCTTGGTGATTATCACATTGGAACAGGACTATTCGTGACTTCACTTTGCACGTAATGTTCTCTTGGTCACTCAACAGATTGCATTGCTGCCTTGACCTCTCTGTTCTTCTGATCTGTCACCTATAATAACGTATGGTCAATAATTGAGGAATTCCTGAGGTGGCATACACCGCCTACTGCTACATCGATTCGAGTGTGGCAATATGTGCAAGTGCCATGGGATACTGTACACCAATAGAACATCCAGAGAGTTTTTGATTCAATAGCGAGGTGTGTTTGTATCAGCTGTTACAGCCAGCAATGGTGGCAACTCTCAATGTTGATTTCGTAGACTTCTTCGCTTTCTATGGGGCTGTGATATGTGTCCAGCTTTCTATGTCCTATCTAAATTTGGCTGTGATATCGTCAGTCCAACTTGGAATGTTGCACTTTCCATAGCCAACAAAGTAGTGAGCGCAAGACAATGTGCTATCAAACTACAGGAGTAATGTTATATTTTAGAAAATAAATTGAAAACCCTGGTCAAGTTTTGCTGGCAAGTGAACTCATAAATGGAGGTGGTGATTTTTTCGTAAACTTAATTCCAATCTTGTTGTCTATATATCTCACCCCCACTGTACTCTATTTCTGTGTGTGTGTGTGTGTGTGTGTGTGTGTGTGTGTTTGTGTGTGTGTGTGTGTGGGTGGGTGGGTGGGTGGGTGTGTGTGTGGGTGTGTGTGTGTGTGTGTATGCCACAGGAACTGTTTAATATTGCACGACAGCCTACGGTTTGGTACATGCACAAAACAAACAAACAAAAACACACACACATACACATGAGCACACACATGCCTGCACGCTAATGCGCTGTCTTTCTTCACACACAGTTTTTCCTGGAAAGCTATGTCTTCTTGAACGATAATTAGATCTGTCATTTGCTTTGAATATAGAAGTGACAGAATGTTGAGGTGCTGAAATAGTGCACGTTCTAGAGGAAGTTACACGATTACATTCGTGTAAGTTATTAAATCGTTTAATGAGCCACAACAATGTAAAATTTCTCATCACTTAACATGTTCAAACACTTCCTGCTCAACCAGAGGACATTTCATACTCCACTAGTAATGATGTAGTAATAATATGAAGCCACTTGTGGAAGAACCACTCCACGACAAGGCGAAACCCATGCCGAGGTCGAAAATCCATCCTGATGATCCTCACGTCGACGAAACATTATAGACTTGATGTTGGCAGTGTACGCTGTAACTGTGCAGGGTGAAGACCTGGGAGCTCTGCATGCGGCCAGTCTGTCCTACTTGCTGGGCAGTTCACTACCCCCGGTTCCCTCCCCACGGACCAGCAGCTCCGTGGCGCCCCCTTCGGTGCCGGCGCCGCCACCCCCGCTCTCCCCGCGCCGCCGCTGCCGTCCCTTATCGGCGAGCCAGCGCACCTGTGGCGCCAGTAGCGCAGGGTCCAGGCTGGAGGGTTTTGTGGCGCCAGTCGCGAAGCTGGCGGCCGCGCCCACCGCCATCACCGCCAAGGTGCCAACCAGCGAGTAGTACTGGTACGAGATGCGGAACAGCGGCGACACAGAGCCTGCTGGCTGCGGCCTGGAAACACACCAACATTTGCCTAGGATTCAGCTCAATCAACTGTCCTGTTGCCGGCCGCGGTGGCCGAGGGGACTGAGGCGCTCCAGTCACGGTCTGCACGGCCACTACGGTCGGGGGTTCGAATCCCCCCTCGGGCATGGATATTTGTGCCGTCCTTAGTCTTAGCTAGATCATAAGTAGTTTGTAAGCTTAGGGACTGATGACTAGGGTTGCCAGATTGAACTCGAGGCAGGCCCGGAGACCAGACGTGCCCCCCTCCCCCTTGGCCAATGACTCGCTACCCCCTCCAACTGCGACCAACTCCCTCCCCGCCAACCAGGATTACAGGTGAATTCTTAAAAAAAAAGCACCCCTTATCATCTCCTCCCTCCCAGCAAGTAAATGAGATGGTACATATTCTGCACTTCCACATATACTCATCAGTATCGACTTTTTGCAGCCACTCTTTATAATTTTCTTTCTGCAACCATTCTTCACGGAACGAACTTAGATATCGTCTCTTCATTTCACTGTTGTTACTCACTAATCTGAGTTAATGTAAGCTTGTCTGTTCTCACACGATCCGAGTATTCCAAAAATTGCCAGTAAACTGATAACTAACAATGAACGAATGAACACAAATAATAGACGTCGCCAGTTGACACGTTCCCGCAACAGTGTTTGCTTAATAATGCGCTAGCCGATAATACCGACGCAACAATAAAAAGTTTTCAGATGAAGAACAAAAAAGTGGCGTTTTGTTGCAATAAGAAATTGACATTTCTATAAAGTTATTCATAATTACTAGAGAGGAGCCGGCCGGGAATGGCCCAGCGCACTGAGGCGTCTTGCCACGGTGCGCGAGGCTGCTCCCGCCAGAGGTTCAAATTGCCCCCCACCTCCCACTAGGGCATGGATGTTGTGTTCGTCCTTAGTTTAAGTTACGTTAAGTAAGATGTAGATCGTCGCTACATGAGCATAGTACTTAAAAAGCGTCGAAAAAAAATTATGATGAAGGTTACATTCAAGCCCGGAGATGAGAGTCATTGGCCCGTAGACCCGGAGAATTCATTCCAAGCCCGGGCACTCCGGGCGGCGCCCGAAGATCTGGCAACCCTACTGATGACCGACTTAAGTTCTACAAACATTTGAACATTTGAACTGTCCTGTTACTCATTTAAGGAATTTCAAATGTTCAAATGTTTGTATAGCTTATGGGACTCAACTACGGGGTCATCAGTCCCTAAACTTACAAACTACTTATGAACTAGCTAATCCCAAGGACGGCACAAATATCCATGCCCGAGGGGGGATTCGAACCCCCGACCGTAGTGACCGTGCAAACCGTGACTGGAGCGCCTCAGTCCCCTCGACCACCGCGGCCGGCGTGACCTCAGGCTCCACTACATTACAAACCACTCGGACTGTGCACTTGTTTGCACATCAAGTTAACATCTCGCTCTAGTGTACAACAACAATCCCCGACTGTACACTTCCTGGTGATGAATGAAACACTAACCACTCGGTCTACATACATGGCTCGATTAAAGCGAGCAGTAGAACACAAAGAAGCCAGAATAACACTACGTTCTTGTCATGAATCGACCATTTTTTTTAACAATTGCACTGCTGGTCATACAAGCTGAAACATTAAAAATGACCAGAGATATCACAGATCAGTTTGTTTCATAGGTTTGGAAGTGCAGCCCCAAGTGCATTAACGAACATGATGAAACCAGCAGTTATTGTTGCTGGACATAAACATGTTACATTCCTCCCTATTTAATCGAAGAGACTCTGGATGTATTGATAAAGTAAATAAATCCACGCTGCTTCCACACTCTGCCAAATCGATCTGGTGGAGCAGTGTGTTCTCTGTCCTAGACCAACTGTTGCGCAATCATCGACCAGACGTTTTGACAGGCGAGTAATGAGTGATCGGACATATCCTGCAGGTGTAATTTAATATATAAAGCAGAGTGTCCGTATGTTTGTACGTGTTGCATACAAATCTACAGTTTTGTTCGAATCTTTATGAAATGTTGTACTCGTACGCTTCAATCCATGAGGACGGTCGCCGTAAGTGTAAGAATCACATGCCATACATAGTTCACGAGATATTACGTCATAAACAAAAAGATGCGCGAAAACTGCTGCATTTTGTGAAAATGCTGCTCATTTTCTCCTAAACCATTGGACCGATTTCAACCTACTTTGGTACACACATTCCTTACCGTGAGGTAACAATTGCTACATGGTTAAGAGTCACATACGGCACATGGTTCAAAAGATATTATGTCATAACCAATAGAAATCGCAAAAAATGCCATATAATGCGGCGACACTTTAGAAATACACTGTATGAGAATGACAGTACTTAGCGACTTGCTACAAACTTTAAACATAATTTCAAACCTTTATTAAACTTTTTCTCGCTGGCAACGATAGTAAAATGATGAAAGGAAAAAAGTTTCTCGCTTACTACTTTTCCGCCGTTTATGGAGTAAAACTACGGCTCTCGGTATGACGTTACAATTTATAATTTGAACACTACAAATTGTAGCGACAGGAAATTTTACAGACAGTATTCACATGTTTATTTGAATGTAGTTTTTAAATTGTATTACATTCCGACACGTGGTTCGTGAGATATGGAGACATAAACAGTAACGTTTCGCTGTTCATGGACTAAAACTACTGCTTTCGGTATGACGCTACAATTTATAATTTCTACACTACAAATTGTAGCTGCAGGAAATTATACAGACAGTATACACGCATATAGTTGATTGTACTTTCTAAATTGTATCACGGTACGAAACGTATTTCACGAGGAATGAGCACATAAACAGTAACGTTTATGGCAAATCGCCTCATCACGCACCAAGTCTTAATCTATTGCTTCATTACTACTTTGTATTCACAACAGATTTTACAGACATACAGCACTTATACAAACAAATACATAGCTAAAAATTATACAATTGTACAATATATAACTCAATAAGTATGAGATCGTACGAATATTACAGGTCAACTGTACTTACAATATTGTACATTAAGCGAGACAGCCTTCTTTCTTATTTATTCTACGATAAATATAGCACGGTTTTAGAAAGAAAGGAGATGGGCAGACGGAGAAGCGGTAGGAGAAGTAGTAACTCAAGAGAGGAATAAATAGATACATACCCGGGCAAAGCCGGGTTTTCAGCTAGTAAGGTATATAAATCCACGCCGCTTCCACATTCTGCCAAAGTCGATCTGGTGGAGCAGTGTGTATTGTGTCCGAGACCAACTGTTTCGCAATCATCGACCAGACGTTTTTGATAGGCGACTCATGAGGATAACAGGGAGGAGGCAGAAACGCAATTCAATAGGCGACGGAAGTAGTATTGATCATTGGGTGCCATGTGTGATTGGGCATATCCTGCAGGTGTAATGAGGTATAAAGCAAACTCCATAAGTAAATGAGGACAAAAGGCCCAACCACTTACGAGATGGAACCCTGACTGCTTAGTGTACCGAAAATGCATCCTAGGGGGCCGCATGAGGGGAATCCAATAACGTATCAAGCAATACTGAGCGATTAAAACAGTCCACACCGCAGAGTTGTTGCTTTTTTTATTTCATGGCCGGTTTCAGTCAATGTAGACCATCTTCAGATGAGTAGCACTGCAAAGCAACATAGCATTTCAGAGAACATAGCATAAAACATATTATAGAAATGCATGTAAAATAATAATACAAATACAAAAAAAAATACCCATGATGGCAGGCCGTGGCGGTGGACACAGCGAGCCTCACAAACGTGAACTGCTGATGAGAACTCTGGGGCTGTGATTTAAGTACTGGAAACTCCGCCCACCGGCCATCATGTATTATCCAATCAGACACGTATTTTAGATGTATTTCTATAATATGTTTTATTCATCTGAACTGCTATGTTGCTTTGCAATGCTATTCATCTCAACATAGTCTACATTGACTGAAACCGGTCATGAAATAAAAACAACTCTGCGGTCTAGACTTTTAATTTTAACCATTGTTTTAAGATCGCTGTTCTCCATCATCCTCTCTAAAATTACTAATACCGAGCAAGGTGGCGCAGCGATAATACACTGGATTCGCATTCGGAATTGCGATGGTTCAAATCTACCTCTGGCCATCCAGATTTAGATTTTCCGTGATTTCCGTAAATCACTTGCCCTAAAACACTGAACAAACCGACTAACCAACCAACCTAAATCACTCCAGGCAAATGCCGGAATAGTTACATTGACAGGGCACTGCCGATTACCTCTCACATCTCCTCCCAAAAATCCGAACGTGAGCTTGTTCTCTAATTACCATGCTGTCGACGGAACGTTACACCCTAAGCTCCCTTCATTCAAACCAATATCAAAATAGCCAAGTGCAGGCCCAGGATTTTGATGAAAAAGGCAATGCTTCAACAAACACGGTGACATCAACCTCCATCGTGGTTATACAGGTAGACTCGGCATTGGAACGATACTGTATTTATTGATGAATCCTGCTAGATGATTGTAGAACGACTGACCCCGGACACACCACCCACGACTACATCGGATCATCTTCGTTAGTATGTGGAACTACAATGGACTCCAATACCCCAACAACAAATCCACAGCCTCTTTTCTGAAATGCCTAGTCGTGTAGCAGTGGCTATAGCCAGTATTGGCAACAAAACAATATTGATTCCATCATCTTCCTCGTTTCAAATTATGCTGTGATTTTAGACACGTAATCACCGCACAACGTGTAATATCTGAAAGACATTTGGCTGCTATCTCCAGTCCTTTACTGTGTTTTCTTTTGGGTGACTAGGTTAGGAAAGTGACAAGAGGAGAGGGGTAAGTGATTCTGGTAGGCTCTGCTACCTCTGCAGCACACCATACGGTGGGCATCCAGAAATAAAACATATTTTCGAATGTAGTAACGAAGACCCTGATGCGTTCAGAGCGTCATGATATCGATCAAAGCCTGAAGTAAGCCACCCTTAGTCTGGAGTGCCCGAATTCTATGATATACTACCGTGTCGTCCTCAGATGACTACTGAAAGCAGATATGGATATGAAAGAAGGTGGAGGTGAATGAACGCACCCCTCTTCCAAACGTTGTCACATTAATTACCTACTGCCGATGCAACTCGGTCGCTTCTAAATTGGCTTCACTATCCAAGCCCCTGTTTCCAATCCTTGACTGCATCATGATACGACTATTGGTACCTTGGTATCAAAAACGCGAGTTCGACAGCTGGAGGAATTGAACAAGTAGAGACAGGCGTATATCATCCGATTTTATTACCAATTATGCCAATTATGTGCTGTTCTTTGTAAATATTGGCATTAGTTTATGGCCAAATTTTTTGTTATATAATTGTCAGTTGTGTAACAGTTTAGGTGTTTTCTTTCATGCAGTAATTCACCGACTTCAGTGTTATTTTCCGAATACTTTTTTGTAAATTTACTGTCGTGTTTTTGCAATATTCATGTAATTTGCACAAAATTTTCGATTTTCGCTAATATCCATTTCAGCATTATTGTATTCTTTGTGCCATATTTAGTTAAATTCGGAGTTAATATGCATTTTTGCTGTTAGTTTTTACCGACCTGGGGGCTTTATTTTTCCCTTTTCGGTTATCCTTGATATTACTATACTAAATTCGGCATATCTGTGCAAAAGCGAAGTCCTTTTTGCAAAATATCGTGTTATCCTTTGATGCTATTTTAGCCAGTATCTGTGTTATTTCTTTTAGTTTCGAAGTCACGGAACCACTAGTATTCAGGCATGCTCTTGGCCAGTTGTTTTATGGTGCGAGTACTTCCTCGGGTGGAAACGACGATCCCCGGATTTAACGACCTCTCTGCTCATATTACCAACCATTACCGCGTGGTAACGAGCAATACGTTCACTGAACTTTTGAATCGCGCGTTCTCGAAAATTTGGTGGTACGCAGATAACCAGCCTTATACTTTCATCTTTCTGTTGGTGTATTATTTATGGGATGTTCATGTTTTCGTGCTTGATTTGAATTCGGTGTTTGACGGGCTGTCCTTTGCGCCACCCTTCCACAGAAGTAACAAATTAGGGTTTGGGGTATGAAGTACGGGTTCCGCCGTTCATTTTCTTTTAAATGGTTGCCTCTACACTATATGTATTGTGGACATAGTAGTTCTTTCCAACTCTTTGGTATGAAGGACAGAGAAGTTGTTGAATCATGTTCACACTCACAGAGGTTAGCAACCGTCCGAGTGGTTTAATCCTATCCTTGTGACATGCGCCGCGGCCTGTGCCAACACCGTCTAGAGACGAGGCACCAGTGCAAGCGCAATCCGTGATACGTCACACCGAATAGGCCGCGATGGACGCTATGGGACAATGGGCTATGCGCAGGCGGCCAGCTAGTCAGCTAGCTCGTTGTGACGTGGCATGGAGTGTTATGAGGCCTTGTCTTTAGGCGGTGTTGCTTGTGAACTTCCCGTGTGTATACCTATTGTGCATGGTGAAGCACCACTCCCCATTGCACCCCGCTTATAGTTAGTGGCAAGTTGGTATACTGGGCTGCCAACCACAAGGTGAAGACAGTTGAAGCATGTTCAAAAAAGTTCAAATGTTTGTTAAGCTTATGGGACTCAACTACGGGGTTATCAGTCCCTAAACTTACAAACTACTTATGAACTAGCTACAACTAAGGACGGCACAAATATCCATGCCCGAGGGGGGATTCGAACCCCCGACCGTAGTGACCGTGTAGACCGTGACTGAAGCGCCTCAGTCTCCTCGGCCACCGCGGCCGGCGTTGAAGCATGAAAACCGCAAGAATTGGTAGGAAACTGTCATAGAAGGAGCGTAATGTGAACACGCAGCGGGTTGCGCGCAACATGGAAGAATCGTGAAAAGCCATATTGTCTTTGTTAAGAGTCATTGGGTTTGACTGAGGCTTGCGATCTATGTTCAACACTCTGTCATGGTGTATTTTTTATTTTTTTTATTTTTCACCAATTATATAATGTCCGTCCACTCTTTGACACATTATATTAATTTTGTTACTGCATTTTAGTGAAAGGGCCGTACCGCACAGATGTACTATTAACAATCGAAAGGTAGCGGCTTTGAATGGGAGCCGCAACACAACAGCCGAACCCTCGACTGGAAAACATGTCTGATCATACTCAATATTTGTGACCATGTGTGATCATACGCTACTGGCCATTAAAATTGCTACACCAAAAAGAAATGCAGATGATAAAGGGGTATTCACTGGACAAATATATTATAGTAGAACTGACATGTGATTACATTTTCAAGCAATTTGGGTGGCATAGATCCTGAGAAATCAGTACCCAGAAACACCACCTCTGGCCGTAATAACGGCCTTGATACGCCTGGGCATTGGGTCAAACAGAACTTGGATGGCGTATACAGGTACAGATGTGCATGTAGCTTCAAGAATATACTACAGTTCATCAAGAGTAGTGACTGTCGTATTGTGACGAGCCAGTTGCTCGGCCACCATTGACCAGACGTTTTCAATGAGTGAGAGATCTGGAGAAGGTACAGGCCAGGGCAGCAATCGAATATTTTCCGTATCCAGAAAGGCCGTACTGCACCTGCTGAAATGTAGGGTTTCGCAGGGATCGAATTAAGGGTAGAGCCACGGATCGTAACACATCTAAAGTGTAACGACCACTGTTCAAAGAGCCGACGATGCGAACAAGAACTAACAGAGACATGTAACCAAAAGCACCCGATACCATCACGTCGGGTGATACGCCAGTATGGCGATGACGAATACACGCTTCCAATGTTCGTTGAACGCGATGTCGCCAAACACGGATGCGACCATCGTGATGCTGTAAACACAACCTGGATTCATCCGAAAAAAATACGTTTTTCCATTCGTGCACCCAGGTTCGTCGTTGCGTACACAATCGCAGGCGCTCTGTGATGCAGCGTCAAGGGTAACCGCAGCCATGGTCTCCGAGCTGATAGTCCATGCTGCGGCAAACGTCGTCGAACTGTTCGCGCAGATGGTTGTTGTCTTGCAAAACAACCCCATTTGTTGACTCAGGGATTGAGACGTGGCTGCACGATCCGTCACAGCCATGCGGATAAGATGCCTGTCATGTCGACTGCTAGTGACACGAGGCCGTTGGGATCCAGCAAGGCGTTCCGTATTGCCCTCCTGAATCCACCGATTCCATATTATGCTAACAGTCATTGGATCGCGACAAACGCGAGCAGCAATGTCGCGATACGATAAACCGCAATCGCGATAGGCTACAATCCGACCTTTATCAAAGTCGGAAACTTGATGGTACGCATTTTTCCTCCTTACACGAGGCATCACAACAATGTTTCACTAGGCAACGCCGGTCAACTGCTGTTTTTGTATGAGAAATCGGTTGGAAACTCTTCATCATGTCAGCACGTTGTAGATGTTGGCACCGGCGCCAACCTAGTGTGAATGCCCTGAAAAGCTCATCATTTCCATATCACAGCATCTTCTTCCTGTCGGTTAAATTTCGCGTCTGTAGCACGTCATCGTGGTGTAGCAATGTTAATGGCCAGGAGTGTAAAATAAGAATGATTTATCGGTGCATTTTATTTCAACGCCTGGTAAATGAATAAGATATGCCTCTTTTCCTCGCGGATTGGCTATAAGGCGTCATGCCAAAGACTGGCAGCCGTTTCCGCCTGAGGTTTGATTCCTCCCTCGGGCATGGGTGAATGTATGTTGTCTTTAAAGTATTTCAATTTAAACAAAGTCTGGGAACTGATGACCATAGCAATTTGGTCCAACAGGTTTAAAAACAGTTGAATATGCCTCCTAGCCCGATTTCTGCATTCGTATGGATGTGAATGTGATCACTCCCAAAGAAATGATGAAAACAATTTGTCACACAAGAGAAAAGATGAACGCAACAGTTTAACAGTACCATACTTTTCCATATGGAATGTTTGAAGTTTTTGACATATACACCATCGAATTCTGCTTATCCATAGTAATCAGAACAGGTCCTGAAATATCTGAGAGAGAAGTCGACGTTCATTATTTATTGTTTTCAATTATGCGAGGGGCATCGTCTCCTCTGACTGTCATCACATATAATTGTGATGGTTAATATATGCTTACCATATGCCTTACGTGTAATATGAATATTTCCAGGAGTACAAAATGGGAACAGAGGTGTCGACGACCGAGGAAAATGAAAAGCTCAAATGTTTAGACTGATGGGGGTTTCAACGCGGACACTCAGTACAGTAGTCCATTACATCACCATAGAACCACGACGCCACGGCTCTAGCACCATGCTCTATGTTGCTTATCCAGCACTTGAACGAGTAATTGTTGCTATTTTACTTATTTATTTCACACTTACAAACAATTGCATCCTTTTTTGTGGTTGATCTGTGTTCGGTTTTTGATACAAGGACTAAATAGGAAAGGTCTCGACATGCAACCGTAATCCTTGTCGACAGCGGTCATTTTGTTCCTAAACATCGGCTGCAGCAGACTGTAATCGGATATTGTTTGTCACTAAAAAGTGTTAGTTGTATAAAGCAGTGAATTTAAAATTGCGACGGAGTATGCAGGTTACATATAATGTGGCTATATCCATTCTCGTTGCAATGTATATATGATAGACTAACGATACAACCACCATTGTGAGGACAAGTAATATTTTCATTAACAAAATTCTGCTTTCCCCCAATGGTATCTGTCTGACATAAGGCTGTACAATTTTCTTCTGACTTTTTTAAAAAGTTTCCATTCAATATGGTATAGAAGAAGAAATCAACGAAAGCTTCTTGTGTTGAACTATTCAAGACAGAATCTTATATGGAATGTCGGCTTCCATTCGATGAAATTATGCTGGTGTGTACGTTTCCAGTCATTCGACTTTACGTAAATGGAATAAATTTTGTCTGACAAACGTAAAGCAGATCTTACTGTTTTAATTGAAATTAAGTTGGAAAAGGAAGGAGGGGTATTGAAAGAAGTTCAAGAAAGTCATTGCGAGAAGTGATAAATTACGAAAACGAAATTTATTTATGTAAAATGAATGTGTCACTTTCAATTTTAATTACTTTCATTATGGTATTTTATGTAGTCAATCATTTTCATTGTATAGTGAAGTGTCCACTGAAAAATGTATCCACAAAAATTCCAACAAACATCTGCAAACTAAATTAATTTTTAATACTTCATTTAATAGATGTAACATATCTTTCAGGATATGAAGGAACTTTATATCATCTGTGACTGCAGCAACGTGTAAAACACGAACTGCCTTTTGACAGTTTGAACTATGAATGAAGTTTGAAATATTTGATTAAGAGTGACAATTTAAAGAAGCTATAGCATCACATGCTTCTTCCATCTGCGCAAGAATCTGTTTTTTTTTTTTTTTTTTTTTTTTTTTTTTTCGCAATTTCATAATACATGAAGTTTTACCTTTTTTTCTTTTTTATTTATTTATTTTTAATTTTTTGACGAGCGGACGACTTGCGGATTACGAAGTGTTATAGGGCCACATCAAGGTTGTTATTCAGTCCTACTAACGCAACAAGAAGTCGTACCGCCGCAGAGGCTGCTCCCCGTCTGGGTTTCGAATCCCCCCTCGGATATGCATGTTTGTGCTGTCTTTGGTATAAGGTAGTTCATAAGTAGTTGGCAAGTTTAGAGGCTGATGACCCTGCAGTTAAGTCCCATACGCTATACAAACATTTGAACATTTGTTAACTTTCATCTCACTAACAGAGTGAAGCAATGTTTCAAACACAAAATCTATAACCTTGTAAACCAACTATCGTATTTAACTCAGTCTTCACATAATTTATCACGTCAAACCCTCTTCAGATGAGCCTCTAGATAGACCTTGTATTGATGGGCTATCCGTTGCGCCATCAGAAACGACTAAATCTCAGGTGGGCGCCATGGGGAGTGTCTATTGTCAGTGCAGGAGTTCAAATGTTTGTTAAGCTAATGGGATTTAACTGCGGGCTCATCAATCCATAAACTTACGAACTACTTATAAACTAACTTATACTAAAGAAGAGACAAACATCCATGCCCGAGGGAGGATTCTAACCTCCGACGGGGAACGGTCTCGTGCGTCGGAGCATAGAGCCTCAATGCGCGCGGTCACTCCGCCGCGGCTCAGTGCAGGAACACAGACAAACATATACAAAGGGGAAACCTCCGTAAGGGCCCGGTCACACACTCAGGGTTGCGGGGCGGGGGGTGCTGAAGCAGTTCCGTAAGATGTCCCATGATGGCGCTGCGGTCAGAAGCAGCCCCTTAGGCCCGACGCACACTTGACGCAGCAGAGGCAGAGGAGAGGTAGAGGCGAGGCCTCCGTCCGTCTGTAACGCACGCTTTCTAATGGGGCAGCGCACACTTAACGCAGCCGAGGCGGAGGGCAGGCGTTTCCTCGGTCACGCCTCTGTCCGGTTGTCCGAGGCGCACGGTTTTCCTGCGCCTCTGTTCCACCTCTGTGAAATTTCAAGTCATCGGATATGCTTCGAAAAAAATTGTTTAACGTAGACGAATATAAGCTTCATCCTTCTCTGTATTTCGTTTCTTTGTAACACTTTTACTTTCTGCGTAAAAAAATTAAAAATACTATTTTCCGATTTGTGCGGGTTTTGCGCTAACGCAGCTTCCACAATCGATTTTGCAGAAACTACTCACTAGAAAAAAATTATTTTTCTGTATCATATAGGCAAAAGCCACCGCATGACCTTGAGGAGGTTTTCTTTTCGTTATTGTACATAGTTATTGTTATAATAAAAATAAATTACAACGCCGCGCATATTTTGAAGAGTTTGCAGTGAAAAAAGTAGTCACTGGCTAGTTTGCGTTTGCTGCGTTTTACACCATACATTACTGCGAACGAAATGTAGCTAACATATCGAAATCGTTTTTAACGGTGGAATGAGAGCTATATCTCTTTCGATTATCGAGAAAATAGGTGAGATACACGTTTGACGCGACGCGGTCGGCAGCTACGCGGCACACGCACGGCTGTTGCCGCCTGCTGTTCCGAGTGCGGAGCTGCCGCGTGTCGCCCTTCTTCGTACGCTACCGATACAGACCCAAGCTGGAAACGAACAACTTACTGAAATAGAAAGACACCGAGATTCATAAACCGAAGATGCTGATTTTGTATTTTTACGGTCTATAGTCCGTGGTTTCAGTAAACTTTGTGGCATGAAAGCACTATATAAGCTAAAATTCCCGTTACTACTGAATAATAAGTTCGGCGAAACCAGAAGGGACGTATGTCCACCCTTCGTGGAGCTTCAGCTCACTCATAAACCATAGATGATGCTAGGAACGTCTCTCATCAGTATTTCTCAGCCTGAATTCTGTACTACTTTCAGAAATTCAACATTTGCAAAAGTATTAGCATTAGCTTCACTAATTACTAACAAATATAATGGCTGCTGAAGTTAATTATCATAAGAAATGTTGACAGAGACAAAATAGGAATGGAATGTAATAACATGCAGCATGTACTACCATGCGCAAAAATATCCTAACGACCTGAATTGCGTTTCACCTCATGTGCATGCAACACAACTAACGTACGTGTCTTGCGGGTGCTCTGCTCGCTCCGCGGTATAGTCGTTCGACTATTAAAAATGGATCCAATACAGACAACCGCTCTTTATGGCAATCATTCCAGTTGTAAATTAACACCACGATTTTGCAAATACAAGGAAACACGTTATTAAGTCCTTAACGTTTATTAAATCCAATTTATTACAATGGCATATCTTAAGTATTATCATACTTATTACAGTCTCATATAACAAACTCCGTCACATAAAACATTAATTAATCCTTAAACAACATTTAATATTGCTACAAACAACTGATTGTACTATAGTATCGGAAATCCTAAAGTCCTGTAGAAATTCGAAGTACTTTTGTTCTCTAAATAGTTTTCTCACAATTGCGAAACGTCGTTCCACTGGCGAGCGGATTTTTATTAACCGATTGTTGAACTAACCAGATAATAAAAACTCAATTGACAGCAGCAAACGCACTATGGAAACTTCAATATTAACTGCGTATCACCAACATTTTCTCCGTATTCATACCTGAACAAATATTGTACACATCTTGGAACTTGAATTGATATGACAAACTACCTTGTTCTGGAATAAAACAAACCACCTGTAGCTGTAGCTAACTAAGCAATGCAATCATGTCTTATAGATACTTGATTATGCCTAAGATTGTCACAGCTGACGAAGCATAAAGATGTGTGAAATATTGGAGGGTTCCTCACAAATATCAAAACGCGCAAATCAAATCATATAAAATGCCAATTCTAAAATATTTTTATTCATTTATTTCTTACTGAACCAGGAACTTAATAATCACCGTTATGTCCCTAATCACAAGTACCCAGACTCAGTTCTGTGTGCGACTTACATACGAGGCTGCTCCTGTCGGAGGTTCCAGTCCTTCCTCGGTCAGGGGTGTGTGTGTGTAGTCCTTAGATTAGTTTAAGTAGTTCTAAGCCTAGGGACTAATGAGCACAGTAGTTTGGTCCCATAGATTTACAAAATGGAAGATAACTAAGTGAAGTCAGATGTTAGTAGTCTAATTATTTCACCAGCAGCGGGACGTTTGAATCTGTAATCACGTGTCTGACTAGTAACAACAGCACATATCGTTGTTATAATAATAATAATAATAATCATAATTTCGTGTGGCTCAGAGTGCTGTTGTGTGTCATCCGACTATGCGCCACTTCAGAGACTTGCTTGTCCCTAACCTGCCCCAATTATCCAACCGGGAAAGGCGACCTACAGTTTAACGTGGAAACCAAACCACGTGTAGTTTATGACACACATTGTTGACACGTGAATGCTGCGTTAAAACACAGATTGCAAAAATCGGTGATCTTACTAGGATTCGAACCCGCGACCCTTCAGTTACCATTCAAGCGCTTTACCCCAAGACCACCGCAACACCTTAGCTTGCGTAGATAAGGCACGAAGAGACATTCACAATAATTTTTGTTAGTAGTCCAGTGTGGTCTATCTAGGGCGTCAAATGAAATTATGAATATTTTGTGCTGGACCTGGATTCGAATCCATATACGTGCTTTCGTGGAGACCTAGAGGAGTCGGCAGTCTTGGAGAAAGCAACGAAATGATTCAACTATATAATTCCGAGAGGGTCGAGTGCGAAAAAGAGGAGAGAGGAGATCCGAATTAGAATCCCAGTCCAGCACCAAAATTTTTAACGTCTCAAGTTAAATCAATACGAGACACGTGACCTTAAAGGACAAGTGGTTTATAAAATAAAATAAAGTTTTGTAATATAAGAAAAGCTTTCGAGCCACAGAGTTACTGATTGCCATGTATTCTACCTGTTACTGGCAACGATAAATCGGCTATGTTAAAGTTGATAGCGAAATAATTCGGTTTAATACGGATTGTTAACTACGGTGCAACTTGACGTTCTTCACTTGGTGTTACAAGAGGTGAAGTAGCCAGTTAAAAAATACACACATGTCAGACCCTCTCCTTGTTAGTCCCATCAGCTGAAGCAGTTTGATGTAGTGAAGACTGTTAACCTCTGCTCTTTCTTACTGGGAAGTACGGCATTGGATTATTTGGCTCTATAACAACGCTACAACACTTATTGCGCGTGTATGCAATACATAAGGATTCGAGAATTTACTTGTACTGCGGCTTACATTTCTGTATATGCTTGACCTAAACTGCAACTTCATTGTTTGTTTTACTTGATTTTTGTACTCACTGAAATAAAATTGCCTGATCTTCCAGTACGAGACCTTTCTCTCGTCCTTACCTCCTGGTAGATTTAATTTCTCACCAGAGAAATAAACCCGGTAATTGATTCACAAACGACTAGTTCACGCTGTTAAGAAATTTTGCGAAGGAATTTCATTTCCTCTTTAAACGTGCTAAAATTTCGTGTGGCTCATTGGCCTGGTGCAAGTCTTTCGTCTGCACGCCAATTCGGCGACTTGCGTGTCCCTAGCCTACCCCAGTTATCCAACCGGGGAAATGGGACCTACAGCTTATCGTGAAATCCGAACCACGTGTCGTTTCTGGCGACTCCTCACATAGTTAAGAGGTGAAGGCCGGAATAAAACGCAGACTTAAAAGAAATCCGAGGCCCGACCGGGTATCGAACTCGGGACCCTTCGGTTTCTAGTCAAACTCTTTACCGGGCCAGACATATCATTTTTCTCATATTTCCTTAATAAGAAAAGCTCGTTGTCAGGGTAGGATGAGGTCTGGGCCAGATTAATCTTTTAGTCTGATAGCATAAGTATTTTGCCGTAAGAAGTATCATAAGTTGTGTTTCTGTAGCTATGGAAATCATCAGCTGAAATAAAGACCATAAAGTGCGGTACAGATAAAAATGCAAAACGATTATCAACCGAAGGCAGAGCTAATGCTCAAACTGAGATGTATTTTTTTCCTTGCCTTCCTCGACCGAGTATCGGAAGGGGTATGCAAAAATGTATAATGTATTATGAATACTTGGAACGCTACATTTACATTGACTCTTCAAAAAATAATACTTTGTTTACAACGAATTAAAATTAATAGGCATGACGGGATTTGAGTCGATTTATGACAGATTACGAACTTACCGTCTTACTCACTACGCAAAGCTTCCATTCGAATACACTCGCCTTACTGACTGGTATAATGTCATACGTGAGGTAACACACTTTCTTAAGAAGATACGATAGCCGAGACAATCTAAATTTTACTTTTAATCTCAGAAACACTGTCAGTATTACTGCGTATGAAATTTAGAGACAAAATTCATTTCTACGATATTCGTAATAATACTAGGAACTTGTTTATGAAAGCTTTTTCAGAGCAAGTAGTTGGGAATGAATTTGACTTCTGAGGCAAAGAAAGTGTTTCCACATCGTATGGTACTTGCTTCCTCTTGCGTTGTCGATAGGTGCTTACTTGCGAAATGACACAACTCAAGAGCTTTGATAAATGTCGTATTCTTGCACTTTATGAAGAGGGATACAGTATCAGCGCCATTTCCCGTGCTCTAGGATACAGCAAATCCACGATACACCTGTGGGTGAAGAGGACGGCAGATGAAGGCCATGTTAATAGTCATCGTCACCCCGGACGTCCACGCACTATGAAACAGGAGCAAGACAATGATATACTCCGCTGCAGTGATGAAGACCCATTCCGCACCAGCACCGAAATTGGGAACGTTCTACAACTACCTGTAAGTAGATAGACCATCCACCGTAGTCTGAACGAGGAAGGAAGATATGGACAAAAATAGGCGATAAAGGAAATGTTGACAGAACAACATAAGACTGCCAGATTAAACTTCGTACTGGCATCTGGCATACGTAAGCAAACCAATTTCATTCTGGGAGCAGAGAAGGTATTTTCCACATCACCAAAGGGTTCTGTCCGTGTGTTTCGTCCAACTGGACCGAGATTCGACAGAAAATTTGTCCATCAGAGGCAAAGGTGTGGCCGATCTGATGTCACAGTTTGGGGATGGATGTCAGAAAATGGTTGCGGCATTCTGTGGAAAATGGACCGTCCGCCTACCAGTAGTTACTACTGTGAAATACTAGATAACATAATGCTTCCTTCTGTTTGTGAGACGTTTCCGGAAGGCAGAATAATATTCTAACATGACCGTTCCCCGGACTACACCGCAAATTGTGTGAAACAGTGGTTTCGAGTGAACAGAGACGTTGATGTGTAGGACTGGCCTCCCAAAGATGCTGACCTCAATCCCATACAGCACGTGTGGGCAGAGATGGAGAACATTATTAGCAGCCGAAGACCTACGCCAGTAACGAAGGCAGCGCTATCTGAAGCAGTACAGGATGCATGAGAAGAGCTGTCGCAGAATAGTGGGTTTGTAAGAAAACTAGTTACCTCTGTTCCCCGGCGGCTAAGTGCAGTTGTAGAGGAGAATGGAAACTGGACACGATACTAAATTATGTTGTCATCAGAGACAAAGCTTTGTTTATATTAAATGGAAGTGTCTTATTTTCTCGATTAATTTTCTTGAATATTTACATTACTTCGAAGAAAAGAAAAATTATTTTGTGTTAATTTCAACCCTTCTGTAATAAAGTATTTCATCTTAAAGTATTACACGAACTTTAAGAAAAACCAGCATGAAAATTAAGAAGGCTTATGACGTCGATGCCAATGAAGGCATCAAAGAAAGAAATATTTACTTCTTTTATCAAGTGAAGAAGGCATTTTATTTATTAATGTTCTGTTTATTTAGATGTAGGCAGGATACCAGTACAGATAAAATCATAAGAGAGGTGTCATTTTTAAAAGTGTTGAAAGGCCAGCTGGTAGACGCAAACTCGAGCGTTTGGGTCCACTACATCCCCATATTTACTAACTTGCAGTCGAATATAACTCAGTGGTCAAAGTCTACTGTAATTTAATCTTAAAGCCCATTAAAACATCTAAGTAACGCTTTTAGAGTAGACCCTGTTCATATTAACTTGGCGTCCAATACACCTGTTCATCGACTTTGTTGAGTATCACGTAAAATTTACGAAACCAGAAAAGGAGGATTAGGATTTAATATCCTGTCGACGTCGTGGTTATTTGAAATGGAGCCCAAGCTGGGATTGTTTCGTTAAGAGTGTGGAAGGAAATTGGCTATGCTTTTGAAAAGGAACCATGTTGCCATTTGCCTAGAATAATTTAAGGAAATCACTGGAAAAACAGTAGGACAAACAGACATGGAAACTATACACTTTCGCAATTGTATCACTAAATAGTCAAAATTCAAATAGTCGAAAACGAAAAGTGAAATACCGAATTTAATACTAATTTACCTGGAGGCAACATAAACTTACATGATACGAAATTAAAAGTCATTTCTACACGTTGCCGTTAAGAGTGATGTTGCCTTTTTATTGAGCACTGAAATCTCCAATAATGATTACTGAATCGAAGTTTTAAAATAATACCAACTTCTGGCCTGTGTGCCGATCCGGTTTTATGGTAGAAATGACACATAAAAGTAGTAAGGTTTCTTGAAATCACATTATATAGACGTTTCGGTTAAATGGTTTATTTGCAGTAACACTCGTACAACGCTAAACTACAATGTCACAACATCTAGTTTTACGATCTGGTCAGCAGTGGAAATGAAAACATCTTAGTAATAAAGTCTGTAAATAATATTGCTTCTTGCATTCGTTATTTCGCTTTCTTTGTCTGTAAGAGAAGCTTCCTCGTCACCTTCTTATCACATAATCCTATGAAGTCCTTAAGTTTTTATTTCCTTAATTCCCAGAATCTATGACGAGGTACAGAGAGGCAGAAAGGAAGAGGAGACGGTGAGAGAGAGAAAGAAAGAAGAGAGGGAAGACAGGATGAAAGGAAGTATAGGACGGACAGGATTGCGGAATATACCGAGGGAAGAGGAGGAGCTGGAGGAGGTAGAAGGGGACGAAGAGACAGAGGCAGATCGTAAGAGAGAGAGAGAGAGAGAGAGAGAGACAGAGAGAGAGAGAGAGAATGGGGAATGGTAGACAGAATTCAGAAAGCAAATGCTTTCCTCAAGGGCAACAGGGTATTTGACTGTTCTCTGGTAATCATCTTAAATGGGTGATCATGTCATCTTACGCTCATAACGTGAGCTACGGTGGAATGGCCGAGCGCTCTAAGGCGCCTTGCTGCGGAGCGCGCGGTTGCTCCTCGTCGTAAATAGCGTCGCCCCTCGGGCATGTGTGTGTGTGTGTGTGTGTGTGTGTGTGTGTGTGTGTGTGTGTGTCTGTGTGGTGTTGTCCTTACATTATGATAGTTTAAGCAGTTTGTAAGCCTAGACTGATAACCGCGGCAGTTCAGTCCCAAATATTTACAAACATTTGAACATTTCATAACACGACTTGTTTTCCTCGTCAATTGCAGTATTCTTTAAAAACAAACGGAAATGGAATTCAAATATAATTTGAAATCCAGCTAAAACGCTTCTTTTGAGTCATGTTATGCCTGTAAACTCAACCCAGATGGTGTGCTCCTACTGTTGTAACATGCCGGCCGCGGTGGCCGAGGGGACTGAGGCGCTCCAGTCACGGTCTGCACGGCCACTACGGTCGGGGGTTCGAATCCCCCCTCGGGCATGGATATTTGTGCCGTCCTTAATATAAGGTAGTAGATAAGTAGTTTGTAAGTTTTGGGACTGGTGACCCCGTAGTTAAGTCCCATAAGCTTAACAAACAAACAACTGTTGTAACAATCACTAACAGTGGTATATTGTCTGTGCATTCGTATTTTGGGAAAAGGTCTACAAATGTTGCGTAGTGCCGAACTGTAAAAATAAATCTATAAAAATCTAGAAAATATGATTTTGCATGTTCCAAGCAATGATAAAGGCATAAAATGTAGTTTATTCTCCCTCGTAGAGATCCTAATCAGATAGCGGTCACTTGGTGCGTTTAATTTTAGGAGGATTACTTTGATGTAAGTAAACACTCCGTACAACAATTATTATTCTATTAGTTCACAACCGGTATTAAGAATCATGCTCTGCAGTTGTACAGTTTTTTTGGGACTTAACTACGGGTTCATCAGTCCCTAAACTTACAAACTACTTATGAACTAGCTACAACTAAGGACGGCACAAATATCCATGCCCGAGGTGGGATTCGAACCCCCGACCGTAGTGGCCGTGCTGACCGTGACTGAAGCGCCTCAGTCCCCTCGGCCACCGCGGCCGGCAGTTGTATAGTATTATTGTGTACACATCAGTAAACTGATGTTTACATTTGTGAAACAGGTATTCGCGATATATTTGTATTTTAAGTCGTTTACAAACGTAGTTGGTGAAAGTACAAATTTCATTATGGTTGTCTTTTCAATATTTACTTCGGTGAGGCAGTGTTTCGGTATATGATAAAGACATCAACAATTTGTCTCAAAAACGCCTTTTTAGCGCATATACTGAAACCAACTGGATTTGAACACGGAATGCAAAATTTGTGAACGATACTGGAACCGCATCGCTACCAAGCTTATGTGGAACTGATTAAGTCTATTCGAAACTTCGACATTTTTTCTTGGAATATTTTAATTTTGGCAGGTAAGCCAAGATAGCTATCCTTTTAATTTCATTCTTCTTTAGCCTAACAAGTTCAGATTAAATTTGACAAATTTCTTTGTATCCAAACAGCACGAGAAAAATGCATAGTAATTTGTGGAAAGTGGCTAGCGCTACGTAGTAGCGCACTTACCGTGTAATTTTTGCAGTGGCTTTTATAACAGAGTTAATTTAAATGTGAAATGCATTTGGTAGAAAAACGAAGACTTAATCTAAGGCGCATTCCATATTTACACACGTTTATGGTGTGTAATAGTTTGTATCTTTGGACTAGAGTCAGTCTGTTGACATAAACAAATATACTTATATTTTACTTTAAATGCAACTTTCACCTTTCTTACTTACGGCACGTAAAAATCTGGATTGTTGTCGAGAAACTAAGATACCTTAAGCGCATCAACTTTCGGAAGGTTTTTTTCACTATCAGACTTCACATAATTTTCTCCCTTCTTACAAAAAAGTTATAAATGCGTTTTCCATCACAAGTAACTTAATTGTACACAGAAAAAGTCAGGAAAAATTTAGTAACCTTCGCTAACACTGCTCTAACACGCATATGGCTTCTTCTTCATCATGTTGTGTGAAATCACCAGAGCTTAAGCCAATAACAGAGCGTTTTTGATCACGTGACCTAAACTTGAAATTTAATTATATTCATGCTACAATTTCAAAATAATAACAAATGTTTTGTAAGAACAACGACGGAAAATTCTATTTGAACATTACAATCATCCAGATTGAAAATAATTCGAACCCAGTTTTAAACATTCCATATATGGCATATATATGGCATATATGGCATATATGGCATATACATGGCATATATGCCACATTCCAGATTTGGTAACCCATTTCAATGTGTAAGTAGGAAAAGGGGAACGAAATACTATGTTCTCATTACACTGATGTATTTTCTCGGTACATCTATGTTAGCAAGAATACTTTTGCTTACTGTCCCATTCATTTCATACCAGACTGAGCTACAGTAAATCTTAGCCAGGTTTACCTAGTTAACATGAAAATTTCGAATGTTGGTAAGGCAACAAAATTAGAAGAAGTAAGGATGGTGAAATTAATAAAATATTTCGAAATGAAACATAAATCATTTCTTCCGTAAGACCTATGATTGTAAAATCACTCCTACACAGATATTAAATGCCAAATGAGTTTATTAACCCTTTAACTATAGTGAACTTCTACAGACGTTCATTGTAATCGGACCTTGTAGAAGGTAGACTGCTGTAAAAGCTAGGGAAAAGAAGTCCCCTCTGATGAACTTCCGTCTCTAATGACCACTCTGTCGACGGGACGTTAAACGCTAATCTTCCTTCTTGTTTTCGCGTGAACTGGTGCAGTTCTCTGGAGGGAAGACTTTCCAAGGCAATTTCAAAAACAGTCCACCTCTGCAAGGCCATATTATTGTGGTATTTTAAGAAGTCATCAGTTGTTACAGAGCTAAATGTCGCTCTCTGCGTGACATTCAAGTAAAAGCCGATAAACAACTGCATCGGATGACCATTTGATAAACACAGGACCTATTTTAAGGCGTTAATATCACTTCTCACTCTAAAACAAAATGAAAATGATCGCTTTCCAGTGAGTTAGTCACTGAAAGTGACATATTTCCAACATTTCAGCGTATTGTAACAATTACATATCGATAATTTTTTCCGCGGTGGGCGTCAGACTAGAACTACGAACAAACTACACCAACTGCGAGATACTATACAGTAGTCCCATCTCACGCACTCTGAGGGGAACCTCTTCCTGTTTCTTTCGCACCTCTGTTTCTGGGAGACTGTTTCATTCATCAGATGCTTTTCACTATTATTTAAACAGCATCATCAGCAGTTACACTGTAATCTTTACGAGTAGACCATACTTATGGTCCCTTTCGATTTTATAGAATGAATTACATATTCTAAACATTACTTTCGCGACTTTTTTTTTCTTGTCTCATATTCTTATCACAAATGCTTCTCCTGTCACTTATAAGCTTGAATGGAATTATAATTGAAATTGTTCAGATGCTTAAATTTTTCGCGGATGATCTATTTTTCAATTAATGGAAAAGATTTATTTGCACGGTTCGTCTGATTGGAAACTATGTGCTTGAAACTTATGAAATATGTTTGTGAAGTTTGCATTTTGCAATCAGGGTAATTCTATTTTTACATTTCTGCAGTTATGTGTTAGAGGTGGTGCCAACGAAAAAATTCATAAGGAAAATAATATTCAGGTGTATAACATTAAAAAGTATTGTGCAGAAAATATTAATAACGTCTCGTGATGCTATAGTTAAAGAAATCGATGAAGACTTATTCTTCTATGCTGGGTATATCTCTTCTCAGTCAACACAGTGGCAGGCTGCGCGCCGCGCCTTCGAAGCCGCTATCTCCGTCAGCGCCTAAGGCAGCGCGAGGAACACGGACGCCCAGCAAATGTATTCTGCCTGTCGCTAGTCTAATGGACAATTGGCAACATAGCAGAGTACGGTATTCGCTGCTCGGCCGCCGAGCTCGACGGACGCGTGGCGGCAGCGCTGATCGTGCGGACGTAAACATCGGCTGTCTCGCTGCTACAAGGTTAGTTGCATAAGCTGTATTGCTATTGCGCTTGTCCTTAGAATGTTTCAAAAGACAAAATGAATTTGGATAATTGTGAACGGAAAGATAAGATTAGATTTGGATTTGATTGGAAATTTAACAGACCAAAGCCTTTTGAGATTAAGAGGTGGCTCTCTGAAAAAGTACAGATTACAGGGGACGATATTTACGGTATACATCTGTCTTTCGTAACAAATTCTGTATTTGTAAAAATGAATTCTCCTGAATTGTGTAGTTCCATAGTGGAAAAATGTGGTGGAACGATGAAGTTTAACCACTCGGATGGGACAATTAGTGATGTGACTGTTTCGCAAGCCGGACTAGGTATTATAACGGTGAGGGTCTTTGAACTTCATTTCGAAGTTCCTGCTGAAGCAATAAATGAAGCTCTTCGTCCATATGGTAGGGTTATATCTAATGTGGCAGAAAAGTGGTCAGAGTTGCACATGTTTCCGGTTTTGAACGGTATTCGACAGGTGAAAATAGAGCTTTTGCGGCATATACCGTCATACCTACATATTTGTGGCTATCGTGCACTCCTTTCTTACGATGACCAGCCAAGGACCTGTGCTCTTTGTAACTCAACTGGGCACTTCAGGAATGAATGCAGTAAAAGGCGAGTCGCACAGTTGCCGAACAACGAGGCCGCGGTTCCAGGGCCAGCAGTAAGCATGAAGTTGACGTACGCTGCCGCCACAGTTGTACACAGCCCCGCTCAACCGGCTACGGCGGAGCAGGGCAAAGCTTCTTGTGCGCGCGCGGAAACAGGAAGTTGCGCTGAGCCCAATACCGACAACAATCAGGCATCTGCCAGCCATGAGTCAGTGGACACCACAAGTTGCGGATCGCGGGATATCGAAAGTTCCTCAAACGAACTAAAGAGCGCACTGATGACCCCTGATAGAGAAGTCACGGAGCCCTCATCTTTTGGTGAGCAGGAAGGAGCCGTTCCGACCGTGGGACAATACAATATGAACGGAGAGTACCAAGAAACACAGGAGGAGAATATGGATGGAAGAACGACACAAGGAGAAACACACCCTGTGGATGGGAAAGTACCAATTACAGTTCAGACTGAAGCAGGAACACAACCAACAGAACAACGCGGTGAAAGAGAAGACATGCCTACCAATGATCAACCTAACGGTGTCACGGTTTCCGATAATGGAAAAGAACAATCCGCACTTCACAGAGCTTCAACACAGTCGTTATAAACGTCACCAGAGGCGTCTCCAACGGGTTCACCGAAGTCGAGAAGGAACAAAAACCGACGAAGAGCACACCAGGCCGCAGAAAGCTTGGCCCCTCCACTAAGGGACAGACTGCGGAAGATACTGGATGCCGAAAAGAAGAAAGACGAGCACAGAACGGAACGAGTTGGCGAGAATACTGACCTGAGAGAGAGACCGGGAGACTTTGAAGGACCACATGAAAATTCTGAAACTGTACTTGGTGAAACACTGGAAGTTGACGAAGCTACCCGACTTGGACATGACACCACCGATACAACATTAACCTGGGCGGACGATAGAGAGGAGCAGACAGAAGGAATGGACACGAAACAGGCTTTGAAGAAGATTTTTTTTATTAAATCATTCAAATGAATTTTAGGAAGAAAAAGGAAAGAAAAGAAAAAGAAAGAAAGAAATACCAAATTGGACTGGAAGTTGATGCCATCATTCGAAATATGTGTCCTCTACTTTGCGACTCGTAGCGTAACACAGTGGACCATACGTACAATGTGACTACTTTAAATATAAATAAAATTCAGAGTGCAACTAAGGTGGCTTCGCTAAAAGAATTCTTGTATCATCCGACACAGATATCGCCTTGTTACAGGAGGTTAACATTCGGAATTTATATGTTTCTGGGTATAAAGAGATTATAAATGTCGCCCCTGAAAAATCATGTGGGACTGCAATACTTGTCAGAGACGGAATCGAGCTGAAAAATGTACGTCTTTTAGAATCAGGGAGGGGAATTAGTTGCCAAATTTTTAATACAACTTTTATCAATATCTATGCTCCATCAGGGAACAATGCCAGACAAGAAAGATCAGCTTTTTTCAAAAAGGACATCTTATTTCTTATTAAAGAAAACCCTTCAGAGGTTTTAATCGGGGGAGATTGGAATTGTGTTTTAAACAAAAAAGACCAACGGCCAAATTTTAATTTTTCCCATGAACTGCAGGCACTTGTAAAAAACATGAAGTGGCGAGACGCTTTGGAAATAAAGTACCCCACATTGGTAAGATTTACCTACATTACGAGTACGTCACAGAGTAGATTAGACAGAATGTATGTCACCCCAAATTTAGAAAATAATGTCAGTAGTATCGAAGTGATACCGACCAGCTTCTCTGACCACCTTAGTCTGAAGTGCAGCATTAAATTACAAAGACAAAAGACATACTGGGGCCGATCATTTTGGAAACTAAATACAAGTATTCTGCCGGATAATGCCCTTGCCCTGGAAATACAACAGACTTGGCAGGCCGTCTTAAGTATTCGACACAAATACAGATCAAATATAGAATGGTGGACTTTGGCCGCGAAGACAAAGTTAAGAACTACCCTTATAAACTACTGTAGAGAGCGAGCGAGATGGTTTCGAAGCACGATGGAATTTTATTATTCTTGTCTCAGAGACCTATACGACCAACCAATGTCTCCAAAGGTATTTATAGAAATAAAGAAAATCAAAGCCAAAATGACTCAGCTGGAGAGTTTGAAAGTAAAATCACACACCAGCAGCATTGTGGATGAGGAGAATACTTCTATCTATCACCTAATACAGCACTCAAAAAACTGGAGACGAAATTTTATTGCCAATCTTCGAACGGAAGACCAAAGAGTGCTGTCAGAGCAAAAAGATATTATAAATGAAGCTTACAGATTTTACCATCAGCTATAGTTAGGAAATGTCATTGATGAAAACTCAGCACGCAGTTTGCTACAGAAATCTGGAATGGAGAGTGTGGTGGCAGAAGATGAAAATAGAAATCTCTCATCAGACATTACAAACGAAGAGATCTTCGAAATAATTAAATCTTCATCTTCTAGAACGTCTCCTGGCCCAGACGGTTTGCCGATCGACAATTAGACAATTCTGGCACGTAATAGGCGACAAATTCACCGATCTTGTTAATGAGGTCCTGAAAGGGGAGCTGGTTCCTGCCGAGTTCAAAGAGAGTATAACGGTTTTACTCCCAAAAGGAAGGAATACAGAGGTAAAGGAACTCAGTAAAATGCGACCAATCAGTTTGATGAACTCTGATTATAAAATAATAGCAAGGGTAGTTAAAGAAAGACTGAGACCTATTTTCGAGAAGGTAATCGAATGTCATCAGACCTGTCTCCCTCAACGTAACATTTTTAAGACGGTATGTGAATATAGGGATATCATTGCAATTTTCTCTACATCATCAGCACGTGGAGGCCTTGCCTTCTTAGATTTTGCAAAGGCGTTTGATAAAGTTAACCATGAGTACCTTTTCAGAACTTTGAAATACATAGGTCTAGATGATAACAACATAACGGTTCTGATGAACATCGTAAGAGGGATAACAACAAGGATTACGATAAATGGACAATTTACAAAATGTATTACGATTTCAAATGGAGTTCCACAAGGTAGCCCCTTGTCAATGATACTTTATGTGGTTTCTCTGGAACCCCTCCTCCGACACTTGAACGCTACCTTGGAAGGCATAACAATATCTGGCCTAAAGAAAGTAACAAATGCATACGCTGATGATGTTGGAGTGATAGTAAGGAGTCAACAGGACTGCATCCAGCTAACGGACAAGTTGTCACTATATTGCAATGCAACTGGAGCAAAATTGAATGAAACTAAAAGTTCCTTTTTAAATCTGAAAGGTCTAGAAACATTGGAGCTACCTTGGGCAGAACGTGTGGACCATCACACTGCACTAGGAGTGCAGTTCTACAACTGCCCACTCAGGACAATAGCAGCTAACTGGAAACTGGTGATGAATAATATCAGAGGCAGCTTAATATTAAACGGAGTCAGAGATTTAAATATTAAGCAAAGGATAAAATTAGTAAACTGCGCAGTACTCTCAAAAGCTACATACGTCAGTCAAGTTTTACCTATACCCAGGGAAACAGCCAGAGCTATCATGAGTACCATCGGTAAATATATCTGGCAAGGTGATATCTTCAGAGTTGCAGTAACCACAACTACTATGCCACCGGAAGAAGGAGGCCTAGGACTTGCCAATGTTCGGAAGAAGAATACGGCCCTCTTTGTCAAAATAACACTGCAACTCATAGAGACCTACCCGAACAGCGTAACCGCGGCTTTATTTGAGCTACTGAAACCCGAAAGTATGCAGCCCCCTGTAACTGTGAGTTGAATTAACTACAAATTGAAGTATATTAGGCATTTTTACCTTGAACTCAGCTACCTGAAATGCATTATAGAGGATAGAAATAAAAGGAACTGTAAATTTATTGTGCGTAGGTTAAAATCCAGCGAAAACTACAATAAGATGGAGGTAAAATACCCCAACAAGAACTGGACAAAAATATGGGCAAATATAAGTACCAAAATATTAACAACAGAAATGCAAGTGGCTTGGTATCGAGTCATCAATAATATAGTGAGTACTAATGAAAAACTGTATTCAATAGGACTCAGTGTGACAAATGCATGCCCCAAGTGTAACAATATCGACTCCCTTTATCACCGTCTTACCTGTGGTGGATATAATGATATTTGGAACGACGTAAGACAGCAGATCGCGTTCATAAAACGTAGCGATGGTAGAGAGATTACAATAAACAACGTATTCTTTCCGGACGAAGTTTCTTTTCCACCACAAAGAAACAACGTCATAGTATGGTTGCTCGGTACTTTTGTAAATTATGTTATAAACAAAAAAGGAAATGACACCATACAAGAATACAGAGAATACGTACAAGAAGAATTTTACAGAATATATAATAAAAAGGACCATAAAAGAAACTTCGGAAATATGCTAAAAATTCTGTTTCAGAGACAGGGTGTAGGTTAAAGAATAAACATTATCACCTAGGAAATTGAGTTAGCAGTAGGGGACTGCTGTTGAGGGCGAAGTACGGTGGGGACTTCGTGAGCCCCGTGGCCGCTACGGTAGCCGTGAAGGCCTCAGCAGAACCCTGAAACGGCATTGCTGACCCACAAGAAGACGCTGACAAAACATCAAGGGACAAGAACAAAAAGACCACAAAGAATAAGTATTGCCTTGAAACGTACGGTGCTTTTAATGTAAGGGATTTTTCCTTTTATTATTTCTTTGTTTACAGGATAACGTTTCTTTTAATGATATTTTATTCAATATGCAAGAAAGCACTTTTATTTTGCAGTCAATGAGCTTACGAGAAGAAAGAAAAACAAATTTTAGTTTATTTTTCTATTATGAAGCAGAAACCATAATAGAAACTAATTATTTCGTTATAAATGCATAACAATATATGTAAGCAACATGAAAATTAAAATGATGGCGTTGAAGCCCGGCCGAGGAAGGCTATCATGGCGAGCGCAAGGAAGGGCTGAAGGGGAGGAAAGGAGGCCCTAAAAAAAAAAAAAAATAAATAAATAAATAAATAAAAAAAATAACAAGTACGCTTGGCAGCTCTGTGAGTGGGGAGTTACTTCCTGGTAAGCACAGAATTAAGCCGATAAATTCACTTGATTTTACATGTCATTTCCATTCAATAATCTGAGTGATTTTCATTTAAGGTGTGACATAAAGTTATTAATTCATATTTTTGGGTCCAGGAAATTCGTTCCACACGAAAATTGCAACCAATCTCTTCTTTTAAAGTTACGCCTGATCTGGTCTCCTAACTTGTCAGCCAGTAAGGAGGAGCCAAATACCAGAAGTCCTCGCTAGCCTTCGGATAACGTAGGCGGCTGCGAAACGAACGTGCTGTCAACTTTAGATGCCAATCGTGGTGAGAGCAAATACTTTTAGCTCTTCTCTGACAGAGCTACAGGTATCCAGATTGAAAATCAATAGGGAATTCTTAACAGAACTACTCAGTCAAAAGGTGTTTAGCTGTTTCCAGGACGGCATTCTCTCATATACTCTGAAAGTGATTTACAATGCTCAGGTGGTTTACCGATTCCGTGCGTGTAGAAACCAATTCCTTTAGAGTTAAAGCTATCGCCGAACCATGTTGAAGTCAATTTTTCGAGAAATACATTTTCTTGACGGTTGGACAACTACTTTCAAAAATGAGTAAAAAGTCTTAACATGAGACTAGTAATATTTCTGTGTCAGATGCTTGCTTATTGTTAATCATTTAATTGAGCACCAAATTGTCTTAACTGCGTCTAATCGATATGCTAAGCGCAGTTTCCGTTACATTGACGTAGTAGTCTGGCGTATCGGTTGTAGTTTAGAATCTGTCATGTGTGCGTTCGATTGCACCTTATTGGTGTATATTTTTGACACGATCATGTCTACTTCACCTCTTGTAACACCAAGTGAAGAACGTCAAGTTGCGCCGTAGTTAACAATCCGTATTAAACCGAATTATTTCGCCATCAGCTCGGACAGAACCGATTTATCGTTGCCAGTAACAGGCAGAATACACGGCAACCAGTAACTCTGTCGCTAGAAAGTTTTTCTTATATTACAAAACTTTAGTCTATTTTATAAACCAATGGACCTTTAAGGTCACGTGTCTCGTATTGATTTAACTTGAGACGTTAAAAATTTTGGTGCTGGACTGGGATTCTAATTCGGATCTCCTCTCTCCTCTTTTTCGCACTCGACCCTCTCGGAATTATATAGTTGAATCATTTCGTTGCTTTCTCCAAGACTGCCGACTCCTCTAGGTCTCCACGAAAGCACGTATATGGATTCGAATCCAGGTCCAGCACAAAATATTCATAATTTCATTTGACGCCCTAGATAGACCACACTGGACTACTAACAAAAATTATTGTGAATGTCTCTTCGTGCCTTATCTACGCAAGCTAAGGTGTTGCGGTGGTCTTGGGGTAAAGCGCTTGAATGGTAACTGAAGGGTCGCGGGTTCGAATCCTAGTAAGATCACCGATTTTTGCAATCTGTGTTTTAACGCAGCATTCACGTGTCAACAATGTGTGTCATAAACTACACGTGGTTTGGATTCCACGTTAAACTGTAGGTCGCCTTTCCCGGTTGGATAATTGGGGCAGGTTAGGGACAAGCAAGTCTCTGAAGTGGCGCATAGTTGGATGACACACACCAGCACTCTGAGCCACACGAAATTATGATTATTATTATTATTATTATTATTATAACAACGATATGTGCTGTTGTTACTAGTCAGACACGCACGCATCGTCATTCCTGTTGAGTTAACATTTGAGATTTAACGTCCATTCGTGCTTAGAAAGGACACCGGTAGGTTCGGGGTTCGATTCCCGGTGACGCATAACGTAATAATATCCTGATTACAGATTCAAACGTCCCGCTGCTGGTGAAATAATTAGACTACTAACATCTGACTTCACTTAGTTATCTTCCATTTAGATACCGGGTACGTAAATCAAAATCAAATGTTTGTAAATCTATGGGACCAAACTACTGTGGTCATTAGTCCCTAGGCTTAGAACTACTTAAACTGATCTAAGGACTACACACACACACACCCCTGACCGAGGAAGGACTGGAACCTCCGACAGGAGCAGCCTCGTATGTAAGTCGCACACAGAACTGAGTCTGGGTACTTGTGATTAGGGACATAACGGTGATTATTAAGTTCCTGGTTCAGTAAGAAATAAATAAATAAAAATATTTTAGAATTGGCATTTTATATGATTTGATTTGCGCGTTTTGATATTTGTGAGGAAACCTCCAATATTTCACACATCTTTATGCTTCGTCAGCTGTGACAATCTTAGGCATAATCAAGTATCTATAAGACATGAATGCATTGCTTAGTTAGCTACGGCTACAGGTGGTTGGTTTGATTCCAGAACAAGGTAGTTTGTCATATCAATTCAAGTTCCAAGATGTGTACAATATTTGTTCAGGTATGAATACGGAGAAAATGTTGGTGATACGCAGTTAATATTGAAGTTTCCATAGTGCGTTTGCTGCTGTCAATTGAGTTTTTATTATCTGGTTAGTTCTACAATCGGTTAATAAAAATCCGCTCGCCAATGGAACGACGTTTCGCAATTGTGAGAAAACTATTTAGAGAACAAAAGTACTTCGAATTTCTACAGGACTTTAGGATTTCCGATACTATAGTACAATCTGTTGTTTGTAGCAATATTAAATGTTGTTTAAGGATTAATTAATGTTTTATGTGACGGAGTTTGTTATATGAGACTGTAATAAGTTCAAAATTCAAATGTTTGTACAACTTATGGGACTTAACTACGGGGTCATCAGTCCCTACTGTAATAAGTATGATAATACTTAAGATATGTCATTGTAATAAATTGGATTTAATAAACGTTAAGGACTTAATAACGTGTTTCCTTGTATTTGCAAAATCGTGGTGTTAATTTACAACTGGAATGATTGCCATAAAGAGCGGTTGTCTGTAGTGGATCCATTTTTAATAGTCGAACGACTATACCGCGGAGCGAGCAGAGCACCCGCAAGACACGTACGTTAGTTGTGTTGCATGCACATGAGGCGAAACGCAATTCAGGTCGTTCGGATATTTTTGCGCATGGTAGTACATGCACAGCTGCCGTCATAGAAGAAGAAAAAAGCAAACGTCAGTATCTTAGTACTCAGGAGCATAGAAGAGCTACGAATAAAGACCTAAGTAAGGAATCACTTTGCGTGCAAATGCAGTTAAACAAGGAAACTATGATTTGCAAAATTTTTCATATCGACATATCTTTCAATTTAAGACATGTGAAAAGCACACCAGGTGTCACCGAGAAGAAAAGTGTTTCTGATCGTATATACTGCGCCACAATCATGATTAAATATGTCAGTTGTATAAAGGTTCTTTAAATTATTGAATTTGCTGTGACACTTGTTAACTGAATTATAAAAGAAAAGAAAGAAAAATAAATCTGACTTTAATTAAATTCCTAAAACATATCCGTAATTTTTCTTTAGCGGGTATGATGTGTCACACTATTTTTCTTCTCTGTTAAGTCCTTCTTACTCAGCATGTGACTCTCTTTGAACTGTCGTCTGTTTAGTCGGAATAGCTCAAGAGCTTAAAATGAGCTTCCATGGACCAGAGAAGTTCAACATGTATTCGTCACTTTTGCCTTTGCTCAACAGACCTTTAACTATTCTTATACTCTATCAGAACACACACACACACACACACAAATTAAATTAACTGAGTTTTGAAAGAGATTCAGGAATTAAATTTGATTGCATCGAGAGGTTTGCAGTGGACATACAGCACGTGCTGTTGCAAGCTGCGCTGCCCTCCTCTGCCTGCGCTGCGTCAAGTGTGCGCTGACCAGCAGAGGCCCTGCGCCTCGCCTCTGCCTCTGCTCTGCCTCTGCTGCGTCAAGTGTGCGCCGGACCTAATTAAACTGGCCAGAGCAGGCGGCAGCACGAGCTCTCCCCTCAGCCTCCCCTCCGCGCTACCCTCTGACGTGCGAGAGGCACCCTCAGAAGCAGCTCTACTGTGGTCTACCGGTACTAAGCCGGGGAACCGCCTGACACCTGCTAGCATCTTACGGAACTACGAGGAGAGCGTAGGACAGTGGTTTAGGGTGGGCTTCCTCTCTGGAGTTACCTGGGCGTGGTGGCGGCGGCGGCCGCGGCGACGGCGGCGGTGACGTTGGCGGCGCAGCCCTCGACGGAGACGGGCAGCCGCGGGTAGCGCAGCAGGCCGGTGGTGAACGCGTGCTGCGCGCCCACCGCCATCGCCAGCACCAGCGACATCCCGAACGCCGAGCCGATCGCCGCGCCCTGCAACACACGGTGACGCTTACAAATCCTGTACACCCTACCGACAATTATTTCAACTTCACTCGTCAACAGATAGACAAGAGACATTTACTGAAGAGCCAAAGAATTTTATGTAGGCATGCATAATATGAAAACACTCAGGGGACAGCGCTGCGGTCAATGATGCCTTTACAGGATGTTACAAAAAGGTACGGCCAAACTTTCAGGAAACATTCCTCATACACAAAGAAAGAAAATATGTTATGTGGACATGTGTCCGCCGCTTAATTTCCATGTCAGAGCTCATTTTATTACTTCTCTTCAAATCACATTAATCATGGAATGGAAACACACAGGAACAGAAGGTACCAGCGTGACTTCAAACACTTTGTTACAGGAAATGTTCAAAATAAACTCGGTTAGCGAGGATACGTGCATCCACCCTCCGTCGCATGGCATCCCTGATGCGCTGATGCAGCCCTGGAGAATGACGTATTGTATCATAGCCGTCCAAAATACGAGGATGAACAGTCTCTACATTTAGTACCGGGGTTGCGTAGACAAGAGTTTTCAAATGCCCCCATAAATGAAAGTCAAGAGGGTTAAGGCCAGGAGAGCGTGGAGGCCATAGAATTGGTCCACCTCTACCAATCAAGACATCACCAACAATTCCTGCCCAAGCGTTCACAGAAAATCTGTGTTGATGACGTGATTGCACAATTGCGAGCCGATTGTCGTCAGTCCACACATGTTGATTGTGAAAATTTACAATTTGATCACGTTGGAATGAAGCTTCATCCGTAATTACTAAAATGAGCTCTAACATGGAAATTAAGCGTTTCCGAACACATGTCCACATAACATATTTTCTTTCTTTGTGTATCAGAAATGTTTCCTGAAAGTTTGGCCGTTCCCTTTTGTAAAACCCTGTATAAGAAGAAAATGTTCAAATGTTTGTAAATCTATCGGACCAAACTGGGTGGTCATCAGTTCGTAGCGTACAAACTACTTAAACTGAGGTAAACTAACCTAAGGACAACACACACACCCACGCCCTAAGGAGGACTCGAACCTCCGACAGCGAGCAACCGCGCGCTCCGCAGCGATGTGCCTTAGACCGCTCGGCTACTCTACCGCGGCCCTATATAAGACAACAGGTGTCTGGTGCATGCGTTAGATCGATTACTTCTTCTACAACGGTAGGTCATCACGATTAAAGTGTGTTTGAACATGGTATTAAAGACATGGAACATAGCATCTCCGTTCTAGCGATTAGGTGGGGATGTTCCCGTACCGTGAATACCTGTCAACATGAAATCTCCGTCATCGCTATGACCGGAAAAAGATCCTGCAAGAACAGGACCAAAGGTCCCTACACCACATTCTCTGGCTTTCCAGGGTAACTGCCAGAGCACTATTTATGTTTACCCTATAATAGGGAATAATTACATCGCTAAGGCTCTGTGCGATACCGACTAGTGAAGCAAACAGGCGCCACGCCACGGAGACGCACGCGTGCTTCTGACAGCCAAATTGTGGCAGGAAGGTCATTTCGAGGCAGTGTCGCACAAGATGGACGTATTATAAAACGACGATGGTTGCAATGATCACGTGAATATTCTCACACCTGTTGACGATGTTCTAGACGTCCACACAGCTCAGACGTCTGCCAAAATCATCGTACTGGGAACAGTGGAAGATCGTGCAATCTTCACAGCACACAAGTACTAGGGCGACCTATTAACAACGTGTTACGAGCAGTGATCCTATGGGCGCGCACATCTGTAGAACGTCTTCCACAAAGGCCACAGCTCCGACGTGCACTGTTCGACTTGTAACGTCAGACGATAACTTTCAGTATGGAATGGCGAGCCGTAGTATTTGGCAATATTCACAGATGTGGTCTGCACGAAAGTGATGGTCGTTTAGGTTTACGTCGTAGACCTCATGTGTACTGTCTCAGAGCAAATTCGTCCAGGCCAGGTGGTCTGGGGTGCGACGTTACAACTCCTGTCCACGTTCGGATTTCTTGATGGAACGATGAGCAGCGGTTGGTACTTGCAGAATGTTGTAATACCGATTTCTTCCTTTTTCCATTCTTGCAACAGGAAGTGAAGTAGAAGTGTAATGAAAAGAGCAAATAGTACCGTTGCTTAAAATTTAGATAATGCATCAATAACAAACAAAGGAACAGTTTAATTATCTGACATAAACAGATTATATCCCTACATAAACAACAAAGTGTTAAAGATCTCATGTGAGAGCGAGTTCGTTTTAATCACGGAAAAAATTCGTTCGACTACAGAAGTAAAAATTAATTTATTAAAATTTATGTGACTAAGAATTTTCGATAATTACAGAGCTGGAATTTTATTCCATGATTTAGTTTCCACGTCCAATCTACTCTGAAACAGAAGTGCACCTCAGGTTAGCCCAACACATAACTAATCTTCATAACCTTAACCTGTCACAACATAATTTTTGTTTTTTGCATTAATAGTCGGTGTTGTGGCGTAACACGCCAGACGCAAGAGAACGATCATGGAGAAGGCTGCGGATGACGCCCGACAGCCTATCACACGCTGGCGCCGCGCCCCTGGGAGGGAGTAACCGTAGACTCGCGCCCTCTACAAGCTGCTATATATAGGCCGACATGCGTCTGGACGGCCGTCAGAATTCGGTCAGAACTCGGCTACGAACTAGGCAAAAAGCGCAGCTAGCCTTTTACAGAAGACGACGCCATGAGAAGAGAGAACAACAGATAGATTCTATTGCAGGTAATAGTGTAAATTTCTATATATATATATTTTTTTTGGTGTTGTTACTGCAAAATGAGTACTCCCAATAACGCTATCCCTGCCACTGCACCGCAGCTTCCTGTGATCGATGCACAGTAGCTAATGTAGACGTTTCAGTTTCAGAGCCAACAAATTGCATCGCTACTGTCTACGGTAAAACAACTTCTGGTCGCACCTGTGTCACAAAATACGCAAGTACCACTGCAGCAGCCACCACCGCCAGTAATTCCACCAGTCCGCCAGTATGAAGAAGCGAACGAGGACTGGACAGAGTGGTTGCAACAGTTTGAAGCCTACACCACAGTTCACACGATGCAAGGTACTGTCAAACTCCACTTTTTTCTGTCAACTGTTGGCCCCCCAGCGTTCCGTCTTGTGAAAATATTGTTTCTCACCGCAGAGCCTTGTGAACTTTCTTATGATTCATATTATGAACAGAAAATCAATGTACTGGCCGCTAGGTATCAGTTTTTCCAGTGTAGGAAACAAGGAAATCAAACATACAGGCAGTGGATAACAGATTTTCAAGGATTTAGTAGGGATTGTAAATTTAAATGTTCCTATGGAGATTTGTATTCAGATGTGATATTATGTGACGCTATTGTCTATAATGTAACTGATATCCGTTTAAGGGAGCAGATTCTCAAAATGTCAGAGTCGTCATTCCATCAAGTAGAACAGATTTTGGAACAGCACGATTCAAATGCCGCGGCAGTGGAAAACTTTGATTCAAATCCACTATGTACCATAACTATGTCACCAGTCGGAGAGCACGAGGTCTGCCGCCATGCATTTCCGGCTGCCCACTCAAAGAATAAACATGTTGATAGACACAGAGCCTTGACTAATAAGGAAGTGAAGTCTTGCCCTAAATGTTTCTCACAGCACAAATGGCAGAACTGTCCGTCCTGCTCAGTGAAATGCTATGCATGCAGCGAGAAAGGTTATATACAAACAGTCTGCTTACAGCAAAAGAAAAGGAATTTGTCCTCAAAAATGCGCAGAGTGACATTTCAAGTGCTTCACTCTTATGAAGGGGAAAATATTTTTGATTTAGATTATTTGATCGTTTTGGTTTTACTGTGCAAGACAATGTTTTAGTTGTGAACAATTTTGATGCTAAATACGGTGTAGAAAAGTTGCTGAAGGACTTTCCAGATTTTTTATCTGCAGGACTAGGAAAAACTAAGGGTTTTGCTGCACACATTACTCTCAAAGAAAATGCGAAACCAAAATTTTGCAATGCTCGTAATGTACCGCTCGCTTTACGCGACAAAGTAGCGAAAGAACTTCGCACATTGCAAGAAAATGGTGCGATTAAACCAATACAAGCTAGCCAGTGGGCGAGTCCGCTTGTAATTTTGCCGAATCCGTCAGGTACCATTCGCATTTGTGTTGATTTCATGGCTACAGTGACTCCACATACAGTTGTAGACAGTTATCCTTTGCCGAGACCAGAAGCTTTAATGGACAAATTAAGCGCAGGAAAATATTTCTCAAAAATAGATTTGCACAATGCCTACCTTCAGCTGCCACTCGACGAAGAATCACGGAAAATTTGTGGAGTCAATACTCATCTTGGCTTGTTTAAATATATGCGTCTACAGTTTGGCAGTGCTTCCACGCCCGTAATTTTTCAAAGATATTTGGAATAGCTAACAGCTCGGATGCCTTGTTGTTCAAACTACTTGGATGACATAGTTGCGTCAATTGCAAATTTGAGAAAATTATTCCGAGTTTTGTCAGATGCAGGTCTGAAGTGTCTCTTAGATAAGTGTGACTATTTCAAACCGGAACTGCAGTATCTAGGACACGTGATAAACAGTCAAGATGTGCTCCCCATGCAATCACATATGCTTGCCATTCGCCACCAGCCAGCACCAAAAGATGTGAAAGAATTACAGTCCGTCTTGGGAAAGTTAACTTACTATATTAGGTTTATTCCCAATGCAGTACTAATTGCAGCCCCTTTGCATCAGATACGCCGTAAAAATGTTCATTTTGTTTGGACAGAAGAATGCCAACGCGTATTTCAACAGTCAAAAGATGCATTACTCGGTGATCAATGTTTAATGACTTCGATCCAGAAAAACCAGTTCTTTTGCAAGTTGACTCGTCATCGTTTGGTCTAGGAGCAGTACTGTTATATAGACATGGGGATACCGACCATCCGATAGAGTTTGCATCCAAACTTTTGACAGACACACAGTGCCGTTATTCTCAGATTGAGAAGGAAGCTTTAGCAATAGTGTACAGTGTCACAAAATTCCATCACCTGTATGGGAGAAAATTTTATTTAGTCACTGACCACAAGCCTTTTCAGTCATTGTTTCATCCTGCCAAGCCGATTCCTACTCGCACGGTACACAAATTGCAACGATGGGCATTGCTATTATCATAGTATTAGTAAGAGGTTATGTACAGACCCACAACTTGCCATCGAAATGCTGACGGACTTTCCCGTCTTCCGATTGGCCCTGATAAAGACTTCGACACTTCAGAGATGTCTTGTTGTTAGATGGATGCACAGGAAGATAGTTTGTTTCCATCCTTCTCGTTGGACTATAGGAAAATGGCTCAGGCCACAGAAACAGACACCGATTTACGAGTTCTGCTGCGCTACATTCGCACAAAGTGGCCTCATTCACAACGTGACATTGAAAATTCTCTGGTGCTATTTTGCTAGAAGACATGAACTTTCAGTGCATAGAGGAGTCATTCTAGTTTCAAATGACAGTGAACAATCACGTGTGTTGATCCCACGACATTTGCAGATCAAAGTATTAAACTTACGGCACTTCACCAAGAGCCTAGGGGAATGGATCGCACTAAGCAATTAGGACGCCGACACTGTACTTGGCAGGGCATGGACGCTCAAATAGAACAGATGACGTCATAGTGTTCAGTCTGCGCTACCAAACAGTCAGCCCCACCACAGAAATTTTTGCGTGGCCAAAAGCGGATTGCCGGCCGCGGTGGCCGAGGGGACTGAGGCGCTCCAGTCACGGTCTGCACGGCCACTACGGTCGGGGGTTCAAATCCCCCTTCGGGCATGGATATTTGTGCCGTCCATAGTATAAGGTAGTTGATAAGTAGTTTGTAAGTTTAGGGACTGATGACCCCATAGTTAAGTCCCATAAGCTTAACAAACATTTCAACATTTTGAACAAAAGCGGATTCATTAGGGCACCGAGTGAATATTCACTGTGCTGGTCCTTTTTGGAACACTAAGTGGCTTATTGTGGTTGATGCGTTTAGTGGTTACCCATTTGCAGTGCCTATGTCTTCTACGACTACTAGTAGCAAGATTAGCGTTGACATCAATTTTTTTGTCTGGAAGGTCTCCCCAAACGATCTGACAACGGCCCTCAATTCACATTGCAAGAATTTCGCTCATTTTGTGAACGCAATGGAATTAAGCATCTCACCAGTGCACCATTTGACCCGCAGTCAGTCGGAACGCTTCGTCCGGACATTTAAGCAGCAGATGTCCGAACTTCGTTCGGAGCACTCACGGGAGGAAGCTCTGCAGCTATTCCTCGCCTCCTACCGCTCGCATCCACGAGAAGGATCATCGCCGGGCGAACTTCCACACGGCCACCGCCACCGCACCCTGCTCCAGTTGCTCCACCCATCACGCCACATGGAGCAGCAGCACGCGAGTATCGCTTCGCTCCGCGTAACCCAGTCTTTACCCTGTGATCCTTCTGCGTTTCTCTCGGCATATTCACGCACCACGCAGACCGCGCAGCCTTCGCCGCCCACGCGACGGCGGCGGCCGCTCTGCAGCAGATCTACACGGCACCGCGGCTAAACATCAGGGAGACGGAGTCCTCGCCTCATCTGCCTCCCCACGCAGCACCCGACCCCGGCGTCGACACCGACGTCACCGTCTACGTCATCACCTGGGCCACAGGTTGTGGACGTGGGTCCTTCGGAGGTTTCCGCAGAGGACGTTCCCTCGCGAGCTCAGGCCGGATGGTGGGGACCGGCCGGTAGTCTGACGTCCTCTGAAGCTACAGACTACGGTCCATCAGTACGTCCACGAGCTTCCCTCCTCCCCATTGTCGAGCTCAATAGACGACAACTGTTCGGCACTTTCGGGGGGAGGGATGTGGTGGCGCAACGTCAGCGCCACACGCCAGACGAAAGAGAACGATCGTGAAGAAGGCAGCGGATGACGTCCGACAGCTTATCGCACCGCGGCGCCGCGTATCTTGGAGCGAGTAACCGTTGAAGTGCGCCCACTACATGCTGCTATATCTAGGCCGACATACGTCTGGGCGCCCGTCAGAACTCGGTCAGAACTCGGCTACGAACTAGGCAGTAAGCAGGAAACAGAGCAGCTAGTCTCGTACAGAACACGACGCCACGAGAAGAGAGAAGAACAGAGAGAAGTTGAGTATTATATTCATTAGTCAATAAAACTTGTATTAATAATCTATAGAACTGTTCTAGGTGGCAACGATTCCTGCGCCAAACCTTTCCTGACAACTAGACCGGGACGAGTACTCAACAAATGGCAGCGAGGATTATACAACAGTAGGTACCTCATCAACGATTAACGGACTCAAAGACAGTCTCCACGCTACCCTGCCCTGTGCAAGCCTCTTCATCTGAGAATACGTTCGGCAACCTACATCATTTTGAATCTGATTACTGTATTCGTCCCTTGGTCTCCCTCTACGATTTTTACCCCACACTCTTTCTTCTAATGCTATGTTGACAATTCATTGATGTATCATAATGTTTCCTATCAAACAATCCCTCCTTTTAGTCAAGATATGCCAGAAACTACTTTTCTCCCCAATTCTGTTGAGCACCTCCTCATTAGTTGCATGATCTGCCCATCTAATTTTCATCATTCTTCTGCTGCACCACATTTCAAAAGCTTCTATTATCCTTTTTTCTGAACTCCTTATCGTCCAAGTTTCACTCCCATACAATGCTACACTCCAGACAAATTCTTTCAGAAAGGACTTTCTAACGTTTAAATTAATATTGGATGTTAACAAGTTTCGCTTCGTTAGAAACGCTTTCCTTCCCATAGCCATTCTGCATTTTACATCTTCTCTCCTTCGGACATCAGATGGTATTTTTCTACCCAAATAACAAAACTCATCTACTACTTTTTTTGTCTCATTACGTAATCTAATTTCTTCAGCATCGCCCTATTTTCTGTCATTACATTCCATTACCCTCGTTTTACTCTTGTTAATGTTTATCTTATATCTTCCTTTCAAGACACATTCCTTTCCATTCAATTGCTCTTTCAGGTCCTTTTCAGTCTCTGACAAAATTACTACGTCATTGGCAAACTGCTAACTGTTTATTTCTTCTCTCTAAACTTTAATTTCATCTTCAAATTTCTCCTTGCATTCCTTCACTGTTTGCTCAATGTACAGATTGAACAACATTGGGAAAAGGCTACAACCCTGTCTTACTCCCTTCCCAACCTCTGCGTCCCTTTCCTGCCCTTCGACTCTAATAACTGCTGTCTAGTTTTTGCATAGGTTAAATATAACTCTTCGCTCCCTATATTTTTCTCCTGCCACCTTCAGATTTTGAAAGAGTGTATTCCAGTCGACATTGTCAAAAGCTGTCTTCAAATCTACAAACGCTAAAAACATAGGTTTACCTTTACTTATCTTGTAAGATAAGTGGTAATGTGAGTATTGCCTCCTGTGTTCCTATATTTCTCTTAAATCGAAAATAATCTTCCCCAAGGTAGGATTCCACAAGTTTTTCCATTCGTCCGTAAATAATTCGTGTTAGTATTTTGCTACCATTATTTCTTAAACTATTAATTCTGCAATTTTCACATTTGTCTGCACTTGCTTTCTTTTTAAATGGAATTACAATATTATTCTTGAATTCGGTGGGTATTTCCCCTGTCTCATACATCTTGTATACCCGGTGGAACAATTTTTTCATGACTGACTCTCCTAACGATATCAGCAGTTCAGATGGAATATCATCTATTGCATGGGCTTTGTTTCGACTCAGCGTTCTGTCAAATTCTTCTCGCAGTATCATATCTCCTATCTCATTTTCCTCTACGTCGTTTTCAATTCCTTCAAGTTTATTTCCTTTGTATAGGCCCTCTATATATTCCTTCCACAGTTCAGATTTTCCCTCTTTGTTTAGTACTGGTTTTCCATCTTAGTTCTTGATATTCATATAGTTGATTTTCTTGTCTCCAAATATCGCTTTGATTTTCCTGTAGATGGTATCTATCTTTCCCGTAGTTATACATTTTTCTACGGTTCTGCATTTGTCCTCGAACCACTCCTGCTTAGCCAGTCTGCACTTCCTGTCAATCTCATTTGTCAGAAGTTTGTACTCCCTTTTGCCTGCTTAGCTTGCTAAATTTTTATATTTTCTCCTCTCATCAATTAAGTTCCGTATATCCTGTGTTATCCATGGATTTCTATTAGGCCTTGTCCTTCTGTCTATACGATCCTCTGCGGCCTTCATTATCCTATCTCTCAGAGCTACCCATTCTTCTTCTAGTGTATTACTTTCCCCCGTTTCAGATAATCCTTGCCTAATGCTCCCTCTTAAACTCTCAACCACCTCTGGTTCCTTCAATTTGTCCAGGTTCCATCTCCTAACTTTTCTACCTTTCTGCATTTTCTTTTAATCTGCAGTTCATGACCACCAAGATATGATCATAGTCTACATCTGCCCCTGGATATGTCTTTGCCTACAGTTTAAAACCTGGTTTCTTAATCTACCATTTACCATTATAAAGTCAATCTGGTACCTCCCAATGTCTCCTGGTCTCTTCCACATATAAATTCCTCTTTCATGATGATTAAACCAAGTTTTTCGAGCATTAAATTGTGCTCTGCGCAAAATTCTCCTTCCATTCCTTTTTCTCAGTCCATATTCATCTACTACATTTCTTACTCTTCCCTTTCCTACTACCGAGTTCCAGCCCCCCCCCCCATCACATTCAAGTTTTCGTCTCCCTTAACTTTCTGAATAATTTCTTTATCTCCTCATACATTTCTTCGATATCCTCTACCGAGCGAGGTGGCGAAGTAGTAACACACTGCACTCGCATTCGGGAGGATGGCGGTTGAAATGCACCTCCGGCCACCCAGATTTAGGTTTTCCGTGGCTTCCCTAAATCACTCCAAGCAAATGCTGGGATGGTTCATTTGAAAGGGTACGGCCGATATCCTTTCCTATCCTTAAGCAAAATCCGAGTGTGAGCTCCGTCTCTAATGACTACGCTGTCGACGGGACGTTAAACCCTTAGCTTCCTTCCTTCCTTCGATATCCTCATCATCTGCATACTTTGGTTAGTTGTTCAAATTGATGGGCCGGTTAAAGATTTTTTAAATCATTATACATATATAAAAATGGAACGTGGGACGTGTGTCCGTATATTTCACTTGGTAGCCAAAATCACTCACTGCAGATCAATGGCGATTATGTATGAGAGTAGCCTTTAGGTTCGCGATGTGCACTATAGTGTTTTGGTCGCGGTGTGTGAGTGTGGCGAACAAAAATCCGAAAAATGTGGAGCAATACGACGATCAACAGATGCTCAAAGGTAAAACTCTAGGAAACACAGACATACATTAACCACAGTGGCAATATACTAATGATCTCACTATAAACATTGGAAAGACAACTGTAGTGCTTAGGATCAAAATAGTGACAACTGTATTAGAGAGACAAATGTACATCGAGCGTCACGGTTTCATAATACATAGTACCATCTCCTTATTATCTTTGAGCTCACTGCAATACACAGACTGTAGACATACGTTTAATGCATGTCTGTGACGGAAAGTTCGTAAGTCATAGGTTACTTTGGTTTAGCGGACAGTATCGCAACAGATTAATAGCATTCCGTTAGGTGAGTAATCTTATGTATAAAAATTGAGGTGTTTGTGCCTATATTTCATTCTACAGCCAAAACTACATATCGTAAACGAATAGTGTTTATAGGCCTATGTGGTAGTAGGTATCAGTCTCCCGGTGTGCACTATCATGGAAGAGGGTTGTTAACGATAAGGGGATTGAAGATATGGGAGTTGAAAGTTACCGACTTATATAAATTTGTACGTCTGACTGCCAATATTTTGATCTTCAGCAAAACCATGCAGTAAAGACGAACGATCTCTCTGTGTTGTTGTAGTACAAAGTCTTCCGTTGAACACCATAGCAGTGCCGTGTCGATAGCTATAAGAGGGTGGAAGATATAGTGGGTGAAAGTCGTCAGCTTAGATAAAATTCGGACTGCAGACCTGCGATGACTTTTGATACTATAATATCAAAGAGGTTACATACAGCGAGATTTGATGCACATTCTTCAGTTGTTTTTCTGCAACAAGCGTGCGAATAAAGACAAATATGTGCACATTGCAGTTTGAAAAGTAAAACTACCAAGAAAGAGGCCAAAGCGTAAGAAAGAAATTTCGCGTTTTCGATCCGTTTCTAAGAAGAGAAAAAGGCGCTGAAAACTGAATCTACAGACGTTAGATATTGAAATTTGTAGACATAGTTTATCTTACACTATAGGCATAGTGGATGAACGGTTTTTTGAAAATACGGTGCTATGAAGGTAGTTTTGAAGCAAGAAATACCAAACTTGGGATTTAGATTTTTTATTGAAATTTTAAAAACTCGTGTTTCTATATTTCTGGAAATTCAAGCATTAAGCGTGTGAAATAAGGGAATAACTTTGAAGGGTGCTACTAAGACTATTTTGATGCTAGAAGTGCAAAAAATTGGATTTGGAAACTTAAAATAATTAAAGAAAAAAAGTTTCGGTATGTTTTTAATTCTGCCATCAATAGTGCAACAGCGGGTGTCAATTTGCAGTACAATACATGATTAGAAAAGCGTTTTTAAAGCTAAATCTATGAAAATTTATATTTAGAAGTAGAAACAACCAATGTAGACCATTCAGTCTACGCGTGCGAAGCAGCGGGAATTAAAGTAGTATATGTTAATGGAATGCGGTCTTAGAAAATCAGGCGATGCTGAAGGAATTAGATTAGGTAACGAAACAATGAAGGTGATAGATGAGTTTCGTTACTTGGGTAGTAAAATAACATGCGATGGTCGCAGTACAGAGGATATAAAATGCAGAATGGCAATGGGAAGATAGCATTTTCGAAAAAGAGAAATTTGCTAACATCAATTATTAATTTAAGTGTACGGAAGTCTTTTCTGAAGGCATTTGTGTGGAGTGTTGCCTTGTACGGGAGTGAAACATGGACGATAAGCAGTGCGGCCAGGAAGAGAATAGAGGCTTTTGAAATGTGGTGCTACAGAAGAATGCTGAAGATTAGGTGGGTGGATCGCATAACTAATGAAGAGGTACTGAACAGAATTGGTGAGAAAAGGAATTTTTGGCATACCCTAACCAAAAGAAGAGATCGCTTGGTAGGACACATTCTTAGACATCGAGAAATCGTAAATTTAGCATTGGAGGGAAGTGTGTGGGGTAAAAATCGCAGAGGGAGACCAAGAGACGCGTATAGTAAACAGATTCAAGTGGATGTGGGTTGCCGTTCTTATGAGGAGATGAAAAGGCTTGCTCAAGATAGAGTAGGGTGGAGAGCTGCATCAAACCAGTCTCCGGACTGAAGACCATAACAACAACATGTTAAAAGTCTTGTGGTCACCTATGAACATTTGCAAATTTCATTCTGGAAACATCCCCTGGGCTGTGAGTTAGCCACATTCCACCATATACTCTTTAATCCTGGAAGGTTCACATCAGGACTTCTGTAAGGTTTGTAAAGTAGGAAGTGAGGTATTGATGGGAGTAAAGCCATGAGGACAGGCCATGAAACGTGCCGGAATAGCTCAGTCGGTAGATCGCTCGCCGTCGAAAGGCAAGGATCCCAGGTTCGAATCACGGTTCCGACACACAGTTTTAATCTGGCAGGACTCTTCAAATTAAGCACACACTCCGCTGCAGAGTGAAACCACCATTTTACGAACGTACGACCTGATTAGACTATGTCCTTGATTACCCCAAGCCGGCCGCGGTGGCCGAGGAGACTGAGGCGCTCCAGTCACGGTCTGCACGGCCACTACGGTCGAGGGTTCGAATCCCCCCTCGGGCATGGATATTTGTGCCGTCCTAGTTCGTAAGTAGTTCATAAGTAGTTTGTAAGTTTAGGGACTGATGACCCCTTAGTTAAGTCCCATAGACTATACAAACATTTGAACATTTGATTACCCCAAACATCACGCTTTCGGGAGTAATCCCGGCTACCAAAGCCACCAAGGTTAGCGACTGGTTCGCTGTTATCTTACTCTTACCTAACTATATCAGTAACGGATCATAGTACGGAAACGACTGAGTCAAAATGTAGAACGAAAAGTTCCAACTGAGGTCCCTGTCTTCCGATTCCTGATCACAGACTCTCGCAGTATTTTGTCCAAAACACTCAGATATTTGCCCCTGTTGCTGAGCAAATACCAAGACAGGTAACTTGATACCAGAGACAGTCAGAATCCTGTGGTACTGTAATAACGCATTCCATATACCCACACAAGTTTCACAAACCGCTTCATCCACAACGGTTGTTCAAATTGGCGTCCTTCATGCGTCAATGCAAGTATGGAATCGTCGTAAAATGTTCTTTCGTACACATTCTAACAACCTGTAATCAATGGTGTAGTATAACAGGTAGCGAGAAGTCTTGTCAGAAGGTCCTATTCCGTCGCTACAAGCTTTTCACACACGAGACTTCTTACATGTCTCTGTTGGAAGAAAGCCATTGGTGGGACATTAGATGAACGTTTTGGCCACGAAATCCGGACCTCTCGCTATCCACTTCTAGAGGATGTCTCCTCCTCGTGTCCACAATCCCTTTGTCTACTTATGTGGGGTTTCCAGATGTTTGAATCACTTCCATTGAAAAATAACTAATAGGCTGTGCTCCAATAACCTGCGTACTACTGGTACACGTATTCGACTGTCTGAAGTATCAGAGTGAGTTCTTGTTCAACTATCGACTCGGTTGTTTCTGGACAAGTGTCACCGATAAATTTACCCTTTCTCATCATCGCTGAAAGTCTGTAAAATCCTCACGGAATTACTCTTTGGAAACAACTTGCACTTTTCATGAATTGTGTCCATTCGTTTACAAAACGGGAGCGATACACTGAAGCCGTAATCCCCTCGTTAAAATATCGTAACGTTAAATTTTCAAGTTGCAACAATGTTACCATCCACATATACAGGGTGTACATAAGTCAGGTAACACTTTCAGTTATTTACTGCACAAGAACCAAACATTGTACAGATATCATACATATGTAATTTTGAAGAGAAAGCATGTATACCGCCACAGTACAGGTGTCGAGTGAGCTTTGTGTGTGTCAGAGATCGACAAAAACAAGTCTGCTACAGCTGTTCAACGGATGTCTTGAAACAAGTGCGCTAAGAAGCTACCAACAAGGAAGGCCATTTACCACTGGCACAACATTAATTTATTTATTTATCGTATGCCAAACACTCGGACACGTAAGATACATTACACAATGACATTTCCCCAGGTGGGAAGCAGAGACAACAAACAGCTTATATCAAAATTTAAGTGTATTAATTACAGAGAAGTATACAGGTATGCAGTAGAAAGTCCATTACTATGTGTGATGCAGTAGAATTTGGAAAAAAATATTTATAAAATATTAATAAAAATGAATGAAAGATATATTACATCGTACAGTAAGATAAACAATTGAATCAACACTAATAAGAGAATATTAAGTTAGGAAGCTAAAATAAGTAATAAGAAAAACGACAATGAAATGAGCAGTAAATTTACACAATTTATATTAACTGAATTAAGAAAGATAAGCAGCGAACATGGTCCTTATATATTAATGTCTAAACCATCCAGGCATGAAAGTGCATCATCTGTCACTTTATACAGGTCTGTTTTTGGACCTGGGTAAGACCTGATGTTGCAGTCATACACAATATGGTCTACTGTCTGACGCAAAGCACCACAGTCGCACTGAGGACTTGTCGATATGCCCCACTTGTATAGAGAATCCTGACAGACTCCGTGAGATGTTCGTATTCTGTTAAGTGCTTTCCATTGTCGGCGGGGAAGTTCGGATCCAGTAGGTCTTTCTGTGATGTCGGGCCAGACAGCTGTGGAGTTGACAGTGCTCCAGTCCGTTCGCCATTGCTCAGTGATGCTGAAGTCCGCGTCTTGTAGTTGTTGCCCTGAGACTAGTGGAGGCTAGCACAACAAATTCGTTACGACAGGTTGCTTGTGCTCGGCAAAGAGAAGCGGACATCCCATTGTGAGTGAAGTGAATGTGGAGTGCGTACGAGATAAATTCATAATGAATCCAAAGAAATCGGTACGTCGTGCATGCCGTGAACTCAATGGATCCAATGACAATCCTGTGACAGAAGCCAGTTTTCACATTATTGGGAAAGTGAACAGACGTAATGATCGAATCTGGCATACGAAGGATACACACGAATGCAATGAATTTGAATTTGATTTCCCGAAGGTAAATTTCTTTGTGCCATGTCGCGTTGAGAACTGTATGGGCTATTCTTCTTCGCCGACAGCACTGTCAGTAGATATTCCTACCTGGACACGTTGCAGCCTCTTGAGTGTTTTTTCCACTGTGCCATGAGTGTTGCCTGTCAACAGGGATCCCTCCATGGCATAGCACGTTTGGGACTATCACAGACTATCGGCAAATTAACAAACTACATTGTGGCGGTATACATAAAAAATATTAAGGGTTTATTTTCAAAATGATGTCTGTATGAAATCTGTACAATGTTTGGTTCTTGTGCAATAAATAATTGAAAGTTTTGCCGGACTTTATGTACACCCACTGTAAAGCGTGTGGTGGAGGGTACATCGTAACAGTTTTAGTCGTTACCCTTTCTTTTCAACCCCAAAATAGAACGAGGGAGAAACAAATTCTTGTGGGATCTGTATGCGTCATAATATTTCCTATCACTGTGGTATTTACGCGATATGTAAGTTGGGAGCAGTAAAATCGTTCTGCTGTCAGCTTTAGATACTGGCCCTCTAAATTCCCTCATCAGTTTAACGAAGCCTTCCATGCATCGACTGCCGCTCGAGTTTTCGAAGCATCTCTGTAATACATAATCGTCGATCCTGCCAGTAACAAACCTAACAGCTCGCTTCTGAATTATTCCTATGTCTACTTTTAAACCGATACTCATGAAGGAGTCGCACTAAAGTTCTATATGCGTTCTTCCTATAACTTCGCGATAAACCGAAAACTACCATCCGCCTTCCCTGCCATTATCCTGACATGCACGTTTCATTTCATATCGCTGTTCAACGTTACGATAGACGTGTAATCGACATGGCTATGTCAAGTACCATACTACAAGTATTCGAATAATGTGCTCTTACGCTAGAACACACCAGATATCTGGCAAGCGTTCCGACTACAAATCTAAACCACACCGCGGATCAGCGATGGGCACCGACATGTTGGCCAGCCTGGATAAGCTTCCTAGGCGGTTCCCCAAGGCGGAGTAGCTGATTTTGGGACTGATCAACAAAATTTGTTTTGTTGCAAGGATGAAAACTCGCTACTTGCAGGCAGAATTTTCATACAACGAGACAAGGCGGGCGTGAAGTCATTTGTCTCGATTGACAGTCTTACTGCTGCTGGATGCTGTGTTTTAAAATATGCTTGTGGGACGCCTGTAATTTAATTTCTGTCGTATTCAGCACCTTAAATTCCTTCCACAAAAGACTAACAAATGACATATTTTTGTTTTTATTTAAATACTGAATTCATGTAATTGAAGCCAAAACCACAGTTACTTTATTTCCAATAATTCACATTACCTCTTTCAACAGGGTATGCCGTCATTATCAAATGCCAAATTTTGCGGCAGTAAAAATAGAAACATCCCTTAATTTCCAACCAATACGTATATATGTTTTGCTAATTGTAGTTATACTATAATTACGTTTATAGACTTTTATATGAGAAGGGGAATTGTCATTAATCATTAGTTAACTAAAGGACATGTAATGCCCTGTACACAGCCGTCACATTCCACACTCAAAAACCTTCTTGTAATGACCTGTCGGTTTTTGAGTACGGAATGAGGCATTACATGTTCCTTGCCTAACTAATAATTAATGAATATTCTCTTGCTCATGTAATAGCCTGCAGACGTGGTAATGCTATTCACCGCTCTTAGTATGTATACCTATTAAGGAAAGTTTCTGTTTTTACTATGGAAAAATCTTCAAATCTTAAAATAACAGCATAGCCTGTTGAAACTAGTAATGTGAATTATGGTCAGTAAGGTGACGGTGGCTTTTGCATCAATCATATGTAGTGAGTATTTTTTTAACTGTAATCCGGTCACAACCCTCTACGGCATAATGTCTAGTTACAAGTCATTTTATGTTCAAATAAATGAAAATCCACATTTATCGCCAAATCATCATTCGACGAAGCTACATCTACATTACCTGTACACTTTCTAATCTGTGGATATGTATCTTTTACTGAGCGAGCGGTTGTGTATATATATATATATATATATATATATATATATATATATATATATATATATATATATATATAGCTATTGCATCAGGATATTCTAAACGGAACCTAATTGGTATACATTATGGACCGAAAGACTTTTTTTTTAAGTGATTTCAGTTCCTTTACTAATCCAAGGGTATATACTTCTAAATTGCACTTGCTGGCAGATGTTCGTAATTGTAATCCAAGATTATTTACTTCGTCTTCATTAGTGAAAAAATTTCTGAAAGGTGTGTTTAGCATCTCAGCTTTAGCAACTCATTCTTCAGCAGCAGCATCATTGGTATCGCGTAGTGAAAATATATATAGCTAATCAATGAACATCTAACAAAATAAACCTACATTTACATATGTATTCCGTAAGCCGTGAATACCTTGTAGCAATAAATGTCATTCGGTTTCCTATTCCCGCCGCGCGGGAGTAGCCGCGTGGTCTAAGACATCATGCTACGAACTGAGTGGCCACCCCCGCTGGAGGTTCGAGTTCTCCCTCGAGCATGTGTGTGTGTGTGTGTGTGTGTGTGTGTGTGTGTGTGTGAGTGAGTGGTCCTTAGTATAAGTTAGTTTGTAAGTCTAGGGACTGTTGACCACAGCAGTTTGGTCCAATTGGTTTACAAACTTTTGAACATTTTCCTGCTCCGCTTCCAAATAAGGTGAGGAAAATACCACTCCGTAATTTCTCTTACAGTTATGGTCCGCCGGCCGCGGTGGCCGAGGGGACTAAGGCGCTCCAGTCACGGTCTGCACGGCCACTACGGTCGGGGGTTCGAATCCCCCCTCGGGCATGGATATTTGTGCCGTCCTAGTTCGTAAGTAGTTCATAAGTAGTTTGTAAGTTTAGGGACTGATGACCCCGTAGTTAAGTCCCATAGAAAAAAAGAGTTATGGTCCTTAAACGAAATATTAAATTGGCAGCAGTACAATCATAACACACGCAACAAGTTGGAGAACTGAGTGCCGATTTACCTGTTAAACGCGTTACAAGTAATATATGTAGATCTCGGCGGAGCGGCCGAGCGCATTGAGGCGCTATGTTGCGATGCGCGAGGCCGTTCCCCACGGGGGTTCGAATCCCCCTCGGGCATGTATGTTTGTGCTGTCTTCAGTATAAGGTGGTTCATAAGTAGTTTATAAGTTTAGGAACTAATGACTCTGCAGTTAAGTGCCATAAGCTTCACATACATTTGAATTTGATATGTAGATCAGTTTAATAAGCCATGGTTGCAAAATTTTAACACGAATTGCTTACGACAGGATGGAAAAGCTGGCAGAATCCGACATCGGGGAAGATCAGTTTGGATTCAGGAGAAATGGAGAATCTCGGGAGGCAATACTCACTTTACAGCTTATCTGAGAACATAGATTAAGGAAAGACAAACCTACATTTATATCTTTTGTAGATCTGGAGAAAGCTTTTAACAATGTTGATTGGAATACACGCTTTCAAATTCTGAAGTCAGCAGAAGTTAAATATAGGAAACGGAAGGTTATTTACTGGTACAATAACCAGAAAGCAGTTATCAGAGCCGGCCGCGGTGGCCGAGGGGACTGACGCGCTCCAGTCACGGTCTGCACGGCCACTACGGTCGGGGGTTTTAATCCCCCCTCGGGCATGGATATTTGTGCCGTCCTCAGTATAAGGTAGTTGATACGTAGTTTATAAGTTTAGGGACTGATGACCCCGTAGTTAAGTTCCATAAGCTTAACAAACATTTGAACATTTTGATTTAGTTATCAGAGTTGAAGGACATGAAATTGATGCAGAGGTTGGGAAGGGAGTAAGACATGGCTCTTTCCGTTCTCTAATGCTATTGTACATTGAACAAGCTATAAAGGCTAGGTGATATTAGAGAAGTAATTAAATTTCAGGGTGAAGAAATAAAAACATTGCGTTTTGCCGGTGATATAGTAATTCTGTCAGAGACAGCAATGGACCTGAAGAGCAATTTAAAGGAATGGACAGTGTGTTGAAATGTGTGTATAAGATTATCATTAACAAGAGAAAATCAAAGGTGATGGATTACAGGCTAAGAAAATTAGACGATGCTGAAACAGATTAGGTGACGAAACAATAAAGGTGGTAAATGAGTTTTGTTACTTGGGCAGTAAAATAACATATGATGCTCGCAGTGAAGAGGATACAAAAAAGCAGAATGACAGTGGGAAGAAAAGCGTTTTGTAAAAAGAGAAATTTCTTAACATCGAATATTAATTTAAGAGCAAGGAAGTCTTTTCTGAATGCATTCGTGTGGAGTGTTGCTTTGTATGGGAGTGAAACATGGATGATAAACAATGCGAACAGCAAGAGGATAGAGGCTTTTGAAATGTTGTGCTGCAGAAGAATTTTGAATATTAGGTGGGTGGATCGCGTAACTAATGAGGGGGTATTGAACAGAATTGGGAGAAAAGAAATTTCTGGCATACCTTGACTAAAAGAAGGGATCGATTGGTGGAACACATAGACAGCAACTAATCATAAATTTTGCGTTGGAGGGAAGTGTGTGGTGTAAAAATCGCAGAGAGAAACCAAGTGATAAATACAGTAAGCAGATCAAAATGGATGTAAGGTTGCCGTTCTTACGAGGAGATGAAGAGGCTTGCTCAGGATAAAGTAAGATGGAGAGCTGCATCAAACCAGTCTCCGGACTGAAGAACACAACGACGACAAATGTAGTTCGAGCGAAGAAGAGATAATTTTAATCAGCATGAGACACAGCGTAAATGGAAGGAAAGAGACACATTTATTTTATTACTTTCTATGGTTGGAGTATACTACGTCCACAACTGTGGTTCAATTAATGGAATTCTGCTTCATTTGACGAGTAGCGTCATCACTCCTAGTCCGAGTCTCGTTTTTCCGGAATGATCACATTTGTGTTTACCGTTCATGCGCCTGTATACGATAAATAGTTATTGAAATTAAATTCGCAAAGACTTTATTCCCTCGTATCGCTTTGTGCCCGTTTACTATTCTTCCTAGCTACGCTGTGAAATGGCGCTGCACCTTCATACATTCATCCATGGGCTAGGCCACAAGACCGGTTTCGACCGTCATGTGTCTGAAAGTTATGCTGTAGATGAACAACGTTAAGTGATAGCTTTCACTATACGTTAAGAGTTCAAATTAAGCAACTGGAGCCGAATTTTATTGATGAAGTTATCTCTTACTTACCTTCCAGTTAGCCCACGGAAACACTATTCCCAACGTGAAGGTGCCAAGCAGAGCACCGTTCGCTATTCCTGATGTGCTGTAGGCTAGCTGTGAACAGGAAAGAGATCGTTCCATCACAGACACGTCAGTCACACACCATGGACACAAATAAACAATGAGTGGCATAAAAGCAGTTCCATTACTTCATAGGATGACATCGATACGTTACACAAGATTAATAAATCAATTGGGAGAACATTTCAGTGTAAAATATAATCAAGTAATCGTTATATCTAGAGAAGATAATGAACTGCTACACATCCAGGTGACCGATACAAGTCTTATCCATTACAAACTATCCTAAAATGAAAGTTCACTTTTTTAAAGAACTACGGTGCGGCGACTGTCTAGAGTCACTGCTTCGATAAAATTCTGATGGTCTCATTAGATACCGCTAGCTCTTTCGGTTTAGCTAACCCATCACAGTCAGCAAACGACAGTACGTCTTCATAACGGAAACAAAGGCAGACGCACTGTAATACACTTACAGACCGAATACGAGATAACAGGAATGGCTTAAGTAATTGAATTTGGTTTAAATTTGATGATATTGCTACTGAAAATTCTCTTTGCTACAATATACCCAGAAGTTACTGCAGAAACGATATATATTATGTTTTAGAGAGAGTTAAAAGAAACTTAAAAAAAAAAAAAGAAATTCAAAAAATGTCTGACAGATGGCGCTTCATCCGATCAGAAAAGCAATAATTAGCATAACAAATTAAGACAAAGCAAAGACGATGTTCTTTACAGGAAATGCTCAATATGTTCACCATCATTCCTCAACAATAGCTGTACTCGAGGAATAATGTGAACAGCACTGTAAGGCACGTCCGGAGTTATGGTGAAGCATTGGCGTCGGATTTTGTCTTTCAGCATCCCTAGAGATGTCGGTCGATCACGATACACTTGCGACTTCAGGTAACCCCAAAGCTGTGGTCTTGGGACCTGGGAGGCCAAGCATGACGGAAGTGGCAGCTGAGCTCACGATCTACACCAAACGACCGCGCAAGAGATCATTCACGCGTCTAGCAATATGGAGCGGAGCGCCAGCCTGCATAAAAATCGTACTTTCCAGCAGGTGTTTATCAGCCAGGCTGGGGATGACGCGATTCTGTAACCTATCTGCTTACCTCTCATCCATCACTGTGTCACGGTAGCAGTCAATGACATTTTGCTCTTCAGCGCCACCTGTCTGATATTATTTAAACTATCTAATATTACCTCATGTCATTCCAAGCATGTGTGTCAATTTTTACCTCCCTATCTACCATTATTCCGTGATTTATTAAGTTTTCAAATTTATACTGACTTTTTGATCGCACGGTATATAGTCGATGTAGAGGGCGCCACAAGCCATCACGTGAATTCGACTACGAGACTATCTCTGGTATTGACAACATTATTGCCAGAGAACAATCGATTGTTATTCCGCTGGTGTAACGCTGAAGTCCATATTCTATCTAATTTAACTGCTACCTCTTTCCTGTTAAAATTATTGCGGTGTATGTACATCTCGATTCCTTCTCTACATGTACGCGCGTAGAAATGGAAAGCTCTGTAAATGTGCGCATATTAATGAGAAGGTTTTGAGATGACGCTAGTCTTACTAAATTTTATTTCACGGTTGCCCTATTGGTAAACATGTTCCGCTATGACCGAATTCTCCGTATATCCCTGCTGGCAATTCCTTTTATGTTCATCCAGACGAGTGTTGACAGTTCTTTTTTAGTTCCGACGTATACAATACCACATCTGCAAGGAATTTCATACACACCTGGTGTATCTAATGGGTGTCCTACATCTTTTGCAGATCTTAAATATTCCTTTACCTTCCTGGTTGTCTGAAAATAGTTTCCACCTTATATTCGCTCAGCACTTTGCCAATTCGGCCTGTAACCGTGTTAATGAATAGAAGAAACTTTTTCTACAAAGAAGTAGACCGAGTCCTCCCCTGCAGGGAGAGTAGATACCAACAGTAACAACGACCGGGCAAGAGGATTTTCTTTTCATTCATTAACAATCTTACAGGTTGTATTAGAAAAGTGCTCTGCAAATATGGAGTGGAAACTATTTTCAGACCCACCAGGAAGGTAAAGGAATATTTAAGATCTGCAAAAGACGTACGACAACCTTTGGATACATCGGACGTGTATAAAATTCACTGCAGCTGTGGTTTAGTATAGAACTACAAAATATATTTCAACACTTGTCTCGCTGAATATAAGAGATATTGCCACCTAGCACATGCGGAGAATTCGGCCATAGCGGAACATGTTTACCACGAGGGCAACCATGAAATTAAATTTAGAAGACTAGCGTCATCTCGAAATCTTTTCATTAATATGCGCACACTTGTGGAGAAGGAAATTCAAATGTTCAAATGTTTGTAAAGCTTATGGGACTTAACTACGGGGTCATCAGTCCCTAAACTTACAAACTACTTATGAACTAGGACGGCACAAATATCCATGCCCGAGGGGGGGATTCGAACCCCCGACCGTAGTGGCCGTGCAGACCGTGACTGAAGCGCCTCAGTCCCCTCGACCACCCCGGCCGGCTGTGGAGAAGGATTCGGGATTTACCGCTATAATTTTAACAGGAAGGAGAAAACAATTAAATTAGAATTTGGACTTCGACATTACATAATCAGAATGAGCATCGATTCTTCCCTGGCAATAATGTTGGCAATACCAGAGATAGACCCGTAACCGACGTCACGTGATGGCTTGTGGCGCCGTCTGCATCGCCTATATATACGGCGCTCCTACTTTGTTTGATCGCAGTTCACCGCTTTACATTTGAGGATGTCTTCCGCAGCCGAAGACGACAATTCTACCAGGGTCTATAAGCCCGGAAATTTTAAGTGACGTTTCTTTTTATTTACTAAAACACTGTCAGTGATCGCATTTTTGCTAGAATCCACTTACATCGATAAATGCCATTTGGTTGCACATTAATTGGTAGTTTCAGGTATGGATTAAACACTTTTAATAATTGTAAATCAACTAAGATTCACTTAATTTGGAGGTGATAAACTAAATAGCAAAATTGAATTCACAGCACAGCGAAATATCTCTAAACAGCAAAACACAGCGAAATAGGGAAACAACATGGCTACGAGAATATTAAAGTAGACGTTGGTACAGATAGGACACAAGTGAATATCGGTGGAAACTCAAATAAAGCCTGTCGATTCACATTGATATATCGACTTTCAAACAGTCGCCAGACCGTGCGGTGATATTTGATGGCCGGCCGCTGTGGCCGAGGAGACTAAGGCGCTCCAGTCACGGTCTGCACGGCCACTACGGTCGGGGATTCGAATCCCCCCTGGTTATTTGTGCCGTCCTAGTTCGTAAGTAGTTCATAAGTAGTTTGTAAGTTTAGGGACTGATGACCCCGTAGTTAAGTCCCATAGACTACACAAACATTTGAACATTTGATATTTTATGAAACGGAAACGCAGTGTGTAGCTTTACGTGTGACTTACGGTTGCCCTTAAAAGCGCCAGAATTTGTTTCATACAGCATAAGTTTCGTCACGAAATGGATTAACTGACATGTTTTTTCACTGTTCCTCTGGCAGTTCCGTAGCACAGTGGTAGAGTACAAATCTGAAGGTCGCGGGTTCGATCCCCGTCAGGTCCTAGGATTTTTATCTGTCACTTTCCACTTCTTTCACCTCTGGCAATGTTGCTAATGTGAAAAATACTGAGTAGCACCGTGGTTCGGAACCCACGTTAAAATGTAGGTCCCCCTATAACTGGCTGGGAAAGTCAGTTCGAAGGTCGTAGGAAGGCAACGGCATACCACCTCCAAACAGGCCCATGCCTAGTAAAGCACTGTGGTGTTCAAACCAATCTTCGGATTGTTGACTGCTTTACCTTACCTGTGTTGTGGAAGTAAGGCATCATTGACAGTGGATTCCAATTTCGCCATTAGGGCCAGCGGTCGCCTTATGTACTGTAGTAATGGCTTTTACTGGTAAGTCCCATTTCACGATGAGTTTAACACTAGCATGATCGAAAGCTGGTTACCCGACGACTAAATCCAGCTAGTGACGATGCTATAGTTTTTTTTATTTATGTATCAGATTCATAAAATTAAAATGTTTCTTTAGATTTCATCACAATCACACGTGTCTCGCCTTTAAGCTATCAAATTTAGTCTCGCTTCGTGTCTTATTAGTAAATGACACCGAGTCACAGCTTCCCCTTTTCTGGGACGGAGAAACCACTGCATGACAGATATTCGGAGAATCATGATGTAATGTGTCGAGGTGTAACGTTTAATGAGCAATCTAAATGCACGCTTCTATAATGAATGTTTCCTCCGTTATCTGTAGTTGGAAATACGCATCTCACTGAAGTGGTAACAGTATTACGAAGTTGCATCATTTTCTTATCGCTATTGCTGATGAGAAATTTGTGATTGCGTTTCGGAAAGGTTGAACTCATATATTCCTCTAGGAAGGTAAAGCATTTAATATGCAGACGACGGAAACATAAAAAATGATTAATATACACTTTATTATCCTACATTCAAAACCTAGCTGGAAGGTGGTTACTGTCACCTCAAACGGAATTAAGAATTCGAAATATTCAGGCATCTCGACTGGTACAGGGTATTGAAATAATTTCAATGGTAAAGTTAAAAATTGGTTTTGGCATATATATGATTACGGATTCTCGGCTTTTTTTTAAGTATTATGGCAATACAAAGAACAAGATTTAACGATGTCTGTAATATAAACTTCTCTAGAATAAAGTAATTACATAATGTCCATTAAAACTTTTAAGGTCAACAATATTAGCTAGAGGTCCAACACGAAGCATATCTATTTATGTCAAAAGATCGCACGTGTTTTACAGCCCACTTTTAGATTTGTAGCTTTATAAGATTTTGCAAACATTTTGGACAAAAATAATACTCTAAATAATGAAAAATTAATTAATAAGAGTGTCTGAAACCCTTTTAGGTAGTGGTCGGTCTCGAACCACTGACCTAGAGCGTCACAGTCCAACGCATTGCCTACTACGCTACAGCTAACATTTAGAAGCTGCGTTCTTTAATTTCGTACTATTGATGGCTATTGTTAACTGATGCTAATATGGTATTTGTAGACACTAGATTATCATTTATTGTACGAAGAACGACGAGTTTTTTTTTTTAATTTTTCAGTGCGCCATTGCTTGGAAATGACAACGTGTAAGATGGCGTATGCCATAGAGAGTTCTGGGCGAGGAATGTCACGTGACATCTGCGACTGGCTGGTTTTCGTTAATTAAATGGAGGGTGTCAAAACACCGTTATTTTTGCAAACGATACGAGATATGAGAAAAATATAAGAGAGAAAAGTTGTAGATAATTTTCTCCTCTACAAATTCGGTTATTCAATTTTCGTGTCAGATGCATGGTTAAGCCGTTATTTTCATTTAAAATTCGAGCTGTCAAAAGACGATCGCAAATGCCCACTTTTAGTGTTACTACCGTAACCTAAAGTGGACCAAAAGCTCTGTATCACCAGGATTTTAGGGGTTCATAAAAATCGAATAGAGATATACCAAAGCATCATTTTAATTTCTTCATTGCTCATGAAAACAGATATTGACAATTTGTAAAACAATAAACTTGACGTCTGTATTTATGTTCTAGATCCCTAATACCTAGCAACACGTCTTCTTGCACTGATGCGTACTTGTATTCATCTTGGCGTACTGTCCACTAGCATCATGAAGGGAGTGTTGTTTCAGAATGTCCCAGTCCTGAACGACGATTCGGCGTAGATCTCTCATTTTGGTTGGATGATCGTGTCGTCCAAAAAGAGTCCTTTTCAATGTTTCCTACGCATGTTCTATAAGGTTCATTGCTGGAGAACATGCTGGCGATGTCTATCGTCGCTTGGCCGGCGCGAGCGTCGACTTGCGATACCGGCGCGCGCAATCTGAATGCCGCGCTTGTTAGTCCACGAAAATCTCGTTATCATGAATGAACGCATTCAGAGGGTGTGCTTGGTGAGCGCGAGAATTAATACGAGACCCTCACCAAAACGCTTCTGATATGGTGCACTATATGGCGGAGGATGTCATAGCTGTACAGTAAAGCCGTTTGATTGCCTTATACAATCACCAGCGCCGGCCGCGGTGGCCGAGGGGACTGCGGCGCGCCAGTCACGGTCTGCACGGCCACTACGGTCAGGGGTTCGAATCCCCCCTGGGGCATGGATATTTGTGCCGTCCTTAGTCGTAGCTAGTTCGTAAGTAGTTTGTCAGTTTAGCGACTGATAACCCCGTAGTTAAGTCCCATAAGCTCTACAAACATTAGAAAATTTTTGAACAATCACCAGTAGGGTATGGTGGCCCCACATAATCGCACCCCAAAACATCAGGGAGACACCAAATTGCTGCACTCGCTGAACGGTGTCTCTTAGACGTTCAGGTGACCAGGGCAAACGGAAAACCCTATCAATAAAGATACTACCCCAGAATTAGTAGGACAAGCGTTAGGTTAAATCTACTTTAAAGCAACTCTCGAGCGTCCAATATCAGAAGAAAGAAGGTTGCTAGGTTTATCAGCCCGACGATCGTCAGAATAAAGGCACATGCGAGTCTAACCTATTGAACAGCACTTTTTGCTTATTATGACGAGGTCATTAGCATGCTATTGGGCCCGACTGCATGGTGTCTTGGTGTGAAAGCTACACCTCTCCACAGACGTCGGGAGTGAATGTGCATGTATTGCAGCCTTTTAAGAACTGTTTGACAACGAAAACGAACTGAACTGAAATCCATACGTGGCGGACATCAGCCCTTGTGGTAGCCTTTGGGCGACAACAGCGAGACAAGTTATCGACAGTTATTCGCTTCTCTCTCTCTCTCTCTCTCTCTCTCTCTCTCTCTCTCTCTCTCCCTCTCTCTGTGCCTGTGTGTGTGTGTGTGTGTGTGTGTGTGTGTGTGTATGTGTGTGTGTGTGTGTGTACCTTCTCCACGTAGACAAAAATCCATTTGGTTCACTCCGAGACGTCTGGAAACCTCCCTCCTGATACAATTTAACAATGGCAGAACCACAGTCAACACAAGCAGTGTACCTCCTTTCTGATGTTATGACTGGACCTGTTCGGCCTTCTTACCCTCTCCATTATATTGCCACTGCTGATGTGTGGTTGTTTACATCTTTGTGCAGATTGAGTGGCATACACAGACAAACTAAGATACTATGTTCTTGACACAATACACACATTCGACGTCAGTGTTCAGGAGACCTTGGAAGCAAGATTATGCAACACTTGCTTTGAGGTGCGTCTAAACTAGCCGGAGCACTCACCTCTAGGACTGTGCCAAGTTGCTCAACCAGAAGGACGAGGACGCAGCTGATGATACCCACGACGAGCACGATGGCTTTCATGATGAGGTTCACCGTCCGATCCGTCGTCTTCTCCGACAGGTGCGGCTGCACGAAGTCCTCGTACACGGTTCCAGCCAGGGCGTTCATCGCACTCGACATGGAGCTGCAAGAAACAACGCCGGGTCACTGCAACAAGTCGCTCCAAAAGGTAAAAAATGTTCAAATGTTTGTATAGTCTATGGGACTTAACTACGGGGTCATCAGTCCCTAAACTTACAAACTACTTATGAACTACTTACGAACTAGGACGGCACAAATATCTATGTCCGAGGGGGGATTCGAACCGCGCCGACCGTAGTGGCCGTGCAGACCGTGACTGGAGCGCCTTAGTCCCCTCGGCCACCGCGGCTCCAAAAGGTACTCACTCGACGAGTATTTAGGCGATTACCTAGATCAACTCTCCGCTTTGCAGCTCCACAAAGAATGCCTTACAAATAAATGAGAATTTTACCCTCGATGGGCGTCATTTATAATAGGAAACCATTGTGCAACTACAGTGGCTCACCGTCTTTGCTATTTCTGAAGAAATTAAGAAATTGCAAGAATATATTCATCGTAGATCATCCTGCTCTCCTTTATTATACTGACGACGTAGCCCATTCCTTTTCGCTAATTGGTAAACGTAGGATGGGATCCACCTCTTCGGTACCCATAACTTTGCTACATGTAGTAGTTACGGTACAAATTCCTTTTCCATTTCTTACAATCGTATCTGATATAAATTTTGAAATTTATTCATGGTAATATAGAGTAATATTATTACATTTTCCTCGTATTAACAAACAGGTCCACAATATTGCTGTAGTCCAAACTTGGATCATAAATCTTATTTCCAATTTAAACCATTACAACATTGTAGTTTTTAAATTACTTATAAAACTAAAAAGAAGTAGCCATTGAAACTATAGTTCTCTTTCTACTTTTTATTTTATTTTTTTAACGTACCGTTAACACAGTATACTAAAGGGAAGACCTCACCAACGAGTACTCGTATATTCTCAAGCACAGAAACTGTTGTTGAGTCACTATTCGCCACAACGTCAGCGGTATGCACAAGTCAGCCCGCAACTACAAGAAGAAGCGATAAGTCGCTCCGCCGGCCGCGGTGGCCGAGCGCTCTGCGGCGCGCCAGTCACGGTCCGCACGGCCATTACGGTCGGGGGTTCGAATCCCCCCTCGGGCATTGATATTTGTGCCGTCGTTAGTCTTAGCTAGTTCATAAGTAGTTTGTAAGTTTATGGACTGATGACCCCGTAGTTAAGTCCCATAAGCTATAGAAACATATGAACATTTTTGATAAGTCGCTCGATAGTGCTTCGGTTGTCGAGGGCGTCTGCAGTCTCGGTACCTCTTTGCTTGCTTCACGCATCAGCTAATAGGAAGAAGGCAGAGCCGGCGCAAGGCACATGCGAAACGTGCGGCGGCACAGGGCGGCATTTTCCGAGGGGCGGCAAATCTGCACCCGTTTATTCTAATTTTTTTTTTTTTTTTTTTTTTTTTTTTTTTTTTTTTTTTTTTTTTTTTTTTTTTAGGACAAACTCAACATTCATGTCCAAGAGGGGATTCGAAACCAAACCCCGGAGGGAACGGCTTCGGGAACTGTGGCATGGCGCGTCGACTACCTGCCGGCCACCCCTGTTGAAGAAGGGGAGGGAGGACTGATTTCTTCCTCGCCACTGTAGCTGCACCGCCGTGTTTACGCCGGAGGAACAGAAAGGGGGAGCAGGCCAGTATTCTTATGACTGGAGCGCTGCCAGCCTTTTAAAGCGCCGTGCATTTACTTACAGCTAATTTTGCAGAAGAAGAAATCTAATTTGGAAATTCGAATGCAATGTTCGATACTGCAATTATGTGTTAAGCGTGAAGAAAGTTTGCTAAGCCCTTCAATGGCAGTTTCCCATTGGTTTATTCTTCCCGAATTATGGAAAGAAATCGTTGAACGTTACTACAGTCAAACATATCCAACACCTACAATGGCTACAATTATTCCGAATGGCTAAATACGTTGCGAGTAATTACAAGGGATAAAGACATTGGTAGTATGCCTGGTATAAGTTGGCTTTCGACGTATTTTTAAAAAAATTTGCTATCCGTTTCTGAGTGATGTCAAAGTTTTGGTATTTGAGACATGAAACACCTGTCTCCGCCTGCATGAACAACAATTGAGCTAAATTCACAAGGCTTATTAAAATTAGCTAGATTTCTTCAATCAGGTTTGATTTCATTTTTGAGCTGGTGCCCAGCGACTTTTTTGTACAAATACGTAGAGAATGTCACCAATCAGTCGCAATTTTTGATTTTATTTTCCAAATCTACATAGATTTCGGGCACAGTGTGGGTATTCTCAGTGCTGTCAACATGACGGTTTAGTTGTAAGCACATATTAAAAGCTTTGAGACTGGCCACTCAGTGGCCGAAACCAAGGTAGATCTGAAAAGTAAAAACGAAAATTGCGATTGATTGCTGACATTTCCTACAAATTCGTTTACATAAAATTCCACAAACGATCTGAAAAAAATAACACACAAAAAACGGGGTGGGGGGGGGGGGAGAGGCAGTTTAGCAGCTGGCACGGGGCGGCACTTGCGCTTGCGCCGGCCCTGAAGAAGTGCGCTTCCCTACGAGTACTTAAACCGGCGCACCACAGAACCACACAAGCTACTAAGCTGATCCACGAGTTTGACAGTTCCAGGAAGTTCGTCTACGAGAGCCAGCAGTCTACTTAGGACATAGTCGGAACAATATTCTATTGCCTAACAGAACAGTTTATTATTACACTGAAAAACTGTGTAATAGTTAACCCTTTCCAGCCCAAATTTTGCGAACAAAGGTATTTATTTGCATATTTATAATCATAGCGATTCGAATAATGTATATTTTTTGGAATATTTGAGATTTTTGTTTTGTTTTTGGAGGGAAATAAGCGATGACTTCATATGGCATCATTGTGCAGAATATGTTTCCTTTGCGATACTTAACACCTATTGCAAACTGTTTACTACTAATTTAGATATTTTACAATAATTTATTAATGAAATATTCAAATTATTTTGTTTCCTTTACCTTGATATAATATTTTGGTAGTCTTCTTTTTTACATTCTACCTTAGCAATACATATTTTGTCAATCCGTTTTAGCCTAATGCTCCTCTGTTTTCTTGAAGAAATGGTAGCCAAGCTTACCGCAATGAATTTTGGAGAGTCATGCAGTATTCTTTATAATCTTTGGTCAAATGGTTGGGCCAATAGTATCAGATAAAGATGATGATGCCATATAGCATCATTGGGATGGAAAGGGTTAAGAAGACTTTGTACCATCACAAACACAGCAAAGTTGAATATTCATTTAATTTGTAATAAAATTCTCTGAACTAATCAGTTCTTTTAGTTACAGGCCCATTACCACATGCTTGCTCTTCACGGCCCACCTACTTCTGTGGTCGCAATCCGGAGATATAAAAGAAACTGCAAGAAAAACCACTTAATACTTAAAGGTATAGGATCTGAGATGTTATTTCTCAGATGATGAAAATTAGATGGGTAGATCACGTAACAAATGAGGAGGTGCTTAACTGAATTGGGGAGAAAAGGAGTTTCTGGCATATCCTGACTAAGAGGAGGGATATATTGGTAGGACACATTGTGAGACATCAAGGAATTGTTAACTTAGCATTAGCAGGAAGTGAGTGGGGTAAAACTCGTAGAGGGAGGCCAGAAGAGGAATAAAGTAAGGAGACTGCTAAGGATGTTGGTTGCCGTTCATATTCTCAGATGAAGAGGCTTCCACAGGACATAATTACATTTGGAGTTGCATCAAACCAGTCTGCGGAGGACTGAAGACCCCAAACACAATAAACCGCAAGAAACCTCGCACATACCTTGCGAGACAAAAATTTAAAAAAAAAGTTTATAGAAATGAGAGAGAGAGAGAGAGAGAGAGAGAGAGAGAGAGAGAGAAAGAAATTGATGCACTAAGAACGAGTGGCCAAATTTTATCCCACTTTGGGAGCGACAATATCATTGATGTGGGACTAATTGGTTTACACGACTCGGTAATATGTAGAGCACCCACCAGAGTGCATTCCTGATGTCACCGTAAAGTTAGTACGAGTCAGCTGGAATGCGTTTCTGAAGAAAGACGTTTATGTAGAGTGTGAAGCACCTGTGATGCCTTGCAGGCTTGTTGAAAATTTATCAACCAACTGAATGTAAGTGACAGTAGCAGCATCGTGGATTGCGTGAAGCGGGTGGTTGCACAGTGGAATTAGCACACATATATAACATCAGGGACCCAATGTTTGAATTAGTGAGTACAAGACGGCACCCAATACATATAACATCAGGGACTCGATGTTTGAATCAGTGAGTACAAGACGGCACCCAGTAATGTCTAAGAGGTTCAAATCGCCAAAGAAAGACCATCCTGAGGGAGGACCGTCCTGTGGTGTGCAAGCAAAGCCGGATCGCATGACCCCGGCTCCTGCCATGCGCGAATATGTACTGGAGACCCCACAAAATCATGTGAGTTCCCACCAAGTGTCTCGACGACTCACATCTGCAGGATGTCTTTCACACCAAAACACCTACAGCAGGTGCTTGCAGGCATGCTTGTACAGAGGACGAATGCTCTCGTATCATGTGTTCAGTTATGAGTCCTACTCCTTCCTCAGCCTCCGCTGATCATCTGGTTCTGGCAGTGTTAACGGGAGAGAGCACATGCTGCCAAAATTGTGGAGAAGTCTCTGGCAGTATGATGTGGGAAGCCATAGGATATGCAATCAGGCCACTTCTAATCGTGCTTTGGCAGACGGGGCAGTGATACGTCATGGACATTCGGTGCCCACACTTCCTATCGCTGATGGCATAACATCCAGGGACGGTTTTCCAACAAGATAATCCACGCCCAAACACAGAAGTTTTGTCTATGGTCCAACCGAGGATAGCAAGCTGCCCAGACCAATGCATCATTGAGGATCTGTGGTATTTAATATTTATTCATCCCTGAAACACAATAACGAACTACAGTCTCATAAATTATTGACCAAAATGTATCAATTTTAAGAGTTTGTTCCGACCATAACTTATTGATCATGAACTGTAGGCTGAAACTGAAAAAAAGAGATGGGACTTAGATAAATTGAGGGAACCTGAGGTTCTTAAGAATTTCAGAGGGAGCTTTAGGCAACAACTGGCAGAAACGGGGGGGGGGGGGGGGGGGGGGGAATAAAACAGTAGAAGAGGAATGCGTAGCATTGAGAGATGAAATAGTGAAGGCACCAGGGGACAAAATACGTAGAAAGGCATGTCCTAAAAAATCATTGGATATCACAGGAAATACTAAATTTAATTGATGAAAGGAGAAAATATAAAAAATGCAGTAAATGAAACAGGCAAAATCGATTACAGACGAATAAGAAATAAGACGGACAGGAAGTGCAAAATGGCTAAGCAGGAGTGGCTAGACGCCAAATGCAAATCTGTAGAAGAATGTATAAGAAGGGGAAACGTAGATACTGCCTACAGGAAAATAAAAGAGACATTTGGGGACAAGAAAAACAGCTATAGGAATATCAAGAACTCAAATGAAAAACCAGTTCTCAGCAAAGAAGGGAAAGCTGAAAGGTGGAAAGAGTAGATAGAGGTGCTCTACAAAGGAAATGAACTTCGAGACAATGATGGAAGAGGAAGTAGATCAAGATGAAATAGGAAGTACTATACGGAGAGATGAATTTGACAGAGCACTGAAAGACCTAGGTCGGAACAAGGCCCCGGGAGTAGATGACATTCCCTCAGAGCTACTAAAGTCTCTGGGAGAGCCAGTCATGACAAAACTTTTTCACCTGGTGTGCAAGATATATGAGACAGGTGAAATACCCTCAGATTTTAAGAAAAATGTAATAATCTCCATTCCAAAAAAATCTGGAGCAGGCAGGTGTGAAAATTACAGAACCATCAGTTTGATAAGTGATGGTTGCAAAATTTTAACACGAATTATCTACAGGAGAATGGAAAAGCTGGTAGAAGCTGACCTCGGGGAAGATCAGTTTGCATTCAGGAGGAACATAGGAACCCGGGAGGCAATACTCACTCTACGACTTGTCTTAGAAGATAGATTAAGGAAAGGCAAACCTACTTTTTAGCTATTGTAGATTTAGAGAAAACTTTTGAAAATGTTGACTGGAATACACTCTTTCAAATTCAGAAGTCAGCAGGGGTAAAATACAGGGATAGGAGAGCTATTTACAACTTGTACAAAAGGCAGACCGCAGTTATCAGACTCGAAGGGCATGAAAGTGAAGCATTAGTTGGGAAGTGAGTAAGACATGGTTGTAGCTTTTCTCAGATGTTATTCACTTTGTACATCGAGCAGGCTGTGAAGGGAAGCAAGGAAAAATTTGGAATAGAGATTAAAGTTCAGGGTGAAGAAATAAAAACATTGCGTTTTGCCGATGACATTGTAATTCTGTCAGAGACAGCAAAGGACCTGGAAGAGCAGTTGGATTGGAATGGACTGTTTGTTGAAGAGAGCGTATAACATGAACATTAACAAGAGCAAAACAAAGATAATGGAATGCAGTCTTAGAGAATCAGACGATGCTGAAGGTAACCAAGAAATGAAGGTGGTAGATGATTTATGTTACTTGGGTAGTAAAATAACATATGACGGTGGCAGTACAGAGGAAATAAAATGGCAATGGGAAGAAAAGCATTCTTGAAAAAGAGAAATTTGTTAACATCGAATATAGATTTAAGTGTAAGGAAGTCTTTTCTGTACGCATTTGTGTGGAGTGTCGCCTTTTATGGGAGTGAAACATGGACGATAAACAGTGAAGACAGGAAGAGAATAGAGGCTTTTGAAATGTGGTGCTATAGAAGAATGTTGAAGATTAGGTGGGTGAATCGCATAACTAATGATGAGATACTGAACAGAAATGGTGAGAAAAGGATTTTTTGGCATACCTTGACTAAAAGAAGGGATCGATTGGTAGGACACATTCTTAGACAGGGACGAATCGTAAATTTAGCATTGGAGGGAAGTGTGCGGGGTAAAAATAGCAGAGGGAAACCAAGAGACGCATATAGTAAGCAGATTCAAATGGTTGTGGGTTGCCGTTCTTATGAGGAGATGAAAAGGCTTGCTCAGGATAGAGTAGGGCGGAGAGCTGCATCGAACCAGTCTCCGGACTGAAGACCATAACAATAACATTAAATAAAGAATTAAATTGATTAGACAAATTTTATCCTATCTTCCCTGGCTGAAATGAACGGAAAGTTTGGCCGTACCTTTTTGTAACACCCTGTATTTCACGGAAAAATGTTCTAAAACGGGTCCGTCATCCCGATGAACGATGGAATGAAAATATAAAATGGGAGAAAACACATTTCCATCCAGTCCTAATTGGTGCACGGCTTTTTTGTCAGGGAGTGGAAACAGAAAGTGAAGAGACATGAACCACCATGGTGTGGAGAGGCGGCAATCAGGTAACTTCTAATCGTGCTGATGGCACAACAGGATAACCACGCCCAAACACAGAAGTTCAAATGTTCAAATGTTTGTTAAGCTTATGGGACTTTACTACGGGGTCATCAGTCCCTAAACTTACAAACTACTTATGAACTATCTAAGACTAAGGACGGCACAAATATCCATGCCCGAGGGGGGATTCGAACCCCCGACCGTAGTGGAACACAGAAGTATTGTCGATGGTCTGCCTACACTATGTTGAGGTCCAACTGAGGATAGCAATGCATCTTTGGGATTTTAATATTTATTGCTTCCTGAAATACAATGATGAACTGCAGTCTCATAAATGATTAACCAAAATGTATTAATTTTAAGAGTTTGTTAATTAAATAAAGAAGTAAATCGATTCGATAATTTTTACCCTATCTTCCCTGGCTGAAACGAACCAAAATATGGTTGAAAACAGGTCCGCCATCCACATGAGTGATAGAATGAAAATGTAAAAGGGGAAAAAACACGTAGTTTCATTTATTTCCATCCAGTCCTAGTTCGTGCACTGTTTTTCTTTTTGTGGTGTCGCACAAGTCCAAAGTGCGCGCCACCTACTTTCGCCGCGCGCCGCCATGCACGCACGGCGCGGCGTTCTTACGACGCCAGCCACGAGCGCCCTTTGCTGCAACTCCGCTCGTGGCCACCACTGAACGACATCGTTCACTTGGGACTGAGATAGGGACCGGTTAAGAACTTCGGAATCAGATAGGCACTAGTGAAGACTTGGCTAGGCAGGCCTCTAGCTCAACTATGTATCAGCATTCTGCAGTACTGAGCTATGTAAAAGTTAAGTATTGTATAAATTCTGTGCAATATATATCTCGTTCTAATTTACTCTAGTGTTTCTAGTTTCTGCTGTCCCACTGGCTGCTCACCTTCGTACCTGCACAAGTGTGCTTCCTTTATTCCTGTGTCGGTCTTCCTACTCGGCCACCGACACCTACGACGGAAACGAGACACAAAAGTGGCGACGAGGATGGGATACAAAACTTTTCTCTGGGAGTGAAAACAGAACTTGAAGAGAGATGAACCAACTTGGTGTGGAGAGGCGGCGGCGTTTACCTGAGTGCGGCGCTGAAGACGCCGGCCACGTAGAGGCCGGGCAGCGCGGGCACATGCGACGCCACCTGCATCACGTAGTGCGGCACCAGCTGGTCGGGGCGCTGGATCGCCTGCAACACCCACACACACCTATCATGACAAACAGACCGACACCTGACGGGTCTCCCTACACCGAGCGTGTCCGGATTGCAACTGAAGTCTGTGGGACACTCGAAACAAGTCTCTGTGAGTGAAATACAGGGTGTTACAAAAAGGTACTTCTAATTGTTAGCTGTAGCGTAGTGGGCAATGCGTAGGAATATGACGCTGAAGGCCAGTGGTTCGGAACCCGCCACTACACAATTTTTTTTCTTAAAAGGGTTTCAGACACTCTTATTAATTGATTTTTTATTATTTAGATTATTATTTTGGTTCAAAATGATTGCAAAAACTCATAAAACTACAAATCAGTTCGACTTTTTTGTGCAGAATCAGCAGCAGGTTCACGCCTCAAAGCATTACTCCTGAGTCACACTGCACACAAGGTGTAAGTAAGCAGGTGGGGGGCACTGGCGATTCGACAGAGGACCGCTGAACAAGTATATGATGTCCAATAAAAATATAGTTCATTTACTTTCCTTACCGTGTTACGGGCGATTCTTGTGGTTTACGTAACACAGGCCACTTCACGATGCTGGTTTTTCGTGGTTTGTTGGAAGACGACCCACTGGAAGCGCGTGTTGATCATATATGATGGAGCGCCGCCTCATTTTTCTCGCGCTGCTAGAACGATTTTACATCAGCGATTCCGAATCAAATCGAATGTGCTCGCTCTCTTGACTTCACTCCATTAGACGTCTACTCATGGCGTCATCTAACTGCCATTGTGTATACCACAGCTATTTTCTACAAGAATATGTTATGAATTTGGGAGGGGAGGCTGTTCATAAAAATATCACTATCAAGGCGCCTGATTCCTCTCCTGAAAACTGTCTTTGTCTCTCAGAATAATACCAATGTTGCTCTGTAAATTTACACGAACAAAATACTTCATGAGAATTCGATATATAATTCTGTACTATTACACATATTATTGAAGAAACAATGGTTCCTACTTTTTTTTTTGTGAGGGTAGAAACACAACAGTAGGATACACATTCCTACCCAACCAGCGATTACATATACAGGGTGAAGGTACGGCGAAACTTTCAGGAAACATTCCTCACACACAAAGAAAGAAAATATGTTATCTGGACATGTGTCCGGAAACGCTTAATTTCCATGTTAGAGAAATTCCTGCCTCGGCCGCCGTCCTGTTAACACCTCCGGGACAGCGGGCCGTTTGTTTACGTGTGCGACGAGCGGTGCTTCGCGGTGGCTGCGGCAGGTTTGTGGTTGATTTGTAAGTATGGAATTCGATAATTCCGAAGAACGACATAACAACGTTCAATGTGAGTTCGACAGCAGCGTTGCTAGGCCGTCAGCTTACGATATTCATCAGTGCTTAAAAAACGAAATGCGATTACTCGAAAAGGACGTTCTTGGTGTACAACTAAGACACTTTTCTAAATTCCGTGTTTCTAAAATTGAAATCTGCCGATATGTGTGACGCTCTGGTTCAATACAACGACGGTATCAGGAAGATCAAGCACTTTGATGGTACAGTGAGTAGTGTCAAGATATCTAGTGCTGGATATGGCATACGTACTATCCGCGTTTTTAACTTGCCATTCGAAATTAGGAATGATACCATTAAGAGACATTTAAGCCCGTATTGTAATGTAATTGACGTAACGAAGGAAAAGTGGTCAAGTGCTTACGTGTAGCAAGTAGACAACGGCGTGCGAAGTGTCAGGATGATAATGAGGACACATATCCCGTCATTTGTTTACGTTAACGGTCATCGAGCGTTTGTCACTTACAGAGGGCAACCTCAGACGTGCTGTTTTTGCAATTGTACGCTTAATTTCCATGTTAGAGCTCATTTTATTACTTCTCTTCAAATCACAGTAATCATGGAACGGAAACACACAGCAACAGAACGTACCAGCGTGACTTCAAACACTTTGTTACAGGAAATGTTCAAAATGTCCTCCGTCAGCGAGGATACATGCATCCACCCTCCGTCACATGGAATCCATGATGTGCTGATGCAGCCCTGAAGAATGGCGTGTTGTATCACAACCGTCCACAATACGAGCACGAAGAGTCTCTACATTTGGTACCGGGGTTGCGTAGCCAAGAGCTTTCGAATGCCCCCATAAATGAAAGTCAAGAGGGTTGTGGTCAGGAGAGCGTGGAGGCCATGCAATTGATCCGCCTCTACCAATCCATCGATCACCGAATCTGTTGTTGAGAAGCGTACCAACACGTCGACTGCAATGTGCAGGAGCTCCATCGTGCATGAACCACGTGTTGTATCGTACTTGTAAAGGCACATGTTCTAGCAGCACAGGTAAAGTATCCCGTAAGAAATCATGATAACGTGCTCCAGTGAGCGTAGGTGGAAGAACATGAGGCCCAATCAAGACATCACCAACAATTCCTGCCCAAACGTTCACAGAAAATCTGTGTTGATGACGTGATTGCACAATTGCGTGCGGATTCTCGTCAGCGCACACATGTTGATTGTGAAAATTTACAATTTGATGACGTTGAAATGAAGCCTCATTCGTATACACTAAAATGAGCTCTAACATGGAAATTAAGCGTTTCTGGACACATAATTTGTCCACATAATTTATTTTCTTTCTTTGTGTGTGAGGAATGTTTCCCGAAAGTTTGGCCGTACCTTTTTGTAACACCCTGTATATGTAATCGTTGGTTGGGTAGGAATGGCATGTCTACCTGAGCTGCTTTTCGATTGTTGCGGTGTTGCTGCTGTGCACGACTATAGGACACGTGAAGAAAGTCTCTGCGGGTGAAATGTTCCCATTGGTTACGTAAGAATGGCATACCTGTCTGTGTTATCTTTTATTGTCGTGGTATTTCTGTTGTGCGTGGCTAGGGGAAGCTTGAAATAAGTCTCTGCATAAAAAATATATCTATTCGTTGGTTAGGATGGAATGCCATATCTATTTCAGATGCTCTTTGATCCTTGTTGGCGTTCCTGCGTAGCTATGGCAAACATGAAATAAATCACTGTAGGTGAAATACATACATTCGGTGGTTAACGAGGAATGGCATGACTGTCTAATAATAATAATAATAATAATAATAATATGGTTTTCTGTTCCGCAGGACCTAACTGCTGAGTAAGACTCAATAGTTATGGTACAAGTGAATACATCAAGCTTAACACAAGAATGGTAAAACAAAATTTTTAAGTAGTCCTACGCACACGATAATCTTAAGACTAAATGAAAAGAATCAATAACGAAAAACAAAGGAATTGCTAAACTTTTATAGGAGTTCCTCGACAAAATAAAAGGAGTGATCCATCACGTAATACTTCAATTTAGATTTGAAAGCGTATGGGTTAGTGGTAAGATTCTTTAGTTTTTGTTGCTGCTTATTGAAAATAGATGCTGCAGAATACTGCACACCTTTCTGCACAAGTGTCACGGTGGTGTGATACAGATGTAGATTTGACTTCTGTCTAGTATTCACCGAGTGAAAGCTACTAACTTGTGGGAATAAGCTGATATTATTAACAACAAACGACATTAAAGACAAAAACGTATTGTGGCGCCAGTTTAAAAATTCCCAGACTACTGAAAAGGGGTCGACATGACGTTCGTGAACTTACACCACATATTGCTCGAACCGCCCGTTTCTTAGCCAAAAATATCATTTTTGTTTCAGTCGAACTACTCCAAAAAATAACGCTGTACGTCATAAGTGAGTGAAAGTAAGCGTACTAGACTACTTTTCATGTTGAAAAATCACTTTTTTCAGATATTTGTTCTAATGATAAATATAGCAGAATTTAGTTTTGGAACAAGATCCTGAACATGGGCTTTCCACGACAGATTACTGTCTATCTGAACACCTAGAAATTTGAACTGTTCAGTCTCACTTATCATATGCCCATTAAGTATAATCAGACTCTCAAATTATGTGTTAGAAATTATGTGTTAGAAATTGTAAAAACTGAGTTTTACTGTGATTTAACATCAACTTGTTTTCAGAAAGCCATGAACTTATCTCTCGAACTGAGTCTCTTATTAAATTTGTTTTGTTCCCTCCAGAGAAAAAGCGTACCTAAATATTGATATTGAGAGTTTGCTTCTGTGTTAACTAATGTAATTTTCTTTATAATTTTTTTTAGTGTAAATGAGGAAACATGTTTTGGTTGAACATTCGTGCTGTCACTTCGTATTGAGGAAGAAACTGTTCATATTTTGTGCATACTTTGATGTCACTAAAACACAGTTCATGTGTTAAAGTAACACTGTCACGCAATCACTGCTGCCTGGCACTCAGCGATTCGAAAATCGTTGTTAGTATTCTCACACAGAAGCTCTGGCAGTCCCATTGCGCAAACCATATACAAACATCATGCCAGAATACTCTGCATGCGTGACGATTCGTGGCATTTTCTCTGCACTTAACTGTATTGTTAGTTCATGAAACAACAATGAAGTACCTTGCACGAAGAATAGCACTATCGAACTTACTTGAGGTGAACAACTGCACCATGCTCAAGTGAACTGCATACTCATACGGTTACCTGGAAAAGGTTAAGAAAAGAGCACAAGTTTGTTAGAAGGAGTACTTCCCGTCAAAGCTTGTACTTTTCCTTCTGACCCACCCTGTGTAATTCCGGCGATGACCATCAATGATATCTGCACTCCATATGCAAACACAGCCCAACTCTTATGTGAATAGGTGAAATTGAGTAAAGAGGGCAGTGGCCAAGAACAAAACGTCAGCAGTGCTGTGTCGTTAAGCTGAGAAGTGGGTGTCACGGAAGGCCTCCTAGAACAGTCTGTGCAACTGTGGATGTCGCTTTGTCAGGATGGCGAAATGGTAAGCGAATCTGCCTGGTATGGAGTACCGAAAGATGGCTAAAGCTGGAGATAAGTTCAGTTGAAATTTATACTAACTGGGAAATGGTGTTCAGAAAAGATACATTGAATGACGTAGGTAGTGGTATATTTAATGCTGTTACAGGCGGTATACCATGTAAAGAAATTGAAGTAGATTGCTCCTGTGAGTTGGTATGGATAAATATATTTTCAAAACCGGAGGCAAGCATAAAACATTGTCCTAAATGTATTGAACGCAATCTCCGAAAATTATCTCGAGCAATTTGTTCATGAACCCACTAGAATAGTAAATGGTTGTGAGAACATACTTCACATCCTAGCAACAAATAATCCGTAGATAATAAAGAGCATCTAAACTAACATAGGGATTAGCGAACAGAGTTGTCATACTGAGAATGAATATCGGACTATCCAAATCCACCAAAATTAAAAGAAAAGTATATTTGTTCAAAAAGCAGATGAAAAATCGATTAACGCTTTCCTCAGTCAGAAGTTCCAGTCTTTCAAAACTAACAATGTAAGTGTAAATCAGATATGACTTACATTCAAAGAAATAATATCGACAATCATTGACAGATTCATACGAAAAAAATTAACAATACAGGGGGCTAACACACTATGGTACACAAAACCGGTTAGATCACTGTTTCAAAAGCAAAGAAAAAAGCGTGCCAAATTTAAGCGCACAAAAAGTCCATAAGACTCACGAATAATGTAGCCTTAAGTAGTTCGGGAACGAACTAGTTCGCAAGAGCGCTCCCACAGGCGAACTACGTGAACTAGTTCGCAGATCCCTCGCCTCTTAGTTCGTCCGCTTCTTTTCCGAAGACTGACGGGGAACAGCGAGAGGACGCGAGAGCGCGCAGAATTGCGAATTCCCTTCTGCCAGTTACCTCCATTTCGAGCTGAGATGCAGCTCAGCTGTAGTTTCATAGTTCACTGCCACAAGAAATCTATTTTAAAAATATAGTACTACCAGTACTCTGTATGCCAAGTAGTTGAATACCATTGTATCACCCATTCGTGTAAATAATTGGTTTATTTGCCTAAGTATTTCATGTCAAATTGTCCAAAAATACGGGTAATAGCACACGCTTTGGCAACACTGATTCATTATATAAATAAGCTGTCATAGAAAGAAGAGCTCTTTTAGTAGCGGTAGCAAAATCCAAAAAGAGCGGACGAACTACAAGGAGCGGACGAACTAGGAGCAGCGGACGATTATGCCAAACGTAACTCGCTTCATAGTTCGTTGGATTCTTTTCCGAAGACCGACGATCATTAGCGAGAGGGCGCGTAGCAGAATTAAAAATCACGTGTTTGCCTTCTGCTGATGAGACATTTTGAGGTGAGCGTGTGTCTGCTAGATTACATAGTTCAGTGCTACAAAATTTCTGCTTTGAAGTATTCTGCACTCTGCAATATCTGACTAATAAAGTCCATAATGCCAAGATATAGAGATAACCCCAAACTTAAACGCGAGAAATTATCCGCAAACTGTATCTTTTGGTTTGCGTGATATCGTTAGCGGCTCAGGCAGCAAGCGCATGAAGCAGCTAGGTGGGGGAACTTCCCCTCCACCTGCACGCGCAGACCACGCCGCTCAGCCGTCACTGGGAGCGGACGAACTAAAGGAGCGAACTAGTTCGCAGCAGAGCCGCGAACTAAAGTGAACGCTCCCAATCGCGAACTATTATGCGCAAGCCTACAATAAAGTATACTAGCAGCAAAACACAATACCTTCGTTACACGATAAAAATGGTGATGCTACTAATGTCAGGTCTGCTAAAGCAGAATTTCTTAACACAGTTTACCGAAATTCTTTCTCGAAAGAAGATAAAGCAAATACTCCAGAATTCGTATCAAGAACAGCTTCCAGCATGCCTAACTTAGAAGTAGATACCCTTGGAGTATTGAAACAACTTAAATCACTTAACAAAAGTAAGTCTCCAGTCCCGACTGTATACCAGTTAGGTTTCTTTTAGAGTATGCTGATGCAATAACCCCTGTAAAGAGTCAAGTTATCCTCACTGTCATTTCCTGCATATTCCGACCTCACAATCACATTCTACTTGTCAAGACGAATCTTATGAATATAAAACTAGATGCGGTACGGACATTTTCAATGATAATAATTACAGTTTGATATGCAAATTACGAAATCATGTCGCAAGTGTACAAGATAAACAAGGCTGAAGCATACTAGTTAACAAACATCCGAAGTTTTTGTAAAGCAGAGGCAAGGCAGCCGCACAGCAAGGGCACGTGAGAAAGCGCAGGTGGGCAGAAGTTCCCACAAGAGGCCACCTCAGGCGGTCTTACACACAAAACCAACTCAAAAATCCTCCTTTCACTTTGGGTAAACACAACAATTTCTAAAACTCTTTGAAAGCCGTTTAAAAAGAACCAGATAATTGTTTTTTTCTCACAAAGCATGTTTACTTGCAACTTGTTAGGACGCAAGAGAAAAGTGAATTTCAGACGGTGCTGTTTAGTTTGAGAGGAATACCTAAACGAGACGTTAGTTGACTCACTATTGGTCGGCGAGCCATACGGTGTTTTAAAACGCACTATGCCAATTCCAGGTGAGCCACTGACGGGGCATGCCAGTGTCCCCGAAATACGAGGTGCATTCAAGTTCTAAGGCCTCCGATTTTTTTCTAATTAACTACTCACCCGAAATCGATGAAACTGGCGTTACTTCTCGACGTAATCGCCCTGCAGACATACACATTTTTCACAGCGCTGACGCGATGATTCTATAGCAGCGGCGAAGACTTCTTTAGGAGTCTGTTTTGACCACTGGCAAATCGCTGAGGCAATAGCACCACGGCTGGTGAATGTGCGGCCACGAAGAGTGACGTTCATTAACGGAAAAAGCCAAAAGTCACTAGGAGCCAGGTCAGGTGAGTAGAGAGCATGAGGAATCACTTCAAAGCTGTTATCACGAAGAAACTGTTGCATAACGTTAGCTCGATGTGCGGGTGCGTTGTCTTGGTGAAACAGCACACGAGCAGCCCTTCCCGGACGTTCTTGTTGCAGTGCAGGAAGGAATTAGTTCTTCAAAACATTTTCGTAGGATGCACCTGTTACCGTTGTGCCCTTTGGAACGCAATGGGTAAGGATTACGCCCTCGCTGTCCCAGAACATGGACACCATCATTTTTTCAACACTGGCGGTTACCCGAAATTTTTTTGGTGGCGGTGAATCTGTGTGCTTCCATTGAGCTGACTGGCGCTTTGTTTCTGGGTAGAAAAATGGCATCCACGTCTCATCCATTGTCACAACCGACGAAAAGAAAGTCCCATTCATGCTGTCGTTGCGCGTCAACATTGCTTAGCAACTTGCCACACGAGCAGCCTTGTGTTCGTCCGTCAGCATTCGTGGCACCCACCTGGATGACACTTTTCGCATTTTCTGGTCGTCATGCAGGATTGTGTGCACAGAACCCACAGAAATGCCAACTCTGGAGGCTATCTGTTCAACAGTCATTCGGCAATCCACCAAAACAATTCTCTCCACTTTCTCGATCATGTCGTCAGGCCGGCTTGTGCGAGCCCGAGGTTGTTTCGGTTTGTTGTCACACGATGTTCTGCCTTCATTAAACTGTCGCACCCACGAACGCACTTTCGACACATCCATAACTCCATCATCACCACATGTCTCCTTCAACTGTTGATGAATTTCAAATGGTGTCACACCAAGCAAGCCGGCTGCGGTGGCCGAGGGGACTGAGGCGCTCCAGTCACGGTCTGCACGGCCACTACTGTCGGGGGTTCGAATCCCCCCTCGGGCATGGATATTTGTGCCGTCCTTAGTTGTAAGTAGTTCATAAGTAGTTTGTAAGTTTAGGGACTGATGACCCCGTAGTTAAGTCCCATAGACTCTACAAACATTCGAACACCACGCAAATTCAGAAAACGAATGATTGCACGCTGTTCAAGTAAGGAAAACGTCGTCATTTTAAGTATCTAAAACAGTTCTCATTCTCGTCGCTCGCGGTAAAATTCCATCTGCCGTACGGTGCTGCCATCTCTGGGACGTATTGACAATGAACGTGGCCTCATTTTAAAACAATGCGCATGTTTCTATCTCTTTCCAGTCCGGAGAACAAAATCGGAGGCCTTAGAACTTGAATGCACCTCGTATATACACAAGCGGAGCGGAAGAAATACACAGACACTCGCCCTCGCGCCGGCTGTGTGTGTCGTCGTGCACTAGCGGTGCAACACTCTTGCAGTGATTTCTTGAGCGAAGAGGCGATAAAGACTCCGGCGCAGCGTTGAACGGTACAGAGCACCTCTGCCGTGGAGCGGATTTGGGGGAATCTGCAGTAGAGAGTGTGGTGTCGCACAAGTCTAAAGTGCGCGCCACGTACTTTCGCCGCGCGCCGCTATGCACGCACGGCGCGGCGTTCTTACGACATCAGCCACGAGCGCCCTCTGCTGGAACTCCGCTCGTGGCCGCCACTAAACTGCATCGGCCACTTGGGATTAGGACAGGCACCGATTAGGACTCATCAGTAGGCAGGCCTCTATCTAGTCTGCTGCCCTCCAAGTTAAGTAATGTATTATTTCTACGACATATATCTCTTATACTAATCTAGCTTACTGTTTCTAGTTTCAGCTGTCCCACTGGCTGGTCACCTCCGTACGTGCACACGTGTGCATCCTATTTCTCTGTGTCGGTCTCTCTCTACTCGGCCACCGACACTTAATACAACTGGCGGCAACGAGATACAAAAGTGGCGACGAGGATGGGATACAAGAGTGGCGACGAGGATGGGATACAAAAGAGAGTACTTAAGATTGCGCGTTGTTCATAGTGTTGGCCGAGATATTTCATATCTGGTGTGAACGCAGACAGAGTGCATTAGTTAACACTTGCGAGCGCAGTTTTGAGTGGCAATGTGATGGTTTAGTCTGAGATTGACGTATCACGCCAATTTATAGCCAGACTAACATTTATAGGTCGTTCTTGACTTAATCAAGACGCTGGGATGTTGCGATCGCAGGTAGTCGATCAAGACAGACAACATTTAGCTTAGGTTTCAGCAAAGACGCAACTAGCAACGATCGACGCAGTTAACAGTATTGTATGCGATCGCATTAGATGAACTCCACCCATCCCCGAACAGCAATAACAAATGCATTTTCACCACTGCGTAACATTTCGGACTTTGCGACAGCCTTGAACGTAAACTGATGAAATTGAATTAATTTTGCCGGCCGCGGTGGTCGAGGGGACTGAGGCGCTTCAGTCACGGTCTGCACGATCACTACGGTCGGGGGTTCGAATCCCCCCTCGGGCATGGATATTTGTGCCGTCCTTAGTTGTAGCTAGTTCATAAGTAGTTTGTAAGTTTAGGGACTGATAACCCCGTAGTTAAGTCCCATAAGCTCTACAAACATTTGAACATTTTTTTCTTTTTTGAATTAATTTTAAAGTCAAGTAGGCATGGTTGTGCAGCCGTTATACCAACTTTCTTTTCTTTTGAAATTGCTTATACGTTTCATCTATCCTGTCGACCTATTCGGAACTTGGAAATTAAAATATCTAATTTATTGTTTTTTCTTTAAATTGTTTTTTTTTAATAAGGTTAAATAATAAACACCAATAGTTTTCAATCAGCTTTTCACTCAGTACCCGAACTAATTGTCACTAGTTACATTTTGTTAATTTTAAGATTTTTTCTTACAGGAGATGTCATCTACATCTATCTTTACATAAGTAATAAAGTTTCAACGGTTGTAGGTAGGCAAACTGACTTCTAAGTGACATGCTGTTGATGTCTGCCTTGAAGGAGCCTGTTGGGTACAATATGTCGGATTAGTCCATTGCGCACTATAAATAGTTGGAAGAGTAGAATAAAAATCTCAGTTTCACATAATGCTCCATAGCTATTATATTCAACCGCTCACTCAGTGAACGTTCCGTACTCAGAGACTGGAAAGCTTCACCGGTCACTCCGATATTCAAGAAAGGCAAGAGGAGTAATCCGAAAAATTACAGGCCTGTATCTTTGACGTCGGTTTGTAACAGGATTTTAGAACATATACGTTCCTCAAATAGTACCGTAAAGGGAACGACCTATTGTCCCATAGTCAACACGGACTCATAAAGCATCATTCCTGTGAAAAACAGATAGCTATATACTAACATGATGTGATGAGTGCTGTCGACAAGGGATGTCAAACAGACTACGTATTTCTAGATTTCCGAAAGGCTTTTGACACTGTACCTCACAAGTGTCGTCTCAGAAAACTGCGTGCTTATGGAATATCGCCACAGTTGAGCGATTCGATTCGTGATTTCGTATTAGAAAGGACACAGTACTTTGCAATAGACGGTCAATCATCGAGTAGAAGTCATATCCGGCGTTCCACAGGAATGTGTTATAGGGCCCCTACTGTTCCTTATTTACATAAACGATTTAGTAGACAATCAGAGTAGCTCCCTTAGACTCTTTGCGGATTATTGGTTAGTTAAGTTACCAGAAGATCAAAAGCAACTTCAAATGATTTAGATGCGATATCTGTATGTTGCAAAAATTGGCAATTGACACTTAATAATGATAAGTGTCAGGACATCCATATGACAACTAAAAGAAAACCGTTAAACTTTAGTTATATGATAAATCAGTCAAACCTACAGGCCATCAATTCTACTAAATACCTAAGAGTAACAATTACGAACAACTTAAATTGTGAAGAAAAAATTTAAAATATTCTAGGGAAGGCGAACTATAGTCTACGTTTCAGTGGCAGAACACTTAGAAGATGCAACAGTTCCACTAAAGAAACTTCCTACACCCCACTTGTGCGTCCTATTTTGGTGTATTGCTGCGCATTATGGGATCCACACTAGGTGGGAATGTCGCACGATTTAGAGAAAATTCAGAGAAGGTCAACTCGCGTTGTATTATCACGATATAGCAGAGAAAGTGTCACGGAAATTATGCACGAGTTGGGGTGGAAATCATTAAAAGAAAACCGTTATTTGTTGTGCCGAGATCTATTTGCGAAATTTCTTTCACCAACTTTCTCTTATTAATACGAATATATATTCTTACCAACCACCAACACAGGGGGTTACGATCATCATAATAGAATAAGAGAAATCAGATTTAAAACAGAAAGAACCAAGTACTCATTTTTCACCATAAGCTATTAGAGAATCGATCTATACAGAAGTACCATAACAGTAATTCAACTAACCCACTGCCATGCACTTTATTGTGACTTGCAGAGTATCCAGATAGATGTAGACTCTGGTTTCATATCCTCGTCTGTTATAAATTTTCAGCTTTCCCTATTGATGTGTACTTGCAGCTAACGTCATTTATTCCATGTGTATTTAATCTTAACTGACACAGGATAAATACGATGGGAATGAAAATATAAAAGAAAGTTGTTTTTCAGCAAACTGCAGACAGTTTTAAAACATGGGACATGTTCGATAGGATTCATGTCTCTAGAATATTCCCGCCATTTCTATCTTACGAGGTCGTTACCATGACGAAACTCATTCACGGGATGTACTCATTCACAAGATGCGCACAGAATTGTCATCCATTAAACGAATCCTTCGTCGAATTTTTTCTGTTATAATTAACTACAATAGGTCTTCCTTCTTGTTCTGACTGCAATTAAGACAATTATTCCACACCAGACGAGTTTAGGTTTTTATTTCTAAAGCATCTTCTGTGGCTCTAAAATGTTCAAATGTTTGTTAAGCTTATGGGACTTAACTACGGGGTCATCAGTCCCTCTGTGGCTCTGTAAATATCGATACATAGACTGCCTCTAAAAACGTTTCTGGCGATTGTGGGGTTGAAAGTAGCTGCGAGACTCATCTGTGAATGGCACATGATGCCATTTCTGATGAGTCCATCCACCATGTTGTTGGGCACATCTTCACCACGCTTCGTGTTATCTAGGTGTCAATGCTGGACCTCGAAATGGACATTGTGCCTTAAGTTGCATGTCATGTTTCCTATTATGTCCAAAGGAAGCAGGTGCAGACAAATGTGAAAATTACAGTACTATAAGTTTAATAAGTCATCGTTACCAAATACTAACACGAATTATTTACAGACGAATGGAAAAACTTGTGGAATCCGACATCGGCGAAGATTAGTTTGGATTTAGGAGAAATGTAGGAACACTGGAGGCAATACTCACATTACGACTTATCTTAGAAGACAGGCTAAGGAAAGGGAAACCTACGTTTTTAGCGTTTTAGAGAAAGCTTTTGACAATGTTGACTGGAATACACTATTCCAAAGTCTGAATGTAGCAGGGGTAAAATATAGGGAGCGAAGAGTTATATTCAACCTATACAAAAACCAGACAGCGGTTGTTAGAGTCGAAGGGCAAGAAAGGGACGCAGAGGATGGGAAGGGAGAAAGACGGGGTTGTAGCCTTTCCCCTATGTTGTTCAATCTGTACATTGAGCAGGCAGTGAAGGAATGGAAGGAGAAATTTGGAGAGGGAGAAGAAATAAAAACATTGCAGTTTGCTGATGGCATAGTAATTCTGTCAGAGACCGCAAAAGATCTGGAAGAGCAATTGAATGGAATGGACAGTGTCTTGAAATTAAGATAACAGCAACAAGAGTAAAACGAAAATAATGGAATGCAATGTCAGAAAATCAGGCGATGCTGAAGGAATTAGATTAGGTAATGAGACAATAAAAGTAGTAGATGAATTTTGTTATTTTGGTAGCATGATTACTTCTGATGGCCGAAGTAAAGAAGATATAAAATGCAGAATGGCTATGGGAAGAAAAGCGTTTCTAAAGAAGCTATACTTGTTAACATCCAATATTAATTTAAATGTTAGAAAGTCCTTCCTGAAAGCATTTGTCTGCAGTGTAGCATTGTATGGCAGTGAAACGTGGACGATAAGGAGTTCAGACAAAAAGAGTATAGAAGCTTCTGAAATGTAGTGCTACAGACGAATGATGGAGATTAGATAGGTAGATCACGTGATTAATGAGGAGGTGCTTAACCGAATCGGGGAGAAAAGGAGTTTCTGGCATATCCTGACTAAGAGAAGGGATAGACTGGTCGGACACAGTCTGAGACATCAAGGAATTGTCAACTTAGCATTAGAAGGAAGCGTGTAGGGTAAAATTCGTGGAGGGAGACCGATGGACGAATATAGTAAGCAGATTCAAAAGGATGTAGGTTGCCGAAAGTATTCTCAGATGAAGAGACTTGCACAGGACCAGGTAGCGTGGAGAGCTGCATCAAACCAGTCTAAGGACTGAAGGCCACAACAACAACACATCAAACAACACAGTTTGATTTGAAACATGATGTCCTGTGGCTGCACGAAAATGATTACTCAGCATATTTGCGTTCCTAATTCCTCCCATGTAATATCCTAAAGTGACGTTCATAAATTGCTGTGATAGCCCATGGGCGGCCATAGTGAGGCAAGTAATCTAAAGTTCCTGTATATCTGCACCTCCTCCATATCTGGTTCACTCCAAGACGTCTCGAAACTTCCCTCCTGACAAAGTAACAATACAGATACGATCATATGTCACGCTTCATCTTATAGGCATGGCGGAACAGTCAACACAGCAGTGTACTTACTTCCTGTTGTTATAACTGGAACTGATTGGCTGTATTAACCAATTTGTCGCATTTGTTGATGCTTTCTTGTTTACACTTTTGTGCAAGTTCAGGTCTCTATGGACAATCAAAGGAACCAATATGTTGCATCACTTTTCTTGATGTGCTTTTATTACTACATGTCTTGTCCTGTAGCTTACTAAGATTTTCCAGAATTTCGAGTGTCTTGAGCTAATTACATTTCGAATGCATTTTTCAGGAAGACAAATCTTTCGTACTTGGTATTTGTTCAGTCTTGCTTCTATTATCACGCACATTGTTATGACTGTTTCTATCTTGCCTTTACCTTTCACAAATTTAAACATATAATCATCTAACATATCCACTATTTTCTTTTATTATTATCCACCTGTGACAGAAATCAAAGTGTAAAAGTTAGTAATCACACTTTCAGGGGTATTATGCAAAACATTTTACCTAAAAAAATATACCATAGCTCCCAATATGTCTGGAAATTTAGGAAAGTTTGGAGTGCGGTATGGATTCGTGTATGAAATTGTGGATGTATTTTCTAAGTTTATCAAATTATATCCTCTCAGAAAAACCAACACTAACAAGATTATTAGAAAAATAAGAATTTTACAACTGTTGGCAAACCAGTTGCTGATCTAACAGATAACGCATTTCAATTCACTTCAGTGTCATGGATATTTTTTTTTTTTTTTTTGTGACACTCAAATTAAACATAACAACATATGTACTTAAAATTGAGGAACTATTCCAGCAGAAAGATATATGAGTGATATAGGGAAACTTTGCCAAATAACTCTAACTAAAATTATGTAAATTGGATACAGTATGTAACAAAATATGAAGTTGTTATGAACAGATTTCAGCATGTTGAATCAGAAATTTTCTAGTTTTCTTTCACTTATAGCAAAGAGTACTGTGTTTGTAAAATTACTATGCCTCAGAAAAGAGGAAAGGGGCAAAAGCTTTGGTGAAAAGGGGAAAGCAACAGACTTCAAAACAGGAGAACTTGTACTCATTAGAACAAAAGAGAAATTGATGACAGTAGAACAAAGGAAAATTTTTAACATAAAGATTGAGATCTTTGAAGTTAATGAAAACCCCATTCTGCAATGAAGAAGATTATTTTGTTTAAAGAATATAACTGAACCAAAACGTTATTTTCATAATAACTGTTACTAATTTTTGTTGCAAATGATTTACACACCATAACCTTAAAAACAAATACTGAATTTATATATTACACACACTTTCTATAGTGGTTATGGAAAATGGGTTGATGGCACTGACAGTAAAATAGTAAAAGATCTTAGAGTAAATAAAGCCTTGGCATAAATTTTATTTAACTTTTCTTTTTCTCTGTTTGGAAAGAGAACATGATCTTAGTAGTGTCTGAATCCATTAATCATCAAAGTAGCATGATTTCTATTTCATTCCACATACAACTTTTTTAAGTAATGGAGAGTAATATGTCTCTTGAATGTTGTTCTATACAAATAACTTCAAAAATATTATCCCTATATCTATACAGCTATACTATTACATAAAGTTTTAATGTCTTGTATCTATTTTACACATGATGAAGTTTTAGTGAGGATTATACCCAACATTAATAAATATACATCCCAGCAATACGTGTACCCTAGCTTACTGGTGCCATATTTACTTTCTGCAACTACACACTCATAAAGTATTTTATGTCTAGAATATAAGAAGGCAGTGTGAAAATATTTCTACTGATATGTTACCTGAAGTTAATTCATACTGAATTTATGAAACCAAATATATGTATGGTCATGAGCATTATTTTTCCAATGCCTGAACATGAAAATTGTTATTATTGAATAGTCGATACATTATATTCATGATCACTATTTTTGTCATGTTTTTTGCCTAGTTGATAGTATTATTATGTCTTTTTATATGTGTTTATTTGTGACTAGAATTTTTTGCAAAGTGAAGGTGTGAAGTAAGACACTTATTGAATTATAAACTAAAACATTCATAGGAATAAAATTAGAAATATTTTCTTTTATGTAGCCAGTGGGTTGAACATTCTAATACCTATAATAATCAATATCGGATAATCTAACAAAATGTTGTTTGGTCTGCTTTACCAATAATATTTTGTGTGGTAAAAGTTATACTATAAATCTTTTACTGGAAAAAGCTTTGAAAACCTATGAAAAGTGGTATATTCTTAATAATTTAGAAAATAAACAATATTCAATTTTGCACTAAACATTCTTTTATTATCTGATTAATTTATACAGATAGTAAATGATCTTGGGGAGCATAGTGTCTAATCACTCAAATACCATTTCTGGAAGATGTCCCATTATGATAAAGTCACATCTTTGGATTTAAAACAAATTTATAATGTAGCACTTACGTATTAACTATATCCAAATGTTTGTGACTCTAAGGGACCAAACTGCTAGGGTCATTGATCCCTACACAAACTACTTAAACTAACTTAAACTTTCTTATAATAAAGACAACACACACCTATGCTGAGAGAGGACTCCAGCCACTGGTGATAGCGGCTTGGCAGTCCATTGCATGGTGCCTTACACCATGTAGGCATTCCAGCACGGGTATTAACTATAATTTGTTTGCTTTTAAGTATAACAGTATTAAAGTGCAAAGTTGAGAGTAAAATATTCTGGCATACACCATTTCAGATGTTCATTATTATATGTAAGAAAATTTTGCCCCATTGTCCACCAGCTATAACAAATGATTTGTTTCTGCACGTCATATTTTGACTAATTCGTTTGTAGACTCTATAATTTGTACTTAATTCATAATTCATACTTCCTTTGGCTGTTAGCGAATGATGCTGTCGTTCATTGATTAGTAAGGTCAACATAAGGTCAAAACCATTTACAAAACGATTTAGATAACGTATCTTTTCATTATTTCGAGTAAATTGTTAATCGACCCTTAATAATTAAGATTTTAAGTCATGCTCATGAACGCTAAGATATATCTTCTAAACTTCATTTACACGATAAAACTTTCCTATGTAATGACCAAAAGTTCAAATAAATACCTAGCATGATTGATCTGCTAAAGAAATTGCCTACACTACACTTGTACATCCAATTCTGGAGTTGTTGTTGTGGTCTTCAGTCCGGAGACTGGTTTGATGCAGCTCTCCACCCTACTCTATCCTAAGAAAGCCTCTCCATCTCTTCATAAGAACGGCAACCTACATCCGTTTGAATTTGCTTACTATATTCATCTCTTGCTCTCCCTCTGCGATTTTTACCCCACGCACTTCCCTCCAGTGCTAAATTCACAATTCCTTGGCGTCTAAGAATCTGTTCTACCAATCGATCCCTTCTTTTAGTCAAGATATGACATAAATTCCTTTTCTCCCCAATTCTGTTCAGTATCACTTCAGTAGTTATGCGATTCACCCACCTAATCTTCAGCATTCTTATGTAACACCACATTTCAAAAGCCTAAATCCTCTTCCTGTCCACACTGTTTATCGTCCATGTTTCACTCCCATTCTGTCTCATACATTTTACGAACCAGGTTTACATAATTTTGTCATGGCTGGCTCTCCCATACCCTTGTTCTGAGGGAATGTCGTCCACTCCAGGGGCCATGTTTCGAATTAGGTCTTTCAGTGCTTTGTCAAATTCTTCTCTCAGTATCGTATCGCCTATTTCATCTTCATCTACATCCTCTTTCCTTCCTACAATATTGTCTCTAAGTTCATTTCCTTTGTAGAGTCCCTCTATATACTCTTTCCACCTTTTAGCTTTCCCTTCTTTGCTGAGAACTGGTTTTCCAACTGAGTTCTTTATATTCATATAGCTGATTTTCTTGTCTCCAAATGTTTCTGTTATTTTCCTGTAGGCTGTATCTTTTTCTCCCTTATTTATACATTCTTCTACTGACTTGCATTTCCCTTCTAGCCACTCCTGCTTAGCTATTTTGCACTTCCTGTCAATCTCAATTCTTAGTCGTCTGTACTCCATTTTGCCTGTTTCATTTACTGTATTTTTATATTTCCTCCTTTCATCAATTAAATTTAGTTTTTCCTGTGATATCCAAGGATTTTTTGTAGGTCTTGCCTTTCTATCTTTTTTGTCCTATGCTGCCTTCACTATTTCATCTCTCAATGCTACCCATTCCTCCTCTACTGTTTTATCCCCCCTCCCCCACCTCTCAATTTCTGTCAATTGTTGCCTAATGCTCCCTTTGAAATTCTTGAGAACTTAAGGTCCCTTCAATTTATCCAGGTGTCATCTTTTTGCAGTTTTTTCAGTTTCATCCAACACTTCGTGACTAACAAGTTGTGGTCAGAGTCTATATCTGTTCCTGGGTATGTCTTAAAATTTAAAAACTGGTTCCGTAATTTATGTCTTACCATTATAAAACCTATCTGGTACCTTCCCGTGTCTCCTGATCTCTTCCACGTATACAACCATCTTTCATGATTCTTAAACCACGTATTTGTATGATTAAATTATATTCCGTGTAAAATTCTACTAGGCGATCTCCTCTTTCATTCCTTTTGACCATTCCATATTCACCTGCTATTTTTCCTTCCCTTCCTTTTCCTACTACCGAATTCCAGTCTCTCACCACAATTAGGTTTCCTCTCCCTTAATTGACTGAATAATTTCCTTTACCTCCTCATACATTTCTATGAATTCCTCATCATCGGCGAGCTAGTTGGCATGTAAACCTGTACTACTGTGGTCAGTGTTGGCTTCGTGTGTATCTTGACTATGATAATGCGATCACTGCGCTGCTCATAGTAGTTTACCTGCATTCCTATTTTCTTATTCATTATCAGATCTACTCCTGTGACACTTCACTAATACCCACTATATCTCACTTCAGCCTACCCATTTCCCTTTTTAAATTTTCTAACTTCCCTACCCGATTAAGAGATCTAACAATGCACACTGCGATCCGTAGAATGCCAGTGTTTCTTTCCTGATGATCACACCCTCCTCAGTAGTCCCTGCCCGGAGATCCGAATGGGGATTATTTTATCTCCGGAATATTTCACTCGATAAGATGGCATCATCACATTTTCATACAGTAGAGCTGCATGTCCTCGGGTAAAGTAATGGCTGTAGTTTCTCCTTGCTTTTAGCCGTTAGCAGTAGCTGTGTGGCAAAGCCACATTCGTTGATATGACAAGGCCAGCTTAGTCAATCATCCAGACTGTTGCCCCTGTAACTACCGAAAAGGCTACTGCTACAGGAATCAAACGTTTGTCTGGCCTATCCAAAGATACCCCTCCGTTCTGGTTGTACCTACGGTACGGCTATTTGTATCGTTGAGGCACGCAAGCCACCCCACTTCGGCAATGTTTGTGGTTCATGAGGGTGGAATTCTGGACTATTGCTATGAAATGTAGGATCGTCTACAGGCGGAAGTGACAAAGGTACAGAGAAGTTTCAGGATGGGAAGCACGTTTCATGTTATAGTGATACAGGGAGAGATCACAGAAATAAGTTGGAATGAAACAATTAAAAAAAAAAAGGCGTTAATCATTGTGCCAAGATCTATTTGCGAAATTTCTTTCACTAACTTTCTTCTCCAATGCAAAAATATTTTGTTATCACAGTTCTACAAAGGGAGAATGATAATCATACTAAAATAAGGATAACCAGATGGAAAAATAAAAGATTTGAGAATTCATTTTTGCCGCTTACTATTAGAGATTGAAAAACTAGAGAAATATTACAGAAGTGTTTCGATGAACCTTGTGTAAGGCACATAAATATGATTACAAGTGTAAATTTTTTAGATGTAATAGGGTACCCAGAGTACTATAACAAATTCAGCAGCTGGAGCTGACAGTGAAGAAATGTGAATATAAGGAAATTGGAACTGGATGTTTAGTCAGTTATCTTCAGTTGTACATTTGTTTGTGTACAATGTACAGAAACAAATAGAAGGTAGATATATTAGACCTCTGTGTATGCCATAAGACATGAAAAAATTACTAAAACACTGCGCTTATTGATTATATATGTGTTGTTACCTTTAAGATACTTCACCTGTAATTTCTTCATGATAAATTGTAACAGACTGGGAATCTTAAAAGTAGTTATTTCTCACCTTGCTCAGTAAGGGGTCGCAGTCGTAGTATATGGAATAAACCAAGAGACCAGTGAAGATGCTGATAATGTTAGTGATGATGATACCAATTGTGAACCCCATCAGAGATCTGAAACAGGAAATATCACAGATAGTATAAAATTGTTTTACCAGATTGCTTGAATTTTTTATTGCAAATATGAAAAAACGTACACTAGATATCTACATTTGGGCTTCATTTACATTTGCTTACTTTGCAACCCATCTCGAGTTTAAATATTCGACTTTGTCATAAACACAAATAAGTCACAATAGTAGCATCACTGAGAAAATAGTTCTGTTATAGTTTTATTTAATTTGTTTTAGTTGTTCTGAACAGTTTCATCTTCCACATTGTACATTTAGACAACAGTATCTTTTAAATAACTATGTGGAGTTATGAAAGCTCACTCTGATTATAATCTCTGCAGAGGGTTAGATATTATTGGAAGGATAAGTGTGATGTAAAACAGTCTATGATATTGTGAACTGCAAACTGTACTGAAAGGAATGTTACTCATCTTCAGTGTAGTAACAGGGTATACATCAGAGAGACGTTAGGAGGTGCGCGGAGAGATTTGTGGTAAGACAATAATTCGCTGTAAAATTAGGAGTCTTAAAAATAATAAGTGTAATACTATTGGTATTACTTGCGATATGCAATGATTTCTGAAAAATAAAGGACACCATTACCGTTCAGTTAGATGAAATGATTATTACTGATAGCTTACCGAATAAACTGCAACATGCAAACATTCAAAGATGAAATTAATTGTTCGTCAGTTACACCAATTTTAAGCCCTTGTTTTCGAATTGTTCCTGAGTTCATGTATATTTAGGTATGACGACGAGCCTGGGAGAATGGAGAAAAACATGAAAATCAAGGAACTTTTCGCCAGGAAACTTCTCTGAAACGTAAAATGATGAGCATTTTCAAAATTATCAGATAAATTTGGATCAGTAAAACACTAAGAGGAAGGTAGCGCAATATACATTAAACAAAAGAACGAGCAATAAGAATAGAAAATGAAGTGAAAAGAGCTCGAGTTAAAAAGGGCTAAGAAAAGGTGGTAATCTTTCTCCCCTACTCTTGAATGTAAACACCCTAAAGGCAACGAGAAATTTTCAGGAAGGGCTAAAACTTGAATTGAAAACGTACTTCGTTCCGTCAGAAAAGTGACGTCATCTTGCTACATTGCTCCGCAGTGCCTCAAGAGTGGTTTCCGTATTGAAACAGAAATTATTGCGGACTGTCAAGGGCAGTGACGGCGCTAGACGAAAACTGGGCGTCGGCGAACTCGTCTTTACGAGGCCCCTTTCATTTCTTCATTAATGAAGAAAATGTTTAATGAGCTGAATTATACATCAATAATCATTATACTAAAATTCTATTAGTAGAATATACGAGTATTATTGCAATGACAAAAAGTATAATAAACAAACACAAATTAGAGAAAGTTTTCAGCTTTTCGTCTCACTGAATTTTTTTAGATCACATCTTAATACTAGCCGCTATTTCGGCTTCAGTTCATAGTACTGACAACGCAGATATCCTTGGCTCATTGTACTTTTCAAGTTCGTCTTAATCAATTTTAACTGTGTGAAGCTTCTCTCGTCCGAAACTGTACTGACTGGAACTGAGCATCAATCTGATTCTTATATAAACATTAAGAATATACTTCTTCCAAATCGTTTTCTAAAATGTACTGAAGAAATTGTTTTGCAACTGTTTAACTAAAACTTGCATCACTGCTGCACTCATACGGAAATAAATACGAACAACTAAATAGCTGCCGGTCGGGAATGGCCGAGCGCACAAAGTCGTCATACCACGGTACGCAAGGTCGCTCTCGTCCGGGATCGAATACACCCTTGAGTACGAACATTGTGTTCGTCCATTGGTTAAGCTAGTGTAAATTAAATGTAGGTCATCGCTACATAACCTAGCAGTTGGAAAGCGCCCTAAACCATCAAATATATAAAAAAGAAAAAACACGGCTAAAATGCTAACAATGTTTTGCGAAGCCCCCACAGGCGCGAGGCCGTCGGCGGTCGCCTAGCGCCGCCACTGGTCAAGGGAACAGTGATGTATTCCATCAGATGTCTGGACTTTATGAATCTAAAGTGATTGTACTTCTCCAACAATTAGTATTTATATTGTTGCGACTCGTAATAAATTAATTTAACAGCAACATTTCTTGGGTAACATAAACGTATATTTCTATCACAGATACAGAATCAAAAACTAAACTAAAACAGAATAAACACGTATAGAAAAATGAATGAGCAATAGCAAAGATATTAAGTGAATGTAATCTCTGTTCGACTCGCGCACGTCAATATCTCGATGTATACCACTGCACAAACTTGATGCCACCACTACATCACTCTCCCCTTAAGAGGTAACGATATTTACGATTAAACTTGACGTGCCGTGCTGATCTAGTGACCACTGGTTTTGTTGTTGTAGAGCTGTCAGTTCAAGTACTCGGTGTCGGTGGTTTGCCGGTGGCAGGTGGTGGGGAAGCAGTTGGTCCTGTCATGTCTTCAGACGTTGTGGTTGGTGGATCATTTACATCAGTAGCAGCAGTGTTGAAGGCGGGTTTGAGACGGTTGATGGAAACTGTTGTTGGTGTCCCCATAACATCAACTTTAAGTTTTCTCCCCTCTGCTCAGTAGTGTATATGGACCGTCATATGGCGGTTGTAGAGGCTTACGCACCGCATCATGTCGAATGAACACTTGTTTGCAGTTCGACAAATTTGCAAAGATGAATGGGCGGCGAGTACCTTGTTATCTTGCTGTAAAGGCAGAAGTTGTCGTATGTGTGAGCGTAGTTGCGATGGTCTCGGCGGTGATGTCGGACACGGGGAATACCTCTGGCCAGCAAGTGAATCTCTCTATGCCAGTCTGGCAATAAGTGTACCCTTTCGATGGTTGCAATGGTCCTATGATGTCAATATGGACATGTTCGAAACATTAGTTAGGTGGAACGAACGTACCGAGCGGTGCATTAACATGGCGAGTGATTTTGTCACGTTGACAAGCCATGCATTGGTGGACAAAGGCCTTACAGTCCTTGTCAATGTTAGGCCACACAAAAGTCTTTTTCACCAGTTGTGTTGTAGTACGGACACCAGGATGTGACAGGTTGTGCAGCGACGCGATTGCTTGCTGTCGAAAGCTGCTAGTCACAGAGGGTCGTGGCTTTGATGTAGAGACGTCACAGTATAGTAGGACAGCTACTCGATTAACTGAAGCGCTCGGAGTTGCGTCGACGGTTGTTGCCGGATTCGACATTGCTGTATTTCAATACACGGAATATTCGCGACGCGGATGACGCGGTAGATAGTACTTGAGGTTCGAAATAAGTCGGCGACGCGATGTGCGAATGATGCGCGGCGCGGATGGTTTGCACTTAATGTTCAGAACGATACGGCACAGACACAACGTTCATTAGTGTCAGCTGTCATATTTAATCACGCCGCGCGACGCACTTATTTTGTATTTATCACGTCCGCGGCCGTCCGAAATCACGTCGGGGTCACCAAAAAATGTTGTGACTCGTAATAAATTAATTTAATAGCAACATTTCTTGGGTAACATAAACGTATATTTCCATCACAGAATACAGAAACAAAAACTAAACTAAAACAGAATAAAAACGTATAGAAAAATGAATGAGCAATAGCAAAGATAATAAGTGAATGTAATCTCTGTTCGACTCGCGTACGTCGATATCTCGATGTATACCACTGCACAAACTTGATGCCACCACTACAATATGTTTGCTATACATTTCGTATGTTACTAAAGTAGTAGGGTGCTTCTGTGACAGTGAGCTTACGTTGCGTTACCAGTAACACCTCCTCACCAGTTAACACCAAATCTTACTACTATCACAGTCACGTAACAAAACTCAGTTCCGAATGGAATCTACATATGTGACTGATAATATTAAGATTTGGTGTAGACTTAGACTGATATAGCAATGTTTGAAGAAACGAATGTCCATATTTCCCTCTTATGATGATGATTTTATAAATTTAAACGATAGAGGGGTAAAGTTGAATCCCCACGGCCGATGGACTGAAATACATTCTTCGTTTGTGTGGCAATAATGTCCGTAGTTGCTTTCATAATTATGAATAGCAGTGATTTTCCGTCTTTGCAACTACAATAAAAATGCGATTTTTTCACACCAGACGCGTTTCGTTTTATTGAATGTAAAACATCTTCAGTAATCTGTAATAATAGAAATCTACAGTTTGTTTTGTGTTGAGATCGAAAACAATTCTTAAATGGACCCTGAAAAGTAGGCCTAATGTTTGGTACTTACGGAAATTTTGTCTTCTTTTCGCTTCACATCATGGAATGCCGGTCTGTTTAATGCAATACCGCCGGTTCTTCCTGCTGTGTCGTTTTCTCACTACTTTCACTGTCACTGTTTCACTGTTCATAGTTCTTTTCCGCAGATCAGAAGTGTTTGTTTTTGTTTTTACTGATTCTGCTCAGTGTGTTACTGGAGTGTTGCCAACCTCACAAATGTAGTTCTTTCTTTATGTTTTATAATAAATTATGTATCGGTGTATTTAGTTTTGATGTAAGCGGATTGGAATAGTGGCAGAATAATATATGTATATATTTAATGGGAACGTTATTATTACTATTATTTTTTTATTTAATTTTTTTGTTACTATTATATTATTATAATTGTTGTTATTATTGGTGGGGGGTTGAGTAGCAGGGAAAGATGACTGAATGGTGCTTGGATGTGGTAAGGTGTGATGTGAAGTGAGATGGAAGACAAAAGTGATGGATATGAGGTGTGGTGCAGTAATATTAAACTCCTGGGTGGTGGTAATGCAAGTAGTGTGCATGTGTGTGATGTGTGATGCGTGTGTGTGTGTTTGGGGGGGGTTGTGTTTTTTGTTGAATCTGGTATGTGGTGTAGGGTAACAGTGAGGGGAACGAGGTTGAGTGTTTGTTAGCAGGGAGCGAGAAAGTTTGGAAGATTTATATCAATATGTGTGATACGTTCGGAGAGTCTCGTGTTTAGCGGAGAGGTGGCTATGTGATTTTATTTGACCTTAGCTGTGGAGTGTTGGTAGTAGTATCTGGAATGAGATGTGGAAGTAGTCTGAGATAGTTACGGGCATGACGGGGAATGTTTTATGTGATTTTTTCAATTATTTTATACAATGTTTGGTTTCCAATATTTATTTGGTCATTTAGTAATTGTTTGTTGTGTGATAGTACTTCAAATGCTTCACACTGGTCGAAAACACGAGTGCTTTAGTGTCAGCAAGTGCTTACCGTTTTGCCGCAGCCATGTCTGGGAGAGCGATGAACCTCTGAACCATGTCCTGGTTGATGGCGCGTGCAGCCATCCAGCTGGCGGTTATACCCAGGGTCACCGTCCAGAAGGAGGAGCGTACGAATGGGTCCAGTGTCATCCTGGAAAGAAAAAGAACTCAAAATTCAACACCCTGAAAGAAGCAACCAGTCAGGTGAAATTTGTGGGATGCATATGCAGTCACCAAAGATGCACATGACGAGCATTTCATCACAGTGCAAATCTCGGGAAACAGAAGTGCCACCAGCAATCGGTGTATAAAAAGGGACGTACTGTAATTGTTCTTTCGTGCGTTTCATTTGCGTAAGCAGTTTGAGTGTGGCTAGACAACGAGAGTGTTACGCGAATTTTTTAAGATTGAAAGGGGAAGAATAATTGCCTACAGAAAGTGAAAATTATCTTTAGGAGAGATTGGTGATCGTCTCGGTCGTAACCAGTCAACTGTGATGTAGATCTGTAATCCCTGGGCCGCGGTGGAGTACCCGAGCGGTCTAAAGCGTCTCACTGCGGAGCGCGCGGTTGCTGGCCGTGGAGGTTCGAGTCCTCCCTGGGGCATGGGTGTGTGTGTGTTGTCCCTAGGTTAGTTTACCTAGGTTTAAGTAGTTTGGAAGCTACGGACTGATGACCACGCAGTTTGGTCCGATGGATATACAAACATTTGAACATTTTTGTAATCTACATCTACATGGGATACTCTGCAAATCACATTTAAGTGCCTGGCAGAGGGTTCATCGAACCACCATTATACTATTTATCTCCCATTCCATTCTCGAATAGCGCGCGGGAAGAAAGAACACCTGAATCTCTCCGTTGAGCTCTGATTTCCCGTATTTTATTCTGATGATCATTTATACCTATGTAAGTGGGAGTCAACAATATATTTTATCATTCGGAGGAGAATTTTGGCGATTAGAGTTTCTCAAGTAACCCACGCCGCAGCGATAAGCGCCGTTGTTGTGATGATTCCCATCCCAGATCCTGTATCATTTCCGAGACGCTGTGTCCCCTCTATCGTGACAATACGAAAGGAGCTGCCCTTCATTGGACTCTTTCGATGTTCTCCGTCAAACCCACCTGATAAGGATCCCACAATGGGCAGCAATACTCCATAAAAGGACGGACAAGCGTAGTGTATGCAGTTTCTTTTGTAGTTCTGTTGCATGTTGTAAGGGTTCTGCCAATAAAACGCAGTCTCTGATTCGTCTTTCCCACGATATTATCTAGTGTTCTTTCCAATTTAATTCTGAAGTAATAGGAATCCGGCCGGCCGCGGTGGCCGAGGAGACTGAGGCGCTTCAGTCACGGTCTGCACGGCCACTACGGTCGGGGGTTCAAATCCCCCCACGGGCATGGATATTTGTGCCGTACTTAGTTAGTTCATAAGTAGTTTGTAAGTTTAGGGACTGATGACCCCGTAGTTAAGTCCCATAGACTTTACAAACATTTGAACTTAATAGTAATCCCTGGATATAGGACCTATCGGTCCAATTTACCCATCTCACTGCAATACTACAAGAGCTGAAAGAAATAATGTGCGCATGACAGTGATGCGTCATTCTGTCATATCAAACAACAGTCTACTGGGCATCGAGCAGGATGGTTTGTAGCAGGATGGAATGTCCGCGAGGCTCCCATTGAGTCGTTTACCCCTGAGTGGCGGAAATGGTGCAACAAATGACGCATAATGATAACCGAATAGAACGATACTTCTTTACCGACATGTCCAGCTACTGTCTGCACCATCGCCGTACTGGTCCTGAACCCTGTATTATGGTGTTGGGTGGTGTTGGATTTCACTCCCGCACGACAGGAGAACGTTGTATATTGCTGATGGCAACATTGCAACAGGTTTATGCGTTAATATTCAAGACCTCTACGTCACCCATCGTAATGCTATGCTTCCTTGGCCTGTCTGGTTCTCCTGATCTCTCGCCTTATGCAAGCCCTCCGATTGATAATAGAGGAATATCTGGCCAAGCATGAGCTACCTGCTGCTATAACAGATCAAATTTATAAATGTCTGGAAACATCAAAGACTGCTGTATCCCAACAACACATTCAGAGCTTTTTGATTTATTGTCGAAGCGTGTGGCAGGGGTTATAACATGAAATTGTGGCAACGCTCAGTAGCGATTTCATCATATTCCTTACTTAGAGCAAACAGACCACCCTAAATATCTTAGCGTGATTCTGGATCACTGCTGGAGCACTGCATCAAAACGAGACAGAAAATAACGACGAGAAATAATATACTTAGAAAGCTAACGGGTTAGCAAATGGGGTGCATGTCCTGGTATGCTATAAACAAGGGCACAGGCGTTCTGTTTCTCAACGGCTGAGTACGCGTGCCCTGTATGGAATAGATGCGCTCATACGAAACAAGTAGATGTGGCCCTCAATGAGACCTGCAGCACAGGGTGCACGAAACCAACGCCGGTCAGACTCTTGTACAAGGCAGCTGGTTTTGCAGATCCCACACCTCGCAGAAGCGCTATAGAACAAATAGAGAAAGCCGGTCGCGGTGGCCGAGGGGACTGAGGCGCTCCAGTCACGGTCTGCACGGCCACTATGGTCGGGGGTTCGAATCCCCCCTCGGGCATGGATATTTGTGCCGTCCTTAGTATAAGGTAGTTCATAAGTATTTTGTAAGTTTAGGGACTGATGACGCCGTAGTTAAGTCCCATAAGCTGTACAAACGAAAAACAAGTAGTGAAAATAAAACAACTCTCAGATGAGCGGCATATCCTCTGCAGAGCTCGACCACCAGAGACGCGACTGAAGTCTAGGAGAAGTTTTCTTGGAACCTTCCCGGACGAACTGCTCGAAAATTTCCCTCTCCCACAGGTTCAGTGGACCGGCCAAAACCTAAATTTTTAAAATCTGGAGAACCTCGAATAGGCTCAGAACGGGGTTCGCCCCAGTAAAAGTAAATATGCTTAAGTGGGGTATAATCGACCAAACTGAAGTAAACTGCGACTGTGGAGAAAGTCAAGATAGGGAACACCTTTTTACATGTGAAAAATGTCCACACCGGTGTACCCTCGAAGATTTGTGGCTCGCGAATATTAATGGAATAGACGTAGCCCAGTACTGGGCCGATACCCTGTAAATAGTCAGGACACGATAAAGTAAAGGAAAAGAGGATTCTTCGGCAGAGTTTTCACCACTTCATCAGCAGTATTGGCACGTTTAAAAAATGTGTGTCTCATTGTTTGACCTAGACAGCAACCTATTCGAAATGTATCGGAATCGGCGAATGGCACTTATTGTGTAAGTTGCCTCACAAACCATCATCATAGTTGAAGTTAGGTGTGTGAAATCCTTGCCGTTTTTCATCCCTTATAAACAGCTCATAGAGTTTAACAATATCCAAGTGCCACTGTCAACAGCTCGAATGTGTTGTAGTCGTCCAGTAGGGGCAACAGCCTTTTCAGCAGTTGCAGGGGCAAAGGTCTGCATGATTGAGTGAGCTGGCCTTGTAACATCAGATTACTCAACTTGATTAATGAAAGAAGAAAATATAGAAATGCAGCAAATATAGTAGCAGCCAAAAGGGAGTATAGACGTCTGAGAAATGAGGCTGACAATAAATGCAAACTGGATAAGCAGGAGTGGCTAGAGGAGAAATATAAGATCTTGGAAAATTGTATAACTACGGAAGAGATATATAGCGTATACAGGAGACCGAGGGACGAATACTGTAAGCAGATTCGAAAGGATGTATATTTCCCGTTCTTATTCTCAGATGAAGCGGCTTTCACAGGAGAGGGTAGCTGTCTGGGATATGTGACAATTGCACCCAGTGACATTTGCACCCAACCACAAATCTGCGACATTTGCACCCAGGCTGACTGGAAACTACCTGTTCACTAGGCTGCAGCCGTACCCCTCGCTAAGCTGCTCCTGTGCCTGCTGTAATTCCACGTCACCCTCAGTCACCGGAAACGCTCTCTCAACACAGTCTGCCTGCAGTCACAGTTTCTATATGGAGATATCGACGACCGAGAGGGGTAAGCCATGTGGCCACTATAAGGGCTACTCTTACATCATAAAAAGAACCAAAGCAGACGGAACAGAGATTTGGCGCTATTCAAAACATAGAACAACGCACTGTCGAGGAATGTATACCAATCAGTGTTTCCTTAGTGATGCAAAATGCCTCGACATTTATAATTTGGGGCAAATTCTCAGAATAAATGCCTGGGAAAATGCCCAAAATTCATAAATTTGCAGGCATTTATGGATTTAAAAAATAAACTTACAAGCAGTACTAACAAAAATAACATGATGTTACTCTATAAAGTACATCTCAAATGCTTCAATGCTCTTCTGTTCTCATTTCCCAGCAGCCCAAGTTTCGCAAACATGTAATGTTGTGCTGCAAACGTATGTGCCTCAGGTCCAGAGCGATATTTGACAGTAGTAGATTTTCCTTTCCCATGAATGCCCTCTTTGCTTGTGCTAGTCTACTTTTCATGTGGCCGTTGCTACTTCCGTCGTGTGTTTGTTTACTGCAAAGGTAGCAGAATTCCTTTTCTTCGTGTACATTGTGATCACCAATTCGGATGTTATTTTCTCGCTACTTTTATTTCTGTTAGTTCTCATGACTTTCGTCTTTCTTTGATTTCTATGGTCTGTGCTCATTAGTCTTTTCATTTTATTCAACAGATCCTGTAATTTTCCTTCACTTCCACAGACGATAGCAATGTCATCAGCTAATCTTATTATTGATATTGTTTTACCCAGAACTTTTATTACAGGCTTGAACCTCTTCTTTATTTCCGATATTACGTCTTCATTGCGCAAGTTAAACAGTGATGTCGACAGTGAAGAACCTTTTCTTACACCCTTTTAAATCTTAGCTCTTCATTCTTGACTTTCGGCACATATTGTATCCACTTGGTTCTTATACAATGTATTTCCCTACAGCTTACTCCTATTTTTCTCAGAATTACGAACATCATGCAGCACCTTACATTACCGAAGGCATTTTCCAGGTCACATATATTATGAATATGTCTTGGTTCTTCTTTAGTCTCGCTTCCATTATACATTGCAGCAATGCTATTGCGGCCACACATAGCCGTAAAGCACGGCCCGTGTCCACAGAGTAACATATACAGAGAAGCAGCCTACCCTAAACCACTGTCCTACGCTCCCCTCGTAGTTCCGTAAGATGCTAGCAGGTGTCAGGCAGTTCGCTGGCTTAGGGTGCCTCTCGCACGTCAGAGGGTAGCATGGAGGGGAGGGTGAGGGGAGAGCTCGTGCCGCCTGCCACGAGGCCATGGCTGTGTCCGGTGTGCTGGCGTTTGAGGGGAGGTGGTGGTGGGGACAGTCGCTACCTGCCGCTTGCTCTGGCCAGTTTAAAGGTCTGCTGCTGACCGCAGCGCCATCATGGGACATCTTACGGAACTGCTGGAAACCCTCCCTCTACGCACCCCGGAGCGTAGGACCGAGCCCTTACGGAGGTTTCCCGTCTGTATATATTTGTCTGTGCCGTGTCAATGCGACCTCATAGCCCTCGGCTCTTCTACCTGCCGGGTAGAGACCGGACGGGGGGATTAGTGGACCGCCCCTCGATCAGAACTGGGTGCTAATGTCACCGGGTGCTTTTGTCACTGGGTGCTTTTGTCAGGACACCGGCTGTCTTCGGAGTGAAGACCACAACAGCAAGGATTTTCTTATCCAGCGGATTAGGATCATAATCCTCACCCCAATTACGACTCTTACCACGCGCTATTTTGTGGCAGTGTGGGTTTCTCTTGTTTCCTAACTCCCGTTACTGGATCATAGTAACTCGGTGTGGTCGTGTAGACTAGCCTGTATGCTTCCTCCAGAGACGTTGCTACTGTGCGTACTCACTGGAAGAGGTCTACGCGGCCGCCCAGGTCGGCGGTCCTCCAGACGGTGGGCGGCCCGCCGGCCGTGTAGATGCCGAGCGCCAGCACGGCCAGGCACGCGCCCAGCCCGATCACGCTCTGCAGCACGTCCGTCCACACCACCGCCTTCAGCCCGCCCTGCAACACCGCCGGCACACAGTCATTTCTCGCATACCACTCTGTGCCACAAACAATCTGAGCAGGACTATTGCGAAATTTCTAAATCATTATATAAATACGAGGGTAAGTCAATTATTATCCGCAAAGTAGTTATAAAATTTGATTGAAATAAAATACGAAACTTACAAGAACATCATTTTTCGACATAGTCTCTTTGCTTTTCAATGCACTTCGTCCATCGCTCTACAAGTTCCTTATGCCCTCATAAAAGAAGGTTTACGGTTGAGCTGCGAGCCAGGAATGCACCGCTTGCTTCACTGCTTCGTCCGAGTCAAATCGACGGCCCATTAATGCCTGTTTGAATGGACCAAACAAGTGATAGAAGGGGCAAGATCGGAGGATGATCCAGTACTTCGAATTTGAGTTTCTGGAGCGTTTCAGCAGTGTGGACAGCAGTATGCGGATGGCATTATTGTGCAACAACACAACACCTTCTGACAGCAATCCTCGGCGTTTGCTGCCAGTAAGCATCTCACTGTAACGTACACTGTTTATCGTTGTACCCCTTTCACCATAATGTTCCAGTACAGGACCTCGTGCATCCCAAAAAACCGTAAGCATCAGTTTTCCTGCGGACGGTTGGGTCTTGAACTTTTTCTTGCACGGCGAATTTGAATGTTTCCATTCCATACTCTGCCGTCTACCCTCCGGGTCGTAATGATGGATCCATGTTTCGTCTAAGAAGTTGTCTCCTTCGTTACCATAGCGATCCAAATGTTTTCTGCAGATGTCGAGGGGCGTTTGTTTATGCACCTGTTTGAGTTGTTTTGGGACCCATCTTGTACAAACCTTATGTAACCCAAGTCTGTTGTGAATAATTTCGTAGGCACAACCATGACTAATTTGAACACGATGAGCCACTTCATCAATAGTTAATCGTCTGTCTAAAAGAATCATTTCACGTGATCGCTCAATGGTTTCTTCATTTGTGGCGGTAAACGGTCGTCCGGCTCCTTCATCGTGCTTAACACTCGTGCGACCATTTCGGAATTTTTCAATCCACTCGTACACACTTCGTTGTGGCAAAACACTGCTCCCGTACTGTAATGAGAGTCTTCTATGAATTTTGGCCCCTGATACACCTTCCGCCCAGAAAAAAGTATCACTGAACGTTGCTCTTCTTTGATGCAAATAGACAGCGGAGCAGCCATGATTAACAGCCCGGCAGCGACAACTAAACTAACGTAGCAGCTTGAAAATTGCAAAGACATAACAACAAATAAACAAAGCATGCGTCACCAACGTAAAACGAAATTACTACCAACATAAACAAAAATATAACTAAATTGCGGATAATAATTGACTTACTCTCGTACGCTAACCGAAAATTGTGGTACAGATTACTAATGTCTTCGTACAAGAAGGCCAATGAAAGTTACATAATTCAAAAGATTGTTTGTCGTAGATTTCACGAATGTAAATATTATGTGTGCATTTAGCCATTAAAAGTGGTAAAAGGAAGTAGATATTTTCATGCGAAACACAACTAGCTCTTTACTCATACGAAGTGATGTGTGCTATCGACAAGGGTTCGAAAACTGATTCCGTATTCTTTGATTTCCAGAACGACTTTGACGCCGTACCTCACAAACGGCTTTTAATAAAATAGCTTGGTTACGATATATCGCCCCAAATTTCCATCTGGATAGGGGATTTCCTCTCAGATAGAACACAGTTCGTAGTAATCGATGGTAAGGCATGGACTAAAACGGAGGTGATATCGGGCGTTCCACAGGGTAGTGTTATTGGTCCTCTGCTGTTCCTTATTTACATAAACGATTTAGGGGAAAATCTAAGTAGCTCTCTTAGGTTGTTTGCAGATGACGCCGTCATTTTCCGTCTAGTAAAATCATCTGAAGATGAAAAATGCAGAACAATTTGAATAAGATATCTGTATGGTGTAAGAATTGGCAGTTGACTCTAAATAATGAGAAGTGTGAAGTCGTCTACATGAGTACGAAAAGAAATCCGTTAAACTTCGTTTTCATTATAAATCAATCAAATGTAAAGGCCGTAAACTCCACAAAATATCTAGGAATTACAATTACTTCAGACTTAAAGTGGAAAGAACACGTAGATAGTGTCGTGGGAAAGGCGAACCAGAGACTGCGTTTTATTGGCAGAACCCTTAAAAGATGCAACATAACTACTAAAGAAACTGCGTACACTACGCCTGTCCGTCCTTTTATGGAATATTGCTGCCCAGTGTGGGATCCTCATCAGGTGGGTTTGACGGAGGACATCGAAAGAGTCCAAAGAAGGGCAGCTCGTTTCGTATTGTCGCGATACAAGGGAGACAGCGTTACGCAAATGATACAGGATCTGGGATGGGAATCATTACAACAACGGCGCTTATCGCTGCGGCGTGGGCTACTTACGAAACTCCAATCGCCAACATTCTCCTCCGAATGTGAAAATATATTGTTGACTCCCACTTACATAGGTAGAAATGATCATCAGAATAAAATACGAGAAATCAGAGCTCGAACAGAGAGATTCAGGTGTTCTTTCTTGCCGCGCGCTATTCGACAATGGAATGAGAGATAAATAGTATAATTGTGGTTCGATGCACCCTCTGCCAGGCAGTTAAACATGATTTGCAGAGTATCCCATGTAGATGTAGATGTAGATCAGGTTGTCATCACTCTGCGCGAGAAACAATCTGAGCAGGACTGTTGCGAAATTTCTAAATCTATATCTATAAATGTGAATGTCTGTTCCGTGTACGTTTATCACGTCTGTACCACAAGACATAAAGAGCTAAAAATTTGTACAGTTACTAATGTCTAGCCGGGGAAGGCTTTAGGCGCGGTTTTATGGCAATGGGATAGCTAGCTATTTATCTATATATATTAATGTGAATGTCGGTTCCGTGTACGCTTATCACGTCCGAACGACAAGACGCAGAGACTTGAATATTTGTACAGTTACTAATTTATACCTGAGGAAGGTTTTAGGCACGGTTTTATAGAGATGTGATAGATATTTAGTAATTTGAAGAATATAACGCGAAATGCGGAACAATAATTACTATTTGAAAATTATATTTACTCTTTGAAAATGATTCTATTGCTTGCATTGTTGCTTGAGGGTTGATAATGATAAATGGTGCAGTGTATTGGGATCGAAAGTTATCACTGTATATAAAATTCTACGTGTCCGTGTGTGCTAGACGGGGTGGTTCGAAAAAGGAAAGCAATAATTGATAGATGAAATAAGGTATATACAATCAAGAGAGACTATAAGCCAATGTAAAGATGAGAAGCTACAGGCAACGTTCAAAATTGCGGTATTACCGTGTATGATGTGACGATAACATGAGACTTAAAAGATACAGAACAGGCAGACTGATGAAACTATAAGATCTTAAATTAGGGGGAGGGGGCGATCATCAATTGGGATAAATATGGATAGAGTAATCAGAAGAATATGGGGAACAACAAGGTACCAGACGAAAAACATGAAACTAGTAGATTGATGAAGTCCACATGAATTGATCGGAAATGGGACTCAATATGGAAGGGGAGAAAAAGAACCAACTATTCAGTGAATAATTTTAAGAGATCGATGACTGAGTAGGGTACATGAAAATTGTGATAATCAGTAAAGCAGACATAAGAATAATATGAAGACGTTTTGGAGGCAAAATGGAGAAAGACGAAGTGTTGTAAAAAGAGAAAAGGAATGTAATCTACGAAGGGGCTACCTGCGGTCGTCCAGACGCCGTAACGGAAGAAAAAATAGGAGGAGAATCAGAATAAAAGTGAACTTGTAAATATATTGCCTCATTTAGAACATCTTTCTCCGCAAAACATGTTTAGATGGACAATTTGTATGGACAAAAGCTCATTGTTTAACGTCCCGTGTGGACAAGAGAGCCAGAATCGAACATTGAGAATATTTATAAAAAGAACCCTCAATCCACTTTTGAGTGTACTTTGTGTACTGCTGTTACATGTATGAACAATCACGTGTGATATTAAGCTGAATTTTATCGATTCAGTGTGTACTCACCATCATTGTGTAGAAGATACAAACAGCGCAAACGGTAGGTGAGATCACGTGCACGCTGATTCCAGAAACTGAAACAAAGAAAGATCAAGAAATACTTCAACTCTTCCATATCGTTAAGTAGCCTGATGTGGCTTTAGATGCATAATGAATGGCGATGTGATGGCAGAAATATGCTTATGATATTAATTGAATAACACATAGTAAAATTAATATTCCCATTAGTATCAGTTATTTTGCTATTACTCTTGACCGAGTTCCACAATTAATTGGTGCAAATACGTTAGATACAGATTACAATGTGTGTTAAATAAGTGGGAGTCTAGGTAAATAGCACAAAGAAGATAACAGAATCTAATACTTCATACATGAAACAACGAAGATACACCTAACATAAAATGTTACTAGAGTTATCCATACAATTTGTATAGTGATCTCTATACAACTTTCATGTATAACTCCTGTTGCACACGACTTTCCTTTGCCCGCCTCTGTTATACTTTAGCAAACAAGTTTCCATCAGTATGTACATGAAAGTTGCTTGAATACTTGTTGATTCCAGATTTATGTCAGTAGGCTGTTAGGGAAATTGAATCAAAACGTATTTCCTTTTAGTTTTTTCTAATACTTCATAATATCCCTGGCATAATTTTGCAAGAAATAGAATACGAACATCTATGGCTGTCACGCTCAGACAACTGTAGTTCAACAACCTACAGTATAAAGATCAAAGTATAGAGCACACTAATATGAACCAACTTTTGTTATCATACAACTTTGCGGACCTTGACATCCAAGACGTCACGAAAAGTAAAATATCAAGAAAAGTTTTGAAAACCTCATATCGTGTCACAAAGTAATATATGATAAGAACAACATATTCAGTGTTAACGAACAGCAGCAAATAACAAGTATGTGGCATGGAGAACAAGTTTATACAATATATGTAAAATCTGACGAAATTTTATTACATTCCATTGCTGATAATGTGATGATGGCTGTAAAGCCGATATTCTTATGACCTTAAAAGGAGATTTAAACGCTGCAAGACACGAATTATACAAATATTTCTCGATAATTACAGCACGCACAACACAGCACGCACAGAAATAAACAGTCCATCTTTCCGTTCGATTTCTGATTTCTCTTCTTTTGGAATGCTTAGGAACGAGATAGTTGTCCCTGCTAACATGAACAATATGACAGAGAATTTATTGAAATATGAGGTTATTTTTTATACTTACCTTGGTTGAACACCAAAGCAGGCACATAAATAAAGAACGGTATATGGACAATCATGTTGAAAGCATAGATGCCGGATGCTATTGTACGTAATGTCTTGTTGTATCGGCGCTCCAAATACTGAAAGTAATTGAAAATTCAAAACACGGTATTAATATCCAGTGATGATAACAAAATAGTGCTAAATATGGCATATTCCAAACATTGAGCTACAAACTACAGAAAACTGCCTTAATAATATACATTCACTGACTACACAAGCATATATGCATGTCCTTCAACTGTGTACCACTTTCGTATAAAATTGTTTTGCATCAAAATTTTATGAACGGGTACTGTTACCGTTAGGCCTATTGTTACCTCAGTCTATGTGAAAACAGTATGTCTGTCTTTGAGTGTTTTAGTTCTAAGCAATATGTTTTACCTATACTTGTTGGTTTTCCCATTTTTTTACAGTGAAGAAACGGCACTACGTAAACTTTCACTGTTGTTTCCACTGTTCAAATGTTTGTAATTTTATGTGACCAAACTACGTTCGTCATCATTTCCTAGTCTTACAAACTACCTAAGGACAACTCACACATCCATGCCCTGGGAAGATTCGAACCCCCGACGCGGGAGACCGCGCGATCCGTAATGTGGCGCTCCAGACCGCTCGGCTACTCCAGTGCAGAGTTTACAGTCTCTTGTTTAAGCTGCTCCTCAACTGGCTCTCTTTCACACTGACAAGGAAAGTACTTGGGCTCGAATAAACACGTATACACCAAAATCGTATGAGAGCTAATGTAAAGATCCCTTATTGCACTAGTGATACTCCCGCATCTGCAAAACTCTGCAGTCGTCCGTTAGAGACCTCTGCGTGTGCCATGCCGGATTGCACTTTGACCTATCGGTTCGCCAGTAGGGACGGTGCAGTGTGCCTCCGAAGTTGCGTTTTGTGATGTTATTTGTGTGGTGAAGCGACAGGTGGGGCGGCGATTGCTAATCAATCTTGCTAATGTTTTGCGATTAGTTGAGATGAAGTTACGAAGAACCCTTCTTCATGAAGATGGTATTAGTGTAGAAGATGAATCAGTCGCATGCTTTCTCGTATCTGTTATGGTACAGAAATATGGGCATAAGTTAGATACTGTTGTTACAAACTCATAATAATGATAATAGGGATGATAATGACGAACAACTCATCGCAAGCGGTAGTGCGACGGTAAGTGCGGGAAGAGGCGATGGAAGCAGTGGCGGTGAATACCAACAGTATTTCGGTAAGAAGGTTAAAGTTGCAACTATCATCACGGCTTTTGATGACAATTCGCTAGAGAACATGTACTATGATTATTACATAAGTTATAGTTAAGATACCTGCATTACGTATGGCGTCTACAATTACATCTACAGTGCTATCTAGAGCATGGTTGCAGAGCTGTGCAGAAAAACGACACCCACCAGCACATTAAGGTCTACGTAGAGATCCTGTAACCAAATGTTCATACAGATATGTTTGTTCGAGCCCACGTACTTTCCTTGTGAGACTAAAAGAAGTCTCAGAAAGTTTTGGGCTATGTGCATTAAGGGTTGGAAGTAATATTGTTTTCTGTGTTTTATCATTCATCTTTCTCAAAAGGCAACACGTAAAATTCAGATATAGAGAAACCAGAGGATCGTAATGGCAAGGAAATTGATCCTTCATTCATGAGTCATTACCTCTATCTTTAACCCGCGAGAATTCGCGCCTTTAAAAGTTACGCGATCGAACGCGTGTATTAACATTTTTCTGGCAGTGAAAAAACAGTTTGTTATGTTATTAATATGTTTAAATAAGCATTTCTAGTTGCGTTTATAAGAAAACATACATATTTGACTATTTAAAATTGATAAAATGCCGATTGTTTTAAAATTACTGGGAGCAAAATGCTCATACGCGAGAGCTCGTGGATTTCATACGTGTGCCACGCGTGCAGCTGTGGTGTTGGGTGGCTGTTTTTTAAATCTCTGGTTATCGTTTCTCTTTTTTAGGTTGGTAGTTTGCTTCCCTTAGCTTCGTGTAGGCACTGTACGGCCAGAGGTAATGGTCGATAGGCAGTTACAATTAACCAGTACACCCGTATCCTTTGATTTTTAATTTATTCAGTAACGTGTCCCTTTCCTTCGACAATGTTTTTGCTGGGTACATTTCACTGCCCTTCTATGTAGTTTTTCTCTCTTCACCACCTTCCTTAGTCACAGTAATTGCTCTTTCATGTTTTAACATACCCTGTATTATTAATGTAAAATATTTTTCCGTTTCTCTCCTATGTTCCAAACATTTTCAGAAATTTATTTCTCAACTTACACTATGTGACCAAAAGTATCCGTACAGTCCATTGTGTTGCCACCTACTGCAAGGTAATCCATATCAGTGACCACAGTAGTCATCAGACATAATCAGAGAGCAGAAAGAGGCGCTACGCGGAACTCACGAATTTCCGACGTGGTCAGGTGACTGGATGTTACTTTTGTCAGTCTTAATGCGAGACTTCCACACTCCTGAACATCCCTAGGTCCGTTGGTTCTAAAGTGATAGTGAAGTTGAAACGTGAAGGGACGCGTACAGCACGAATGCAAGTCGTCCTCGTCTGTTGGCTGACAGAGACCGCCGACAGTTAAAGGGGGTGTACAGGGTAATAGGCAGGCATCTATACAGACCATCACAAAGGAATTCCAAACTGCTTCAGAAAACACTCCAAATACTATGGCAGTTAGGCGGGAAGTGAGAAAACTTTGGATTTCATAGTCTAGCTGCTACCCATAAGTCACATCTCACACAGGTCAATGCAAACGAGGACTCGCTTCATGTAAGGAGCGTAAACATTCGACGATTCAAATGTTCAAATGTTTGTAAATCTATCGGACCAAACTGAGTGGTCATCAGTCCGTAGTTTACAAACTACTTAAACCTAGGTAAACAAACCTAAGGACAACACACATACCCCAGGGAGAACGCAAACCTCCACGGCGAGCAAGGGCGCGCTCCGCAGCGAGACGCTTTAGACCGCTCGGCTACTCCACCGCGGCCATTCGACGATTGAACAGTGGAAAAACGTTTTGTGGTGTGACGGATTATGGTGCACAATGTGGCGATGCGATGGCAGAGTGTGGTATGCCCAGTGAATGACATCTGCCTGCGTGTGTAGTGCCAACAGTAAAATTCAGGGGCGGTGGTTATATGGTGTGTTCGTATTTTTCATTGATGGAACTTGTACCCATGTTGTTTTACGTGGCACTATTCAGCACTGGTGTACAGTGATGTTTTAGCACCTTCTTGCTTCCACTGTTGAAGAGCAATTCGGGAATAGCGACGCAGATTTCAACACTTAAAATTCACGCACAGCAGCTAGAGAGCCTCGTCTTTATTAAAGAAACTTTCTTCCGGCAAGCCAGCTGAAAATTGCACAGTGACAAACCTCTGTAACAGGGCTAAGCGAATTGTTAGCTCATCAAAGTCAGCCCTACTAACCTCTGACAAACATGATGTATACAAACTAAACAAAACATTAAAGGTGCCAATTCACACCCTTGGAAATTTCAAGACCCATCACTGAAGCTGCAATCATTGCCGTGAAAACTGGAAAAGCCGCAGGACTAGATATACTCTTTCCCGAGTTCCTTAAACACATTGGCCCTAAAACAAAATTCTGGCTCTTATCAGTGTATAACGCCAGACTAGCCACTGGAAATCTGTCAAAGACATTTAAAACATCAAAAAATAGTAGCCATTTTAAAGCCAGGTAAAATACGAGAGCAAGCTGAAAACTATCGACCCATAGCGATACTAAGTGTCTGCTTTAAGCTGCTGGAGAAATATTGATGCCAGCATCCCTGTCAAACAAGCTGGTTTCACGCCAGGTCGAAACTGCTGTGACCAAGTCGTTTCTCTGACACCGCTAATTGAGAAAGGTTGTGAAACGAAAAAGAAAACTTCTGCAGCCTTTATTGACCTCGTCGGAGCATATGACACGGTCTGGAGAAAAGGGCTGTTACTGAAATATTACAATATCAACCCGTGCCCCCTGCTCTTGTGCTTTTTGAATTAAACCTACAATAACAGCTTAACTAAAGTTTACCTGGGTCATAAGAAAAGTAATGTAGACACCTTAGCTCTCTCACTTTCAAAATCCACCTTAAAAAAACAGCTGCTAAACTCAAGACCGCAACTAACTTGCAACAAGTTGCTGGATCATTCTGGGGAACAAACGCACAAGTCTTCGTATTACTGCTCTGTCCCTGGTTTATTCATCGGCTGAGTATTGTGCTCCTGTGTGGCTGAACAGAGCGAGAGGTTGACATCCAGCTTAACAGAGCCATGAGGATAATTAGTGGTACCCTGTTGGATGTACCTCTTCCATGAATCTCAGTTCTGTCCCACATACCTCGCCAAGAAGCACTCATCAGAGAGTATAAGAAAATATTACCCTCCCCACAACTGCCCAGAAAGCCACCTCTGTGCTTAGCTTCGCAGTTGATAACAGAGGATTTCTCGCCCATAATCCCTGTAAGGACTGGCCTACAGTCCTACAGAACACCTTTGGGATGTTTTGGAACGTTGACATCGTGCCAGGCCTCATGAACCTACATCGATACCTCTCCTCAGAGCAGCATTTCGTGAAGTATGGGCTACCATTCCCAAAGAAACCTCCCAGTACATGATTGAACATATGATTACGAGGGTGCAAGTTGTCATCAAAATTAAGTATGGGCCAACACCATATTCAAGTCCAGCATTACCGTTGGGGGGCTTCCTAAGTAGTAGAACGCAGAATGTTGTTCTCGATGCCGAGTGTTCATCAGAGACGAGTGTATCATCAGGCGTGCCCCAGGGGAGTGTGATAGGACCGCTATTATTTTCTATCTATGTAAATGATCTGATGGACAGAGTAAGTAGTAATTTATGGCTGTTTGCTGATAATGCTGTGATGTATGGGAGGGTGTCGTCTGTAACTGACTGTAATAGCATACAGGATGACTTAGACAAAATTTCTAGTTGGTACGAAGAATGGCAGCTAGCTCTCACTGTAGAAAAATGTAAGGTGATGCGCATGAGTAGGAAAAACAATCCCATAATTTGCGAATACAGCATTAGTAGTGAGCTTCTTGATGCTGTCGCGTCTTCATATATCTAGGCGTAACATTGCAGAGCGATATGAAATGGAACGAGCATGTAAGGACAGTTGTGAGTAAGGCAGACAGCCGACTTCGGTTTATTGGGAGAACTTTGGGAAGATGTACTTCACCTGTAAAGGAGACCGTGTATAAAACGCTTGTACGACCACGTCTTGAGTATTGCTCAAGTGTTTGGGACCCGCAGCAGATCAGTTTAAAGGAAGACATAGAGGCAATTCAGAGGCGAGCAGCTAGGTTTGTTTCTGGTAGGTTCGACCAATGCGCGAGTGTCACGGAAATGCTCCGGCAACTCAATTGGGGATCGCTGGAGGAAAGACGGCGTTATTTTCGTGAATTTCTGTTGAGGAAATTTAGAGGGCAGCAATTTGAAGCTGAGTGTAGTACGATCTTGATGCCGCCTACTTACATTTCGCGTAAAGATCAGAAAGACAAGATAAGAGAAATTAGGGCTCGTACTGAGGCATATAAGAATTCTTTTGTTCCTCGTTCTATTTGGGAGTGGAATAGGAAAGGAAATGCCTAGTAGTGGTACAGTGTACCCTCCGTCACGCACCTTACGTTGAATTGCGGAGTATGTATGTAGATGTAGGGCGCCACTGATTTGTAAGTCATTTCCAGGCATGTAACCGGATACTTCTGATCACATAGTGTATGTACTAAAACTAGTGAATTTCTTCTATTGCAGACTGCTCTCTTTGACTAACCCATTCTGTTTATATTATTCTACGCAGTGGGTCTCTACTGAGAGCAATTACTGGCATAGGGGTAACATTAAATTTTCTGTCGCGTGGGAAGGAAACCGATAAACTTTAAAGGGTCAATACTATTATCATTGTTTCATAATACTGTAATAGCGATTAAAGAAGTTACCCATAATTACATTCTTCTAAATTAATTCGTGACATGGTATACTGGAGGTTACAGCTAGTGAAACTTCAGTTTGAGCATCTTCTTCGTTACATATTTTATCCATTACACACATTCTTTAGTATTTTGCGTATATCACCAACTATTATTTAACCGATTTTTAAAATAGCAGTGGCAGTTTAATTCGTTTAGTATGGTTCAAGGACACTCAATCCTGTACAGACTGAACGTATAATGGTGACAATATATACGTGAATAAGGGCACAAATTGCCCGAAATCGTTTATAATAAACAATTTAAATTTTTTTGAGGTTTGATTCTATTTCCTGGAGGTGCTCAACGACCACACAATGATGAACACACTTATATGTATTTCGCAGCATTGGCCGTTAATATTTTATTTAAAAAAAAAACACAGATCGATATCAATCACCTAGTGACTATCTTCAGTGTCCTTCAAACAAGCATTATGAATGCCCTGAATGTAACTGCAACGGCACGCGAAATACATCTGCTGTATTTTAAAACACGCATTTTGTTGGCTACCTTTTACGGTGCGTCTATGACATAAAATTTGTGACACTGATATCTCAATTAGTGAATATTCTCACTAACAAGGGGAAAGTCAGAAACATAAATAACGGTTTTTGATGGGTCTCGGAATTGTCGCAGATGGACATACCCTGAATATGGGGCTGTTCGCTTTTTTAGCGACGGGTCTTGGTTTTCGAGAAAAAATATGTTGAAGTTACTGCGCGATTTAAGACGTGTGACGGTGGCCATGTTCCAACCAAGTGGGTGTGATCCAGCGGTTAAGGTCTACAACTGCTCCTCTGGATGTACCGTGTTCGGGTCCTCCCCGTGTTTTGCTATTAAAAAATTAAAAAAAAAGCAAGAAATGCAGTCCATAGCGAGTAAGATTTTGTAATAATGAAGTGGAAATTAACTTACTGCGGCAAAATTGAATATTTCTTACTAATTTCACACAATGTGTACTGTTTGTTGTTGTTGTTGTTGGTTGTTTTTAAGGGAACTAAACAGCTAGGTCATCAGTCCCCTGTTCCTAGCTGAGAGGCCACTGTCAAGAAAGTAAAAAGTAAAAACAGAGCTCAGAAAATGGGAACGCACAAAAGGGACAGGCTAACAGTGGACCTGTCGAAAACAATACAGAACGAAGACACATACAATTGGTAAAACAAGGGAAGGAATATAACTAAAACTAAACAGCAGAATACCTTGGCTGGCTGATCACAAAATAAAACAGGATGTTGTTGTTGTTGTTCTTTTTGAGGGGATTAAACAGCTAGGTCATCAGTCCCCTGTTCCTAGCTAAGAGTCCTCTGTCAAGGGCGTAAAAAGTAAAACACAGATCCAAAGAGGAAAACTCACAAAAGGGGTAAGCTGACATTGGACAAGTCGCTGACAACACTAAACGAAGACACACAATAGGTAAAACGAAGTCGGGATCTCATCTAAAACTGGACAGCAGAAGAACATGGCTGGCTGATCACGGAGAAAAAACAGGATGAGCCAGCCATACGGTACACACTAAAAACTCCCAGGTCCTTCACATAAGGGCCTGTAAAAATCTGTTAAAAGCGCTGGACTGGTGGTGGCCGAAGAAAGCAGGCCACAGCACCCATCACTAGATAGAGTTGTAAAAACCAGCCGCACGAATAGAACTTAAAACCGCGTTAGCCATAGAGACGTCGTCGCCTAAAACTAAGGGTAGCGCGTCTGGGAGGCTAAAAGAGTGCCGCAAGTTAGCTAAAATCGGACAGTCCATCAAAAGATGGGCCACAGTCATAACTACACCACATTGACACACGGGCGGGGACTCACGGCGAAGGAGATAGCCGTGGGTTAACCACGTGTGCCCAATACGGAGGCGGCAGAGGACAACCGCTACTGTTTGTTGATATTTTGTAAAATAAAATGGAAAAATGTCGGACTATCCCGTTTAAAAAAAGAGAAAACACACTAAGAGGATCCGAACACGATACCTCCAGCGTGGCCGGCCGCGGTGGCCGAGGGGACTGAGGCGCTCCAGTCATGGTCTGCACGGCCACTACGGTCGGGGGTTCGAATCCCCCCTCGGGCATGGATATTTGTGCCGTCCATAGTATAAGGTAGTTGATAAGTAGTTTGTAAGTTTAGGGACTGATGACCCCGTAGTTAAGTCCCATAAGCTTAACACACATTTGAACATTTGAACCTCCAGCGTGGTAGGTGGAGACCTTAACCGCTGCGTCACGCTCACGTGGGTGCATCACGGCTAACATTGTGCGTCTTACATCGCGCAGTAAACTTCAACATGAATTTTCTCAGAACCAAGTCCCGTTGCTAAAAACGCAGATAGTCTCATACTCATAACCCTCTACAACATATCCCAGAAACATAAAAATCCCTTATTTACACTTCTGATGATCTTCTTGTACGATCCCTTATGTAAGTTGGACGTGCTTCCCTCAATGGAACATAAATTTCCTCATTTTTCAATATGTTGTGAATAAACCACTAATTGCCAGCACAGCAGTACAGTAATCATGTAACGGTTACTACATTGCTTTAATGCCTACACAGCACTTATTACTATTAAAATTATTAATAACAATAATAAAAACAGGAACAATAAAATAATCATTGTGGCAGTGGTCATGCACGAAGTAATGTCAGCCTGATTTACAAGGCAAGTGTATTACTCTTTGTGTGTGAAGCTTGTTTTTGTATTGATGCAGTGCAGTTCAAATGAAGTATGTTTTGTAGCAAATGTTTTTCCTTAATTTGGAAGACTATCATTTCTGGCAAGGAATGAAAAGCAGCACTCGCAATGTACTGAGAATTGTTCAATCCTTGTAAAAAAGAAAACTTAAAAAACATGGGCATATTGTTTTGGAAATCACTTGAATTCAAAATACAGACCCTTGTGTTTTAAGAATGCTTCTGTTCAGTGTTGCTGCCATTCGTGACTATAACCGTCTCGGCATTAAATCAAAGAGGCCTTAGATATGTTGTTAAGAAATAGAAGCTCATTCTGATTCAATACGAGGGTAAGTCAATTACTATCCGCAAAGAAGTTATAAAATTTTATTGTAATAAAATACGAAACTTACAAGAACATCATTTTTCGACATAGTCTCCTTGCTTTTCAATGCACTTCGTCCATCGCTCTACAAGCTCTACAAGCTCTACAAGCTCATAAAAGAGGTTTTCGGTTGAGCTGCGAGTCAGGAATGCACCGCTTTCTTCACTGCTTCGTCCGAGTCATATCGACGGCCCCTTAATGCCTGTTTGAGTGGACCAAACAAGTGATAGTCAGAAGGGGTAAGATCGGGACTATATGGAGGATGATCCAGTACTTCGAATTTGAGTTTCTGGAGCGCTTCAGCAGTGTGGACAGCAGTATGCGGACGGCATTGCCGTGCAACAACACAACACCTTCTGACAGCAATCATCGGCGTTTTCTTCGAATTGCAGGCTTTAGCCTGCCAGTAAGCATCTCACTGTAACGTACACTGTTCATTGTTGTGGCCCTTTCACCACAATGTTCCAGTACAGGACCTCCTGCATCCCAAAAAACCGTAAGCATTACTTTTCCTGCGGACGGTTGGGTCTTGAACTTTTTCTTGCACGGCTCTCTGCCGATTACTCTCCGGGTCGTAATGATGGATTCATGTTTCGTCTAAGACGCTGTCCCCTTCTTTACCATAGCGATCCAAATGTTTTTGCAGATTTCGAGGCGCGTTTGCTTATGCAACTGTGTGAGATGTTTTGGGACCCATATTGCACAAACTTTATTAAATCCAAGTCTGTTGTGAATAATTTCGTAGTCAGAACCATAACTAATTTGAAGACGATGAGCCACTTCATCAATAGTTAACCGTCTGTCTAAGAGAATCATTTCACTTCATCGCGCAATGGTTTCTTCATTTGTGGCGGTAAACGGTCGTCCGGCTCCTTCATCGTGCTTAACACTCGTGCGACCATTTCGGAATTTTTCAATCCACTCGTACACACTTCGTTGTGGCAAAACACTGCTCCCGTACTGTACTGAGAGTCTTCTATGAATTTTGACCCCTGATACACATTCCGCCCACAAAAAACGTATCACTGAACGCTGCTCTTCTTTGGTGCAAATAGACAGCAGAGCAGCCATAATTAACAGCACGGCAGCGACAACGAAACTAACGTAGCAGCTTGAAAATTGCAAAGATATAACAACAAACAAACAAACAAAGCATGCGTCACCAACGTAAAACGACAGTACTACCAACATAAACAAAAATATTACTAAATTGCGGATAATAATTGACTTACCCTCGTATATTGCCATAGTCGATACGGCTTGGAAGCGTACTACGTCCCAAGCCAGTCACTCAGCAGTCTTCTATTGCCGCCAAGCCAACGGCATTCGAGAAAAATGTACCACATTGAAAGGTGGGACGATCACGATCTCGATCTGGATCTTACCTCATAGGCGGAAGTGACTTGCAGGCCGAAGAAGACGGGCAGGTAGATGTAGTTGATGGCGACGGCGTTGAGCAGCGCGGACACCCACGTCCAGCCCAGCATGCTGCCGTACAGGTACACCTCGGCGGGCACGCCCACCAGCGTCAGGCCCGACGTGTGGCTGTGGGGGCGCAGGCGGCAGGTGCTGTAGCTACTGCTAAACACTCTCTCCCAACCCCGCTCCAGAGGTGCCTGAGTGAGCTACTGAGCCCACTCCGTAAGACGACTGAACCCCTCCCCCATCTTTTAGAATAATAACTTATTTAGACCCTAAGTTAAACGTTACCTCCTTCATTCTCCAGCAAGTATAACGAGTCATAGGTAATTCCTGTTGTTCTGTCTGCATAAGAGCCCACTGTACTTTGTTGCTGTGCAGCGGTAACTTTGACATTATATTGACTGTGGCAAGTAACTGCGAATGTACCTTACAATAAAAGTTCAAAAAATAATGATCTGTGTTAGTCACGCTTTTTAATTCTTTGTAATTAACTCCACAACAACAACACTTAATCGTCAGGTTGTTTCATCAATGTTAGCTAGATGCAAGCTTTTGTTTTTTCTGTTATCATTAATTAATCCAGTGGACAGAATCGTGAATTTCATCATACCTAAATAAATTTATTGGTTTACACCACTAAGAGTAATTAACTAATATATAATACTAGCTGAAAACCCGGCCATTTATCCCTGCCATTTTTCAGGTATATATTCATTCGTATAAGGGCTGTATGTCTGTAAAATCTCTTGGGAATACAATTAGTAGTACAGAAGTAATAGATTAAAACTTGGTGCATGATGGGGCGGTTTTCCATGAACTTTACTGTTTGTGTGCTCATATCTAATGAACTACGTGTCGTACTGTGATACAATTTAGAAGGCACATTCAACTATATGTGTGTATACTGTCTGTAAAATTTCCTGTCGCTACAATTTGTAGTGTTCAAATTATAAATTGTAACGTCATACCGAGAGCCGTAGTTTAACTCCATAATCCGCGGAAAAGTAGTAAACTTTTTTCCTTTCATCATTTTACTGTGGTTGCCAGCGAGAAAAAGTTTAATAAAGGTTTGAAATTATGTTTAAAGTTTGTTGCAAGTCGCTAAGTACTGTTATTCTCATACAGTGTATTTCGAAAGTCTCGCCGCATTATATGGCATTTTTTTGCGATTTCTATTGGTTAGGACCTAATATCTTTTGAGCCAAGTGCCGTATGTGATTTTTAACCGTGCAGCAATTGTTACCTTGCGGTAAGCAATATGTGTACCAAATTTGGTTGACATCGGTCCAACATTTTAGGGGAAAATGAGCAGCATTGTCGCAAAATGCAGCATAGTCCAGTCACTGAATGCATTCTATAGTGCATGGAATATGCGAGAATTTTTGACTTCAGGACTTCGTTAGGGATAGTTATACTAAAAGTCCCCGTCCCTGGGGGATGAGCTAAAGCGGCGAGGGGGGTGGAAAGGTACCATTTTTTGGTTTTCCTCTTTTATCTCGAAAACGGTCGCAAGAGGAAAAAATTGTTCCAAATAAAAATGAAAGCTAATTGAATTTGATATAAAATTGTTTCGATACATATACCTCGAATTCCCAACGGTTTTCGATATATGCGTTATTGAAGATCGACAATTTCGGAAAATATCATCTTTACCTCACCAATTTTGTCAAACATTTACTTCTAGTGACTCACACGATCGTTTGACAGAAAATGTATCTGAAAGTTCCTTCAATTTGATGTGCACATTTGATACCTTATCTTCAGTCAATCAGAAGTTCTATAATTTATAATATGTGCGCTCAATTTCGATGTCTCTCCATAAATGAATGTTTTGAGGGGCTGTGACATTTTTACCTTATGAAACGTGCTAGCATGGTAAATAACAACAGTTTAAAAATGACAAGAAGGTAATTGAAATTGAAACAGAACACTTTTTTTATTAATGTAGCTTTTCTGATAATATTATGAATCATACAATTAAAGTATTTGCAAGCACTGAAAGTGATTCAGGATGGAAGAAAATGCATTCAACCCAATATCTTTGTTTTTCTGAGGAGTTAAGGCTCATTTATTGTCACCTGCAGTGGACATGTCGTCAAGGTCGTCAGTACCTAACGCCCGGGAGAGGGTTAACGATGGGGAAACCCCACGACGAACATCGACGGCCTGACTGGGGGATGTAATGGAGTGTTCTCATTCGCTTCTTATTTCAGTTCACTTTAAAAGTTCTCCAACCGCAGAGAAAGTTAGTGTGTCGGTATTGGGTGTCAGCTTTTCGAGATATTTTTTATTTATTTATGAAAATGTTCACTGTGTAGTGCGCGCAGTGGCTACTCGGTGTTTCGTATGTGACGAAACAGCAGATGGACCAGATGTTTCCACAGTGTCAAAAAAAGGAATACTATCACTCATCAAATCTGGTATGGAGAGGGGAGATAGCAATGGCTCATCTTTAGACGGTTTGGACATCCTTCTGATTCATACTGGATGTCGGAAAAATTACATCAGTTTACAATGGTTATGTTAGATATTTGAAGACCAATTGTCTTGGGAGAGGTTGTACAGTGGTTTTTTATGGGTACTCCAACATATCGACGATATCGACTCAGGACGTGTGGGGGAAATGAATGTCAGTCTAGAAACTAAAATTACAGTGAAGCAAGAGGATTTCCTCTCCAAATTTAACAATAAGAATCAGCTGGTGAACCTGTTGATGATGCAACTACAGAAAAATGGAATAACTGGCATTCAAGCTTCAGGTGATGCTGACGATAATGTGGAGACAGCTATCAACAGATAACATAATTCCTCGATTGACATTATTGGAGAGTATGTCGACTTAGCTGTTCTCTTAACGGCAAAATCTCTAACTGATCGTAACATTCTCCTAGTAGAACCAGGAAGAGGAAAGGTTAAGAGGTGTTTATATTCTTCACAATAGCTGCATCAGGAGTTTAAAATGTAGGACAACGCCCATTTGTTATTCTTACATGCATTTACAGGCTGTGACATAACATCCGTAGCGTATTTCAAGAGTAAATAGGGTTCTGTCAAAATGCACCAGAAGTCCAAAATCATACAACATGCTGCTGAGATATTGCCAATAGTTCTTCTTCCGCCGACTCCGTTGAGATAGTGGGAATCACGAGTACTTTCTCATGGTATGGAGGTCCAACCGCCACAAAATCCCTCATCGTGAACCCCCAACAAATCATCTATAAAAGCAGCAAGCAGCTGGGAACATGAAGCCTAATCTCTCAACTCTCCCTCCAGCTGAAGGAGCTGTTAATCAGCGTGCATTCCGAACTTGTCGGGGGTTCGAATCCCCCCTCGGGCATGGATATTTGTGCCGTCCTAGTTCGTAAGTAGTTCATAAGTAGTTTGTAAGTTTAGGGACTGATGACCCCGTAGTTAAGTCCCATAGACTATACAAACAAACATTCCGAACTTACCACCAAGTACGCCTTTGGTTAGGAGAGGAACTAAAGGTGGAGCGCCCAATTGGGGTTCGAATGGCCAACTAGTTCCGAATCTCTGAGTTATATGCTGCCTCTGACGCCTTTTTTTAAGATGATTTTTTTGTCGATGCACGAAAGGATGTGACAGTGGCAGATGTGGTTGCAGAAAAGTGTTGTTACGCTGCTCTGTTACATGCCTGAACTGCAAGGGCAACTGCAACAACGGAGTAGGAATATTAATTCAGGATGAAGATGAAGACAGTGATATCGAGACTCTACCAATCTCGTTGGACGATGTCTCCGCTACTGACGAAGATGAATGAACTTGACCATTCCTCCTCAGAAAAACGAAGATGTTGCTTTGAACGCACTTATTTTTCATTCTGAATCACTATCAGTGTTTCTAAAAACATTCATTAAAAGATTCACAATATTGTAATAAAAACTACAATTATGAAAAGATTTCAATTGCAAGTACATTCTTGTCATTGTTAAAGTGTTGTTATTTACCATGCTAGCACGTTTCATAAGGTAAAAACGTTACAGCCCCTCAAAACACTTATATATGGAAGGACATCGAAACTGAGCGCACATATTATAAATGATGTAACTTCTGATTGACTGAAGAAAAAGTAGCAAATGTGCACATCAAATTGAAGGAACTTTAATGCTCTACTACTTTCTTTCAGATACATTTTCTGTCAAACGATCGTGTGAGTCACTAGAAGTAAATGTTTGACAAAATTAGTGAGGTAAAGATGATATTTTCCGAAATTGTCGATTTTCAATAACGCATATATCGAAAACCGTTGGGAATTCGAGGTATATGTATCGAAACAATTTTATAGCAAATTCAATTAGCTTTCATTTTTATTTGGAACAATTTTTTCCTAAAGCCGACCGTTTTCGAGATAAAAGAGGAAAATCAAAAAATGGTACCTTTCCACCCCCTCCCCGCTTTAGCTCACCCTCCAGGGGCGGGGACTTTTAGTATGTTCACCTCATAACTATCCCTAACGAAGTCCTGAAGTCAAAAATTATCGCATATTCCATGCACTCTACACCCCTATTTTGAGCATTCATTGACTGGACTACAGTTTTTCGCGATCTCATTGTTTAAGACGTCATATCTCGTGAACTATATATCGTATGTGATTCTGACACTTACGGCGACCGTCCTCATGGATTGCAGCTTACGTGTACAAAATTTCATAAAGGTTGGAACAAAACTGTAGATTTGCATGCAACACGTACAAACATACGGACACTCTGCTTTATATATTAGACTAGCTGAAAATCCGGCGTTGCTCGGGTATTTGTTTATTTATTTATTCCAGCCATTTTTCACGTATATATTCATTTGTTATAAGGACTGTATATCTGTAAAATCTCTTGTAATTTATTAATCGTAATAGAAAATGTAAGATACAATGGAAACTGCAGTCTCTTCAAGGTAGATTTCCTCTCGCTTTCAACGTCGAATGTGCAAAATTTTATCGCAATCAGATGAATGACACTGATATTTCATGGAAAAATCTCTTTTTATTTTTTCTAAATTTTCCAATTTTCCGGGAAACTTACCCAAATTTTAGTTCATTTTTTGCTTAGTTGAACGTCAAATGAACAAAATTGTATCGCAATCGGATGAACGGTTGTCAACATGTAGTCTTGAATGCATTTAGAAACACAGTGGAATAAGAACTTCGATCTAATTTTGCAGACTTTCCTTTTTAACTTTCCCTATTTTTTATTTTTTATGTTTATTTTATTTTATTTATTTGTTTTTGTTTTTACTGTAAACATTTCCAAGACCATACTGAACAAAACAAAAAAAGAATTACACCTCTCCGTCGTGCGAATAGTCAGTTATAGTGCTGAATTCAATCAAAAATACATTGAAAAACGCACTTTTAGCTTTTCTCCAATTTTCCAGTTTTCCTATAGAGCTTCCAAAAACTTTATTTCATACAAGCTTTGTCCTGTCAAGCTGTACTCAAGTGATGCTCTTACAACCATGTGGCAATTGATTTTTATTCGTAGAAAAAAAAATTCTTTCGGTTTTTCCTAAATTTTCCTACTTTCCGGGCAGATTTTCCAAATTTTTATTTGGTGCAAACCTTCCTTCTGCTTTCAACACGAAATGTACAAAATTTTATCGCAATTGGATGAACGGTATTGATAGCTCACTGGAAAAAGCTGTTTCAGTTTTTCCCGATTTTCCTCTTTTCCGGATAACTTTTCCCTATTTTATCACCATTTAAACCTTCCCTGGAATTACACGAATATTTCAAGACTAAAATTAGCCAAATCGGTTCAGCCGTTCTCGAGTTTTAGCGAGACTAAGGAACAGCAGTTTATTTTTATATATACAGTATATGGATAACATATACTGGTTCACGTCCAGTAAGTGTATTTAACTGAACTGTATATATGATGAAATTCACAATCCTGTCCGCCAGAACAAATTTAAAATAAAGACACAGAAAACGTGAAGCTGCATCCAGCTAGCAATAATGTAATGAAAAACACTGTTCAACGTAAGGACGAGGGTGTAGTTCTTGAAATGGCAGTTGCTAGCAGATCAATGATTTATCACACGGAATCTGTTCCAAAAGTCTTACTATTCAAGTATTTATATAACTCCGAAATCTAAGAAAGCTTTGAAATAACCCGATGTAAATAATTAAATTTTAAAATATAAGCTAAAAATGAAATTCTAGACTTGAGTGAAAGGGTCTAATTAGATGAAAGCTTGTGGTATAAGTCAAAATTTCAGAGGAAGTGTAGGATTTTAAATATCTTGGTTGTGGCATAAGCTTTTATAATATTAAGGACATTGAGTATAAAGTTGAAATTTCAATAAATCTATAATACAATACAAAACGAATTTTAAAACTAATGAGAGAACAGACAAAAAATGAAATGGCTTTACTTACATCGGTTTATGCCATTGACGTTTAGAGCCTGTGTTAAAAACATCTGTGGAAAGTACTATTAGCAAAGATGTTTGAGGAGTATTAAAGAAAGTACTAAGATGGACAGGAAACGAACGGATATATTATGAAAGAAACATGGAATAAATATTTAATAAAATGTTAAGTAACAGCTTTGGGCCACCGACTTGCAGAGAAAATCAACTACAATAACAGCAACAAGAAAACAAAACAAAAATAGATGAAAAAAGCATAGGAAAAGGAGAGATAGAGGATGTCTCAGACCACGCTGGAGTCAACTGTGAAGCCGCAACGAAAAAGGATGTCAAATCCGTGAAATGCAAGAACACTCTGCAAACTACAGTAGGCGGATGGTACAGTGTAGGGGGTTCCCCGTTGTTCCACTTGTTGAGACATTTTTGTTGGTTCAGGTACCGATGTTGTAAAGAGGAACATCTTACATTATGGCTCTCAATGTACCGTCATTAAACTATTCTTAATTTTGAGCATGTTCTGAACTCACAGCTGAATAATAAAAACCAGGACAGCTATATTTTAGATACAACCAATTAACTCCAGGAGAAAGAGAATTTTCGAGAACAATCTTCACAACTACCACTAAAAGTCAGAAATGTGCCCGCATCATACCTACATGATGTCTAACCGCCATGCATACGGATTGGCCAGTCCAGTGTAGCGCAACAATTGCTACATTTAGGGATGGCGTGTACATATGATCTTTGTTTCCGTGACAAAATGTTTTCCTGACTGTTTGATTACGTATTCAATTTGGAGTGCGCTCATGACAAACGATATGTTCTAAACCTTTTTGGAATCCAAGAGTTATTTATTGTCGAAATGGATTGGGAAGAAACACTCAATTTTTGCGAACTCATGAAACCAACAGAAAGTATCGTAATAAAAGAGTGTCGCGGACATCCCTTTTGTGTGAAACTTTCAGTTTCTGGCCCCACACTTCAATGTTTTATAGTCTTTAGTCTTTCATAACATCTTAGAATTTTTCAAAATTCTGAACTGACTGTTGAAAGTCATCGATACCATCTGAATATTTTCATTGAATTAGTAGCATTGGGGAGTTCATTTGAGCCTACTAAACTGATCAATAAGGATAGATTATTTACTTCAGCATATGCAACTTATTTCAATGTTTATTGGGTAGAGTTTCGAGTTTTTCTACTACTAATTTATCAGCAACAGTTGTACAATACAGATTGCTATTGTTTGCAAATTCCTTGTGATCATAACAGTTTTTCAAGTCCTGTGCGAAAACGAAATTTTTTTTTTTTAAATAAATTCTGACACACCTTTCTACGTGCATTGAATTTTGTTGGATGACTCCATAATATGTAATTTGTTATTACTTTTGCTTATTTTGTGACGACTCAAAACTTGCCACTTTTCCTCATAAACCTATATTAAGTTATCTTTTATAACATACAGAAATGCTTCTCTTCCTTGGTAATTGGCGTATCAGACACAGTTGTTAGCAAGAATTAGGTACTGTAAGTGTTTAGTACATTTTTTTACTGTAACTCCTCTTATACGTAACGTTTTGCAAATCATAATAATGTAATTACACTAATGGTTGCTGTAATTAGTATTATTTTTCAGCTTCATCTATAAGGTCATTATCAACGTTGTCTCAGCGCACAGTCATGTTATGTGAAGAGGTTGATGCAATGTTTGCAATGTGTTGCCAGTCGACAAACAAATGTAGAGAAGAGAATGCGAGCAGAATGACAATTTTGTCAATCGTGTGTGGGAAGCAATCAAAACCTAGCAACGAAATGACGTTTTGTCACGGGCTTGTTCGGAGCTTAGCGGACGGAAGTGTCACTAGCAGTTCACATCATGACGTGCGCTTATTCTGTATATTCCCAGAGAGCGTGACGAAACAGTCATGGTGACAAAAATAAACTGTGCACACTAACCAAAGACGAAACTATTTTTTCTGTGGTTCTTCAGAGTTTAAAACGAAAATTAAAGACGTGTAAATTTCGTCCATTGCAAACATAGTGGTTGTAATACACTTTTTCCTGTCTCCACAATCAGAAAACAAACACGTTACCTTTACACTAAAAGTGAGCCATCAGCATCGCTTGTGTCACTATTGTTCCCGTCTTCAAGGTGACTGTCGTTAATGGTCTACTAGCAAAATCAGTAGCTTCTTATCCACTTCTGTAAATATTATTTAATTATCTGTATCCATTATTTAATCAATGTTTGGAATACCACATACTCGTGTCTTGGTTTTCAGTCCGGTTGTCACAGACAGAGAATGCATCACACCTGTGTATATGATGTATTTTAATAGGGACCAGCTGTTTTCAATACTTACAAATATTTGTAAGAACATAACAACACTCACTGCTAGCGGATGTCTCATTTATTGGTATACTAGCAACCCACAGCAGGAAAATGACTCTGCTGATAACTGATAGTGCAACTTCGTTAGGCAGGTATAAAGTATGGGTCTAACTACGAGGTCATCTAGATGGATGCTAGACACCTAAGCAGGGGTTTGAAGATAGTAGCAATGAGCGTCCGAAACTAGTAATAAAGTCTTTATAACATCCACGGCTGAAGCTGTATGTTGGTCTATTTATAAGTAATTATACAGATATCTTAGATCAACAAGGACTTACAAAGGAGTATAGTTAGTTGCTGGATACCGACAGTGAGGTCATAGGAAGGCGGTTCGGCTGAGCAGCAAGATTTTCAGAGGTCGGGAAGACCATTCATGACTGTCACACCTGACAGGTTACAACGAGTTATTGTCGTTTATGTTTGGCCGATTAAAGGATACTATCAATAATAGACATTTTGAGGACGACGACGAGTTGGTTCATACTTGTGCCGACAGAGCAAACACATTCTTGTTTCGTGTTGGAAGAGGGCCGTAGAACAGAACAAAGATGATATGCAAACTACGGTGCACTATTAAAAATTTTTCTCTCGTTTGTGTAATTCTCGTTATGTGCAATAAATGATGTTGAAGAAAAAATGTGTTCCATAGCTTTCTGGGTAAGCCTCATAGGAGTAAACAACAGCATGGCTCTACCATCTCAAGGTTCTACGATAAGATCAAAATCAAAATCAAATGTTTGTATAGCTTATGGTTCTTAACTACGGGGTCATCAGTCCCTAAACTTACAAACTACTTATCAACTAGCTAACACTAAGGACAGCACAAATATCCATGCCCGAGGGGGGATTCGAACCCCCGACCTTAGTGGCCGTGCAGACCGTGACTGACGCGTCACAGACCCCTCGGCCACCGCGGCCGGCGAGATAAGATCAGTGAATACCTTCTGCTGGCTATTGAATTCAAAAAAAGAATTTGATTACTGTCCTGCTCCCTGAACTGAAATCTGCTGGTAATGTCCTGCTTCATTTCTGTTATCCGTATGTATTGACATGTAGACTTTTTCCTCTTGTCAATTTTACGCAGCCCGTAGCTTTCGACTTACTACTTCTCCCCTCAGTAGATGATGTTCGCTAGTAAGGAATGAAACGAAGTTTATGTACGAAATGAAAAATTAAAACTAAACCTGCCGCCTGATATAGGTCATTTACTTCTACTAGGAGATTTTATGGTGCTGCGGACACATGACTAACTTGGAAGAACTATTATCTTAACCCATTTCTTCACAAAAATAGAAATTGTAAAAAAATATTATATTTGGTCATCGATTTCTCTTCAACATAATTGAAATAACATTACAAATTCGTATTCGTCTTATAAAACAAAACCAGATATAATTCTTTGACGGCAAAGATCATAATTTGTCACAGAAGAAAACCACAGCCAAACAACCATAGAGTATGAATATAAGTAGGCAACTCCCAACAGAAATAGAAATCATTCTCTGCCTAGTAAGGTGTCTAGTATGTTCAAGAAAAAAAATCAGTTTGTGACATTGATATATAGGAATCACGAATAGCCACATAAAGGTTGAACAAAATATATTCTAATACTTCAAATAAATTATTAAAAAATATTGAAAATCATGTGACCCTAATTAATTTTTTTTCATGAAGTGTTAAGGTAATTGTGCAACTTAAACACATAGACAGAGCTGGTAAATGCCTTTTAACACATGCGTGGTGAGTTTTGTATAGTAAGTCCATTTCGACTGCATTTTGTAAGGCTAAATTTTGTGTTGCGTGTACGCAACGCTGGGAAGAAATGGGTTAACAGAAAATTAGGTAGTAAGAGGGAACTGTTTTGTGCGACTGCAGCAGTGATTTGAGGATACCTTGCGATCTGAGAGATGGCGATGGGCAGCACGCCCATCTTCTTCCCGCCATGGAGGTAGTCGGCCTTGGAGGTTGTCTGCTGGCGCTTGAAGATGCCGTAGTAGATGCCCACCGCCCCGGACACCACCAGCATCAACAGGAACACCGCGTGGTCCAGCCAGCCGAACCTCGGCGGCACAACGCCCAGACCCGCAGCCGTGCCATTCACTGACATCTTCCTGCTGGCAAGTTACGTCACTTTCATGAACATCATATACACTCACCTAAGTAGTATGAGTCACGTATGGTGCAACACATCCATTTCATTACAAATATTGATTTTCTGCAAACGTTAGAGGGTCGATCGGGATCGGGGAGCAGTGAGCAGTCTAGATGGTCTTCACGCATACCCATTCGAAGAATGCTGACGTCGTCCCTCCAGAAATTACACTACAGTCAGCGTTTTAAGGAATATCACATAGAGGAGGGGAGTGCCCCGTGACCCCTGCATTCCAAATTGTTCATTCTGTGAATCCAAAGAATTATATTACACAATTTAACCGTCAATATTCTTGTAATTGTACTTTCACCAATATTTTGTGAATTTGGAGGTAGACAAGTATGTTTAGTCATGTACGATGCATTCCATCACAGAGAATTATGTAAACGAAGGCTTCCGCGGCCGTTGTCATTGTATATAAAACTCTTCTGGGTGTTGGACCGCATCGTCAAAATATCAAACATTTCACCGACGTTTCGACCACTATTGCAAGTGGCCATCTTCTGGGTGTAGCAATAGTGGCCGAAACGTCGGTGAAGTGTTTGATATTTTGACGATGCGGTCCAACACCCAGAAGAGTTTTATATACAGGGAATTATATTACACAACGGCTGGATTGTTTCCCGGCTTTCATCTTCAAAGAACAAAGTTGGTCGAAAAACAGAGAGGTTCATCGCTAACTTAGTCTCGGTACTAACTTCCTTCTTGCAGAAGAGAGTAGATCGTAGTTGATCACTCATTGCATTGGCTTTCCTGCACCTTGATTCAACTTCTTTCACTATGTTGACATCCTGTAGGAAAATACAACCGAAGTAGTAGAAACTGTCCACCAGTTAAAACTCTGTTCCTCCTATTTGGTACTCAATATGTTTGAATCTCTTTGCCACAAATATTACACATGAATGCTCTATCACCCCAGTCCTGCCGCACCCCCCCCCCCCCCGTCCTCCCGAGGTTCCAAACCCCAATCTCCACACCCAAGGGTTTTTCACCATCAATATTCTGTTAATTGGAAGTGAGACATGTATTGTCACGTAGGATGCATTCCATCATCGAGTATTACATTACCCCCCCCCCCTAGGTCGCCACACCCCCAGTCCAACCCCCCAGTCACCCTCCCCCCTAAAAATTGGAAAAAGATAAAAAAAGAAAGAAACATATCTTTCAGAGTGTAATTAAGTGCACTGTCCCTCCCACAGCTGACAGCATGAGCTACAATAAAAGTGTATAATACATCATTTCAGACCGCGGAAAAAAAGTGAAAATTAAGTAGATCCATCAACATACTAGTATCGAATGAATAAGAAAAAGCTATTTCACATTAAAACCCAAGCGACATACTAGTAAAGAATGTATGCAGATAAAGCGATTTTTATGGCGAAAAAGGTAAAATTGATCGTTTCCGAAAAGTGAATTTATTACCGTCAAGTGCACTGTTCTTTCATGGACATTTCAAAAAATTAAGTATATCCCTCACCCATTCAACAGAATAGTACAGAATGTGCGCAAAAAAAGCATTTTATAGTGAAAATGTGAAATTAAATTCTGCTGTTTTTCCATTGAAATTTCTCTTAGTATCACGAAAATTAAGTAGATCCCCCCACCCAAATGACGTACTACTGTAGAATGTATGCAGAAAACAATTTTGATGATAAAAAAATGAACTTCTGAATAAAATACACTAAACCTGCCGCATTTTCATAGTAATATCACTTAACAGCCCCAAAAGCAATCTTTGTCCACCTATTTCCATTCAATAGATGCCCAACAATAGTTTAAATTATGGAAATAGCTATGACGCAGATAATATTCAACAACACAAAGACTTTCCCAAAACGAAAAGAAAATAACTCCTCAGGCATGTAAACAAGTATGTTATATGTCACATCTAAAAGTAAGACTCCTTCACTTCGAGAAGTCTGCCTTTATTTGTAATTTCCGTAAAAATACTTTTTCTACACACACACACACAACAACATATATATATATATATATATATATATATATATATATATATATATATATATCATCGACTTATTATGCCTTTCAGCATTCAGTCTCGTTCATAGTCACCCTAATCAAATTCCTCCATGACACCCTAATGCCCTATTCCCTGCTAACAATGATGCCTCGTCGTTAGCCTTGGTCTACCCTGGCTCCTCCCACCCTCTAATGGTGAACCCATGAGCCTGTTAGGTAACCATGCTTCTACACTGTGTGTAATATCAGCCCACGACCTCAGCCTGTTCAGTATAACTGTTTCGTCTATGGTGTTCATTCCATGTTTTTATTTGATATAATTTTGGACACCCTCCTGCCATTGTTCTCATCTATTAGGCAGAGAACCTGTAATGAATAAAAGTTGAAAAAGTTGACCTGTAGCTAGTGAACTTTAACGGTTGCACTTAGTAGTGAAGAGACGTGTGGACTTTAAGAGAAGTAAGACAAGCAAGCTTACAAAGTTGGAGATCAAAGTAGTCCAATGCTGTGGACATCTGGTGACGTTAGTGGGACAATGCTGACGCCCGTACTATGCAACATGTAAGCAAGTGCATTACTAAAGGGAACAAGTGGCTGGGGTATCGGATCGGAAACAGGAAAGCGGTCAGATTTGGCAATAAGTGAGCGTGTCAGGTGACGTGCATTGATATTACAATAACATTCTGATATACGATGTAAAATGATCATATTATTTGATGTGAAAAGATTTCGCTATTTGATATAATCATCTCATTAAATATGGAAATCTGTGAACAGGGATCAGACATTGCATGGGGAATACTTTCATTACATATGACATAATTTCTCATCTGAATTGCAGTTAAGTGTCTGTTTACGAAAATTAAAATTAATGTTAGGCTTTCTTGACCTGGAGGAATATTACTTTTAGATATGACAGACTTATTTTAATGTCTGAGTTGTTATGTTTATTTATTTATTTTTTCCGTTTGGGGAACGTAGGCTATATGATGTTGAATATTATTTGTTTGTTTGTTTTCAATAATTTAATCTCTTGTTGGGCTTCTAGCTGGGGGAAATTTGCTTTAGTGATATTAATCAATATGTCTAGGGAAAAAAGCTTAATTAGTATATCTCATTTCGATTTTTGAGCTAAGTTCAATTTTCTTTTTTTATCAATAAAAATTCCTTTTTCTACTTACATTCTACACTAGTATGCCATTTGGGCGAGTAATATACTTATGTGTTTGAAAGTTCTATGAATAAACAGAAGCATTAGTGTAAACATTCGATATTTGTCAAAGCTAAATAGCCGGCCGCGGTGGCCGAGGGGACTGCGGCGCGTCAGTCACGGTCTGCACGGTCACTACAGTCGGGGGTTCGAATCCCCCCTCGGGCATGGGTATTTGTGCCGTCCTTAGTGTTCGCTAGTTCATAAGCAGTTTGTAAGTTTAGGGTCTGATGATCCCGTAATTAAGTCCCTTAAGCTGTACAAACATTTGAACATCAAAGCTAAATATTTCCTTTTTTACCAAAAAATCGCTTTCTATACTAATATGTCGTTAATATAAAATATTCCGATTTTTTGTTAAGTTAATTTTACTTATTTCACTGTTATGTCCTTTTTCTACGAACATTCAATAATAGTAAGTTGATAGGGTGATGAATGTACTTAATTGTTACCTTCTTTACTTCTTCCTAGACTATCTGTTATAGATTATTGTTTTTGCTGCTCACGCTGCCATCTGTTTGAGGGACAGTGCATTTTATGAAACTGTTGTCCACAACATATCTGTTTTATCACAACAAATTTTTCTTTTATGCCTTTTTTCAACTGTTAGTACCTTGGATATAGCATCAGATGACTTCCTTTATTTACTTTATGGGTATTAATTGCACAATAGCATTACAATATTGGTTCAATGACATAGCCATCTAAGTTCAGCAAGTAGATACTACTATGGTACCGAACAGAAACTCGTATTTCTTGTTTTGTGGGTTGGTGCAATAGCAGTTAGGGTTAAAAACGTAATGTTGTTGTTGTGGTCTTCAGTCCGGAGACTGGTTTGATGCAGCTCTCCACAATACCCTATCCTGAGCAAGCCTCTTCATCTCCACATACGAACGGCAACCTACATCTGTCTGAATCTGCTTACTGTATCCATCTCTTGGTCTTCCTCTGCGGTTTTTACCCCACACACTTCCCTCCAACGTTAAATTCACAATTCCTTGATGTCTAACAATGTGTCCTACCTTTTAGTTAAGGTATGCCAAGGTATGCCTTTTCTCCACAATTCTGTTCAGTACCTCCTCATTAGTTACGCGATCCACCCACCTAATATTCAGCATTCTTCTGTAGCAACACGTTTCAAAAGCCTCTATCCTCTTTCTGTCCGCACTGTTTATCGTCCATGTCTCACTCCCATACAACGCAACACTCCATACAAATGCCTTCAGAAAGGACTTCCTTACGCTTAAATCAATATTCGCTGTTAACAAATTTCTCTTTTTCAAGAACGCCTTTCTACCCATTGCCATTCTGCATTTTATATCCTCTGTACTGCGACCATCATTTGTTATTTTACTGCCCTAGTAACAAAACTCATCTACCTCCTTTATTGCTTCGTTACCTAATCTAATTCCTTCAGCATCACCTGATTTTCTTACGCTGCACTCCATTACCCTAGTTTTACTCTTGTTAATGTTCATCTTATATGCACCTTTCAGCACACTGTCCATTCCGTTCAATTGCTCTTCCAGGTCCTTTGCTGTATCTGACAGAATTACTATGTCGTCGGCAAAACGCAATGTTTTTAATACTTCACCCTGAACTTTAATTCCTTCTCCAAATTTCTCCTTGCTTTCCTTTATAGCTTGCTCAATGTACAAATTGAACAACATTGGGGAAAGGCTACAACCCTGTCTTACTCCCTTTCCAACCACTGCATCCCTTTCATGCCCTTCAACTTCGACAACTGCTGTCTGGTTTTTGTACAAGTTGTAAATAACCTTACGTTCCCTATATTTTACTCCTGCTTGCTTCAGAACTCGAAAGAGTTTATTCCAATCAACATTGTCAAAAGCCTTCTCCAAATCTACAAAAGCTAGAAATGTAGGTTTGCCTTTTCTTAATCTATCTTCTAGGATAAGCCGTAAAGTGAGTATTGCCTCCCGTGTCCCTACATTTCTCCTGAACCCAAACTGATCTTCCCCGAGGTCGGCTTCTACCAGCTTTTCCATCCTTCTGTATATAATTCGTGTTAATATTTTGCAACCATGACTTATTAAACTGATGGTTCTGTAGTTTTCACACCTATCTGCACCTGCTTTCTTTGGAATAGGAATTATAACATTTTTCTTAAAGTCTGAGGGTACGTCAGCTATCTCATACATCTTACACACCAGGTGAAACAATTTTGTTGATTCTCCCAGAGACTTCAGTAGCTCTGAGGGAATATCATCTACTCCAGGGGCCTTGTTTCGACTTAGGTCTTTCAGAGCTCTGTCAAATTCTTCTCTCAGTATAGTATCTCCTATTTCATCTTCATCTGCATCCTCTTCCCTTCCTACAATAGTGTCTCGAAGTTCATTTCCTTTGTAGAGCCCCTCAATATACTCTTTCCACCTTTCAGCTTTCCCTTCTTTGCTGAGAACTGGTTTTCCATCAGTGTCCTTGATATTCTTAGAGCTGTTTTTCTTATCTCCAAATGTTTCTTTTATTTTCCGGTAGGCTGTATCTGTTTTTCCCCTATTTATACATTCTTCTACATCCTTGCATTTGTCTTCTAGCCACTCCTGCTTAGCCATTTTGCACGTCCTGTCAATCTCATTTCTTAGTCGTCTGTACTCCATTTTGCCTGTTTCATTTACTGCATTTTTATATTTTCTCCTTTCATCGATTAAATTTAGTATCTCCTGTTATATCCAAGTATTCTTTGTAGGTCTTGCCTTTCCTCCTCAACTGTTTTATTTTCCCCTGTTTCTGTCAATTGTTGCCTGAAGCTCCCTCTGAAATTCTTAAGAACTTCAGGTTCCTTCAATTTATCCAGGTCCCATCTCCTTATTTTCCTACCTTTTTGTAGTTTCTTCAGTTTCAGCCTACAGTTCATAACCAACAAGTTATGGTGAGAGTCTATATCTGCCCCTGGGTATGTCTTACCCTGTAATACCTGGTTCCGAAATCTATGTCTTACCATTATAAAATCTATCTGGTATCTCCCGGTGTCTCCTGGTCTCTTCCACGTATACAACCTCCTTTTGTGATTCTTAAACCAGGTGTTTGTTATAACTAAATTATGTTCAGTGCAAAATTCTACCAGGCGGCTTCCTCTTTCATTCCTTTTGCCCAGACCATATTCAACTACTATCTTCCCGTCCCTTCCTTTTCCTACTACCGATTTCCAGTCCCCCATAACAATTAAGTTTTCCTCTCCCTTAATTGTCTGAATAATTTCCTTTAGCTCCTCATATATTTCTTCGATTTCCTCATCATCGGCAGAGCTAGTTGGCATATAAACCTGTACTACTGTTGTCGGTGTTGGCTTCGTATCTATCTTGACTACGATAATGCAATCACTGTGCTGGTCATAGTAGTTTACCCGCATTCCTATTTTCTTATTCATTATCAATCCTACTCCTGTGATACCCCCAATTGATTTTGTATTTATAATCCTGTACTCGCCTGACCAGAAATCCTGTTCCTCTTTCCACCGAACTTCACTAATCCCCAGTATATCTAACTTCAACCTATCCATTTCCCTTTTTAAATTTTCTAATTTTCCTACTCGATTAAGGGATCTAACATTCCACGCTCCGACCCGTAGAATGCCAGTATTGTCTTTCCTGATGATCACATCCTCCTGAGTAGTCCCCGCCCGGAGATCCGAATGGGGGACTATTTTACCTCCGGAATATTTTACCCGAGAGGATGCCATCATCATATGTTCATACAGTAGAGCTGCATGTCCTCGGGAAATATAACGGCTGTAGTTTCCCCTTGCTTTCAGCTGTTCGCAGTAACTGTGTGACAAAGCCACATTAGCTGATGTTACAAGGCCAGCTCAGTCAATCATTCAGACTGTTGCCCCTGTAACTACTGAAAAGGCTGCTGCCCCTCTTCAGGAACCACACGTTTGTCTGGCCTCTCCACAGATACCCCTCCGCTGTGGTTGCACCTACGGTACGGCTATCTGTATCGTTGATGCACGCAAGCCACCGCACCTCGGCAATGTCTGTGGTTCATGGAAGTGGAAAACGTAATATGAACTGCATACTATTGCCTTATACACTTTTTATAAACTATAGTTGATTGTAGTGATATATACACATTTTGTTTCACTAGAACTGGACTATTCCTTATGGACTTTTATATAGTCATGCTATAATATGCCCAAACTCTTATATGGTGGGCAGTGAGGGTAAGCCAGCCAGAACAGAATTTAGCACACACAAAAATGTTGGTTGCAATGCATATGTCGCTAGTGGTGGAAAGCCATCAGGGCTAAACCATTGGCTGTGGGGCCTGCATCACAATTAGCAGAATACTGACTTATAGGCACCAGTTCAGCAATTGTGTAATATAGTACTCCATGATTGAATGCATCCTACGTGACAAAAAGCACTAGCACATGTCCCTAGAACACATTTGTGTACTTCCCTATTCCCCGAATACTGATGTTAGGGCACTAGTTCTGCAATTATGTGATTTCCTGAATAAAGTGATGGAATGCATCATATTCGACTATTGTCGCTGATTGTAGAAAAATTCCTGATGATGTCAGCCTTCCCAGAATGACCTCTGGGTAGGGATCAAGGTCATCTAGAATGTCCACTGCTGCTGTACGGATCGGCATGTATTTTTTTATCGTTTGTATCAACTGAGATATATGAAACTTAAAGAGAGTTATTCATATCTGAAATCTGTGATGTTAAATGTCTGTAATCAACATTCTTGGGCTTTGCGAGTATACTATTTCACGTGTACTGCACCGCGATTGATCTAACCATTCTTCTGCCACCACAGAGAGTAGTGTTATGTATGCAGCCATTGGGTCAAGTTTGAAAACTGCAGTGCGACCTTTAAGGAGAGGAATATTTTTATTTACAGTAAAAATCATCCAGTATATATAATTTATCTGTGGATGATTGGCTCAACCAAGTTCTGAGAGTTTAGTGATGATTGAATATGATATTCTATTGTGAAAAATAAATGTAAAAAGAAGCGTTATCTCATTATTAGAGACCCCACATTGTTGTTGTCCATCTCTGACAGACATTCAACATGATGCATTAAATTTCATATGTATATTCATTTTTAAGTAATTTGTAGTGTAGGAAATTAGTATGATTTTTCTGAATCAAATGAATAATGAAAGCAAGGAGGAAATGTGATGACGATATTTTTTTATTCCATTGTTCAACGTGGTAGCTGGATTTTGGACAAATAAAAGAAATAGACTAATTTAAGAAGATAGCAGTCAAGTTAATAAATTTCTCTAAATAACTGATGTGACGGATTCTCACGTTCAGTTTTGTCACCAATACCAATCTTGTAACAGATAAAGACGCGATATCATAGTTTTCTCTTGCTCACCATTCTTATGGAGAAAATGTAATCTATTTTAAAATCAAAACTTCAGACTGTTCGAAATTTTGTATTTGTGCAGTTAATGAATTTGTACAGCACACAGACGAATTTCGTAGATAGATTTCTTTAGCATTTGCAGCTTTGACAGTAATTTAGCGAGCAGTGCCACAAATGCAATTTTCTTGCATACGGGTAGGACAGAAATCAATGGTAGTAGTCAAATGAGCTAAGTTGTGACCTAACTTGCAATGAGTTGTTTTCACAATATTTAATTTTCATTTTTCTGGCAGCTTCATTCATTAATATGTCTGCACGCCTTCGATCAGATTTCAAAATCTTTGCACTTACATAATAAAGTGTCAGAATCAGAACATTTATATACTTTGTTTTTCTCAAGCTTAGATGCCGTCACGTTCATAAGGCATTCATAATCAGATTTTCAGTTAAGGTGCAGAATCAGTGCCAAACACAACATACTACAGCTTCGCTGAATTTCTTTCTATCAATTTTTATAATATAATTTTATAAAGAGAACTCCCATAGTGTCTTTTTAATCTGAACCATATATTTTTCGTATCTGCTTTGAATTGCTTTTCAGAAGATCTAAATAAAAGTTTTAAGACATCTTGGCATGAAGTTGAATAATAACTGTCAATATGTGACTTTTGCCTAGCGCCTTGCAAAAACACATCTCTTTTTGTTTTACTTACATTGATGAATATACTTCCATCACGTTACTGATAATTTTTCATAACGTACTACAAACTCTAAAACTAAAAGTTTAAGTATACAGGATAACAGAATAAAAGTTTACCTACGGCGGTGGCAACGTACTGTGCTGATGTCGGCAACAACCGTTAAATGCTGTGGTATTTAGAAGCTCGACAATTTAAAATGATGGTACGTGATGCTTTATAACAAAACACATTCTCAGTTGAATTTCTTATAAGTAAATGTCAATATTGACATATATCTGTACTGTACTGTGTAAGGTTTACTTATGAGTGTGGTGGCGTAGTGTGCTAATGTTTGCAACGAAACGTTTGCACTGATGATTAATTCACTGACAAGTCAAGGATACTTACAAAAATCTGTCTACCTTATAGAAGGAACAGCATTATTTATTTATTTCATGGTCACCACAAAGGGTTATTGCCCTCATTCTATGTGATTGGGTTTTCAAATAGCATTCAACGGTTGTTGCCAGCAAAAGAACTGTACGCCTTCATGATTGTAAATAACCTTTTATCCTGTATAATAATAGTGCTTAATTTTTAGTCTTTGTAATACATTCTGAATCCTTTGTCAATAACGTAATAGTACCATATTTAGCACTGTGTATACAAAATAAAAAAATAAAAAGATATGGTGTATTTGTCCCACCTATTGCAAGACGGCGAACAAAACTCGCATAATGATAATCATCATTCGACTACAAGCAAAGATTGCTTTTATTCATATCACCGGTTTTGACAGAATTAAGCTGCCATCATCAGATGTATAACACAATAATAATTTTTAAGGCTGTGACGCCTCGCCAGTTATTCTATCGGCATTTCTCTATAGGAACACATATTGTAAAATATTTAGTGCGTTGGGATGATAGAGTCTAGGTCAAATCAAAAATCCAAATTGATCGAAACTGGTAAAAATTTAATACAGTGATACCGCTGAAGCAATAAGACCCGTTAGTGTAGTTCTTAGAAAACGTGAAAAAAGTTACTCAGCTATTTTGTAGTTATACTACATGATAACAGTACCGTGCTCAATCTTTTTTTTTTTTTTTTCACTTTTGGTGACATAAGTGGAGGCTTCAGGCTTCAGTAAGACATGTACGTTTGACTGTGTATTGTCAATATAGACATTTATGTCTGCAGGCACGTTTCAGTACTATGCTCAAGTTATATATCGAGATTGTATAGATATCCATTCAGAAGGTAGTGTCTTAAGCCACTTTATGTAAATATCTTCGACTTGTAGTTAAAATTAAGGAAATAGTGCATATTTTTGAATTGGACACTATTGTTTAAACAATTGACTGCATCATTTTACCATTACGAAATTTTATGAAACAGCCAAAAACTTGCATCTGCATTCTGTAAGTCACAGTATTTCGGATATGATGTGCAACACTTAGAAGACGTTCTGATGAAAAATTGGCGCTTCATAAACTGCTTAAAAAGTGTTACGAAACATTAAACTCGGTGAACGGAAGTGAAGAAATGAGAAATGTACGTTACAAAGTTCCAGCTACGTTTTAAGAAATTGACGTACACAATCGTTCGTATATTGTACAGATACTAACAAAATACGTCAAAGCTTGTCTACGATTGGAAAGAACGGTTTAAGGACTATAAAGCATACCTTGAAAATGTGGAAATGTCGGTAGGAAATTTGGAACGTTTATGAGTTGAATGAAGATTAAGGTCACGACGTAAACGCCCATGGCATCGTATGCACTGTCCATCTCCGTAGTCTTAGAGGACAGCGTGGTGGGTTGCCACGCAGGGGGCCCGGGTTCGATTCTCAGCTGGGTCGGAGAGTGGGTCTTGCGTCGTCATCATCATCATCTCTATATCATCATTAAGCAAGTCAACGAAATGGCGTCAACTAAAAACACTTGCACCAGGCACGCTGAGCACGACCCCACTTGCGGTCTAACGGCCATAAATGCCACACGATCATCATCATCATCGCATGCACAGTGTGAGTCTAAGCATGCAAAAACTTTCGGCAACAGGGAAGTTCTTGTGGTGAAGTACCTAGCCGGCCTGAAGAGGGACGCTATAGCAATTCGGAAACACGGCAGTAGCTTCAACAGTAAGGAAGAAAGCCTTGACGTTAACTGATCATAGATTTTTTGTTGGACATTGTCGGTACGGAGTGCGATTGGAAAAAGATACAGAAAATAGTCTCTCTGAGGTAACAGCCACGTTCGCTATGAGGAAATTTTTTATTTTTGATCCCTTAGGATATGTTTCGATGTACTATGGCATCATTTTCAAATGTAATACATTATTAATGGATTCTGTTTTAATTTTGTTCTAGTAATAAAGTATTAAAGTTGAAAATGAATGTACATCCAAACATGCGAGACAAAAAAATACAACATTTTCCTCACACTGACTGTGGCTGTCTCCTTAGGGTGACTTTTTCGTTATTATGGATCTGTGATTTGTATCCTGTACAGAAGGACCGTTTCAGTTAGTTATGGGAAAACGACAGCGGCAAAGACCACCAAAGAAGGCGATGGACGCGTCGGAAATTCCCTTTATATATTTCTAGGTCTTGTTGAGGGTAAATGTTAACCAGTGACGCTATGAGTGCTTCCTTCTCTTTAAAACTTTGAGAGAAGCGCTACTCTAGCAAGTTCTTTGCTTCCGATATTTTGGGAAAGTATGGACCAAAAGTAGAAAACAAAAGTCCAGTAAACATGGACTCTTTTTGTATACTTTATGAGTTATGGGCACTTGACCAATGGAAGAGACGTGTTCACTGTATCTAAGGAATCTATTTTGCCGATGTGAATTTTTTCTTTCCTTCTACATGTATATTACCATATTAAAATATTTGCGGATCTTCGTAAATCACGGCCGGCCGCGGTGGAAGAGGGGACTGAGACGCTCCAGTCACGGTCGGGGGTTCGAATCCTTCCTCGGGCATCGATATTTGTGCCGTCCTTAGGATAAGCTAGTTGATAAGTAGTTTGTAAGTTTAGGGACTGATGACCCCGTAGTTAAGTCCCATAAACTATACAAACATTTGAACATCGTAAATCACGCTGTATAGCCGCAAGGCGCCTTGCTGCGAAGAGCGCAGTTGTTCCCCGTAGGATGTTCGAGTCCTCCCTCGGACGTACGTGTGTTTGTGTGTGTATGTGTGTGTGTGTTAGAGAGAGAGAGAGAGAGAGAGAGAGAGAGTAAGTGAGTGAGTGACTGTGTGTGTGTGTGTGTGTGTGTGTTGCAAAATTGCTGTTAAATGGTTGGGTTGTAATCTGTGGTGGACGAAATTTGAGTACGAAGACGCAAGTCGCAACTAAATATTGCAATTAAAAATGCGCCTAGGTCATCTACCACAAAAGTATTCCACGTCGAAATGAGTGTCGTTAATAATTTTCGTTGTTACCATGCTGAAACAAGCAACGTTTGGTACGTGAAATTTGAGTATAAAGACGAATGTAACAACAGAATATTGCAATAAAAATGCGCCGGGTCAACTGCCACAAAACCATTCCACGTTGAAATAACTTGTCAGTAATAACTTTCGTTGTTGCCATGCTCTAATAACTACATTTTTGTTGCAAAGAACACAGACATATACAAGTGAAAAAAATCTGACTGTCACTACATCTTACACACTTTACACTGGTTGCATCTCAACTATGCTCGATCAAGTATTGTTAAGAACGAATTAAAATATTTTTAAAGAAGGTGTAGTCACTCAAAAGTGTGGTTTCATCGAGCACAGGAGCGACAGAAATATCTCAAAAACACACCAGCATTTTTATGACGTGTACTTCAAGACAATCGCAGGATAGGTCATCTGAAACTTCGTTCTTGGGGCAGCTAAGTGCCCTAAATCAGGGATTTCGTTTGAGTAAAGATAACCTGAGTTCAAACAAGGCAAAACATCTGGTGTCCTTGCACGAAGTACTTATTGTTTTATCACTTCGATTTGTGCCTTCAAATTCCGAACACATTTAGGCTTATTTCAGCAGAAACATTGTACGGTAATACACACTAAACACGATATATACTAAATACAACACTTCAAGCTGAACAACAACATACGATAGACAGACTTTTGTCAAGTGTACTGATCACCAAAAATATGGCAGCCGAGTATACACAAGTTGCCACAAAGACTGCTGTAGCTCGTGTGTTAGCCACGCTATGAAATTTAAGCTCGTTATTTTCTATAGAGGTTTTCTTTTATTTCACGGCCGTGCGGGAATAGTCGCGCGCTCTGAACACGATATCAGGGATTACCCGGCCGCGACCGTAATACGTTGCAGTCCCCCCTCGGACATGGGAGGGTGTTTTGCCCTTAGCATAAGTCAGTTTTAATGTAAGTAGTTTGTAACTCAAGTAATCGATGACCTGAGCAATTTGGTTGCTTAGATTTGCAAACACTTGAACAATTTTTTTAATTGCTCCTCTACCTTTGCCACATTGAAATTAGCCAAGTATGTGTCACACTACTCAATACATTACTGAACAATAACTAATCGACATCCAATAATAAAACTTCCTGCAGTTCACATTCGCCACAGGCGTCTGTAAAGTTGCATTCCACTCCAGCACTGCGCGAAATTACGAATGTTCCGGAATATTTTGAAATGTTTGTATAGCTTATGGGACTTAACTACGGGGTCATCAGTCCCTAAACTTACAAACTACTTATTAAGTAGTACTAAGGACGGCACAAATATCTATGCCCGAGGGGGGATTCGAACCACCGACCGTAGTGGCCGTGCAGACCGTGACTGAAGCGCCTCCTCAGTCCCCTCGGCCACCGCGGCCGGCGAATATTTTGAACAGACCTCTTACTCTTCCTCAAAATATCTGGAAAAGAGAATCAAATTTTAGTGTTTATAAACACTCGTATACCAATATCAATCCTTCATCCTCTAAAGCAGAGGAAATGTAAATAATCACTTGACAGTTTTCTGCTTACCGTGCTTAAACACTTGCTACGTTATAGTGTAAACAGTTACCTTGTGCACTCTCGACTTTCTTGTTTGTTTAACGCTTTGTCACTGTTTTCATAACGCCTGAGGGGTTCACCTGCTGCAGATATGCAGCTGCGGCGTTCTCCTAAGCCACTGCGTCTGCAATCGCTTTGGCGCCGACTAAGTAGCTGTCTCAGTAGGTCCGACGTTATCTAACAATCTCGTGGGCACACGCGCCACGATTCGCTTCACATTGTCTTGTCACGTCATTCCCTGTTTACAACTGGATCTATTATTGCATAAGGAGACATTGGAACAATACAATGCCTCCCACATGCATTACCTTTACGGGGAGCTGTACTTGGCCAAAATTATCTATGTTGATGACGTTTCGGAACCTATCTGGTTTGCCGAAAATCTGTGAAGTGTAATTTGAAATCCTGCTGCAAACACATCATGACACATAGTATATGAACCTGGGTACGATTTATCCTTGACCTTCTTAGTAAGACAACGAGGCTAGGCTAGGTCTTACACACAATGATCCCAGAGTGGTTAAAAGAGTCCTATTCTACACGGCCCCCTTATTTCCCAGCAAACGCGACATTTAATCGTCAAATGATCCAAATTACAGTAGTGATTAAAACATTTTCTTAGAGCCGCACTTATTTTCTAGAATTGTGCTTTCAGGAGTCGTTTAATTAAGACTGGTGACAGGAAAAAAGTCCTACCGCCAACTTGATCTGTACAAATCGCCATCGCATAGCTTTTGTCACCTCATTGTGTACTATCCTGTTAATTCACTGATCCCATATCGTCGGTATAATGATCTATGTAACACACGATTTACTAATTTCGATACAAACAGTCGTGATCGCGCGAGTTTGATTTTATTCATAAGATGATTGGTTTCGATCTCAATACCACCATTAAATCTGTTCCTTAACTGTGGTGGGACTGCCGCCCAGCAGACCCATCTGTAGAGCGTTGAGCAGTCTTTTCACGCATTTCAGGTGGGCCTTCTCCATGACATTTGGTTTTTGGCTACTTTAAACGAAATAAGTTACAACAACAAAAAAAAAAAAAAAAAAAAAAAAAAAAAAAAAAACAGAGAGTAGGACGGTCGAAATACCTCAAATAACACCAATCTTCTGTCTGAAAACTAATATAAATAGTACCCGCAGTTGGGGGTCCTCTCTCTCTCTCTCTCTCTCTTTCTCTCTCTCTCTCGCTCTCTGTGTGTGTGTGTGTGTGTGTGTGTGTGTGTGTTTGTGTGTGTGAGTTCAGGTCTTTTTGAGTTTAGATCTTTACGAGTTTAGTCCTAATTTAATTCAAATCTCTATGTACAGTAAATTCATTCATCGTTAGGTTCAATGAGTTTAGTTTTCTGTAATGTCAGACCTCATCTCTAAGTTTAACGTTCTTCATAAAAATAATATCTATGAAGTTTAGATTGGGGATAGGATGTAAGAAGTAGTGTGGAATTCTGCCTCCCGATTTTAGTATGAACTTTATCAGATAGATTTTATCAGTCATATTATCAAGGATAGTTGATATTGGGATTACGAACATTATTTTAGGAAAATCAGTATAGATACGAACTGTGAACAGAAACAGAGATTTAGTTAGAAGAAAATCAATAATTGTAATGAATTCAATTTCTGAACCATTAATTATCATACTTGTATATTTTCAACTGTAAAAAATGTGAACAGAATATTTTACAAACCTTTATAGTCCGGTGACATAGAAAAAGGCTTTTACAAAGTTATTTCATAAATAGAACCCTTAACAACATTTGTGGAATGTTTTGGAAGAGAGAACTATAAATAATATATCTGATGCTTAAATGAAGCGTATATGTCAAAGAAGTACGACTGATATCTTGGAGGTAAAAAGAATCCCAACTTAAGACTAAATTTCTATGACAATATCAATTACAAACTGTGAAATATATATTTTTAATAGGCTCCAACTCAATATAACTAACTGGGAAAAGATAACATTATAAAGTATGTTGTGTCGCCATAAAACAAGCCCCTGAGATAAAAGAATAAAATAATTGTCGCCCTAGAACTTGGGGCCCAAACGAAAAAAGTAAGAGAATATATTCAGATGACAGAGGAATCGGACATCAATGCCTTATATCTGGAAGATCTACGAAAAATCTATTGTAGATACTACGTTTGGAACATTGAGATCAAGGAGGATACCGAGAACATCATCAAGATTGCCTGAATTGAACAAATCTGAACAATTTTGATATATTGGACGAGTGGGAAACTATTGCTGTGACGTGTGGACTTCTAACAGTAATAATAAAAAAAAGGTGATTATCATTGATAAACTTTCAATTACTGTGAAGTATTTAGTGCACATAGCTCTATTATTCAGTGTATTAATCTGAGTATTTTCTCTGTTTCTTGTAAAATAATATTATTTGTGGTTCTGAGTATCGTGTGGTACAATCCACACACAAATTACGATTTGTGAACATAAGAAACGGGCCAATTCTCTTCTTTCATCTAGGAATTTTCAAGGTAAGGACAGCACTATTCCACATTTGGCCTTGTGGTATTAAGTATTTCTAATAACATCTGTATTGGGCATGATTATTTTATCTGTTAGGCAGTAATATGTATGGTATAATAAGTAGATACCATATAAAAGAAATTGATACCAATCCCACAAGGCAAAGTATATTTATGTTATACTTTAGTAGTTGTGTAAACTATGAGTAAGGTATATTTTGTAAATTTTTAAGTGGTTAGCAATAAATTTTTATTTGCTAGGAGAAATTTTATCCTTGGGTTTGAAATAGACTGTAATTTCTTATTTGTTTCTAGCAGTAGTGTAGATTCCACTATTGAAATTTCACAATAATAGTATGGTCAAGCGCACGTGAAAGACAGAAATGGAACAGGTAGACAGGATGATTACTCTTTCTCAGGATAATTTAAATGTAAGGAACAAAGTAGATAGGGAATATTTTTCAGAAACTGAAATGAGTGCATATACAGAACATAGAGTACTATCACAACCTACAGAAAATGTTAATCCACAACCAAGCAGATCACAAATTCACGACAGAACCACCGCATGTACAAATTTTGAACCCAAACAGGGATACAATGGTAGATCCATTTGCGATAATTTCACGAAAATTAGAAGAGTAAACTAAACAATTAAAACTTAGTGAAGAAGAAGCAACTAAACAAATAAAACTTAGTCAAAAGGGGACAAACTAAAAGAAATGGACGAACACTGCAAATGAATAGATTAACAGTTTAAACATAAAGATGAAACCATTCAGGAAGTCCAGTTAGAAACCAATAAAATTACGATCCTTTAAAACAGCGCTTGGTGGTGCAAATCGAACAATACAAACAATTAGAACAAGAATTTCATAACACAACAGGTAATATAAAATCTGAAATAGAAGGGCGAGATAGCCGTCACAACAGAATAGCCAATCATTTAACCGCAGAATTTAAAAATTTACAATCATACATGGAAGAAATTAAAACAAATTTCGATGAAGTTCCGCAGAAAGTAGAACTGTAAACAAATATGACTACAATTAAAGATTTTCAGAACACTGCTCAGCCTGCAATAAACGAATTAAACAATTAATTACAAAATTTGCAAATAAATGCTAATGAAAGAATAAACTATTTTTTGCAAGAAACTGCTAAAATAATAAACAGGATTGGTTTGTAAGTCAAGTGATGGTTAGGGAATAGAAGTTTGAAAAGGAGATACAATCAGGTCGGAATAAAATACCGAATAATAATGATAATAATAATAATAATAATCATAATTTTAGTTCCACACCAGAAGCAAATCTATCAGAACATACTCATTCAGAACTTACTACCAACAGTCAAAATTTTAATAGAAGGGTACCAACTTGGAGAAGGAATATGCAACAATACCCACATGGTAGGCCTACACCACCAACTCCAAACATTTATAAAAATCCAGGATCCTGAATCAGAAAACAATAGACTTCAACAAGCCACCAGATCTAAACCTAACAGATTTAATTGTACAAACTATACTGGATATAAGAAGCCGCATAGTCATGTCATCGCAGATATGTAAATTTCACATCATTGGGACACGATCAAAAGATACTTAAGACTAGACACTTTCAAACACATTCATCAGAAATGGACAAATCACATCCTATAATTTTCATAATCTATTCCCTCATAATAGGGAAGAATACAGTAAATTATAATTTATTGTATCACATATTGTCGACGAGGTTGCCTTATGGGCTAACGAATTCATTGAAGCATGTAAATCTACCGAAGAATTTGAAAAAGTGTTTATTAAAAGATATTGTCCTCATAGTAAACAAGAACACTTACATAATGAAATTTATCATCTCGGATTTTACAATCCTAGAAAGGGTACATTACGTAAATACTTTGAAAAATATATTAATAAAATTCGTTATTGGGATAATCCAATACCAATCCTTGAAGTTATGAAGTTACTTAAAGGAAGATTACCCTTGGAAGTACATGTTCCTGATAATTACTTAGAGACATTTCTAGCTCACATGGATATACAGGATCAAGTACAAGATGATAAGAGACTAATACGTAACATTCTTGCAGTCAATCGATATAATAATAATTTCAATAACAGTAATACAACAGAACAAAATGGGCAAATTTCCAGTAACCGTAATTGGCGTCAGAATGGCCATCCAAACGGAAAGCATAAACCGAATAACAATAATGGAAACCATTATCAACCGCATTCTATAAATAACAGAAGAACAGTAACCTGCATAAATTTCAGAATTCATGAAACCAAAATTTTCCAAAGCAAAACAATAGACCTCAATATAATAATAATTACAACACTAACCCACGGAATCGAACATCTGACAAAAATTTCGGGGAATAAACCCACAAAATCAATACAATTCGGCAAACTGGCAACTGTACAATCAACCTCCGCCAAATTGGATACTTCAAACAAATAATATGTATGTGGGAAAGTCTGTAACCCTTCCAAAGAATGAACAACCACTACTACATATTTCACAACCAAGAAACCTATCGATGATGTCTTCACAACACCCAATGAGACAAAATCAAATCCGCACTGGAGTAGCCGAGCGGTCTGGAGCGCCAAGTTACGGATCGCGCGGCCTCCCGCGTCGGAGGTTCGTGTTGTCCTTAGGATAGTTTAACTTAGTTTAAGTAGTTTGTAAGACTAGGGACTGATGACCAACATAGTTTGGTCCCATAGGATTACAAACATCTGAACAAAATCAAAATAATAATCAACACATCAGACTAATTGAAGTTACAGAAGATGTATCTAATCCGACACCTGATAATCCAACAAACTGAAGGCAACATGTCTCCACCTTCCTGGACCTGTCAGTATGAATAAGGAAGGACCTGGTACAAATAAAAAATAAATGTTTGAAGATACAATGATGGCAAGAAGTTATTAGAAGGCCTAAATGAGGAACCAATAAACGTAATTCAGAAGAAGAAACCTCCAGTACAAGCTATAATTAGTGCTAAAATTTGTGATATACCAGTAGATACTGTGATTAATACAGGATCAGCATTTTCTGCTATAAGTGAAAGTTTCTATAAAATCATTACAAAGAATGTTTCTGTCCCCTCACACTACCTGTACAATCTTGTATTTCGATGACTGCCCAAAGAACAGCCTCCACTAATTAAGAAAAACACAGGCAATGATATTGTCTTCAGTGCGTATGTGCAACATGCCTGAACTTGTAGCATATGGAGCGGTGGAGGCGAAGAGCTATTACAATTAAGTCTTAATTACTGCCCTTTTTACGTAAGTTAGGTGTTACGATAATTGTTTATTTACCAACACAGCTTCAGATACGTAATTCATATGTGAGTTCCACAGAAAATATGTTTGGAATCTTCTAAAAAATTGATTGTTTTATTTGAACTAAAACACTGTGTGGTGTCGCACAAGTCTAAAGTGCGCGCCACCTACTTTCGCCGCGCGCCGCCATGCACGCGCCCTCTGCTACAACTCCGCTCGTGGCCATCACTGAACGTCATCGTTCACTTGGGACTGAGATAGGAACGAGTTAACACTTGGGAATCAGATAGGCACCAGTGAAGACTTGGCTATCGGATAGGCACTAGGCAGGCCTCTAGCTCAACTATGTATCAGCATTCTGCAGTACTGAGCTATGTAAAAGTTGAGTATTACTAAGTCTCTAAGAATTATATATCTCGTTCTACTTTACTCTAGTGTTTGTAGTTTCTGCTGTCCCACTGGCTGGTCACCTCCTACCTGCACAAGCGTGCATCCTTTATTCCTGTGTCGGTCTTTCTACTCGGCCACCGACACCTACGACGGAAACGAGACACAAAAGCGGCGGCGAGGCTGGGACACAAAAGTGGCGACGAGGATGGGATACAAAACACTGATTATAAGTTGAGGGATGATAAAATATGGCCAAAATCTGATAATATTCTTTAGTATTGAATAGCATTACTACAGTAAAATTTCTCTGATGTGAATTTCGTCTTGTTCCAGAGTGCGTGTCTGCTCCCTGTTGGAGGTTTGAGTCCTCATTCGGGCATGGGTGTGTTTATCCTTCTTAGCATAAGTATGTTGAAGTTATTTGCAAGTCTAGGGATTGATTACCACTACAATGCGGTCCCATAGCTTTGCAAACAGTTGATTCTTTTTTTTTTTTTTTTTTTTTTTTTTTTTTAATTTCTACTAAAGCTTCTTCAAAATTTGAGTGATCACGATAAAAGTGTCAGGAAATATCTGTGAAAGCTGCAAATAATTACAAAATGACAAGAATGGAAACATGTAATCCTGCAGGTCAAAGGAATTAAGCAACAGAACAAGCATTTACAAGAATTAATTTTTGTTTATCAACTAATCCTTACTTTTTATTACAATTAATAACAAATCTATAGACACAGCCTTGTCCAAAGATAATGACGTTATAGGCTTAATATTGCGCATCGTTTTTTTTGTTTTTTTTTTTAACAATCAACCAATCTCAATTTTTATTTACGACGTATTTCCATATTTCACCTTTACCACATATCCACATTTCATTTTTAACATTGGCGCTATCTTACAAAGCTTGTTTCATAATAGCATACTTTTATTCTCATAAAGATCAGATCACACAACATAAATTTCGTAGCACTTTTTACTTATGTAGAATAAGTAACTAATACATATGTTATTTTGTTATGAAGACGGAATATGTGTTTGTTTGTAATTTATAAAATATTGCGCTATCCAAAGAACGTTACAAACTCTTACGGGAATCGTCAAAATGCCGCGAGTAGTTGAAAATTGACTCCATGGAATGGCCGAGCGCTCTAAGGCTCCTTGCCGCGGAGCGCGCCATTGCTAGCGGTCGATGGTTCGAGTCCATTGTCCATAGGTTAGTTTAAGTTAATTAGTCTGAAAGTCGAGGAACTGATGACCATAGCAGTTTGGTCCAGTAGATTTACAAACATTTTAACATCTAAGTTGAAAATTAGCGTCTGGTGGGAGGCTTGTTAGGATAGTCAGTGCATGAGTGGTTGGTGTGTTGGTTTGTTGGGGCAGGGGGACTAAGCTGCCCATGTCATCAGTGGGGAAGGGAAGGAGTGAGGATAGGAAAAGAGGGAAAGGAGAAGCAAATGCAGTGCAAGGAGTAAAGAAGGAAGAAAGACGGCATTAGCTCGGACCCATGCTCGCCACACACGTACTCATGAAAGACCCGTGAGCAATCCCCCGTGGAGGGAGGGGGGGGGGGAGGGAGGGGCAGTCATGGTGACCACTGTGTCTGGGTGGCGTACAGTTCAGAGCAGCTTGCTAGTAAGCAGCTGACACTGTTTCGACATCCGGCCTGGCTCAGATTTTCACCTTTCCCCGTGCATTCAATGCAATGATCACCAACAGCTAATGTCAAAAATATTTTTGTGTCTCATTTGAGAAACCCAAGAGGGGAGACGACGTTCTTTTGACAGAATACTCCTGAGGAGGTTTAGAAAACTGGCATTTGAATGTGAATCCAGATTGATTTTTACTACTACCAACACCCATTTCGAATTAGGACTACGAATTATAAAGAAAATAGAAACGTTACATGCTTTCCTCCGCCGTAACTATGCAGGAACCTAGCGTAATATGTGTGAGGCTGTACAGAAAAACCTCTTCAATGTAATCTGCGTTTCCTCTGTTCGTCATTTTCTGTGCACATATAAAGTTACGATCACCTACTTCACGTATACTGTTACGATCACCTACTTCATGTGGCCGAGGGGACTAAGGCGCTCCAGTCACGGTCTGCACGGCCACTACGGTCGGGGGTTCGAATCCCCCCTCGGGCATGGATATTTGTGCCGTCCTTAGTTGTAAGTAGCTCATAAGTAGTTTGTAAGTTTAGGGACTGATGACCCTGTAGTTAAGTCCCCTAGACTCTACAAACATTTGAACATTTGAACCTACTTCATGTATACTGTTACGATCACCTACTTCACTTTTTTTAGTTGAATGCATTTACGCCACAGTTGAAGCTTTTAAAAATCTGATTTGTACAGAAGGCAAGATTTTTTTTTTCAAAATTCAATTAACTCACTTAACATCTAGCCTGGTGTTGAAACTTTGTTTCTCCAGCTAGCTTCTGTATGAATTATTCAAAACAGCGCCATCACCATAATTATTATTATTTATTATTATTATTATTATGCCTTTCAACGTTCGTTCTGGACCGTAGCCCCCCTCATAATATTCTTCCGTGGTCACCTATTCAGTGTTAACAGTGATGCCTCACCTGATGTTAAGCCTGTTACATCAAATACAGTCTTGACGGAATCTAAGTACTTTTTTCCTTGAATGAATTGTAGTGCTGCCAAAAGCTAGTTAGTTCTCAAACTTTTATTGCAGGACACACTTCTTGTACAGTGTGATTTGAATGACACGTTTTGGTATTACCATCATCAGATTAGTAACTGCTTTGTGATGTGGCCACATTTATGGAAGTACATGCATTTAAGAAAGTTATTACACACATACATATTAGGTAGTCTGTAAATATGTGTATGTAACAATTTCCTTATATCCATGTATTTCTGTAAGTATAGCTATGTCAGAAAGGATATACTAATCTGGTGACGGTAATACCAAAACACGTCACTGAAGTCAGACTGTACAAGAAGTGTGACCAGCAATAAAAATTTTGTGACCTAACCAGCTTTTCACAGCACTACCAATTCATTTAATGATGGTCACCTGCCTCCTCGAAGACTTTATGTGGCATTTACAATATTAGTTTCTCCTCGGTCTACCTTGACTCCTCTTACCCCTATTGCTGAGTCCATTAATCTCTTAGGTAACATTGCTTCTAAAAATGTTCAATTGTTTGTTAAGCTTATGGGACTTAACTACGGGGTCATCAGTCCGTAAACTTATAAACTGCTTATGAACTACCTTATACTAAGGACGGCACAAATATCCATGCCCGAGGGGGGATTCGAACCCCCGACCGTAGCGGCCGCGCAGACAGTGATTGCAGCGCCTCAGTCCCCAAGGCCACCGCGGCCGGCAACATTGCTTCTCCCATGCGTGTAACACGAGCCCACCATCCTAACCTGTTCGCTCTAACTGTTTCATGTATGGTGTTCATTCCCAATTTTTCTTTGACTTCCTCATTATGGACAACCTCTTGTCATTGTTCCCCTGTTAGTACTTGCAATCATCCTTGCTACTTTCATATCTCTAACTTCAGCCTTAGAAAGAGTCAAGTTTTTTTCACTGTCATTTCCTGCATATCTCGACCATAAAATCCCATTCTAGTCATCAAAACGAATCGTTTGAATACAAACTCGATGAGGTACAGGCATTTTTAACGATAATAATTAGAGTTTGATATACAAGTTACGAGATAATGTCACAAGTGTGACAAGATATCAAGGCTGAAGTGTCACACACTTGTGTTTCTAAAGCAATGCAAGGCGCCTCTGCGGCGGTGCCCAACGAAAATAGACAAGTGGACTGAAGAGTCCCGACCCAATTCTGTCCCCCAGGTGGTCATCACCACGAAAGCTACTTTCCCTCTTGGAGAAATACGGATGCATAAAATAATTTTAAAAGCCATACAATACCTATCTTAACAAAAGCTGTTTACTTGTAGCTTTTAGCTACAGGTCGAACGCTAATTCCAAACTGGCGCCATCAAGTCGGAGAGGAAATGCCTAAATGTGACGTTAGCTGAATCACTATTGGCCGGCGGGCGATATAATGTTTTAAGATGCACCATCTGATTAGTAGGCGACCCCCTAGTGTGCTAGCGTGCAACACTGTCGCAATGACTTTCTTGTGTGTAGAGGTGATAACGACTCCTGTACAGTATTGCACTGTCATCATCAAATCAGACGTAGAGGATTCCGTGCTCACGGGTGCGGTTCCTTTAGGGGGATGCTCGTCCACTGTTGGTCGAGATGATCTCTATGATCTCTACGAGTTTATGTGAGTAACTCGGGCGTCCGATCTTTGATTGTCGTGAGTGCACTTGTGCTCTCCCGATAATCCATTTTTAGTCCGGGGCAACGTCCCGGAATAAATTAAATTGGTCCCAATTCCCCGGTTCCGACCAAGGATTTCGGGAGGTTTTCCTTGGTTATAAGGCGTATGCCGGAACTGGAAAGCCCCTCCCACTTATTCCCAGTTCGGATTCCCCTTTGCTCCACTATCAGCTTGCCTGATAATTGGCTGAATAGAACCGCGACTCTTTATGGGCCGGATCTCAAACAGCCCGCTCCATTCCTCGGAGTGGAAAATGAAAAGAATAAGTATTGCACTGTCATCATCAGATCAGTCGCAGAGGATTCCGTGCTCACGAGTGCGGTTCCTTTAGGGGGTGCTCGTCCACTGTTGGTCGAGCTGATCTCTACGAGTTTACGAGAGTAACTCCGGCGTCCGATCCTTGATTGTCGTGAGTGCATTCGTGCTCTACCGATAATCCATTTGAAGACTGGGGCAACGTCCCAGAGATAGATTAAATTGGTCCCAATCCCCAGGTTCCGACCAAGGTTTTCGGGAGGTTTTCCTTGGTTGTAAGGCGTGTGTCGGAACTGGTAAGCCCCTCCCACTTATTTCCAATTGGGATCCATCTTTGCCCCACTATCAGCTTGCCTGATAATTGGCTGAACAGAACCGCGACTCTTTATGGGCCGGATTCTCAAACAGCCCGCTCCACTCCGCGGAGTGGAGAATGAAAATAATAAGTAAGTAAGTAAAGTAAAAATAAGTATTGCACCTTTGTGGTGGAGCGGATCTTAGTGAATCTCCAGTGGAGAGTCCTAAGGATTGCGCGCAGTACATAGTGTTGACCAAGACACTTAATATCCAGTGTGAACATAGACATAGTGCATTAGGTAACGATTTCTAGGGCATTTTTGAGAGGCAACATGGTGGGTTAGCCTGAGACTGACATACGACACCAATTTATTGCCAGACTAGGATTTACAGGTAGTTCTTGACTTCATAAAGATACAGGGAAAATGCGATCGGCACTAGTCGATCAAGACAGACGATGTTTAGTTTCAATTTCAGAGAAGACGCAGCTAGAAGCCATCGGAGCAGTTAACGGTATTACAGTATTGTGCGTGAATGCCTTAGGCGAACGCCACCCATCCCCAAGCAGTAATAACAAATACATTTTTTTTACCACTGCGTAACATTTCTGACATTGTGACAGCCTCAATCGTAAACTGTCTAAATTAAATTCCCTTTAAAGTCAAGTAGGTACAATTCTTCAGCAATTCTACCAACTTTATTCTATTTTGAAATTGTTTATACGTTTCCTCTATCCCGTCAGTCTATCTGGAACTTGCAAAGAAAAAAATAAATTTGTTCTTAATTAATTTGTGTGTTTTCAAAGTCAATAAACATAAAAAATTACACTCCTTTTTTATTTCAGAAACTAGGAACATCACTTTAGTACCTGAACTCTTCCTCACTAGTTACACTTTGTTAATTTTAAGGTTTCTCTATCTTTACCTAAGTGATAAAGTTTAACCGTTTGTAGGTAGACAAGAAGCCTCTTTCTGAATTCTGCATGTCATGCTGTTGATGTCTTTCTTGCAGGAGCCTCAGGTACATTAGAAGGTTAGATTTGTCCGTTGCACACCACAAATAGTTGGAAGAGTAGTATCAAAAGCACAAAAGGATAGTATCTGCATATCACAGCCTTATTAATAACGTAATCTGTATCCACCCACATTTCACTCCCACACAACACATTGGTCGAAAGATATGGCTGTGAACTGCTAACTTAGTTTTTGTACTGACATCCTTCTTGCAGAAGAGAGTAGATCGTAAGTTGAAAGACGACCTTCTGTCGTCTTCCATAGATTATTTAAATTTGTAATGTATTTAAGGTCGCTAGGTCGGCCTTTTGTCGAACTAGAACCCCACTCTTTTCGAGGCCTGAGGAATAGCATTTCGCCGGCCGCGGTGGCCGAGGGGGCTGAGGCGCTCCAGTCACGGTCTGCACGGCCACTACGGTCGGGGGTTCGAATACCCACTCGGGCATGGATATTTGTGCCGTCCTTAGTATAAGGTAGTTGATAAGTAGTTTGTAAGTTTAGGGACTGATGACCCCGTAGTTAAGTTCCATTAAAAAAAATATAGCATTTCATTTCATATTTTAATGCTATTTCCATTAATGCTATGTTAGTGTTGATTCTATTTTATTATAATGATATATCTGAAGCATAGAATTAAAATTTTTGATGCGGCCGGGAATCGAACCCGGACCTCCATGTTCAGTAGGCAGACGTCTTACCGTTAGACCACCACACCACTAACGATTAAAGCGCCTCGGAATAGTTTAAGTACGATTTCCCTCCTCATCACAAGCTTTAAATCAGCTTCTGTGTTCCAAAGATAATTGCCACTACAGCCAAGGCTCTCCATGCAACGGTATAGCACCTCGGCAATGGACATATTGGAACACTCCAGTTAAGGTGATCTACATATCAATTTAATACAAATAAACAATCCCAGAAAAGTACTGGGAAGATCGCTAGTAGATGAAGATACTCTCAGAACCGTACTGGCAGAAATAGAAGCCGCCATCAACTCAAGGCCACTCGTACAGGGAGACTCAGATGTACTGACACCAAGCCATTTTTAATAGGAGAACGATTAACTGCAATACCGTCCGGTCCTAAACCAAGTATAGAGAAGAATCTAATAAAATTGGCAAAAGAAAGGAAAAACTGCAAAATGATTTCCTGAAAAGATGGAAGAAGGAGTATCTCGTGGAATTAAGAAACTTTCATGAAGTCCAACGGCCTAGAGGGAAACTTGATAAATACCGTGTGAGAGATATTGTACTCTTACAAGAAGACAGACAGCCGAGACATATGTGGAAGAAAGCCCGCATTGTGGAAAGAACACCAGGGAGAGATGGAATAGTGCAGACCTTAATTCTTCTGACACCAGTCGGAAGAAGTATTACTTGACCGGTGCAACTGGTCATCCCACTTGTGACTGAACAGAGTGGGATGGACCAGGGTGAGGAGGATGTTACGGATTAATAAAGTATTCGTTTGTTTTTTAATCTTTGTATATGTCTATGTATATCTTTGAGTAACATAAATAAAGTTGTAGAAAGTACACACTTGTATCTCCTGTCTATTGAGTGTGTGTAAAATGCACCATTTTGTGATTGCTTTATTTCTGTATGTGCGAGTATGAGCATCATCTGGAGTGCCTGTCGGTGTATGAGAAACTTCGTTCTCTTTTTCTTTATCGTGTCCGGACTATTTAAAGGTTATCGGCCCAGTACTGGGCTACGTCTATTCCATTAGTATTCGCGAGCCACAAATCTACGAGGGTACACCGGTGTGGACATTTTTCACATGTAAGAAGGTGTTCCATATCTTGACTTTCTCCACAGTCACAGTTTATATCGGTTTGGTCGATTATACCCCACTTAAGCATATTTACTTTTACTGGGGCGACCCCCGATCTGAGCCTATTCAAGGTTCTCCAGGTTTTAAAATTTAGGTTTTGACCGGTCCACTGAACTGGGGGGAGAGGGAAATTTTCAGGCGGTTCGTCCTGGACGGTTACAAGGAAACTTCTCCTAGACTTCAGTCGTGTCTCTGGTGGTCGAGCTCTGTAGAGGACATGCCGCTCATCTGCGAGTTGTTTTACTTTCTCTACATGTTCTAAAGCGTTTCTGCGAGCTGTGGGATCTGCAAAACCAGCTGCCTTGTACAAGAGTCTGACCGGCGTTGGTTTTATGCACCCTGTCACTATCCTGCAGGTCTCATTGAGGGCCACATCTACTTGTTTCGTGTGAGCGCCTCTATTCCATACAGGGCACGCATACTCAGCCGTTGAGAAACAGAGCGCCTGTGCCGTTGTTCGTAGCACACCAGGACATGCACCCCATTTGCTATCCGTTAGCTTTCTAAGTATATTATTTCTCGTCGTTATTTTCTGTCTCGTTTTGATGCAGTGCTGTTTATAAGTTAGAGACCGATCCAGAATCACGCCAAGATATTTAGGGTGGTCTGTGTGTTCTAAGGTGTTCCCGTTCCACGTAATTTGAAGTTTCCGTTTGGCTTCTTTCGTGCGAAGGTGGAAAGCGCAAACTTGAGTTTTGGAAGGGTTGGGTCTTAAGGAATTTTTATAATAGTAGGCAGTCATCGATTTTAAGGCATTTTCAAGTTTTTCCTCTACTTCTTCAAATCTTTTTCCTTGAACGCATATTGCAAGGTCATCGGCGTAGATGCTTAGTGTGGGCCGGTGTAGGCTGGTCATTTGTGTATATGTTGAAGAGGTTGGAGCTAAGACGCTTCCCTGAGGGAGGCCGTTCTTTTGGTCCCTCCATCTACTCATTTTGCCCTCCAACAATACAAAGAACCTTCTGTTCTGTAACAATGAATGTACGACCCTAACTAGATGGTAATCACCGAGTGTCTCATAGATTTTATGGAGTAATATATTGTGCCTGACGGTATCGTAGGCTGCTGTCAGATCTACGAAGGCTGCCCCTGTTATGAGCTTCCCTTCATACCCTTCTTCAATATGTTCTGTCAGTGCAAGGACTTGGCCGGTACAGGACTTGCCAGGTCTAAATCCTCCTTGTTGTGGAATGAGATGTTTGTCAATATATTTTCCTATTCTGGACAAGATGAGTCTCTCATACAGTTTAAAAAAGTGACAGAGCAAAGAGATGGGTCGGTAGCTACTAGGATTCTCTGGATCCTTTCCTGGTTTGAGTAACGCTATTACTAGATTTTCTCCAGGGTTTTCGGATTTTGCAAGTTTTGCAGCACGTATTGAACAATTGTAAAATCCAACTCTTGGCCCTTTGCCCTAAATTCTTGATTTGTTCAGTGCATATGTCATCCACACCAGCAGCTTTCCCGTTTTTTAACATGTTCATGCCATCTTGAAGTTCTTTCATAGTGAAAGGTGTCCCCAAGTGGTTGGTCTCCCGATTGATATTTCTGGCAATTTTTGGGTACTTTTGTTGTTTCTTGATTTTCCCGTTCAACAGTATTTGCGTAGCTACTTGGTTTGCTGTAACCTTGCATGGTAATAGAAACTTCGTTGTCGGCTGCTAGCTGATCGTCTTGCACGCTCGCTGGCTTCGTATCGATAGGTAGTCGTTACCATCTGCTGTTTTTGTTGATACTAAAGAGGTTTCTCCACCATTTAGTCAGATTTTATGTTGGCAATGTGCAGAGCGAATCTCTGTCACTTGAGTCTCTTCTGTCCCCTCCACCTCTCTCTCTGGGTCTTCCCGTACATCCGGTGCTGGCGGGGACCTGCTTGCCAGTGATCACTCTTGGGCTGCTCTTCAGTTTGGTGAGTTGGTTCTGCTTTCGTGTCCATGGAGATTCGTTGTCTGGTATGTTCAACTTAGACTCTAGAACTTAGCGTCATTTTTCGGAATATTTTTTCCGATCTTGCGCGGAAATGTTTTATATTTACATTCCGGTGTTTTCTTGCAGATAAATGCGGTGAATAAGTTACTAGTTTCAATTTGGTAACGGTCTGGTATATTCAAACCTTTTATGATTACGTGGCGGTGTACAATCTCTGTGTAAATTCTTTCTAATTTTGTGAGACGCGATTATTAAGAGGGGATATATTAATTTTGTGCAGTGCATGTGAAATATTTCGTATCTTTTTACTTGCGTGAGTAATATGTCCACATGTTGTGTTCTTAGAAAAAAGCCTGCATCTACCCCTATGGCTGTTCCATGCCTTTCAGGCAACTAATTATGCTTGTACCTTTCTGATTTCCATTAATATTTCGCGATCTTTTCCCTCCGCCTATTTTAATTCTGCTGTTTCTTTTCCGAACTTGCAGTTTGCACTCAGTCTTAGTCAGTAATTCTTTCTGAGCCTTGTACAACCTTTTTTAATAGCTCGCTTATGAAATACTTGTATTTATGGTGGTTACATGCCGTGGTTGCTAGCATTTCAGCGGATTAATTCGTGCACTATGGGCTGGACAGCCATCATGTTTATACCATATATTCCTCCTAATCTGCAGAGAAATGTCTTCTAGCATTTGTGGAAGATGGTCTGTTAGAAGGCTGTGGTACGTGTGCGCGGTCAGTGTTCCGTCTATGAAATACGGGCCTATGAGCTGCTGGTTCACTATCCCAGACTCGTTTACACTCCATGGACGCTGACGGTCCAGGCCATGATTGGTAAATGTGGCTTCATCACTAAACATCTGGAGTATCCGTATCTACAGAACCTAACACGATTTTCAAAATCGTTTCCACGCAGCTCTTAATGGAGAGAGATGTGATAGGAATGGAACTTATGTAGATGGAGGAAGCGTAGTACACTTGCCTGACTCACGCCACTTCCTCGTGCGACTGCGCGGGAGCTGACATGCGGATCAACTGCAAGAACATTAATTTCCCCCTAGTCTGGCGTCACTTATTTCCTTCTGTTACGTTGTCTCGGTGTTACAATACCACTTTCACATAACTGGTTGAAGAGGTTGATGAATAATTGCCGAGATGGGTGACATCTATTGGGACATCTTGCCGCATACACCGTACAAGAATGAACGGCATTCTTCCTACACTCTCCATACACCATGAGCATGTCGGCGTTTTCTTCATTGGTAAAACCCATCGTACACTCACGACCTACGGCTTGGACAGTTACACGCCAACTGACAAGCGAGCAGCAGTGCACTCAAGGAACACACAATCACGCTGTAAGCAAACATAACATCATCATACCTAGCAACTATGTGGTTTGACTGGCACGCGCAAATGTCGGGAACATTTCAAAAGACGATATCTCGTAAACAACTTGCACTAGAATCGTGAAACAGACACTACTGATATTCTAGTGCACCCTACTTTTAGTTTCTTAATGCTACGGGCATTGTTGTATTAAAAAAACTGTATGTTTGCTTAAAACGTACACTAAGTAATATTACAATTTGTTTGTTGGCTAAGAATACGAGCCCCTGACTACTAATCCATACTGTGAAAACCGCACATCAGTCGCACTTTCCGTTTCTGCAAAATGTGTGGTGCAAGTGCTAGGTGATTCATAATGTTAAAATGTTTGTAAATCTATCGCACCATACTGCGTAGCTTACAAACCACTGAAATTAAGGTAAACTAACCTAAGGACAACACACACACACACAGACACACACACACACACACGCGCGCGCACATACACCCACACATATATGCCCCAGGGAGGACTCGAACCTCCGACGGCCAGCAACCGTGCGCTCTGCAGTGAGGCACCTTCGACCGCTCGGCTACTCCACCATAGCTAGGTGATACACACTGTATAACTATCAACGATTTTGCCTTCGAAGTCGAAAGTATACCGTCGTACGGCAGACAGTTCTGGTGATATGAAATCACAAACAACGAAATTGCATATAAAAACACTCCACCACACATGGCGTACTTTATTACGTGTGTTCTGTCAACATTGATCGCAATACTTTTCATAGACCAGTTGTTAATACTCGACTCAAAATGTTCAAATGTTTGCAACTATTAGTGACTGCTGCATTTATCATTTCTTAGGCTTACAAACTACTTAAACTAACATTCCATCATCTTTCGGTAGTGCACCCGGGACAGCGACAATTCTTCGTCCGATATTTCGGCTGCAAACCTTACAGCCATCATCAAGGCGAGTCCAAGACTGACTTCTCAGCGTCTGCGCGTGCCTATTTATACGGTAAATCACGTGATGCAAAGCTACTGAGGATGCTCGAAGATATCACATTCGTAACTGCTGCGCTGGTCATAGATGAATATATACTTCAAAGATAAACATGTGAGCGCTGAGTGCAAACATAAACAGAGCTGTTACGTATCCACAGTGCTTACAAATGAATAATTAATCATTAAAAGTGGTAACATCAATCGTAAATGAAGACGCAGACATTCTTTCAGAACGAAGGCTGAGGTCTTAGCTGGTGGACGGAAGATCTTCAGAGTTATGAAGAAACATAAATTGTATGTGATCATCCGTCCACCAGCTTAGATCTCAGCTCTTCTGGGACCTGTCAAAGGCCGGCCGCGGTGGCCGAGGGGACTAAGACGCTTCAGTCACGGTCTGCACGGCCTCTTCGGTCGGGGGTTCGAATCCCCCCTCGGGCATGGATATTTGTGCCGTCCTAGTTTGTAAGTAGTTCATAAGTAGTTTGTAAGTTTAGGGACTGATGACCCCGTAGTTAAGTCCCATAGACTATACAAACATTTGAACATTTGAACCTGTCAAAGGTGATCTGTTAGTGCGAAAAGCGGGGGTTTACGAAATCCCTTGTGAGTGTGGAAAACGTTACATAGGTCAAACCACGCGCACTGTATAGAAACGATGCGTTGAGCACCAGCGGTATACACGCCTTCTTCAGTCCAACAAGTCTGCAGTAGCCGTTGTATTTGTACTGGCCATTCCATGAATTACAAAGAAGTAAAGATTTTAACCACAGCTTCTACTTTCTGGGACTCATTGTAAAGGAATCTGTACACATACAACTGGCGGACAACCTATTTAATCGTGACGACGGATTTCATCTTGACAATGCATGGAAGCCACTTACATCACGCCTTCGTTCTGAAAGAATGTCTGCGTCTTCACTTCCGATTGATGTTACCACTTTTAATGATTAATTATTCATTTGTAAGCACTGTGGATACGTAACAGCTCTGTTTATGTTTGCACTCAGCGCTCACATATTTATCTTTGAAGTATATATTCATCTATGACCAGCGCAGCAGTTACGAATGTGATATCTTCGAGCATGCGCAGTCTAATCCTCAGTAGCTTTGCATCACGTGATTTACCGTATAAATAGGCGCGCGCAGATGCTGAGAACTCAGACGGTCTCGCCTTGAAGATGGCTGTAAGGTTTGCAGCCGAAATATCGGACGAAGAACTGTTGCTGTCCCGGGTGCACTTCCGAAAGATGATGGAATATTATGTCCGCCGGGAAAACTTCAATAATTACTTAAACTAACTTATGCTGAGGGCAATACACACACTCATGCTCGAGGGAGGAATCGAAGCTTCTAAGGCAAGCAAACGCGCGTTCCGCAATGTTACTTTACGGAAGTAAAGTGGAGGTTCGAGTCCTCCCTGGGGCATGGGAGTGTGTGTTTGTCCTTAGGTTAGTTTACCTAGGTTTAAGTAATTTGTGAGCTACGGACTGATGACTACGCAGTTTGGTCCGATAGATTTACAAACATTTGAACATTTGAAAGTTATGGTTACTTAGTTGGGGGGAAGTGATACCCATTTCTTATCGCAAAGAATGCATACCATTTAACCATTTTATTCAGTTTATGATTAATATTTCATCTGACCACTTCCAATGAGGAACGAATTTGAATGAACAATACTTATTGAACTAAATCACTTAATTTGCGTACATGGTTTTGAAGCCTTAGAAAACCCCTTTTTATTAATCAACCGGTTATTTTGTGTAATATTTCTTATTTCTTTCGAAAACTACAGACTTTGCATAGACCGTTTTTAACTACAGGATCACAGGTAAAAGATAGTATCTGCAACTAAGGTATTGTCTTGAGCATGAAAGCAGACATGTACGGTTCGCACATAATGTAACATTAAAAATGTTCAAATAATTGTTAAGCTTATGGAGCTTAATTGCGAGGTCATCAGACTTTTACAAACTACTTATAAACTAACTCATAATAAAGACAGCACAAACATCAATGCTCGAGGGGGATTCGAACCCCCGACGGGGAACGGCCTCGCGAATCGGAGCATAGCGCCTCAATGCTCTCGGCCACTCCGCCGCGGAAATATAACATCGAGCCAATCTTCCTAATCAGAACTGTACATAAACCAATAAGCAGGTTCTTACAGTGTAAAGACACACTTGTTTTAATCTTAGTTTTGATAAATCTGGCGAAGAAATTTGGTAGCGGTGCAGGAGCAGGGCGTCTTAGAGACCTTGGCCACTCTACGTACTGTACAATTGTATTATTGTAGGACACATTGTTGAGGAGGTATGAGGTCACAACGACAGAGGTGCTTGAAAATGAAAATGAAGTAGATATGATAGGAAGCGATTGACAGAGCGGGAAGAAGGCGCTGTAAGAGCATAAGAATGGAACAAGTATACAGCGGGGCAATACCGGAAACTAACATCAGCGGTAACGTAGAACAGCTCATTTTTATCGGTCTCCTTCGAAGATTAGATGGGTAGATGACGTAACTGATGAGGAGGTGCTCAACAAAATTGGGGAGAAAAGGAGTTTCCGGGCCGGCCGCGGTGTGTGAGGTGACTGAGGCGCTCCTGTCACGGTCAGCACGGCCACTACGGTCGGGGGTTCGAATCCCACCTCGGGCATGGATATTTGTGCCGTCTTTAGTCTTAGCTAGTTCATAAGTAGTTTGTAAGCTTAGGGACTGATGACCCAGTAGTTAAGTCCCATAAGTTGTACAAAAGAAGGGGTAGGTTAGTGGGATATATTCTGAGACATCAAGGAATCGTCAACATTATAAGGAAGTGTGTGGGGTAAAAATCGTAGATGGAGACCGAGGGACGAATACAGTAAGCAGATACAAAAAGGATGTAGGTTGCCGTACCTATTCTCAGATGAAGAAGCTTGCACAGGACAGGGTAGTGTGGAGAACTGCATCAAACCAGTCTGCGAACTGAAGACCACAACAATAACCTTCTACTGTCAGAACACGCGTACTCCTTATCTCAGTGATGTTGTGGTTCTTGAGCTCGGTAAGTTGAACAGCTCTATTTTTGCTGCCCCTGATTTACTACTCATTACGTAGGCTGTTGCGTCTGCAATCTGTTTACATTAATTTCTCACGGAAACACTCGCTTTGCCCGTAAGTTGCTATCAAGTGGCAGTTCAGTCGCATTACGTAAAGTGGAACATACCACCAGTTACTTCGCCCATGCTCAAGATTATGTGACTGTCTTTCAATAACTAAAGTGTGTAATCATAAGATGTAATACAGTGACAGAAAAAGAACGATAAGTAACTAATTTTCTTTTCTTACATGTTTCAAGAATTAAAACACTCTACGGTTATAATTCACACGCCGACGAAGGTAAAAATTGGTACAATCGTATTTAGCAATTCTAGTCCTAAGTGCACAACAATTGTTCAAGCTTCGTTACCGATTATGACGTCAAACACATACACGCATTCGAAAGGTTCCATTGGTTTTCGGACAAAGTCACATGCGGCCAGTATTCTTGCGAGGAAATACGCTTCAATCTGGACACACCTACCCACTGCGCCATAAGAAGTGACCAAATGGATCCCTCTCGGACATCGTAATGTGCCCGTTAACCTTCCCTTAACGTAATGATTTTTCTACCAGTATATTGTGCGAACTGTTCTGCCGTGTACCTTTCTCGTTCAGCTTGATCTGCACGGCAGTTTAGTCAGGGTTGGTATTAAATCTGTTTTACGGTAATAAAATTTACTTTCCATAAAATATTATTACTTAAGAAAAATGACAATGAACTTGTATCTATATGTACAGCTCAATAGCAAAGCAAGAAGAACAAAACCAAATTGACGATAATTTTATGTTTACCATTAAAACACAAACCAGTCACATTATCGTAAATTAATGTTGCAGAGACTAATATTTCTTTATTTCTCAATAACGTAGAGAAAACATATATGCTGCTGTGTTGGGTCTGTTGGTTTCTGTAATACAGATATCGTCTGAAAAGTTGCTATTATTTCATTGCTTTGTACATGTATTGGGGGACTGGAAAGCTTGAGCATTTATAAACAGACACTATTTTTAATCCTGAAGCTATTATGAATCTAGACACAAAGGAATTTACGACGTTACCTTCTAGTGGGAATTTTATTAACCCGGTTGGGGAAAGTTATAAATTTGTGCCGAACCTGGGTTCGTACTCGAGTCTCCCGGTTACTTGGCAATTGTGGCAGATGATTGTCCTAGTGGCATTGTAGTCAGTGCAACTGCCGGGTAAGCAGGAGCCTCGGGTTCGAATCCCCGCTAGGCACGTTTTCAAATTTGATTTAATTCAGAGCCCATTGGCATCTAATATTGTAAATTCCACTGTGTCTGGACGACATTAGCTTTGGAAACCAAGTTATTTTTGGCTGTTAGTTAAAAGGCATGTTTAACTCAATATCTTTTCTGGTTGATTAGTAACGGTATGCTTTCAAATAGGCATAAGGACTACAATACATTTGTTACACTTTATTTGCTTTCAGTCACAAGTTTCTTAGAATATCTATCAGTAATGGGCAATAAGAGAAAACGTGAACGTATCAAAGTTACATTGACAGTATCTGAACCTGAGGACGAAACCGAATAAGGGGAAGAGCGGGCTTTAGAGGAAAGGGAAGGTCATAGAAATTGAGCAATACGTGGATTTAGATTATGAGACCAATTTAAGAGAGTATTAATTCCATTCAAGTAGAAATTCTTTTATTTTTGAAGATATAAATATATGATACTAAATGGTAGTCACTGCCCACCAACAAAATGTAAAAACCTGGGAGACAAATGTCGCCTAGCTTTCTGGTGAGGAGGCCTCTCACAGGAGAAGAAAATCCCATGAAAACCTGGGGAAACATTTCTGCTGATGTAATTGTAGGAATAATTGTGAAATATGCTGTTCATCTTGCTTAAATAACTTCGTAACATAACAGTGTATTAATTTAGTGTCATCTGCAATTTTCCTGTTCCTAGTTGTTCTCATTGGTTAACCCAGAAACGGTTGAGAAAAGGGCATATTTTTATTGGAACTTTTTGTTGAGAAGCACTGGTAGTATCATCTCTCAAAGCATATACCTTTCCTCCTGACTCACCCTTTATGTTGTAATCAAAACCAGTTTTGAGCTAAAACCCGATTACTGGTAAAACTAGTTTATAGGGAATGTTTGCTACAACTAGAATATCTTAACTATAATGCTATACATGTTTCAAAATTTGATTGATCTAGCTTTAACTTTGAACAGTACATATTCCCAGTTCTAGCTACAGAAATTATCGGGGTATAATTAAATAAAAAGCTATTACATGGTGATGGTTATTAAGACTGTATTCTTTAACAGAAGACTTTTAAGAAATGTAACCTAGCAAATTTGACAGTCTTAGTTTTAAAAAGTGAAATGAAAATATTCCATTTACCTTAATGATGCTGTTACGTTATTAATGAAAGGAGCTTCAGTCTTAATAAAAGATAGACATACCATAAAAATGAAGAAAGTAGGCTTCCATTGCTTGTTATTGCAAGGAAAATTATCGTGGCATTTTAGTGATAAAGTAGTCCTTTTCTCTTTCTTTCCATTTCTCTCTCTCTCTCTCTCTCTCTCTCTCTCTCTCTTTTTTTTTTTTTTTTTTTTTTTTTTTTTTGTACAAAAGCTCCTTCTCAACCCACACTTCTCCTTACACTCACAGCAAACAATTTCTTGCATTGTTCCTAAGACTACTTTCTTGACAAAGGTTCTCACAGATAAATTTCTGTTGGGCATTTCATCTGGCAGCAAGAATTTTTCAGTGATTACTTCGAATTAGCACTTGAATAAGAAAATTTTCTAGCTTACGTGAAGAGCAATTTCGTACTTAACAGAAGCTTCTACCAATGAATCATATTTCAATTTAAATATTACATCTTGTCAGGGTCAGACTGGCCATATACTCAAGGTGGCGTTAGTCAGCCGGGCCCTACCATACCCTGGTTCCTTACCCTACCTACCATACATTGGATGCGTTCATACGAGCTGAATACTTGTGGAATGTCAAGTGTGCGGTAAATGGACGCCCCGCTATGGTGCTCGGAGCAGACGCAGTAGCAGCAGCAGCATATGGCGCGGAACGACGGTGTCTGCGGAATTTCGCTTCCTACCAGTTGCATCCATAGCGAGTCCGCACTGCTGTGGCCAACTGGAATCACTTGGGCAGTCTACACGGACAGTGCGGCAGGTATGCAAAGCTGACAGCAGGCAGGCAGCAGGCAGGCAGTGTTGATAGCAAGCCCCTACCACGCCGTAGCGGACAATAGAGGTAACTGTCCCCGAATTGAAGCGGCTGATCGCATGTTTGTTTAAAAAATTACTGATTATTGCAGTCTGTTTAAAAAGTAATCTTAAATTAATTTAGTTTCCTAATTTTCGAAATACGTCTGCATACAGACACGGAATTTAAGAATGGAAAGTCTCTTTTATGAGAAGGTGGAGCGATTTTGCATCCAGATATTTGCAGAAGATGATTGCATGAAACTTGTAAAGTAGCAGATAGTGTGATTGTTATTTATTTCGCGTAATTTTCTGTCAGGTTCTGTTTGCTTTTTACCGACTACTCAACACGTTTTGCATGCTTATTTCCGTATTGACACATTTTTGGCTACATTCCTTTCCATATTACACAGAATTTTTCTTTCAACTTCCTCGAATTTGGGTATGAATAATTCTAATAACTCATACATCTTTAAATAGGCATTTCATTCGCACATTACTTTTTAACAGTGACTTCTCAAAGGGGTTGAGTATGCAACATTCGATCAAATAATGACCATTTACAAAGTTCAATCACCACCTGTGTCTAAAAGCAATTATTCGACCTGCTTCTGGCGGTTCGGACGTCTGATAAACCTGCATACTATATTCTATTATATCATAACATGCACATCAGTACAAACTATATTGCTTATTGTGTAATCTTAACAAATTCGTTTATCCGAGTAACTTGTGAGAGACGATTTTCTTCACTGAAGCACATTACAACGAGACTTCGGTCTTTACTTGGTAAAGATCTCTTGGATTCGTTAATTATCTTAAACACAGAATAGGATCTAATCAAGGATAACGGAAATATCAGCGTTTACGACCGAGATATTAAGAGTTTAGGAGAAACTGACCCTCTTTAAAAAAAATGCCGATTGCCGTTGAAAATCCTCAGCAATAATATTGCGAAAAACTAATTTGCTCTGTCGAAAACAGAAATTATTATAATTATATTATCAACGATTTTTACAGGAGTCTGTATTAAATTCCAAGCCAATTTCGTTCTCTTGATCTCCTTTGTGAATTTTCGTGAGTTTTTGGCCCAGTTAGAGTTAGTTTTGATTGTCGATTCGCTTTAGCTACTGATTGCGATTCACAACCCATGACCCATGTGTCATTGATGCTGGCTGGCAGTGGACGACGATATAAGAATTATCGGCAGCTTCAGGGGTTTAAACCGTCACCCATCATTGACAGCGATTACATAATGAAGTAAGAACTAAAATCCTATAAGTCAATGGCCCATTCTGTCGCTCATCAACTGAGTGATATAATATTACATCGCCGATTACATACATAAGCCACAGACAGTGGTGTTACTCTTTGTTCCTCTATCGTTCTCGTTTCTCATCTCTGACCTTTGTCTTCCCATTCTATTATCTTTTCCTGGCAAGGAATGAGAACGATGAGCGATGATAATCTTGGTTCTTTTTGTTTGGTCGTGGATGACATCGGACGCATTATGTTGGCTGCTCTCAATTATGTAAGTGTCGTAGTGAGCAAAATTTATTTTTATTTTTCTAATAAAATACTAAAATTCAGAATTCACAAAGATTGGTGTTGAATATTATTTCATACCTAAATATCCAATTTTTCATTTTTTATAAATGACTATTTTCAGTAATTCTTTAGTTTAGTAATTGTAGGTTCATACCATTGTTGGGTGCCATTGTGCGAGCCAAGAAGACTCGCGAGAATTTTGGTAAAACAATAATAATAATAAAATAGAAACTTAACAGTTTATGAATGTAAAGTAATTTTATTTCAATATTAACAGTTTAATTCGAAAATGATAGGCGAAATTTATCTACTAATGTACTACAATAGTAACTTCAGTTTAAAAGGAAAAATATTTAACAGAGAATAAAAAGGTGGATTTCCGCCTGATATAGTGTTGCTCACCAACCCCTTTTACGTAATTTGATGAAAAAAAAAATATTATAGGTTGCTTTACATTTCTTGTTAGTCGTGTTCGTAATGCCAACTGCTTTTGCTACGTCGCGACGTAAAGTGCGCCGATAATGAAATTTCATCCCTGTGTTATCAACCCAAATCCAGCCGCACGGTCCGCTGGACGCGTATAGTGAAATTTAACCGACTTGCGGCAAATCTTAAAATCATCAAATCTTGACAAACAATTGAGACGGACAACGCTATAGTGACTTCGGAGATAGGAGCCGAGCATGTCTTAAGCCAAAACGTTACAGAACTTCCTTTTACATGTGCATGCAACTATGGTACAGGTTTTATTAAAATTGCAAATTCTCAGGTGGTTTGATGTGTTACAAAATGGTAAGTAAAGATTACTAGTTCGGTTTCCTGTACACATTCTGCTATTCGTGCTCCTAATGTGTGGAACTCTTTTGAAACTTACGACCTTTTGTAGTGAAGTTAAAAAATATGACATTTTATATTAAAAAGTACGTTACTAAAATTTGCAACTAGTTTCTATAATATATTTTACCTAAATGTCTACGATCCTGCGTGTATTTCCAGATAATTGTTGAAAGGTACGATAAATGTATGAAGTTAAAAAGTAAGATTAGGTTTACCTGAGGGTTGGTGAGGCAAATAAACGTACGGAGTATCTAGAGAATGATGGCCATAGTGATGACTGTGAAATAATATATATATAGGAATGAAATGGATCTTAGGGTTTATATATATATATATATATATATATATATATATATATATATATATATATATATATATAATCAGTTGGCTATAATTATTTTCTTCTCATTGAACGCATTATAACACGGATGGTAAGTACCTTACGAGTACTAAACTAGGTAGCATTAATGTCAAGTTCATGGAGAAGAGAAATAATGCAGAATCAATTCAATTGCAACTTTTCTAATGTAACTCATCATGCTCTCCGGGCGATCTAATGACATCTCGGGTTGTCGGATGCTTTGGTGGATATCATTGGCAGCCTTGTGTAAGGCCAGACGTGCGGTGTTAGTGCGCACGGAAAGGATAAGTAATATAATACGCAGTTTAACTCAGTTAACTTGTTAGAGGTTTTTCTTTTATTCGCGTATTGTTTCAGTAATCGGAAAAGGTTTCGTGTACATTCATAGGCCAAATTCGCCAGTGTGCAGATTTAGCGTTATCCCGCAATTTTAAGTGCATTTACTAATAGATTACACATATATTAGTGTCATAAACGTATCTAGTAACGCTTTGTAACTGTAATCTCTCTATATAAAAGGAAGTGTCCCGATTGACTGACTGACTGACTGACTGACTCATCATCGTCCAGACCAAACGACTGAAGATAGAAACTTGAAATTTGTGGATGGTGTTGATCTTACTCTGTAGGCGTCATTTAAGAAGCGATTTTTCGATATTCCGTCCGTAAGGGGGTGTAATAGGGGATGGGACTTTTTTGAAAATACGTTGCTATTTAGGCATTTTTGAAGCTAGAACTACAAAATTTCGGATTTTAATTCAGGGTTCGAATTTAAAAGACACGTGTTTCGCCATTTTTTGAAATTCGACAAATAACGGGGTAAAATAGGTGACGCAAAAAATTGATTTTCAAAAATATGGCGCTGTTAACTCAAATTTTAAGCTACAACAACAAAACTTAGGATGTGGAATCTTGGTCAGGATTAAAAATCCATGATTTTTAGCATTTTTGGAAATTCAAAAAATAAGGGAATAAAAGAGGGGATCAAAAATTCTTTTCGAAAATACTTTGTTGTCGAGACAATTTTGAAGCTATAGCTGCAAAAATTGGTATTTGTATTGTTCGTTCTGATTTAAAAAATACGTGTTTCGGTATTTTTGGAAATTCAACCATCAAGGGGGTTAAATTGGAGAGGGGGTATTTTTCGGAAATCTGTTGCTATTTAGGCAATTTTGAAGTTAGAACTACAAATTTTCGGATTTGGATTCTGGGTTGGAATTTAAAAGACACGTGTTTAGGTATTTTTGGAAATTATACTAATTGGGGGCTGAAATACGGGATGAAAAAATTGCTTTTCAACAATATATTGCTGTTAACTCAAATTTCGAGCTATAACTACGAAACTTAAGATATGGATTCTTCATCAGGATTAAAAAGAAACAACTGGTGCTGACCAACTAGCCTACGCATGCGAAGCAGCGGGGGTTCAGCTAGTTAAATATATATTGTCGATATCACGTACGTAAATTTCGAGACAATCATGAATGCAAAGGGTTTGAGCTGCCACAGGAAAGTTAATGCTGGGTTAAACAAGAGGTCTCTTTTAGTATGTGAGGGCGCGTAGCGCCCGAATCTCCGGTTCAGAACCACTTAAAGTTGCCAGCATACTCGCCATGCTAATAACACGGGCAACAGACTGCACTTTTAACGTCCTTACATTACGAGGACAGTTAATGTTACTCAGCAGACAAGGGTACATACAAGAACCTGTCAACCCTAGAGCAGGGACAGCTTTAACTGACTTTGTGGGCAGCCAACCTACGAACATGTGAAATGGCAGTAGTACTTACGTTATTCGTCAGTGGTGCATGCAACATATATCGAAGTGTGCCCCCGCGTTCTATATTTATCAAAACTGCAGTCCGTGCAAGCGTCCTCCACAATTACACAGTTCTCTAATAGCGCGTGTAAAAAGGAACACCTAAATATGTTTTCGATCTGATTTCTTTTATTCTATTGCGATGCTCATGTGTCCCCATGTATGCGAGTGCTAACAAAATATGTTTGCACTCGGAAAAGAAAGTTGATGAAAAAAATTTTACAAACATTTGAATTGAAATTTTTCCGCAACTTTAAATATTAATCCTACGGTTTCAGTTTTCACATGGCTCCCAGATGAAACGTATTGACTGATTTTAAGAGAAAGATTGTTTTCATTGCACCATGAGTCTGTTAGTTTGTAGTTTACACAGGAATAGAATCAGTTTGTCAAGTAGCATCAGTCCCGTACGATTACTGGTTATTTGGTATAACTGTCAGAAAGGAGAATCTATGCCCCCTGAAAAACTCAGTACAATCGTACTATTGTAGAAAAAGCAAGATGCCTGCATTTTGAAGCAAATTTACCAAATAAATTCTGGGCAAAAGCAGTCTCTGCTGCAGTGTACTTGGTTAACAGGTCTCCAACCAAGACACTAAAAACCAAAACCCCAGAGGAAGCTTGGACAAAGAAGAAACCAAATCTTAGACACCTTAAAATATTTGGTAGCAAGGTCTATGTTCACATTCCAAAAGCAAAGCGGCAAAAATGGGTCAAGAAATGTATTGTGTGTATTTTGGTAGGATAATGTGAAGATTCAAAAGCATACAGACTTTTTGTACCGAATTCTCAGAGAATCTTAAAAACAAGGGATGTTGTTTTTGATTAAAGTACCTCTAGACAGTATAAAGAACGAATAGAATCACAGGAACCTACCCGGCTGTTTCTCCCACTGACAGAGAAGAAACAAAATAATGAAATAATTGCAACTGAATTAGAAGAAATTGAACCCGAACCTGAGGCATTCAGAAGTAGTTCTAGGGATTCAACTAATACTAGCTGCAATCAAGAATCAAATTCAAAAGCAAATAATGACAATGAACCACCACAGAAATTTGAGCCAACTCGAAAGTCATCCAGAATTTCAAAGCCGAAGAAAACGCATGACTTCATTACTTACCAGGCTGAACAGTCAACTGACTCTGATTCTTTGTCACTTGAAGAAGCGATCATGTCAGAAGATTGGCTGAAGGCAATACAAGACGAAATACAATCTCACAAACAGAACCACACATGGGAGTCAGCTGTTTTACCTTCAGATAAGAAGCCAATAAGTGCAAAATGGGTGTTTAAAACAAAGAAAGATTTCCAAGGAAACATTGTATGCTACAAATCACGGTTAGTAATAAAAGGTTGTGCACAGAAGCAAGGCCTGGATTAGGATGAAACATATACACTGACATATTTATTTGCTATGGCTGTTAAACATGATCTTGACATTCACCTAGATGTTGTTACAGCATTTTTACAGGGTGACTTACATGAAGAGATTTATGTGAAAATTCCAGAAGTAGATCAATTTACAAAGACATTGAAAGATACTGCTATTAAAAGACTAAGAAAGGCAGTATACGGATTGAAGCATGGTAGTCGCTGTTGGAACTTAAAGTTAGACAGTGCACTGTTAAGTCTTAATTTCAAAAGATCAACAGGTGACCCTTGTATCTATTACAAAAATCAAGATTCAGACATTTTAATAGTTGCTGTATATGTGGATGATATGTTCATCTTTATCAACAATTCAAGAGAAAAAATATTTTTAAAAACAAATTAAAAGAAAAATTCAAGATAAAAGATCTTGGTGAAGCTACTAACTGTTTAGGTATCCGAATTAGAAGGAACCGAGAACAAGGTTATTTGTGGATAGACCAGACTCACTATGTGGAACAAATTATTGGAAGATTTAACATGAAGAGTGTAACCCAATCACTACACCAATCCCTACAGTAAGCAAGTACTCACTCATAATATGTGTCCAAAGACGCAACAGGAGAGAGAAACTATGAAGAACATACCCTATCGAGAAGCAGTAGGCAGTTTAATGTATGCTCAGTTAGGAACAAGGCCAGATATAGCTTATTCAATAGGAATTTCCAGCCGTTTTTGTAATAATCCAGGAGTACCCCAAGCAGTCAAAAAAATCTTCAGGTATCTGAAAGGTACTAAGGATATGAAACTGTTGTTTTCTAAAGAAGTGGACTACTACATAGTAGGTTACTGTGATGCAGATTGGGGTGGAGATTCCGAAGACATAAAATCAACAACAAGATATTTATTTAAATCTCAGGGAGCAGTGATATCATGGCTAAACAAGAAACAGCCAACAGTAGCCTTATCTACAACTGAGGCAGAATATATGGCTCTGACGCCAGCATGTCAGGAGGCCGTATGGTTTCAAAGGTTAGAAATGAAATATCTCCAAACCCCAAGAAGGAACCTATCAAGATACTATGTGACAACAGAGCAGCAATTGACTGATCGAAGACTGGCAGATATGACAAAATCGCTGACAAAGGCTCGGCATCATCTCCTGGAATGCACATGTCATTCACTGTAACACTGCTCTCTGCACAATGTAATGTAGAGTTCCACAACTAAATACCTTAGTATGCAGTTCTGCATTCTTCTTATCAGCCACGATAAAAATTCACTGTATCACACACACAAATCGCTTTTCGCGACTCATTTTAAAAGATAGCTTAATGATATGATCACAGCACTTGCTTGGTTAAGATGAAACGATTTCACGATCGCACAAACCAGAATAAAAGTTTACGATCACAATTATAGTAAAACGTTCAAAGTTGTACAGAAGGTTTACATATGGCGAACCGTCTGCCTACAGTTAAATATTGTACAAATTTCTCTAATTTTCGCAGTGCGATGCAGGTACTGTATTTTAAATGAAATTACGGTTTCTTTAAACCGCAAACACTGCCTTACTTGGTTTTGCAAGTTGAGAAGTTTACGTATATTTTTCTGTGTACTTCACGATTTTCACGACATTTTTAGAAAAAATGACTTTTTTGCATAGTTAGGTAAATATTTTACGGTTCTGATACTTTTTAATTTATCCAGCAGAAAGTTTAGCTACATACACATCCGATGTACTGCGTTTTGTAGGCTACTTATTTTTACATATTTATCTCAATACATTTGCTACGAATGAAAGAAACAGAAACTAAAACTTAAGTCCAGAAATTTCAGAACATCTTTTTGTGTACACAATACAACTCGTCACTTTCTTTCCAATGGTAAAGACAACATTCCAGTCTTGGAAAAGAGTGGAATATACAAATGTAATTGCCACTGTGGCAAATTTCACATTGATAAGTCAGGCAGGGTAATATGTAACAGATGGAAAGAACACCACAGAATTTGGAAACTTAAGAAAGAAAATTCAGGCCACCTGGTAAAAGAAGGCCACAGCTTCAAGGTAACACACCATATCCAGAAAGGAAGGAAAATGAACTGCTTTGAGATATTGGAAATTAATAAAAATATGTCTATTTCCTAGACCTTGTACTAAATGACCAATTTCCATTCTCGCCAATTCTGTCTGCTGAATCTAACTGGGCCACATAAACTACCCACTCCTATTCAACTTACGTCAAGTCCCTTCTACAGATCCATAGCCTAATTATTTTCTGTGATCACAGAAGTTTAGCTACTTGGAGGTACCAATAGTAATTTATTATTTTGGTAGTAGTATAGTAGTATTGGACCTTTAAGGAAGTAAAAATAATTTATCCATTCAAAATTTTTACCTATATATTCGCAAATGTTTCACTCACGTCAGTTTATTCTCACCCTTCCATGTTCAGCCAATTTCTATTGTTCAGTTTACTTTCTTAGGACAAATGTTGTACTTAATATCTTGTCATATTTTATCATTGTTAATCTTGCCATATTTTATCAGAGTTAACTGTCATACTAGTCTTCTTTGAAAATTAATTTACATGTATTATATCTTGGAAAGTGAACTACCAACTGCATAGCTCTATCTCTGTAATGTTTAACTGATGGTTGTGTAACAGGCGTAAACCGGTTAGTAATAACAGTAAATTATCAGAATATTACACATTTATCTCGTGTGTTTCATTAAATCATTGTACTGTTAGAAAACTGAGCCTACCCTAGTTGCACTCACTGACTAGAGCTTCCAGTTACAGTCATCAATGTGATATATTTGCTGTAGACTTTACACTGCAATGCTATTAATTTCTACTTTTAGTCTGAGTCGCAACCACACTGAAATAAATTACCATATTATCATAGCCTTCTTCGATAATTAAGTATTAAATACTGGTTTTGATAATAGTGGGATCAAACACATATTCCCTGTACACTTTATGTAGTAATTGAGAACATTCTTAAATGATTCATATCTTTTTACGTCATTTTACCGATGTCATTCAGTTCCTTATCTGTTAATGTTCCAGGTATTTCATTTAATAAACAAGCCCTCTTTCATAATCATATACGAATATGGGATACCTGCCCACACTGGCACCACCTGAAGGCGCCTCTGGGCTGTATCCTTATTCTGTATCGTAAGTACCGATCGGTTTCACAGCTTAGCGTTGATAGTGACGATATTTTCGGTTCGGTTCCCAACGTTCCTATCCTGTGCAGATCTGAGGGCTGTTAACCGTTGGTCTAATTTACGACATTTTAGGAACTGTACCGAGAGGTGGTGAAGTCTCAATAACGCCATTGTTCAGTTCATTATGCTCTCATTGCGGAAATAATGTGTAAATTTAGAAATATTCAATGGGTTTTTTGTTTTCTTATTACATAAACACTGGTGCAAAATGAAATCATAAACGCTATTTTGCACGGATGGAAACACATGTTCAGGCAACCGTATACATTTTTATGCATATCCCGATTAAACGGAACAACTTTCCTTTCAAAATTTGAAAGACGTATCTACTGCTTCCATGTCCTAATAAGTAGCTTGCTATATGACTTGTTATAGGGACGACGCTCGAGACTAAAGTGTATTCACTTAGTATTAGTAAGGCTTTATTATCATGACATATTCGTGAACGGCGCGATTATTAAGGAGTCCATACAATGAGTTCCATTGCTGACATAGTTAATGGGATAATTTTCTGGATGGCCGATGATCTATTGATCATTTGTCTACATATTATAAGAATGGCAATAATGTAGCTGTCGTATAGTGCAACGTCAAAAATTTTCGTATTTCTTACTTCCCGGAGCCGTACCAATTTAGCAAATCGGTTGGTTTTTACACATTACGTGTGACTATTGTGGGCTTCATAAGGCTTACAAAAGCACTATTCATTCAAGGGTGGTTCCTGAGAAAATCACGGGAAACCATGATTTTTGGCTACTAAAAATGACATATTGTGAGGATGGAAACTATTCATTACAAATCGTCGAAATGTTTACCATATGTTCTTAAGACGATATTCTCAAAATAATTTTTTTCATTTATTTATCTTTACCTTTATTCGGTTACGAGAGCCACAGGTTCAAACTGACGTTACCTTTGCAGGAAGTCAAAGAAACCCGGTTGTAGCAGTTTTTGCAACGTGAACATTAAATTTCTACATAACTAACCGTAGCAATAACATTACAACACATTCTTTAGACGTTTATCTACAAAAGGAATATTTCGTTTTCGAAAATCTCTTTCCGTTATCAAGATACAACCAAAAAACCGCGACGTTTCGATAACAAGACTTCGTATTTTGCTGAAAGACGGCGTTGAGACAAATAGAAAGAACGTCTCTGTAAAAAAAAAAAAAATTAAAAAAAAATCGTACTTCTTAGAGATTAAAATCTTCGTTCAATGAAGGGGTGATTTTATTTTCGTTTTTCATTGCACTTAATGTGCAGCATCCAGTTTAGTCAAATATTGCAACATATTTAAATTTTCAAAAGTATAAACTCATTGCAGTGATTTTTCGAATGATTGATCTTAGGTTACACATATCAAGTGTAGATAACATATCTAAATTTTATTAAAAGTTGAGAGAAGAATGAGACGTTATTTGGTTCACAAAGTTCCTGTCCGGGCATAGTTGCCCGTGGTAGCAATAAATTTGAAAATACATTTTTTGTGGGTTAGTGTTTTGGGCAGTATCAGAGTCAAATGATACCTCAAATGTATAGGTGCTTATCTGGAAAATTTCCAATTTCCGAAATATGTATTCTTTATCTCGAAAGGCTAAAGAAAACTTTTTCTTTTTCTTTTTCTTTTTATTTTTTTATCAAAGGTACAAAATGTGTGGATTAGCACTTCTACAATTTTTATCCATGGCAGATCATTGCAGTTTTTACGATATGTCCGGTAGATGACGATCCCAGAAATCCCAGAAAGGTTTTACCATAATACTATCCGTTACCGATATTCGTTGTGTTGTAGCGTGAAGTCAGCGCCACACGCCAGACGCAAGAGAACGATCGTGGAGAAAGCAGTTGTCGACCGACAGCCTGTCACATGTCGGCGCCGCGCCTCTTGGAGGGAGTACCCGTAGACTTGCGCCCTCTGCAAGCTACTATATCTAGGCCGACATGCGTCTGGACGACCATCAGAACTCATCTACGAACTAGGCAGCAGCTAGGTCACCTCGCAGCTAGCATCGTACAGAAGACGACGCCGTGAGAAGAGAGAAGAACAGATTAGAAGTTGAGTATTCTAATCTTGAGTCAATAAAACTTGTAATACTAATCTCTATAGAACTGTTTTAGCTGACCATGATCCTGCACCAGTACCTTTCCTGAATGACAGGGTGACCAGGGACAAGTACTCAACGAAGTACATAAGCACGTAAAATCCGTTCTTAAGAGTAATTTTAGTTTTAAGGAACAGAGGAAACAGCAAGAGTTCTTGTTTCTGGGGCAGGGAACTACGTTTCTAGTCACCATTTATCTGCCAATCCATTTATAAAATTCACAAATCATCGTAAATTTGGTCTGTGATAGAAAATTTTTCAATCTTTATTGGTATTCATCACAGATCGCCGTACAATGTGCTTGTGACAAAGATTCACAGATATGCCTGTAAATCATATCTGTGACAAAAAATTGAGCATTAAATACCATATTGACATTCATGAAGGTTGTATTCAAAAACTTTGCAATGTTGATCATAAGTATGCCCATAACGTATCAATGTAAATGGTGTCTGAGAAAATACTGTTTGCGATGGGCGGTCCCCACCCCTAACTTTGGTACCTTCGCTCCTTCCCAAGTACTCTAATAATCCAATCATGACACAAAATTATCAACAATGTATCTGCAAATCGCAGATAGTTTATTACAACTGCATTAAAAAAGCTGAACCTTGCTACCTCCCTACCGTCACATTTCCTTTCGGCCAGTATATTGTTATAAAATTACCATGGTTCAACAAATAATTAAAAGTATCCCTACGAATCGCAGAAAGGGAAGTTACTGCACTGCTCTGACATTTTGGTAAATCAGATATAATAGTGCATTTTAAAGTAACCATTAGCATCTTCAAATGCATGTTTCTCATGTGTTCACTTTATTCTTTAACTTCATTTACCTTAATAAAATTAAAGTGCGTCATGAGTAATGCCGGCTTTTCAAAAATCTTTATCAATATACACCCAGAAAACGAATGATGGTAGGATACCAAGAGTGTCAGTTGTTCTAGGAGAAGACGCTTCGACCGCTGTGAAATCTACTCCCTGAGAAAAATGATTTTTGTACATCTTACAGTTGGGGTAGCTTCGCTCGGTGAAGGCTTCATTTTATTTTCGTTATTCGACACAATTACTGTGAAGCATCAAATTAATTAAGTAAAGTATTAATTTTATAGAGCTTGCAGAGGTAAATATACAATATGGAGATTTTACATAAGTTTGGTTTTAGCTTATACATAGCAACGTATCAAGTTCAAAGGAGATATAGGAATTTTATTTTAACTGAGAGCACAATAATGTCTTATTGCATTATCGAGACGTTGGTTATAATCTATATTCGATGGACTTGCAAACGTGACTTGCCCACCTCTTACTGATGTTAAATCCTTTTCATTCTATTTCAATAACATTATTCTGTGAGAAATTTTATTTCAACATCGTACAGTCTGGTGTCTTCTCTTTATAAACTAGTGAATTTCTTTTTGTTATTATTCATACGTAATATGTAAATGTATCGAGGCATAGCTTAAAACTGTCACATATTGACTGGCACACAGAATTTGTTTTATATAAGAAGCGTATCCTGTTGTTCCAAGGAAAAGAAGGAAACTAGTTGAAAAATCCTCCTGTCAGAGTATTAAAAAGGTAAATACTTTCATGTTTAAAACGACACTGACAGAAAAGTGGGAAACTAACTACCTCGGTCGTCATTCCGCCTACCTCACCAAAAACTTTGGCATAAGAGATAACCAAACTTTCGGTGGAAGAAAGAAGAGGCGGTCTGAGTACTAGAGAAAGAGACAACAGGTAGTCATTGTCGGAGACAGGCTGTGACAGAAAAAAATATAGCATCAAAAGCATAAAATGTATAGAAATGCAAGGCTCTCATCGTTTATGTTCCACTATAAAAAGTTGTGAAATCTCAAGGGAAATCAAGTCGTTTATTTTACTTAGTGTTCATGGAAACACCTATCAATACCTTTTCATAATTTTTCATCTAATTAGGTATCTACCAACATTTATTTCTATAATAAATCTAATGACTTGGCAATCACATAATAATATACTGACATAAGAACAAATATAACTATCTAGCAATTGCACGTGGACGGAATTCCATTGCAGTAATTTATATTCCATTACAGAACCAAACTTAATCATATAGGAATAAATTGCACTAACACACGCATAATGTCTTTTCAGTATTAGTTTATGTTACCTTGCTATTGCCAAGTCATTATACTTACTATAGTAAGAAAGATGTATAATGTTGAAATAGTCTCTACAAATGTTGGTAGCAAAGGTGCCCACAGGGGGGGGGGGAGGTGTAATGATGCAAACTGCTTCATTGGAATTTCTGGGAGGGGGGTCTTTATCAAACAGTTTACAAAACGTGAAATAAAACATATTTAATTGCAATATTAAATGGCAAAACAGGACCTAATATCTTGGGTGTTGGGGGGATTGGTCGCAGTTTTCTGGGGGAGGGGGGGAAGTCATTGGGCAAAGGGGGGGGGCACCTTTGGTTGGTAGAGAACTAATTAGATAACAAATTATGACAAGTTTGGGATACATGGTTATACTAACAATAAATAAAATAATCGACTTGGTTTCCCATGAGATCTCATAACATTTTACTATGGTAAAAATTCGTTACTAGACTTCCATTTTTTGCACATTTTATTTTGATGAGACATTTATCATAGAGATAAAAATGTATAATAGAAATTATGATAAGGTGTTGAATAGATGGTTCCAGGTTTCATCAACAGTAACTAAAATAACCGACTTGGTTATCAAAATATCCACGGGTGTACTGCCGATCTATAGTGTCCAACGGGCACAATATTTCGGCGATCATACATGTCGCCATCATCAGGTGAACTGACGGACTGAGCGCCTGGAAACGCGCCGGCACGGAGATTCGCACGCTACGGCTGCTCGAAGGGAAGCTCGGTAGCGGGCAATTTAAATACCCTCGGCCCGCGGAGCGACCCCTCCGTGGTCCACGCCCCGCGCCGCGACCGCGCAGTGGAACCAATTGCGACGGCGTCTGAGATGACGCCGGTGTGAGGGCTCTGTCCGCCGTGGTCGTCACTTCGTTACGTTTGCTAGATTTACTCTTAATTAAACCAATCGCTGGTTCCCAAGCTTTGTTAAGATTATAGCCACAGTCACGGTTTATGAGGTCGTCACTTGTGCGAATTTCAATGGCCTATCTAACGACGAAGTGTAATATAGGAATGGAACTACTTTCATAGGAGAATGGATATTAGCATTAAGATACACTGATGACACTACTTCCTTCGTTGAGATTGGAGAAAGAAATACATGATCTCACAAGTGGAATAAACTCTTTAATAAGCCAACATTTCACTTTGAACACGTAGGACATGATTTTATGTCGTCCTTTCTAATGTTTTTATGTATTATAAGGAAATAGTTCATAATGCAATGTAGTTTCGACATTGCACTGTTGGTTTCCATGCACAAAACACTGTATCATAATTGAGAGTGGATTTCAATCTCATCAGAATTTATATTTTTACATCAAACCAATGAAGCAGTAAATTCTAAAGTTGTCAGTGACCAGAAGAATGATAAGAAAAAAAACTGAAGTGTTCCTCTAAGAATGATCATACCCATTATCTTCTGTTACCATGCACCTACATGGAGACATAATGTTTGACAGAGACTCTGAACCATGAGAAACTTGGCCTTCATTACATAAACAAAAGACAGACAAAAGTGAACGCATCCCTAATCGAACCGCATATCTATGTGTGAATTTTTAATTTGAAATTTACTCAAATTTTTTTTTCTTTTTTAATGCTGTTTTCCATCTTACTTTTATTTATATTTTTTTTCTCCTTCCTTCCCAACAATATTTTTAATACCTCGTCCTGTCTTTGTTTGCATTTTCGTATGTGCTTGGTAGTTCATGATCTTAGGAACTTACCTTCTCTTGGAATGTTTTACATTGGATCCGGCAGACTGTGCTACCATCGCAGCATCAAATATTCAGTAATATTCTATTTTAACTTTATTTTGTCCCGACAGTTAAAGCTGCGATCAGATTCAGAATATATTTCGTAATTTTGTGTTATTTTAAATCGTGTGCTAATTTAAGTATTACATCCTGCAGACTGCACTACCAACGAAGTATCATATTTTCAGTAATATTGTATTTTAATTTTAGTTTGTCCTGACAGTTAGTGCTGGCATCAGAATGAGAAAATATTTCGTAATCTCTTTATCCCCAACACCACGCCAACTCTGAGTAACATAAACCCTTCCAAATGTGCAAAAGAAACAATAATTGATTAACATATGATACATTTTTTAAATTCTAGTTTTTTTCTGTTTTTTGTTTTGCAACTGAATATTATGTAGAACAGAAATTGTGAAAATAAATGGTAACGGATTCCTTGTTATGGTATACAATTATACAACTTATACTGAAAATGATACAGACATCACACCAATTTATGATAGTTATGTCAGGTGGTAATAAGTTTTACTTAACTTTTGTATAGATCTGAATTGTACTTGTTCTAAGTTGTTGTAAATGGTTTTGTTCTGAGATTCTATTCTTCTCTGAACAAATGTAATGGAGTTCCAATTACTTACTCTAACTGCGTCTAATATCAAGGGCATAAGATTCTGCTGAGAAGTTCATCAGTTTATTCCCTGAATTAACTAATAAAATACATAATATGATTTGACTTTATTTGCAGCTCATTCAGACAACGTTGACAACATTTAAAGTAGTTATCTTACATGAATTCACACTTGAAAATGTTGGACATCAAATGTCCTTCTCGATCTTTGTCATATACCAAGAATGTCATGTTGTATATCACCTAAGGATCTCACCTTTACTGGTGTGCTCCAGAAATGTTCCTGTTACAGGGAAAGTTGGAGTATTTCAAAAATGTCTCTCAGCTGATGGCACTGGTTGGTCATAAATAAAACATATAATTACTAACTTTATGAGAAGCTTACTGCTCTGAAATCAGTTATTAGATCTACAGATAAGATGGGCGTTGGTTCTGAACTGTGCACCTAGACACACTCTACAAGATGATGAGAAACATAGGTGTAATTAATAAAAATATTAATGGGCATTGCTTTTCAGACAACAGCTTTCAAACCCATTCAGAATCTTGGTGAATGTTAAAATGCACTTATAGTGTATCATGCTGAAGGCAGCCTCGAGTGATGCAGCTGACTATGTATCGAATGAGTATAAAATAGTCTCTAATTGGTTGTACATTATAAATCAACAATCATTGCAGCATTGGTGAATAGGGTAACAACAAATGTAAATCAAGATTGGAGACTATATGGAAGCTGGGAGAAGTAAGAAAATATATAATACAGTTCAAAGTTTGTAAATCAACGAAATGAAATTTTTAGGCAAAATCAAAAACCTCATCTAAATTATCACAACGATTTCTTTAAACAAATTGTTCTTTTTTAAATATAAAAAAGAAATACAAGCAATAAAACAACATACAACATAAATGTTCAGAGTAAATTGTATGAAAACATCTTATATTGAAGGACACATTAATTATTTAGTAAAACACAGAAATGATGCAAAAATTGGTCATATGGCGTTAGTCACAAGATATATAGAAGAAATTTAATGAAAAATACATTATAAAAGCTTGCGGCTTAATGTCACATACAGTGACAATTACCACTGAAGAGGTAGACATAAAATAGCATATTATTTGGGTATAGAATAGCTTATAAACACCAATGAACGCTTTAAACCCAGGACATTTAGAATTTCATGTCTGGTGTAATCTTTGTTTGTGGAGCTTTTTAAGAAATATTAATTCCAAAAGGCAAATGTATTATGATGAAAAATCCATTTCTAAAGTATAATTAATGTAAATTATCAAATCATCATCTCCACAATGATAATATCTGTAAATTATACAAAAAGTAAAGAAAATATCTAAACGCTTCTTTACATGGATTACAAATAAAAACGAACAAATGATTATCTATAGCAGATGTTGAAAATTTAGTACACCAAGTCTTTGAAAAACCTTATTCGTTCAACACTTATCATTCATAAGCCTTATGCCACTTTATTTATGTTTATAGCAAAATAGGTTAGCTATTGTACAATAAGAAAAGCTTGCAGCACCTAAACCACTGGCATTCCATAAAGAAATGAAGTAATAAAATGATTTAGTGACTAAAGGGAAACAACACAATACAATAAATATTGAAATATCAATGCATTCATATTGTTTCTAATCGTGATTCAATATTAAAATGAAACCAGTCCAATTGTGTAAAAAGTGGGAAAAATAGATAGATACATAACAACAAATAATGTCAATTTAAATGTGAAGATTTATTAAAAAATTGCTGTACTTAATTGTGGTTTGGACTAAGTTGTGGAATAATAACATTTTTCCGTAACAATAATTAACAGCTTTTATAGGTGAAAAATTACAATAGCTATAGCAAAATTATGAATGAAATCAGAATTAGCCTGAAATTTACAAATTGACATGGGAACACCATGGTACAGATCTCACCAATTTCGTTCAAATTTCGTGAAAAGGAGCAGGTTGATGAATCTTTCAGTCCTGAAATATTTCGTTTCAGTAGGTTATATGAAAACACTAAATGCTGACAAAATATTTTCAGTTACAATAGAGGCAAGAGGCATAGTAGAAGCTAGTTGGGTATCAACACTTTCGATTTTGGGATAGAACATGCTAAACAAACTTGTTAGCGATTTTTTTTTTGTTTGAGTTTGGTTTTACTGCTTCCTAAATTACATAGTTTTTCTTTTCATTGCTCTTGAATTACTACATCAAATAAGACACATGTTTTCATACAACATAATCTCAGTGCATCTGTTTTCACCCATTATTCGGTATGCTTGGCATTCATTAAAGTTTATGTACACTTTTATTTAAAAAAATTAAATGTTTTGCATCGAAATATACTTTGGAGTAACACTCTTGCTCAATAAAATGCTTTCATAAAGTTGTATGAACGATGTTTTTTTAACTACTATCACCCTAAGAAATATATTTTACCTTCTGCAGATTATTTATTGCAGTATGTTTCAAAAGTATTACTTAAATTTTAAAACATGAACAACTTATGAAAGTTAGATGTTTCATTCAGTATGTTAATTAAGTTTATGTAATTACAGTTAAACTGAATATCTTAATTTTACACATATAAACTGAAATATTCAAGTAAATTTAAAAATTTTAATTAAAAGTTTATCGTTTCAAGGTATAATATAAATCGTGGGAACTGAGCCCATGCCATCAAATTGGCAACCTGTAGGTCTGGTTACATACCAATAGTAAATGTGTGGCAGTTCAAACTACTTTATAATATGCTTATACTGTAATAAGAAGTCTTTAGTGTATCCTCTTTTTCTATATCCTACTAATGTGAGGTTTTTCAAGGATTTGAAACGTTTATCTGCCTGCTTCTACTCAAACAGTTTGAGCTAACTCAGTAAGTCCCTCCTCACGTCCTCCTCTTGTGACATTCAATATATATTTAAATGAAGATGGTATCATAAGTTTAGAAGACTGAGTACCGTTATTCAAAAAATGCCTCTCAAATGGTAAGATTTAGATCTGAAATGAGATGAAGACTGAGGTAAAATATTGATATTAATATTGGTAAGTATTTGGTGCTTCACCTTTGTTCACTGGTTTGAGGGTGAAGTTTCTCAGGGTGGGACAAGTAAGAACAGTAATAGTGCTTGAAATGTTGAGATCAGTTAATACAATAGTTGAAAAATTTCAGCAGATAGAATTATGAGTGGAATTACAAACTGTCAAGGAAGTTTACAAAGGGAGATATACAATTTATGATAAGAAAGTTGGTATCATCAGTCAAAAAATGATTCACTGGTTACTTAAATTACCTCTACCTATCACAAAATTTTACAAACGTAAATATTGTTTTTTAGCTACATGTCTCGACTCTGCTGTGGAATTGCAAAAATTACAAAAAATATTTTTGTACAGTTTTACATTAACAAAATCTTGCTATCTGTATCAATAAACCTCTAAAATGTAACCTATGTTAGGTGATGTATCTTTCAGTGTTTGATACTCTATTTGATTGTAACAGTTTGTTTTATCAGCTCAGATTATAATTTTTGAGTAGTTTCTCTTGTTCTGGTATTGTTAGTCTCAGAACATAACGTTGCAACACGATTACGATTGCGATTTCTCTGTCTTGACAGCTGTTGTTTGAAATAAGATGAAGATTTCACTGTTACCACAGCAGTTGCTAGAAACAAGAGAGCTGCAAAAAACAAAGTTTGATTCTATTACACTCAGTAGTGGTCTAAGTGGGGGCGGAGAGGGCAGACCGCCCTGGGCCTCTGCTCTTGGGGACCTCCGAATACTCAAAAACACGAATTAATTTTTTGAATTAATTAATTTATTTATTTTATTTTATTTATTTATTTTTGAGCACCCTTGGCCTCTCGTTCTGGGCCCTCCAATTCTCGGAAGCTATTTTTCTTAGATTGTCCAGTTCCTCTCGTCCTGGGGAGGGGGGGGCTACAAATCTCAAAATTACATTTTTATAGTAATAAATGTATTTGCAAGTGGAAACGGGGCCTCATTTTGTTCTGCAGCCGCTCTGGGCCTTCGACAGCCTTAGTCCGCCACTGATTTCACTATCGATTGAGTTGTGAGTCGCTTGAAATGTCTTCTGGAGCATTTTTGTCACTATAATGATATGATGAGTCATCTAATGAAATGGTGCGTTGAATTTATGCTCACCGTAGCAGCTTCTAAACAAGTAGGTAAGTAAACAGTACAGCTTTGAACATGGCTGGTTAACAGCAACCATAATCCAATAATTTTTAACAATTTTATATAACAGCCAACCGGTTGCGTAGTTTTAAGGTACTTGACCTAGGTTTCGTTGTCGCTAGGGACAACTTCATCAGAAGAATAAAAACAGTTACATGAAACACATAACGTAATATTTTTGGTGGCAGATAAGTCACACATAAGTGTTTACAACTGGAGCCATTAGTCTATCAGCGGCATTTGCAGGCATAACACGCTGCCTAGTGATGTGGGGAAGTGAACTATATGCAGATAAGCACACGCAAGTGTTTAAAACTGAATCTATCAGTCTGTCAGCAACGTTTGAAATCATGACATGCTGCCTATTGATGTGGGAAAGCGAACTGTATGCAAGAATAGAACGCGACACCAAGGCACATTGGATGGATAAATATGTGCATACCATTTATATCATGCCACAGTATTGCATCTTTTAAACATTGTATTATGCCTGGACAATTAAGGTATGGCTATGACAAATATGTTATTTTACATTTGTAATCTAGATTTGTAATAGTATTCAATTACTGTACATTGACTACATTTACTCGTGCATAGCATGTTTAGTTGCCTTTTATAAAATCTATTGTAGATACCAGAAAGTCACTGTAGTTGTTGTTTAAATATTACAGATTCGAAAATGGCTCTTTAATGAGTTGAAACAAGTCATCAAGCAATTATATAAATAAGCGATCAGGGCAAATAAAGAAATCTCACAGGAGAATCATTATGTAACTGTATTTCATTCTTCTGATGAAGTTGTCCATAGCGACAACGAAACCTAGGTCAAATACCTTAAAACTACGAAACCGGTTGGCTGTTATATAAAATTGTTAAAAATAAGTAAACAGTATTTGCAGTTGTAACCATTTTTGAGCTTTAGCGGTAAAATGTTAATTATTGACATACAATCATGGATGAGAAACAGTTATAGCGATTTAGATCTGAAAGTACGAGGCGCGTCCAGAAAGTAAGTTCCGTTTGGTAATAAATTGAAATTGTACACAGATACAGAAGAATTTTTTATTGCACAAAATTCTACAACTCTTAAACTACTTTTCCTCATAACTGTCGAAATTTTGCAGCTATTTGTCATGGCGTGGCACCAGGTTTTGTATATCTTCTTCATAGAAATCTGCCGCCTGTGACTTCAACCAGTTGGAAACAGTTTCTTTCAGCTCGTCGTCATTGGTGAAGTGATGACCGCCAAGGAAAGACTTGAGATGTCCTGGATCTTCTCATCAATTGCGTGAACCAGTTATTCTGTAACCAAAGGTGGACGCCCATTTCTTTCAAAATGTTCAGATGTTTGTATAGTCTATGGGACTTAACTACGGGGTCATCAGTCCCTAAACTTACAAACTACTTATGAACTACTTACGAACTAGGACGGCACAAATATCCATGCCCGAGGGGGGATTCGAACCCCCGACCGTAGTGGCCGTGCAGACCGTGAGTGGAGCACCTTAGTCTCCTCGGCCAACGCGGCCGGCGCCCATTTCTTTCTTCATCGTGCACATCACTACGCCTGCCATTGAACTTTGGACCCATCTTCTCACCATCGAATCACTCATCGCATTTGGTCCGTAAAGATCGCAAATTTGCCGATAAATTTCACTTGGTTTCACTTTCCTCGGATTCAGAAACCAAATCACCGACCTGATTTCACAGGTGGCGGGATTTTCAATCAGCGCCGACATTCCAAACAAGCACAACAAAGCGTAGGTAACTGACAGCGATCTCCAAGTGGCGCACGTTCTTTTCCTTGATACACATAGTCTACAGCGCATGTGCGGAACTGCAGTCGCAGCGCTGCAGCGGAGATAAATTGAAACGGAACTTACTTTCTGGACGCGCCTCGTATTTGAATTAAGATCTGTTCAAAATGTTCAAATGTTTGTAGAACTGATCGGACTTAACTACGGGGTCATCAGTCCCTAAGCTTACAAACTACTTATCAACTAGCTAAGACTAAGGACGACACAAATATCCATGCCCGAGGGGGGATTCGAATCCCCGACCGTAGTGGCCGTGCAGACCGTGACTGGAGCGCTTCAGTCTCCTCGGCCACAGCGGCCGGCTTAATATCTGTAAGAAACTTATGATAAAAGCATAGAAGAGAAGAAATAAACCTTCTCAATTGTTCACTGTCTCGGAGTGAGCTGTCCCATTATGATGAGATACGTTACAACAATAGCTAGTGCCGAGACCAGCAGACGCCGATTGACGATGAAGAACCCGGCAGCGGAGAAACACAGTCGTTGTCCGTGTGTGACGAGAACCAGAAAGGACTCCAGATGAGCACAGCGGCCGCCAGACGCCACGGAGGCTCTCAGGACGAGTTCGGCGGTGTCGGCCTCCGTGTGCTCAACTGCAGCACAAGACAGCGACACCGTGGTGAGCCGGAGCCAGTGGAAAGCGAACCAGAGGAGCGAGTTGGTGGCTGAGGGGCTGAGCGGCAGCTTGGCAGCCCACTGGGGCCGCAGCTGCGCCAACAGGACTTCGTAGGCGCTGCAGGTGCAGCAGCAGACCGACTGCGCCACGCTGGCGGCCGCGAGGGCTCCGAAGTGGGTCTGCAACAGCTGCGCGCCGCGCCGCAGGGCACCGTAGGCTTCCAGCAGCTGCCGCGGGCCGCGGGGCGCCGCCGGGGCCGAAGCCACTGCCACAGACTATCGATTTTTGAGCTGTGAGTCACTTGGAATGTCTTCTGGAGCATTTCTGTCACTATACTGATGTCATTGGTTCCCTAATGAAATGTTGCATTGAACTTAGGCTCGCTATGGCAGCCTCGAAACATGTAGGTAAATAAACAGTATTTGCAGTTGTAAAACTTTTTGAGCTTTAGCGGTAATTTAAGTAACCTGTTAATTCAACATCATCATCATCATTAGAGATTGATTATGCCTTTCAGCGTTCAGTCTGGAGCATAGTACCTCTAATAAAATTCCTCAATGATCCCCCGTTCAATGCTAACATTGATGCATTGATTTTATGCCTTTTACTTCAAAATCATTCTGCATCGAATCTAAGTAGTTTCTTTTAGGTCTACCTCGACTTCTCTTACCCTCCGCTTCCGACCTCATGAGTCTCTTAGGTAACCTTGCTTCCCCCATACGTGTAACATGACCCCACCATCTTAGTCTGTTCGCTCTAAGTGCTACGTCTATGATGTTCATTCCCAGTTTGTCCTTGATTTCCTCATTATGGACACCCTCCTGCCATTGTTCCTACCTATTAGTACCTGCAATCATTCTTGGGTGGTTCATGGTGTGGGCTCCTGTAGCCATGCCCTAGTTCATGAACTACAGGCAACGTGTGAGTGGCCAAGTAAGTGGTCCTGTCAGTTGGAATACCAGTTACTTTGGAATAAGGTTGGGCATCTCAGACATATTCTGAATCGTGGCCACCTTTGTGCTCAGACGGCAAAGACTACCAAGTCCACTGGTTAGTCCCTCAACCGTTAGGGGTAAAACCCAGTGGGGCCCTGGGCAAGTAAGGCTAGCAACCTGCTTTACAGATGCTTCAATATCATGCTGACAACAATCAGAGTAACATGTTAATTATTGACATATAATCATGGTCAAGAAATAGTGGTATGGATTTAAATAGTTAGACAAATGGTTTTTCATATACGGTAAGAAGATTTAGATGTGAAAGATTTGAATTAATATTTGTAAGAAACTTGTGTTTAAAATGTTCAAATGTTTGTAGAACTTATGGGACTTAACTACGGGGTCATCAGTCCCTAAGCTTACAAACTACTTATGAACTAGCTAAGACTAAGGACGGCACAAATATCCATGCATTCGAACCCCCGATCGTAGTGGCCGTGCAGACCGTGACTGGAGCGCCTCAGTCCCCTCGGCCACCGCGGCCGGCAAGAAACTTATGATAAAAACATAGAGGAGACGAGAAGAAGTAAACCTTCAAACTTGTTCACTGTCTTGGGGTGAGCTGTCCCATTATGATGAGGTACGTTACAACAATAGCTAGTGCCGAGACCAGCAGACGCCGATTGACGATGAAGAACCCGGCAGCGGAGAAACACAGTCGTTGTCCGTGTGTGACGAGAACCAGAAAGGACTCCAGATCAGCACAGCGGCCGCCAGACACCAAGGAGGCTCTTAGGACGAGTTCGGCGGTGTCGGCCTCCGCGTGCTCAACTGCAGCACAAGACAGCGACACCGTGGTGAGCCGGAGCCAGTGGAAGGCGAACCAGAGGAGCGAGTTGGTGGCTGAGGGGCTGAGCGGCAGCTTGGCAGCCCACTGGGGCCGCAGCTGCGCCAACAGGACTTCGTAGGCGCTGCAGGTGCAGCAGCAGACCGACTGCGCCACGCTGGCGGCCGCGAGGGCTCCGAAGTGGGTCTGCAGCAGCTGCGCGCCGCGCCGCAGGGCACCGTAGGCTTCCAGCAGCTGCGGCGGGCCGCGGGGCGCCGCCGGGGCCGAAGCCACTGCCATAGGCGCCATCGCCAGAGGCACCGGAACAGCCTTCTCGAGGTCGGCATTCAGGGACCGGAACCTCGTCCACAGCTCCAGCTCCAACACGGCGAACTGCAGCGTCATCAGAGTGTCGAAGAACAGAGAGAATATCAGTTTCACGTGTTGAAAGATTGTGTGAGGGCTCGGTGGAATAGTGGCGATCACGGCTACCAGAATTGCCACGTGGATAATTAACAAAAACCCAGTCAAAACCTTCACATTTTCTCTTTTCGTTGATAGATTTTTATCAGCGTACTTCATTTCTTCAGTATAGAGATGAATATCTCGAAAGTCAGTTACAATGCCTGTCCCCAATGCCAAAAGCTCTTTCACTGCTGGCAACACATCCGTGACAATGTACGTGAGTGTTATTAGCTCGGAAATGGTACTATATAATGGGAAGTTTGAGTACACAGTCTCTATTTTGATAAACAAAGTAACTGTGAACCATACAGTAGATGGTGTCACAATTTTCTTCAACATAGTCTTATCCTTAAGCTTCCAGCATACTTTTATTTTACTTTTTACTGGAAATGGAGCTAATCCAAATGCCACACACAACCCATACAATATATCCAAGTCAATGCACAGCTTCATGCAACTATTCTTGTAAAGTGCTGGCATTCTGTTTAGCGATATGCCGTAACTCTGTTAAAAAGTATCTGAGTTATGGTGCAATAGCGATGAGGGCGCAGCAAAACGTAAGAGCGGATGCCATATACGTCAACCAGAAAAATATTTACACACAGTTAAATTGATTGAATAGCGGCCTATAGATACGGATCTAAGCGAGAGAATAGCTTTCTATGTCGCAACAGACATGAGACTTTGGCGATGTAATTTGCTAATGGCCATCAGTTATAAATTACTTTTTTCGATCTCACTTTAATTTTTATGCAACGATTATAACGAGGCATCAACAAAATATAAGCTAAAAAAATAAGTTATCATTCTGTTGATACATTTTAGTTATATTTTCTTGTTTCATATGTCACAGCTAAAATACCATCATTATTATTATTATTACAGTATGTTAGTGCTACCACCTTCGTTCTTACTGTGGCTACAACCCAATGAGTTTCTAATGAGAAAGGCAATAATATGCAGTAACTTTCTGATATACTGTTGATTTTTTTTCTCATTTTGTTTCAGAAGCGATGAGAAGCTGAAACAAAGCAAATGAAATGAAAATACATCTTCTTGTCTTCTGGTGACGTCATGCCCCTGTATTTATGTATTTTTATATTAATTTTTTTACACTACTCAGCTATTCAGTTGATTGCCACAAAGTAATATGCGAACTTTTAGTTGCAATAAATCAATTTGTACGCAGCCCCAATCATTTTATTCTTAGTTACTTCTATGTCACAAAACTGCCTGGATATATCAATTTCATAGAAAAGACCCGTATATTAAGATGAATTATTCTTTATCCTGTTTATTTATTATCATCTAGCTTAGCACCCTATTTTGAAATGTATTTTTTAATGAAGGCGGGCTTCTGCAAAAGAAGCTTTAAAAAGTATGGAAATTGTCTAAACCGTACCTTAAAACAAGTAGGTTAATTTCTACAGTACTCTGCCGAACGAAAACAACGAAACCCTTACTAAATAATTGGAATTGGTTTCAAGGATAGAAAGAAAACTGACGTCTAGCGTGCCACTTGTTAAGAGGTTATGATGAACGACGAAATAATTGTACTGTTAACACTGCAGCCATTGTATAATTCATCTGTGGCCTGTTAACATTGCATGATGGACTAAGGACTGGAATCTAGATAGTTACTTTTCAATGGGTAGTCTTATGTTTTGAGGTATGTGGGAATGTCGCAGAGACACACAGATCGATTTTCGAATTCTCGTTCGACCTATACATTTCAAGTTCCAAAGTCTTCAGTGATTAATATAGCTCATATTTTCGCTATGAATATTCATGGATAATAGCCAGGCCCTTACTCAGGGCACTGCCTTTTAAATTTTCTACCGACACTAACCACTACTTGTCCTATTCCATTCATTAATAAGAGGAAAATCCTCATTATTTACCTCGTTTGTGTTAATTAAAATATACCACACATTGCTCAAAGAACTCGAGGGAATCTTTCAGTTAGCGCATTCTAGCGACGTGTGTATCCTTAAACTAACATGGAAATTGTACCGGGATATTTTACCAATGAAACATAACCTAAAGTTCTACTCGAAAAATTTGTCGTCTTTGACGTATCTTCACGTCAGGTGGAGGTCAATGATAGATGACAATAAGACTGATGTATCGACAGTCTGACTGGAAAATAATCCCAAGACCTTTAAGGCCCGAAATAATTTCGTTACTATATGTTTTCGCCCCTCACTAACATAATCTCTTACTAACATAATCCCTAAATTCAGCTGTGATGCAGACAGGAGAATTACCATCCAGTCTACTTGACTGAGCCTGAACTGGAAACTGGCGGCAACCACTGCACTCTCTGGGGGAGGTTCACTGACCTGGTTGCCATACCAACAGGCAGCTGAACTCCTCAGTATTCGGGTTTGCCGTTTTAGGCTGACTATTAGCCAGTGGGTCCAAGGCGGGGCACTGGGAGACCTCCGTAGTCCAGTGGACAGCGTGGTAGGTTGCCACGCAGGGGGCCCGGGTTCGATTCCCGGTCGGGTAGGAGATTTTCTCCACTCGGGGACTGGGTGTTGTGTCGTCCTCATCATCATTGACATGCAAGTCGCCGAAGTGGCGTCAGATAAAGAGACTTGCACCAGGCAGGCTGAACACGACCCCAGTTGGGGTCTAACGGTCATAAATGCCACACGATCATCATCACTGGGAGACAAGCGGCAGTCTGTATGTGACCAGGCAAACAGGTATTACAAGACTGACATGCGCATTGGTTGGTGGTTTTCTTGCATTGCTTGTGCGCTGAGGTGCTCCAGTACCAATGAATTTTAAAACAGGCGGTACATCACTATTGACAAAACTTATAGATTTCATAATAAAACATAGTACCATAACCGAGGAAATATGATACATTTATGATCTCATAAAATGAGGAATAGCTAATGAATCAATAATACTTCAGTATATTCAAAGCTTCAGAAGTAACACATTATAACGACGGAATTCGTTCATATTGGAATCCGAATTTGTTAACATCGAATATTGATTTAAGCCTAAGGAAGTCCTTTCTGAAGGCATTTGTATGGAGTGTTGCCTTGTATGGGAGTGAAACATGGACGATAAACAGTGCAGACAGTAAGAGGATTGAGGCTTTTGAAATGTGGTGCTATAGAAGAGTGCTGAAGATTAGGTGGGTGGATCGCGTAACTAATGAGGAGGTACTGAATAGAATTGGGGAGAAAAGAAATTTCTGGCATACCTTGACTAAAAGAAGGGATAGATTGGTAGGGCACATTCTTAGACATCAAGGAATGTGAATTTAGCGTTGGAGGGAAGTGTGTGGAGTAAAAACCGCAGAGGAAGACCAAGAGATGGATACAGTAAGCAGATTCAGACAGATGTAGGTTGTCGTTCTTATGTGGAGATGAAGAGGCTTGCTCAGGATTGGGTATTGAGAGCTGCATCAAACCAGTCTCCGGACTGAAGACCACAACAACAAAAACAACGGAATCTTGCAGAGTGACGTAACGTCACGCATTCGAAAGCGCGCTGGTTCAAATCCACCTCCAGTTGTGCAGATTTAAATTTTCCGTAATTTGCCTATATCGCTCCAAGGACGTGCCTGGATAGTTCTTTTCAAAGAACAAGTCGGACTTACTTCCCCACTCTTAACACAAAAAAAGTCTCTGCTTGTGTTCCATCTCTAATAGCTTATTGTCGACGATACTTGAAACTCTAAAGTTAACAATGTATAAATGTAACAATTCCAACATACAATGTCTCAGGAGATAACATTGCCCTAATGCCGCGTCCACACGCTTGGCGCTTGCCGCAAACTCCAAGCCTCTACAAATGCTTGGCTATGTTAACTATCCAAACGCTTGTGAGTGCGCTAGTTTGTTCTGGAAAGGTAAGCATGACGGACGTCGAGGTTGCGTCAGCCACAACTTCTGGCTTAACCCACCACTATTCCAAAAGAAAAAAAAAAAAAAAAAAAAAAAAAAAAGAAAAAAAAAGAAAAAAAAAATATATATATAATATATGTATATTAAATTATTGCATTGTAGCTTCATTCATGCAGCTGTGATTATTATATATTTTATTATATGTATTTCATTTAATTATCTTTCATCATAAATTGAACGGCACGATAAAATTACTTCATAATTTAATTATTATTTTAACATTATCCTTCCAGATGCCCTCTACAGCCGAAGAGTGGATTAATATAGAAAGGGGACACAGAAGTAAATTCCCATATTTTTTGGGGTCAATAGACGGCAAACACATAGTTATCGAGCGTCCGCCTCACAGTGGAACTGAATATTTCAATTACAAAAAAACTTTCAGTATAGTGCTTTTGGTTTTAGTCGACAGTAATTAAAACTTTATATTTGTTGGCTTAGGATGTCAAGAGAGAATTAGCGATTGTGGTGTTTTTAACACACGATGCCCACTTCCTGGACTAATAATGACGTAAACGTGCCATACGTGCTTTTATCAGATGGTGCTCTTGCACTCAGTACACATGTTATGAAGCCTTACCCTGGAAATCATTAGACTGGATCGCCAAAAAGAATATTTAAAGAACATTTGTCTAGATCCTGATTTGTAGTGAAGAATACTTTTGGCATTTTAACTCCGGTATTTCGAATTTCTCGAAGACATATTAATTTAGATCTCGAAACTGTGAAAGAAATTACTATGACCTGTGTGCTACTACATAATTTCCTCAGAAAAAGTAGAACTTCTTCAGAAAGATATATTCCCCCTGGAACTCTGGATGTATGGGACAGTAATTGGAATCTGGTAACACCTGGTGCATGGTGGAATAAAATGAATATAATGCAATAAAAAATATGCCATTTGTACCTCGAAGATCACCGCTAAATGCCATCAAGATTAGGAACGAATTTACTTCATATTTTTGTAGAAGTACGAATGCTTTATAAGGAGTTCTAACTTCTTAATTTTAGAGCAAGTACTTCATATTACGGAATCTGTAAAAATCAAAATTGATGAAGTATCGTTGCTTACCGTTTCTGAGTTCAGACCAATCTTGTGGGTATATATTGGCAGAAGAAATGATTCCATAAACTGGTTCGTAAATATCTTCGACTCCTTTGGGAAAAATATTATTACCTATTATTTATTTACGTCATATACATACTTATTTTGTTAGTGACACACCTGTGTCAGTAAAAATACGTATAGAACTTCGAAAAATATGCACTTTGTTCCAATCATATATTTATCAAATTTATTGTCCGCATCCTGTAAATGCAAATAAATAAATTTATATGTGAGCCAGAACGAGTAGAATCTTGTTTCTTCTTTAAATGTTTACAAAATGTGACCATAAGAATTTCTATTTTGTTTTTAATCTCCTTGGCAGGTTTCTTTAAGCTCTCATTAAGACGACTCCAGGCATCAGCCACTTTTTTCTTATATTTATTGTCTTTATTCCACGGGTCCCAAATGCAGGGTTCTGCTTCATAATATTAGAGGAATTGTAATATTTCCTCGCTGAACCATTTACCGGTACTCAATCGCACTTCTCACCGCCGCCAGTGCACCAACAATACTAACTCACAACAAATGTGTAGACGCGTCGCAAGCGCTTGCCGCAAACCTCCTTTGATTTGTGCCAAAAAAACCGACACTCGACCGGATCGGCCGCAAGCTCTAGCACGCCTACGCAAGTCAAGCCAAACGCTCTATTCACACGTTTGTACTTGTGATGGTTTGTCAAAGTTTGCCAAGCGTGTGAACGCGACATAAAACTTTTGCTCCTGTAGTTTATTGATAGATTCGTCAAGTTTCCCACTACCTTTACTTTGTAACCATTGTTATAAAACAGTTTTCTCCACATTAGCACAACGTCTGACTGCACCAACATTTGTCTCATATATTGTAATACTTGTGTAGATATCTAACGATATTTTTTACAATTTCTGTCAGTAACTTAAGGACTGACAGAAGTCTGTATTTAAAAAAAAAAAAAAAAAAAAAAAAAAAAAAAAAAAAAAAAAAATCTTTTGCATTTCACAAGCGTTCAGTGCTTTGAATTCAACTAAGCAATTACTCTAAGGACCATCAAAAGATGCTTCTCTCAAGCAGAAATGTATAATTCTTTAAATCATATTGATAAATATATTACGCACTTCATTGTGAATGCACATGTTCAACAAATTTGGCTCATTTATCATAAATCTGTCATTTAAGGTGGTCAGGAATGACTGAGTGCATAATACATTCCTTACACAGGGTGGGGCAAATAAAAGTAGCCCAGATGAGTGCATACGGTTCGAGAAGGAAAAGACCTGAAATTACTTCCAACAGGCTGGAGAAATTGCCCATACCAGGAGCAGAAGGGGAAAATATCACCCAGGCAAAGAATCCATATGGCGCCCCCTACAACCCATTGGAATTACTGACTTTAAATTTGCTATACTACCTTACAAATAGCTTCTTTTAAAGGATAAGTCCTTGAACTCTATAACTATAAGAATCAATTATTAAACTGAGTATGATCTTAACGGTTGTCAGTAAAATACACAGAGTAAGTTTTGGTTAACGATATACAAAACAATTATTTACACATGAGCATGCAAAATATTCTACGTCACTGATTAGGAATTTGCAGAACGATTCAAGAAACTACCCGCCTACAAGCGTATTAGGAGCTTTGCAGGCCAAGTGACTGTCATATCTTCATTAATGTGATTCCCCAGTTTTCCTGCCGTTGAAAAGCGGAAAGTCCGGGGAATGAACCCAGAAGCAACGCTTTAACCTCTAAGACTATGGGGGCCGTCTACTTAATTAATAGATGAATGCTTGAAATACAGCTAAAGTTGGTTAATACACATCTAACGATTAAAAGCCTTATCGCTTTGGTACATGTATCAAGCATCAGTGTTGGTATAGAATGTAATTATATATCAATGGGGAAAGAACTTTCTTTGAGCCTGAAGTTCGCCGCCTATCTGAGAGGCCGCCACCCTACCCACTCCAGCCTGCTAAGACGCTACGTGTGTGAACACCCCTTCTCTATTAAACGTAATAAAACGAAAATACGTTACGTAATGGAGGCCTACTTACCTGTACTGTTTTGTTATATTCTGGAATATTTGTTGATTTCTTGCTGGTTTCCTCATTCTCTGGTTCTGCGTTTTCATTTCCATTATTGTCTGTTTCAGGAGTACGAAAGAATTTCTTTAATGCTGCTGCCTGTTTCTCATTTTCAGCCGCTAATTGTGTTCTTCTTTTTCTCTATACATTTCCAGAAGGCTTCTTTCTTTCCGACATGTGATAGACAACACATTAACGCAACAATTTTTCTAATGAGAGTCGAAATTCAGGAGACAGAAGAACACACACACCATGAAGCCTGCACTACATGTACATGGCTTCTGATTTTAATTTTCTTTCACGAGACATTTGACAGTACAAACAGGACTAATTTCTTTTTGGTTGCCGATAACACAATATTGTTTGTGTGTATTGTTAGAGCGGCGGTTGTTATTGTCAGAGCGTGCTATTATTGCTCATAACTCAGAACTCTCAACGATAGCCTTTAGCTTTGTCAGCGAAGATTTTTTTATAGACAAATAAGGTGAAGGGATGAAGGGATTTCCTTTATAGGAGATTCAAGAAGAAACCGGGGTTGTTATAAAGAGTGAGGCCTATGGCATGAGGTAGTAAGCAATGTTGCTACACAATTTTAATTTTTCGTTCACTGTTTACAATAATATAAATTTAGCAAAGAGTTTGGCGCCCAGGGCGGTCGCCCATCTCGCCCGGCCCTTCCGCTGGTACTCAGTGGCGTTGCTAAGTAGTTTGGCACCAGTTGCGGTGATCTAACTTGTCACCCCCCTCCCTCACGATGGCCGCCACCACTCCCGCCAACATCAGGAAAAAATGGAAAAAAATTTCAAGGAAAGATGAATAAATTTTTGATACACATAATGAAATGAGCAAAATAGAAAGCTATTTAGTTTGTTAGCAGTCAGTATGAAACGAAATAAATAAAACCAGTTTTTATAAATAACATAGTTTAATTGATTATTAATCAAGCATAACAAATAGATAACGATTGTCTTAATAACTGGTGACTTTCACATGCAGTTTACGATCTCAACCGTCTAACGTTCTCTGCAGCAAATTTTGAAACTGCATCATCAAAGCCACGCTATTTTCAACTGACAAAATTGCCGATTTAGAGAGTCTTGATTGGCTCATAGTAGACCTAACGTAATTCTTAATGAGCTTTGAGAAACTTCTCTCACAGGAAGCTACCGAAACACACAAATTTAAGAAAAATCTTAATGCCAAAGTGATGTTCGGAACAGATCCAGACTTAAAGATGTCCATCCAAAAGATTCTTCTTTTGGGACATTAGCAGTCTGCAGAAATCGTCGCAGCCGTGGAATTTCTGCGAGGATACCATCTTCAGAAATCTCATCGTAATTGTCAATTAAACATTTTACAAAATGCTTCACAAATCTCAGCATTGAACTGACCAGCGATTGGTCTTCCAAACGTTTGGGCCACTATTTTTTTTTTTTTTTCTTTGTTGTGCCCCACTTGGACGATGTTATTTCGTGTTTGTACGCGTATTTTAAGTTATATTTTTGCGAAAAGAAAAATATTTTGTTTAAAAATTTATTTCATTTGATCAATAATAACAATTACACATTGATAAAACGAAACCACAATTAAAATTTTCGCTTCTTTATATACAAAAACAATTGACTTATCAACAACGACACTGAAATTATTACGTGGAAAATGAAAGAAACTTAGTACGTAAATGGCGTCTAAGTATTACAGCACAAAGCCTTTTTTTCCCACTGAAATACTAAAGTATTGCTAAACATTTTGTGCATACAAAGTTGCAAAGTACGTATTTTACGTACGCACCCCTCGTAAGTAACACAGTGTGTTGAAAGCTATTTAATGTTCGCGTTAGAGAAGATCTCTTCATTTTCTGTGATGTTTCTCCTCCTTTTCATGATATGTTAGTTTTAAGCTCCTTGAGAAAGTCTCTTCTGGTCCCCCCTTATGCGAGTTTTAGGAAGTAGTGTTTTTGTGGGTGCCAGTGTCCACATGTACAGTACATAGGTGTTCTATCTTTGGACTAGCGCACGCGAGTTTATAGCACCTCTGTACAAAGATCAGGTATTTGGGGTAGAGCTGTAAATGACGGTAACAGTCAACAATTCACATATCTGGTGATCTCTCGTACAGGGCTAGATTTTGCGAATTGTTTTCGAACCAAGTGCTTGACGGCGATATGGTTCCTTACCTCATTATGTTTTCAGACGAGGCTTGATTCCATTTCCACGGTTATTTTAACGTGCTAAACTAACCACACTGGAGCACCAATAGACCTGTTCTGCTTCATGAGTAACCCCTTCACGATCAGAAAAAGAGAAGTGCGATGCGCAGTTATTATTGGTAGCTGAATAATAGGCCCCATTTTTAATGACACAGTTAACAGTGAATAATAAAGAACAACACATTTTGCAACTTTTTTTAAAGAAACTGAGTGAAAGATAAAGAAGCCTTGCGTTTTTTCAGTAGGTGTCAGGAGCCCAGGACCAATGTTTCCTTGCACGCATTCGACGAAGTGTTACCGTACATAACAAAGTCATGTCTCGCCCTTTGGAACTCCGTTTTATGTCGTGAAGTTTCTTTTGAGGGAAGCACTAACGAATGAAGTGTACAACACAAATCCGCACATGTTACAGGAACTCAAAGATAATATCCGCTATTCAGTCAATTCAATTTCTCTAAGAGAATTACATCGTGTGATGAATTCATGAGTAGATACCAGCAGTGTTAGGAAAAACAGTTGGCTCATCTTATATCTTGAATGGGTGATTGCAAACTTTATTTTCATATGAGAAAAAGAGGGGAAATATTCCTATTTTTTGATAATGATCTGAACAGCGATGTTGTGTTTCGTTTTAAAACGTATCTGTTGAAATGAAAAAAGTAAAATATTCCACCAATTATTTTTGCCCTAGTAACCCTGTAATTATCTCATACAGCAACAAATGAAATGTTTCCCTTCTTATCATGAACTTTCACTTCTATTTTTACGTAATATTGATCTAGTCAATGTCAAGGTCGCTCATTTGGCATTTCCTAACGAAAGGGAGTGGAGGTAGGAAGTACTTATCATATTTTGTAGGACTAACTGTGCCTTTTTAGTGGCCATAAAAAGCTGTAGTTCCGACCCTGCTAAAAGTTAGTTTTATAACATAAAGAACTTTAACTAATTTCCTTGAAAGAAAATCACCTGTCTAAAGGGGCCGTCCATTAATTACGTGAAGTGTTTGGGGTGGGGGGAAGGTCGACCAGAAGCTCAGCATTTTTTTTTTTTTTTTTTTTCATGAAACACTGTAAAACTGCAAGATAACTGGGTTAACTTACGTACAACATGTTTCACGTCTAAAATAACTTGCAGCTTTCAATGAAAAAATTGTACAGGTTTCGTTATGAAAAAGTTTTTCTTCAACCAGTGAAAGTTCAGTATTATTCATATCTTACACGATACATATCGAGAACAGCTTCCCACTTTGAAGTGCATTATCTTTATGCTATACCATTTATAAATGATTTTTCTATGTATGACGTGCCGCATTGTTGTCTTTACTACAACTTATAATGCCATGCATAATCAAGCACTACGCATTTTGAACATTGAAATTATAGGGCGGGGGTGAGGGGGTCGAGCAAAATCTCACGCTATCTCTCTCGAGAAGCCGCGTACTCAAAGTGCACCCTGAACGAACTGAAGGATGTTTAGTATTTTTTCCAAAAAGTTCTATCTTATTTAAGATTTTGCTGTTGTTGCGACACCCCTGGGTGTCGTGACATCCAGTTTGGAAAGCTCTGCACTGTACATCATAACGTAACACATTGATAGCCACGGCGGAAAACAGTTCTGGTTTTATGCTAGACTAGTTCATGGTTGGGTCCTTCTTTTGCACATTTGACCACTTGAACACCCTGGCACAAAGTAAATTCGTGATATATAATTAACACTGCTGCTTTGGCTAAATAGCCGTTTATTTTAACGTTCAAATTACGAAAAAGGAACTCAGTGACCGTTTATAGTCTAGTGGCAGTAACATCTGAATAAGTATCTTACTGATTCTCAAAAAATTATTAAAAAGAAAATATTCGGGCATTGGGCATCAGCAGAAAAGAAACCCTTTGTTGTCCTTCTTACAACTATGGGAAGAAGATGAATTAAAAAAAGTCATATATAGTTCTATTTACTTACGTGTAAATGAATAAATATTACATTCGATCTTCCGAATCTTGCGGCAGAAAACTGTGGCGTCCAGCCAGTCACGATAATAGACGAAGAATGGCAACAGCCCCGTCGGTTCAGACCATTAACAATGGTACATCAGCGTGAAACATTTACACCAACAATGACTCCGCTATGGCGGTTAAATGCGCGCGTGTAAAAAGGAGTCGGCCCATTAAGTGTCAGGTGTAAGACGGCTTTTGTCACCCCCTTGGAGCTGGTACCCGGTGCGGACCGCACCCTCCTAGCTACGCTACTGCCGGTACTGTACAGGAGACCGACACCTAGAGCACATTTTATCAGACATCAAGCGTGACTAACTTGGTTGCAGAGGTCAATCTGCTCGTAGTCCCAACTGCCCACCCAGCTCACCTGATCGGTCAGTGGGCGATTACTTTGTATGAGGAGCCCTGAGTTCTAAGGTGTAATTGCAGCAACCCTTCAAAGAATGCAGTACAAGGTTTCGGATGAGATGACAGTAGTTTCACCGTGGCGCGTAAGTGCCAAGAGAGGAACGCTCACCACTTTCAATGTCTGCTACATTCAGGTTAGTACTGAATTTCTTATCTCTCTGCTCTCTTTTCTGTATCCTGTAACTCTTTTCTCCAGGTCACTTTTGTTTGCCACACATTGGGTTACATATGAAAGACTTGACATATTTTTGTTAGATAAGCAGGGGTTGGCGAATAATTTTTACAGGGGTTTAGGACCTGGGGGCATTGTGTGTGAGCCGTAGAGGCGAGTCTGGGAAAGTACCTCATTTAGTTTTCGCAGAAATCTCTGCAATAAATCAGTTTCTCGTAACTGTGCTGCAGACGAGCTTGCAAAGAGAGAACTGCCGGTGGTGTGTAAAGTCTTTTCCGGTCAGAACCTGCACTGGGGTGGCCAGTGATCTCTGTACTACCTGGATATAGGGGAGTGTCGGGTAAGTTGACGAGGAGTCTAAGATGACGAATTTTGAATTTCTCCGTTAACTCAACAGATGGTGCTACGTGCACTATGGTATTGCTTTCCTAGCGCGCTCTGCAGGCAGGCCTGTTTAACTAGAGACGATGTGTTTATATATTGTTTTAGTAACATTTTTCCTTCAGTTTAAATAAGTTTCATGTATGTATTGTAATGAATAATAGTTGATTCCTCTTAAGCCTTATGGATTTACTGATGCGTAATATAACTTTTATTGATTCCAAATCGCTGCTTAATATTTTATATTTATTTAACGATGGCCATTTTGGCTACTAAGCCGCAATCAGGTTAGCTGCAATTGTGTAATACAAAAGTCGTGAGATAATAGAAACGTCACAGGATACGATATTACATAAATTTTGATTTTGCATACTTCCTGTAATGTGATTTTCCATAGAAGATCGTTGTCATACCACCAATATGGTAGAGTTATAATAAATTGCTGTAGCTCTTATCGGCTGGTGTATGTCAACGATATTTTTTTATTTCTATTTTTTTTATTATTGTTATTTTAACGCCGACGGCATCGGCAGGCTGGCAGCAGCATCAGGCGCTGCTCTTCAGCCGAGCGTACATGTACGTACATTGCAAGGTGAGACTAAAATATACAATGGCACGAGAGTAAAAACAAGGAATGAAAAAACATGGCACGAAGAAAAAACATGAAGCTTAAAAACTGGACACTGGAGACAATAGTGCAGGCTTAAAACACATGAACAGGCGAGAGAGACAGACACATAAACAGTTAAAAACAGTCTGTGCCACGGTGGCGAGAAAATCACATTGAGTATATCACTGGACACGCGAAGAAGTAACACGACGACACAGGTGAAGAGGAGTTGTTATTCGACGCACTGTAAACGCACACTGAGACATGGATGCACTGGACACTAGACGACACTGGTTCTGAAATGCGTCACTGCGGCCCCCGCAGGGCAAAGGGAGGGGAAGGTTAGGAAGCGCGGGGGAAGGTTGAAGAGAGGGGGGGGGGGGAGAGGAAAGACGGGTGCGATCGAGACTCCAGGTGGGGAAGGGGGGGGGGGAGACCAAGCGGGAAGAGGGAGGAGGAGGGGACGGGAAGAGGGCGCGCTGATGCTACGGGGATGGGATCAGAGTTGATAGGAGGGGTATATTTCGGGACGAAGGGCATCATCCGGTAGGGGAAGGGTGCGGAAGTTGCCTTGGGAGAGGACATGTAGTGTGTGCAGGTGGAGAGAGGGAGGAATGCAGTGGTGTTCAACTATATTTTATATCGTTGGTATAAATACTAACAAGCTATTGTAAGCTTGTTAGTATTTATACCAACGATATATTAAACACTTCAAAGTGTGTATTAAATTTTGTCTCTGATTATGATAGGCAAAAATATTGCATTCCCCCAACGGTTAAATTATATAGCGAAAGACCTACCTGTTACCCACTGTTCGTCTAAAATTGTGAGCAATATGTTTGTGAATATTACAGCGCCATCTATCACAAACCGAAAAAAGTGTTCAATATAAAACATTCATATTTATTTATACCCGAGCCGCTAAACTTTGCCCTCGAGGTTTACAAATTACAAGTGAAGAGCAAGAAGCATGAGGCGCTAGTTGCTAGGAACGATCCAGTCACAGTGCGATTAACACTTCCGTTGGTCGCGTTCCGTAACTTCAAAGTTCCCGCGTTGTCAGCTTTGTTCTGCGCTACCGTAAACAACGTTGTTTATCGTGTCTACCGCGTGTTTACGTTGTGCGTCCTTTCTTTCGCTGCCATTTGTTATACTGTGAGTGGTTTAACTTGACTTTCCGAGTTCAAGTAATTGAATAATGTCACCGAGTAGACGTTTGTCTAGAGACGTTCTCCGAGCAAGTTCTCAATTTCGTATGCATTAAAACTTCGAAGCATATGCTCTGAGTAGGAAGTTCATTCTCGCTTCAAACAATCGGAAAGAAATTATGGCGCAGTGTCTACAAGAAAGAAATATTGCTGCTAATAATTATGTCAATGTCAAAACTGTTTATATTCGCTTGTGAAAGAAAATAAGCCTATTACGCCCACATATGTAGTAGACGAAATCGCAAAGGAGCAGGGTCGCAATGTAATAAGGCTGCCCCCATATCACTGACATTTTGACCCATGAAGTGACATGAAGAATTGCATAAGAAACAATAAGATGAATTTCACAAAAACAGAGGTGGGAAGGCTGCTGTGTGAAGCTGTTGCCAATATGGATGTTGCATCTTGGAAAAAAAAAGTCGAGTACATTGAAAAACTGATTCGGTTACGCAATTAATGGAAGGGATCATCAGAGATCATGAACAGTTAATGATCTGTCTTGGCGATGACGATTTTGGCAGTGACAACAGTGAATTTTTGGAACTGCATGGAATGGCACCATTGTAAACGTAAATTGGTGAGTGAAAAGCATTGTGATTATAAAACGTAGAGACAGAAGTTAGTATCTTGATTATTGTTTATTTCGTATCCGTCATGATCAAATGATTATTTTCTATATTTCTTCGCTCCGTTATTGAAAAAACAAAAACAAAACCAAAAAAAAAAACAAAAACAAAAGTTCAAATGTTTGTACAGCTTATGGGACTTAACTGCGGGGCCACCAGTCCCTAAACTTACAAACCACTTATGAACTACTTAATACTAAGGACGGCACAAATATCCATGCCCGAGGGGGGATTCGAACTCCCGACCGTAGTGGCCGTGCAGACCGTGACTGGAGCGCCTCAGTTCCCTCCGCCACCGCAGCCGGCCCGTTATTGAAAGCTTGTGCCTTGTTGTGCTCTTGTCTATATTACTGTGCCGTTAATTAATTGCTGCTTTGTGGTAGCAGCTCAATAACGAATTATTATACGCACTTTTATTGTTCACTAGCTTACATTTACGAAACGCAACTGAAAACAATTTCGCCTGCTGTGTGTTGGAACATCGCTATATCAGTGTAGCCAAGTTCTTAACTCGCCGTAACGCGAAACGTCAAGTGCAATGTTACAGCGGCCCGGATATACATACTAGACGAATGTGTAATCAAAAAAATGGAGGTACCTACCTATTTAAAATAAATGCAGTTGACCTATACCAGCGCTGTCTAGCGGGCCAACCATAGCGTCATCTGTTGTCCCCCTTCAAGCTAGAAAGGTTTCGTTCTTTGTAGTGTTTTCGCTTGGTGCTTATTTCGTGAGATGTTTGGCCCGGTCACTATCAACGGACCACCCTGTATATGTATATTTTGTGAGCTCAGATGTAATTTAACATAGTGGGAGTATAGAAGCACTTTTTTGTTACATTTCATTATTTTTCTATTTGTTTACAATGTTTTCTTTTTTAGCACGATGCGAAGCACTAACAGCGTGGTGAGCGGCCGCCCATTGATGTTGGTGGAAGGAGCCGCGCTACCCCCGAAATGGCGAGGTGGCGTAGCGTTGCATCACGATGGAGTGCCCGTCTTAGAGCACGTGAAATAAAGATTATATCAACAGGATTAAAATTTATTCCATTACAGGAAGTTCTTTTATTTATTTATTTATTTTATTGAAAGAAATACGCAGATCAGTCATTTTGCACTTTGTTCGGTTAAGTGTCTCGGTGCTGTGGTTTACTGAATGGATTTCGGTTGGTACTGAGATGTAAGTGTGAGCTTCATAATTGAATGGGGATATATTTTAAACAGCGGACGTGAACATACGCCACTTCACATAAAAATTGTTAATGGATACTAAATTAACTTAGAGTGACCAGACGTCCCTTTTTGACGGGGACTGCCCTTTTTTTTTTTGTTCTGTGTCCCGTTGTCCCGAAAAATATTTAACGGTACATCAAATGTCCCGTTTTTTTTCGCAGTCAGCAGAATCTTATCTTTTGTGTGGTTTTTTTTTTTTTTTTTTTTTTTTTTTTTTTCTCACGTCAATTTAGATTCATAACATGGTTTATTTAACTTTCTCCTGGGTCTTGCTTTGTCTTACATGCAAAGTTAGGATAAAGAAGTATTATTTTGGTCACGGAATGAGGTGATGTGTGAACAAATTTTTCATTATCGTGCTGTGTGCCAGTAAATTATTCGTGAGGAAGACGATTCATGTCGATTATTTGCTACTGCAGTAATTGCAGACAGAACTAACAAATTTTCGTTGGAGAACTTTGTAGGGCTATCAACGCTCCACTGCATTTGTAGTTACAAATGACTATCCACTGTTAGATCACATAAATTTGCAAATCCAACTGACATTACGTCTTTGGACTGTTAAGGACAACAATGAGAAGTAGGCGGCTGTTTGAATACTGTGTTCGGCCAGTTTGCTTTATTGAGCTCCATTGTCTGTCGTTGCTGTGTGTGACAAAACCTGGTGCCCTTAGAATGGGGAAAAGAAAGTGTTCTTTCTCAAAAACCAAGAAAGACGAGATCCCATTCTTGAAGGAAATCACTAGTACGAAGGTAGAATGTACATTGTGTCGTTCAGTTTTTTTCCATTGAAAATGGAGGACGTGCCGATAAAACTTAGTGCCGGTAGTAGTGTTCATGATACAGGAGCTCAACAGTCTACAGATTAGTGTTCATTTGTTAGAAATCTTTCTATCAGTTACTCGTTATTCTGAATTATAATCAGTTCCTGGAAAAACAATTATCACTTTATGCAGTACCATTACAAGCATGTTTTGAAGTGTTTTGCTAAAAATATGCCTTTTTGTGAGTATAAACTTTAGTTTTTATTTATTTTAGTAAAGTGATGCAGTCATAAGTGCACAATTTCTTATTTTTGTTTAGAGTCCTATTTTGTGCGGTTTTATTTTATACCAAATTTTCGCAAATGCCCCGTTTTTCCACGTGGAAAATCTGTTCACACTAAACTAACTATGTACATGGCATATGTTCGAAATATTAGTTTACAAAATATTAACATAATATTGTGTCAAATATTTCAGTGCTCCCTCTGTGGGATATTTAATTGTATTTGCGATAGCGTCCGTACACTTGATAAAAGTGAATACACTTTTAGATATAAGTAAATGTTACGCAAAATTATATTTTTTTATGTGCACAGATTTTCAACTGAAGTGCCGTAACACAGTTCATTAATGGTTTGAAACCGAATAAACAGTCTTTTCTGTGTTTATTACACAAATTTCGTTCACAATTTATAAACCGTTACCAGTTGTAGTTTAAATTTTCACATAGGGGTATTGCCATCTGCTACTTGACGTAATAGTCAGTGGCGTAGCTATGTCACCAAGGGCCCCGAGGCAAAAATTACATTGGGGCCCTCTTTAAACTAAAACTATACAGATGCATAACTACATCATCAGCTCTTTACCGCCACTGGAAGACATAATAAGGCAAACCTAAATACAACTAAGTAAATTATTATGTTTCACGCAGCAGGTAATATTTAATCGTACCTCTAGTATAAGTGTGAAAGTTTGTTTGTTATGCTTTCACGCAAAAATTACTAGGTGATTTGGACGAAATTTTCCAGAGGGATAAAGATAGAGTTGGACCTGGGTAGGACATACAGATGAAAATGCCCCATGGGATATTTTTCGTCAGCGGTGACAGCAGGCGGACCGTTGTCAGTGCCGACAACTCACTCTCGCTAAACTACTGCGCTGTAGACAGCCCACCCAAAGAAGAAAAATAGGGAAATATTCGTGCAGGATGGTTTCATCAAAAATAAGTTGACGGATTTTGTTCGATGAAACACTTTGGATTGAGCCGTGCCCCTACCAGGCTAATTGAAGTATATGTTAGTGTCTGGCCAGGAAAAAGTAATAAGTAAAATAACTAAGTCGATATCTTCGCTTATTATCGTAACAGTGGGGTAGAGGGCAGCATCTTGATGCACAATTCACTATTGAGACAAAGTAATTATTACATGATACTTCTGATCCGTGAGTATAAGTAAACAATTAAATGGCAGAATAAACAAATAGTGTGCTGGTAGAAACGTACCTTAAAAGATTGCGTGAAGAGCTGAATTCTCACCATTACTTCAAAACACAGTGAAGTTGTTTGTTTTTCACATACAAGAACTGAGCAGAATGCGGCGGAAGGTATAGTGTTAGTATGAACGTAAATTGAAGAGCGAATAGTTCTTATGGTATGTTCAAATGTCTGTAAATCTATCGGACCAAACTGCGTGGTCATCAGTCCGTAGCTTACAGACTACTTAAACCTAGGTAAACTAAACTAAGGACAACACACACCCCATGCCCCAGGGAGGACTCGAACCTCCACGGCGAGCAACCGCGCGCTCCGCAGCGAGGCGCTTTAGACCGCTCGGCTACTCCACCGCGGCTTCTTATGGTATGGGAAGGCGCCGTTCCCAGAAAAAAAGGCCACAGAATGCCGAATCCATTTTCCGCCTTCCATTGCAAGGTAGTGTGTCGAAATTTATGTAGATTGTGTTCGGTATACCTTTCAGTATTAACGCATTTGTGAAAAATAAACATGCCTGTTCCCTGGCGCAACGCATTTTGTGGAAACTGCGCACTCTCCAGGTCTGTCTGCGCAGTACGTCATCTGTGATTTTTGAGGTGCACTGTGGAGGGGTCGGTATAACTTTGTGAAACACCTTGTAACTTCCTTTTGCGATGTAATGCGGTAGACAGAGTGGGGGCTCGCTATTCATTTTGCAGGCGCACAAAGAACGGCAGTGCCTGACCATTCCAGCGGTCTGCCCTTTCCCGCACATTCTGCTGTCATCTGTCACATCCCAACAACAAATCATATGCCCAATACTGTTCTACTGTACTTAAATATGCTGTACACATTTAATATTTTGTCTTTGTCCATTCTGTTTAACAATAACTATATTAACGTATTGGCTGCCAAAGGTATACTTGGGTTACTGACCCCCGGGCATCATTTACTTTTTTTCCATATTCCATAGTAGTGTTTGCTTGAAGTAAGCTATTTATGTACAAATAAGTTAAAAATATTGCAAATTAGTACCTTAGTTCATGTCTTTTTTTTAATTTCATTTTTTTTTTTTTTTTTTTTTGCTAATAATTTTGGGTTGGTACTTCTGTAAGTCTTTCATTCCACAAACAACATTATTTGCGTACAGTTCCATGATTATTTTTCTGCATTGTTACTACAGTCTTTATTAGGTGTTTTGATAATTATTTGCTGAACGACGTTTCGGCTGCTGCAGAAGAATAAAGCTAATATTTCCATAACCTCACATTCTAATAATGCATATTTTATTATAATTTCCTTACATAATTGACGAACTGTCCATGTTGAGGTCAATTTCGGCAGGAGAAATTAAAAGTCGAAATTCCTTCATTCAACTAAAATATTATATAGAGTATAACGTCTATTATCCGAAGTAATTTGGGGACACGGATATTCGGAAAACCGTTTTATTCGGACATTCGAACTGTTCACTTCTATTTGCCAATAAGAAGTACTTTACAGTAAATGTATTTATACTGTATTTGGAGGAGCGCGATCCTTCACATTGCACGCCGCAACACTTGGAAGATGCGGCTGTTGCTGTGAGCAGCTGTGATACTGCCGCTACTTCTGCCGACTGGAGTGTGCCGATTGTTGGACACATTGGCTGGCAGCTTCGCCTGTCAGCAGCGCCACATGGTGGCGTCTTGTGAAGGCCCAATTAGGAGCATTGTTCCGCAAGCTGCCAGCCAGTGGCCCAGTGCGGCTACTGTGGGAAACTTGGTTTGAGGGGAAGGGAATATGATATGATGGACGATAGGGTGGGAGGGTAAAAGAAATTAAAAAATTGGACGCTCTACTGTAACTTCTTTCGATCGTAGCTCACGAAGGCCGAGGGGCCCCTGGAGCTCGGGGGCCCCGGGGCACTGCCCCGCCTAGCCCTATGGCAGCTACACCACTGGTAATAGTCAGTTATCAACAGTGAGTAAAGCGCTGTCTTGGCCTGGCGTGCCAGTACCAGTGTTCGTTAGAACTTGGTGGTATGATCATCGTTGACTTGCACTATGGCGCATTACTCGTGGTATTGTGATGTGTACTCTTTCTACACCTCTTCTTCTGGAGTAGAAGGTTCCTCAGTGGGCAGTTCACAGTGAAGATCGTCGCAGCGCGGTAAGTAACCCTGTTTTTATACTTCAGCAGTTAGTTCCGCTTGAATGCTGCACGATCTTCATTAGTTCTGGCTTGCTATCTTGGCTATTATTTTGCAGTAATAAGCTTCCAGAATTCTCCATTACACGACTTGTGATTAGTTCGTATAAGTCACTTCACTAATTGGTTTTGAATGTAACCATCTACAGCATTTTCTGCACAAAGTAGGTTCTCGTGTTTCATCACATGCGTCGCAATACGTAGTGTCCAATAGAAAAATATTCACATTAGCTAATTACCTAGCGGTGTAACTATTCAATCATTTGTTGAGTGCTACGTATTGTAGTCCGATCTCTGTCTGCGATTAACTCACTTTGTTCATAAGTTTTTTTGATAAACGTTTGTGTCAATTTACGCAACTTTGTGTTTTGGACTTTGAGATGTTATGTTTTTTTAATACACACTTTAGTTTCGTGGGTCGTCTTGTTTGTAACCACGCACACTATTTTATTCTTTTCTCGAAAAGTCGCTAGTGTGCGTCCTTTCACAGACTCTTTAAGGTTCGCACTTTACGTTTTAGTTACATTTGACTATTAATTACGTACAAAATTATTTGTGTTTAAATATATCTTTGACAAAGGTTTTTTAACAAACTTCTAGTGACATGCAACTCACACGTTTTTCTTATTTTCGGTCATAATCATTTTGTATATTTGCCTAGAAAATTATTTTCATATTGTAACATAAGTTTCAGCTTGTGCTGATGTCAAAGATTTGAGGGAGGGGATCCTTGTTTTCAGCAATACAGTTCCCCACTAACTTGTTGCTACCGACAGTAAGGTTCTTTTATTTATTTATTTATTTTATTTTATTTTACCTTTTGGCAATCTTACTTATAAACTATTTATGTCAATTCTCAGGACGAAGATTAATTGGTTATCGCAGTTACAGTTCGCTGTTCATTAGTGTCAGTAAGAGATAAGATATTTTGAGTGAAAAAAAAAAAAGTTCAAATGTTTGTAAATCTATCGGACCAAACTGCGTGGTCATCAGTCCGTAGCTTACAAACTACTTAAACCTAGATAAACTAACATAAGGACAACCACACACACCCATGCCCAGGGAGGACTCGAACCTCCACGGCGAGCAACCGCGCGTTCTGCAGCGAGACGCTTTAGACTGCTCGGCTACTCCACCGCGGCTGAGTGCAAAATTTGTAAATAACATTTTAGATAGTCATCTCTGTCCTGTCCGCCTGCGACAGCAGCAACACGCACAACACGATGGCGTCGCGGGTTGCCAGGCATCTGGGCGGACCGTCCACGGGCTTCTACGAGTATGCACACGGCGCTAGCAGCATGTCCAGATGGCGCAGTAAAACCGGACCAACTCGCGTCCGCCGGATATGTGATGGCGGAGTTACGACCGGCAGATATCCTTCCGCGTTCCTATTTAAGGACGAGCACTGCCTAGCCACGGCCCTTTTTTTTTTTTTTTTGTAGTTGACTCGCCAGCGTGAGGAGAGGAGCGTCGCGCCGCTGCTGTATGTCCGGCGGTCACTTCGCACACGATTCTTACGACGATGGCAGGAACAGCTATAAGACTTAGTCGACGGGGACGGTCGACGGGCGGTTTCCTCGCGTCGGTAATTCAGCTGCTAGCGGCTGAGGTCTTGGCTTTGGCCGGTGGCAGCGGACAGGCGAGGTCTACGAAGAAGCGGAAGCCTATTCAGTGCTTCCGCTGCCAGAAGTTGGGTCATCTTGCCACCAACTGCAAGAGCGCATTCGCGTGTCTTCGGTGCGCGGGGGCGCACGACACGCGCGAGTGCAGGCAGGCGCGGGATGCCGCGAAGAGGTGCACTAATTGTGGCGGCATCCACGCCGCCAACTTCCGGGGCTGCGAGTATATTCGCAGCTGGATGACCACCCGTACGACGGGGCGCGCCTCCGAGGGTGCTCCACGGTCGACGGCGACGCCAGTCGCAACTGCGGCTACATCGCCCCCTCTCCTTTCCGGTAGTGGGATGACACGGGGTGCGGCGGACACGGACACGGCACTGCTCGCCCTCCTTGGCAGAGGGGAGGGCGCAGTACCGCGCCGACCTCACGGCTGCGCACCGCAAGATCGACATGCTCGAACTGGAGCTGCAGAAGGTACAGGCTGCAGTGGCTGCAATCACCTCTTCCCCGCATGTGGGGTTGATCAGCAGGGCGGATGCAGCCACGCAAACAACCGATGCAGGAACGTCAGCGGGCGCCTCCCTGGCGCCTATGGAGGTGGATGCGCCTCCACCTGGGAGGGAGAAAACGACGGTCGCGGCTGCTGCTCCGGATGAAGAATCGGAGGTGGATGAGGAGGACGACGAGGCTCTGCCGATGCCTGACAAGCACAGCGTCGCCCGAGTCTTGTCCAAGCTCTATCGAGGATAAATCGTATCCCCACTTCCACAATCCTTATCCCTTCCTCCCACGCCACCAAAGACCACCACCACCGCATTTCAGGTACGCCCTCGGGGAATATGTTCAAAGGCCCATTTGGGCAATCATTGGACGTCATGGGTACCGAGCTATAAATGACCACCCGGTTTTTACGACAGACCAGTGTCACCAAATTTCCACGTTAGACAGAGAATATTTAAAGGACCGAAACATCGACCCTGATGCGGCTCGGGGGTTCACCCCCGGCTCTTCCTTCAGAGAAGAACCGGCGCAACATCGACAGCGAAATAAATCAAAACGTTAAGCAACTTAAGACACCATACGGGGGTCTTACGAGCCCCTGTGGCTTTCAGAAGTCGGCCCCGAACGTTTATATAAATAAATAAAGTTATTGTGTACCCCCTACCTTGTTACACTTGAGGTGAAGATCGCCTAACAGCGATGGTACCTCTTTTATCTTGTTCCACCTATAAAAAAAGTAGCCACGGCAGTCGGACGCCAGCCTAGAGACCTGCCACGCCGCCGCCCTCCGACGCCGCCGCCGCCGCCGCCGCTGCTCCGCCCAGGACACCCTCGGGTTCCGCAGCATCGCCGCCGACTGTGGGGGACGAACCCACTATAGGTCGCTTTACTGACGTCCGAGACTGATTGAAATGGACTTCAAACCTATGGGACTGTAACCAGTGGATTTCTAATTTCGTGACTTAAGTGACTTTCCTACAGTAGATATTTCAATCTCTACATAAAAAGTATACATACACAGATTTAAGACACAGAAAAAATTATTTGATGCCCACAGGCAAGGCAATCAGGCACGAAGGATAAAGTTTAAGATTTTAGGAGGCGAGGAAGAGAGAAATGTGCATTATCATAGTCACATAAACGTCCCAAAATTAGCACACAATATAAATTCAGCATTTTAATTAATTATTTGCAACAATTACCAATCAAGTCTACTACTGTAAGTTACTAAGTTAGCACAAATCAAATAAATATCTCTCACATAAAATTATCCATGCTCGTCTCTCACGTAGCCTACGTGTGTTTCATGTTGTCTGACCTCACCTAAAACTAAAATTTGGTGTACAGCTTCTGTTACTATCCATATGAAAAATATTCCTGTGAATATAAATCCAAGTGTCATTGCGTTACCTGTCGTCGTTCTTGAAATGTATGCCTGGGTGTATCTTACAATCTAACGTAAAGCGTTGTAAATATTTTTTGCTTCTCCGTCAGTGAGACGTCAAATCGAAGTTCTTCGTAGCGACGGCAGCGACACAATTTTCGTTGACATCGACAGCTGAAAAAAGAAATCTCATTCTATTGCTTTTACCAGCGGTCGGAAACTGGCGGACCGCGGTCCAGGTCTCGACCACGAAAGGCCAAAAACTAGACCGCCAATAATATTATGAAATTATAAGTTAGATACGCGCCTCGGTTGCACAGTGGTAGAGTGCCAGACTATAAGTCCAAAGGTTACGGGTTCGATCCCCGCCAGGTCCTAGGATTTTTATCTGTCACTTTCCACTTCTTTCACCTCTGACAGTATTGCTCATGTGAAAAATATCGAGTAGCACCGTGGTTCGGAACCCACGTTAAACTGTAGGTCCCCCTATAACAAGCTGGGTAAGTCAGTTCGAAGGTCGGAGGAAGGCAACGGCATACCACCTCCATTCAGAACAATGCCTAGTAAAGTACTGTGGTGTTCAAACCAATCTTCGGATTGTTGACTGCTTTACCTTTTTAAGTTACATACTCAAATTATTTAGAAAAAAACTTGTTCTGTAAAGAGCAATTCGTATGAGAGCCATCCTCATACTTTTTTTATAGAATTTTAGAATGAACTGCTGAATAATTAGTACCCTTAACGATTATTATAGGCAGATTAAATAAATAGTTGTCTTAATGGGCGCGGAGGAGTGGCCGAGCGCATTGAGGCGCGATGCTCCGATGCGCGAGGCCATTTCCCGTCGGGGGTTCGAATCCTCACACGGGCATGGATGTTTGTGTTGTCTTTGCGTGAGTTACTATATCAGTAGTTTGTAAGTTTAAGGACTGATGACCCCGCAGGTAAGTTCCAGATCCATAAGCTTAACAAACATTTGAAACTTTTTTCATCATTATTTTTATTTTTTATTTTATTTATTTATTTTTTTGTCATGATGTGCAACGCCGGAGAGTACACTGACGGAAGGGAACGGAGAAAGCTGGCCGGTAATCCACATAAAAGCTCTGTACACACGAATGCAGCACGAGAACTTTATTTAATGAACAACGAAATTCTATAAATCGACTTCATACTCTGATCATCTCTGAAACCTGTAAGTAAGCGGTCAGGGCATATCCAGTTAAACATTTTTACGCCCTACGAACGAAAGCCTGAAGCTACTTTGCAAAATAAGTTCTATAAGATTAACAAACATTTGAAACTTTTTTCATTATTATTTTTATTATTACGTTTCTATTTCACATCTATTCTATTTCATGTAAGTTTGAGAGTGGAAATTAAAATAAAAGAATAGTGTACTTTTTCTGGATTTTTGAATACAAATATGCCTGTGTGTTGTATGTCATATTATATTGTGAATTAAAATTGAGATAAAAAATCAACAATGAATATGAGATTTTACTTGTGGACATCGAAAAAACAAATTTCAGAGGTGTCCGAACCCCATCTAATATTACTTGCCGACCTCTGGCTTATACTAATGACTACTTATGCTAATGACTGTTTTCAAACCTAAAAGTGATTTTGTTGACACAGCTTTTAGTGCCATTCAATAATTTTTCCTTCTAAGTGTACTGTAGCGAAACAATAATGTGGTATAACATCGTAGGATAATGTCATCATTAAAATATGGCCTTGTTCATGGGCATAAAATGTGTTAATGAAATAGAAAAGAATCCTCCACAATATTTTGCAGCTAAAAATTGTTTATTGGCTTAAATATCTCGAAAGATCGCATGTTTTCTGATCATTTTACAACATTGTTGAAATTGTGTGACCTACAGCTGATCGAAAATTAATTAACCTATTCCTAGTAATTTATGGAGTTTTACACCATTTGTCCAGCTCTTGAAACTTAATCTACGTTTTTTCTCTTTCCATTTTTATTTATTAGCTGACTATAGCTGTATAATTACTTCTCGCGTAATTTTGTGTGCTTTGATTTTGTGTGTGTGTGTGGATGGGTGGGTGGGTGGGCGTGAGCGACGGTTACCGTAAGACTTGTACCAAGAACAGAGCAACAACACAACATCTAATATTCATAGAATATATGACTTCAACTGCGATTGGGCAAAGCTGAAAATGTGTACCCAGCCGGGATTCGAACCCGGGTCTCCTGCTTTCTAGGCAGTTGCGCTGACCCCTACACCACTGGGGACACAGTGATCACTGCACCTGCAAGGACTACCCATGCACGCCTCCCATCAGATACAATTTCTCAGCTTCGCCCTGCCCATAGTACTCAAACTCGCAGTTTAACTAATTCCCGTAAGAGTAAGGGCTTCAAACTTGCCCACCCCTCCCCACTAACGATAGGATCATTGCCCGTCACCGGCATATTATATATATACATGTGGCGTCTGTTCGCAAGAATAGACGTCACTTCTGATCCTGCAGTTGTTATTATTTAATATTCATAGAATATATGACTTCAACTGCGATTGGGCAAAGCTGAAAATGTGTACCCAGCCGGGATTCGAACCCGGGTCTTCTTGCGAACAGACGCCACATGTATATATATAATATGCCGGTGACGGGCAATGATCCTATCGTTAGTGGGGAGGGGTGGGCAAGTTTGAAGCCCTTACTCTTACGGGAATTAGTTAAACTACGAGTTTGAGTATTATGGGCAGGGCGATGCTGAGAAATTGTATCTGACGGGAGGCGTGCATGGGTAGTCCTTGCATGTGCGGTGATCACTGTGTCCCCAGTGGTGTAGGGGTCAGCACAACTGCCTAGAAAGCAGGAGACCCGGGATCGAATCCCGGCTGGGTACACATTTTCAGCTTTGCCCAAGCGCAGTTGAAGTCATATATTCTATGAATATTAAATAATAACAACTGCAGGATCAGAAGTGACGTCTATTCTTGTGAACAGACGCCACATGTATAAATACAACATCTTCCCAAAATTCTCCCAATAAACCGAAGTCAGCTGTTCGCCTTACTCACAACTATCCTTATACGTTCGTTTCATTTCATATCGCTTTGCAATGTTACTCCTAGAATTTGAACGACGCGAATGCATCAAGACGTTCATTACAATTGCTGAATTCGAACATTATGGGATTTTTTCCTACTTATGTGCATCACCTTACATTTCTCTAAATTTAGAGCTAGCTGTCATTCTTCACACGAATTAGAAATTTTGTCTAAGTCATCCTGTATGCTATTACAGTCAATTAAAGAGGACACCCTCCCATACATCACAGCATCATTAGCAAACAGCCTCAAGTTGCTCTGTCCATCAGATCATTAACACAGACAGAAAATAATAGCGGTCCTACCATACTCCCCTCTCTATAGTATCATTAAAACTTTGTGACACCATAATTTAAAAACTTTAAATCTCTAATAGTAATACTAACAATAAAAATAATAATAAAAAAGTAATTATCTAATACTTTTCCAAAGTTCGTTTTATCGATAGGTAACTGTGCTGAAATTCGCTGTGTTGTAATGTAATACCAAACTATATTATGTATCAATATTATTGAATTTAATTTTTATTTAATTTTTGTGAAACATATGAATATTTTGTATTAAAATATTATGATTGTGGAATGTAGCGAGGTTCTGGCTTAGGAAAGTTGTAGAAATGTCGAAATGTAAAAGGTGTGTGACAGTACTATAAAAACGGAAGAAGAGGTGGTGCGATGTAAAAGGTGGAAAAGCGCGCCAAGTGGTGCGTTGCTGCAGTACAGAGACTAGAGGGAGGAGAGAGTGCGAGTTTGACTACCAGTGTGAGAGGACATAGTGAGCTGAGGCTGGCTTTGTGTTTCCAAAATTGGCTAAAGAGGCAACTTTCATCTCCAAGAAGGCTTTTAAAATGCCTTGGATGTAATATATATATATATATATATTACAGCCGCCCCATTGGTTGTAATTTTGTGTCATTTGGCTGTTTATAGCGACGCCAAGAAGATTGTATTTTGCCACTAGTAGCAACATTTCTGCATTGTGGAAGCCTTTTGGAAGCTCATCTCTCACTTCACAGGTTTTGTAGGAAACAGTTATTATTATTTGTACAGCCACGAACCTCGTGTGTGTATTGCATAATTTTAATAATGACCAGAATAAATTTTACCTGATTTTAACCTGGTTATTTTCCAAAATCACAACCCGGAGCAGGGTCCTACTCCTTAAACAGTGAAGTTTCCGAGAATCACCTGAACATTTTTTTAATAGTGTAGAGTTTCATAAATTTTGCAATGACAGAACTAGTTACTTTACTGCCGCTCAGTGACAAGAGTTTTGCGTAATAATTAAATATAGTAAATCAAGTAAATTTTAAAGTGCATTCAAATTACAAGTAAGAACTTAACTAGTTTTGCTTATTTAGTTCTTTCCTTATTGCAACAAGTTTAAATAAAAATAAAAGGTACTTTGATTGCAATATGCTTCGTACATTAACATTCAGAGCAGTTTGGCTCTTTTCATGAACAGTAACTTAAAGATTAACTGCAATTAATTAAAATTCAGAGTTTTGCTTACTGAAAAACACAAACAACCACACTAAAGAGAGTCTGATGAAAATAAATTAGTAAGTTCTCATGTAAGTACAATATTTATCTTTTCAGTGTATATTTTGTGTAAACATTTTGAAATAGAAAGTGAAAACATTGTGCATGGTAGAATCATTTTCAGATCTTACTGATTGAATAAGATTTAGTGCCCTATTAAATTTTCTCTGTTTAAATGAAAAAGTTAGTAGATGTTGACAACAGACCATTTTCACTCATCTATTGTTTCAGTTCTTTTCTTAATTACAAATAAAGACAGTGTAGGCCTAATAATTTATGATCTTATCTGCATTATGTAATTGTTTTAGAAACTTCTGAGCAGTGGTTTTGTGTCAGTTTAGCAAATCTTAGTTCAATAATTTTTTCTGAGAGCACTGACACTGCAAATAAATTTTCACTAGGATTGATAGTTGATTTACATCAAGTATGAATGATTAGTCCCTATAATCACTTCAGAGTTAAACAATACTGAGTACCGTTTGTTGTGAAGTTTGCCTGCTTATAGTTAAATGACAGTTGTGTTTAATATGTGTGTCGCTCAGTTTAATGACCACTAGTGAGTGCCGCTATAGCTGCTTCCGTTTGAATTGAGGATTGCATTTTACTCTTTCTTTTGCTTGACTGTTTTTTTACATTCAGTGTAACCAATAACTATTTCTTTTATGTTCTATTGGGCTGGCGACCACCAAAATTTCATAGTAGTTCAATTGCCTTTTAGTTTAAACAGTGTTAAATCCAATTCCTGTGACTTTGTGGTGTCTATTTACCGAATATTACATATCTGAGGAAACGAAGGGGAACATCTTATGCCATATCTGTTAGGTATACACACGGTCATTTTAAATCCTGGCAGAGGGGCACACACGACTATGTTAGTTTTGTGAAGTAGTATTTTGATGTGGTCGGAACTGCACGGCAGACGTAATTTTCCGTTACCTTCATTGTATTATTGACCTGCACTAACATGAGTAGCAGTGTTGCAACTTGCCATGAACTGTAAATTCCAGAATAGCATTTGCGATAACAGGAACATATGTTGGGCAATTGGTGCATTCACGCCGAGTGGAGACTATTGATTAGTACTACTAACATGATGGCGTGCAATGATTAATGTAGCGGTTGAATTGAAAGCGTCATTTGCGGTGCACTTTGTACCTCAATAGACCATTAGTAGATGAGATTGTAGCAAGCTGTTACGTCTGTAGAGAATTCCGAAAACGCACGTCAATGCTGGTACCATACAGAAACCTCACAGAGTGAATTATATGTATGTGCTTTCGAATGTTTCTTCGACTTCCAAACGTATCGGTAGAGAAATTTAAGGACGGATTACAGAGCATCTACTGTTGCTTTGTTTTACCTGACTACTGGTAGACAATCGGGTAAAATTCAGCAGTGATTGGAATGTCCGTTATGTGCTGGGAAAATACAATGATTCTTCGAGTCACTTTGAAATCCTTATACGAACTGTGGAGAGTGGTTGGCTTAGTGCCTTTCACGGAAGAATGCAGGCACAAAGCCTGTTGCAAAGGCCCGGAGAATATCTGCTACAAATTAATGTCTGTGTCTACAGTCTGGTTCCTAGTAGTACTACCAGTCGCGATTTCTGTTTTTATTTCAAACTTAATGTTACAAAATTCCGTGTCGGACCTCGTAATATTCACGTACCTCCTCACAGATACGTTGTCGTCACTGAAATCGTTGCTAACTTTGGGATTATGCATTGCCAGTAAGCATCAGAAGCTGCAGCTGTACTTCAGTTATCTGAACTACGCCGACGGTCGTCTGCTCATGAAGAAGGAACACGACGTTAAAGTGTTGGGAGCGTTTCTGCTGACTGTATACTTGGTGATGGCTGTTTGCGTCTTCGCCACTTCCGCCCACCTCGGAATCTGTCAGTTCCTGTTGGTGGCAAGTTTTGTGTTCTTCGACTGTCTGCTGACACTGCAGTTCGCGCTGCTGGAACTCGAGGTGTGGGCGAGGCTGCGCTTCCTGAATTCGTGCCTCCTCGAGGTGGTACCGGCCCACACCAGACGGGCGCTGCTGGTTCGGCCGCCCCCGGCCGCCGGCAGAGTCCGGCAGCTGCTGGAGGCCTACGTGGCGCTGCGAGACGCCGCGCACCAGCTGCAGAAGCACTTCGGGGCGCCCGCGGCGGTGGGCGTGGCGCAGTCGGTGTGCTGCTCGACGCGCAGCGCCTACGAGCTGCTGCTGATGCAGCTGCGGCCGCAGTGGGCCTCGCGGCTGCCGCTGAACGCGTCGCTGGGCAACCAGCTGGTGTGGCTGTCGTCGCACTGGGTGCGGCTGCTGGTGCTGGCGCTGTCGTGCGCCGCGGTGGAGCAGGAGGCGGCCGCGGCCGACGCGCTGCTCCTGAGGGCCTCGGTGCTGTCGGAGGCCGGCCGCGCGCAACTGGAGCCCTTCGTGCCGCTGATCGCGCACGGACCCCCGCTGCGATTCTCCGCCGCCGGTTTCTTTAACGTCGACCGCCGGTTGATAGTGTCGGCGCTAGCTATTGTCGTCACTTATCTAGTCGTTTTGGCCCAGATTACTCCAAATCAGTGAGTGTAATATCAGTTGAACAAAGTATACAGTAGGGCTGGGCAAATTATAACGTTGCGCCACCAGGGTTCGGGTTCAAAAACTTAAACAAATCGATCTGAAAGATCGGGCCAGCGCAAATAATAATAATAATAATAATAATATCCAAATTAATTCTCACAACTCCAATTTTGTAATATGTGAACCTTCTACACATGAGCTTCCCAATGGCTAGCTCTGTTCCCTGATGCCACAATACGAATATATATTTCCTGGTAGAACTTCAGGGTTATAAGGCCGTGGTCCATAAAACTTTCCAGTTTCACCTGACGTTTCGTCCAGAGCTGCGCCGGACATCTTCTGAGGACTTGTTACTTGCATTGAGTCTTGAGTCGGCAAGTATTAGAAAATTATTTATAAGAAAATCAGAAGAGCTCTACAACCGAATGCTGTCTGTCGAGTTATCATACGTGAGGCAAGCTGACTTTTAATGGCAATTCTGAGAAACGTTGCAAAATGTACAATAGTTTAAATTTTTGGTTTAAAATAATGCACAACATATCTTTAGTTCTTATTGTAGAAAAGACATTTTTATATATGCACCAAAGCTGCTTTTATTATAAATGCTGACTAGTTTCGGGCTTTGCCCATTTCCTTAAGCCACATTCATATATATATTTTTGTTTGGATACTGCTTAGGTCACGCTGTTTGTCTTTTCTACAATATTTAAGAACTGCAAAACGCGACATATCAAAAACATTTGATTTAGTTTTTAATTTAATGTTGCCAAATACTAGAGGCTACTGGCAACTGTTTATGAATTTTATTAATCTTTACTTTGTGGTACTTGTTAGGCACAAATATATCAAAGACTACAGGTGATTGATCTTGTAGAGTGGATTTAAAACAAATAAAATTACTTGGAGAATCACGTGGAAGACTTATTCTCTTTTACAGGATCTATTCAAAATTTATTGGGAGTTGGAGGATATCCAACTCTGCTAAAGGAAATAGTTTAAACTGTTAATTCAACATATTCTGTTAAGGTTTTGGTACAAAACTAAGAAGGGCTCAATATTTTAGTATGTCAAAACTTATCTTTAAACTGCTCTCAGCTGGTGTGTCCAGTTCAGGTTCGTTAGAGGTCACGTTGCACAATACTGGTACAAAACTAATATTTTCACAACGCACTTCAGAGGAGCATAGGCTTTGCTACACCTCTGATGATAAACTGTTAGATTAATTTTTGGAACAACAGCGGCGGCTGCGCTCCCAGCAAAAATCACGTAATATAAAAGGGCTCCGTGGCCGTAAGTGCGAGCCACCGTGCAACTGGGCCTTGACGTGGCTGACTATATTTCGCGTCGCCCCGCTCCTTCGGCAGCGCGCGCCAAAGGCCTTATTTAAAAGAGAGTCTACTCTGCTGAAGGCACAGCGATTCTTTGGCGTCATGGAGGAGGGTGGATTCCAGTCCTTTCACAAAATGATACTCGCGTTCGAACATGCTCGGGATTTCCCGATACGGCGGAGAACTCGATACAGTATCGAACTGTTCGAACACTCTGATAATAAATGACTGCCGTTGCATATCAGCCAACGATACACGGGAAATTTTAAAGTTAGAGGGCTATCGCTTTGCTCAGGATTAATTTCATAGGAAGTACAAGTAAGGAAACTCGGACAAAACCGGGTAGGCGGGTCAAACCAGGTACCTCGCAAATTCTGTGATGGGTGCTTCCATCTAGCGGTTGAACACTGCAACTACTAGCGGCAGCCATTTCAGGCAGTTGGAGAGAAGAACAGAAGCAGAGAAGTACCTTTTTTTATTTCTATAAATTTTTAGAGTTTCAAGCTGTAAATTTTCTAATGTTGTTGTGTTTGTTTAATGAGTTTGAAACAGTATAAAATTGTCTAAAGATATAGGTAAGTGCATATCGTGAATAAGTATAATTCGCTGCAAATTTTGACGTTCTTTTCATGCACCTCAGAAGTAACGTAGCATTATTGTTTTGATTGAGAAATAATAGTTAAAACACGTTGAATGAAAAAACACTTGGCTAAGGGATTGTTATTATTACTGGTCATGATAATATAAATATATATATAATCTAAACAATATGCTTGTATTCCTCAACTGCAAGAAGTAAATTTTGAGGCGATAACCAACAGACCAATGAAAGCAATACGAAAAAAAGGTAAAACAGTGATACTCACTTCTTCACCATACAAAAATAAGTTGCAAGAAGAAGTAAAACAGAAACAAGAGCGAGAAGAAAAAAAATTGAAAAGAACACTTTTCAAGCCTCTTAGTCCTAAAACCAAATTCCAGAAAGGCAAATCAATATCAACAACATGCTACCTGACGAAGAAATCAAATAAGATATTTACTGAGAGTTCTAGCTCTTCAGGCGAAGATAACACTAACGAAGCTTGCATATTTTGCAACGAGCTGTATGCACAATCTCGTTCGAAAGAAGAATGGATTCAATGCATTTCCTGTCCTGGTTGGGCACATGAGGAGTGCTCCAACGCCGAAGAAGTGGACGACACATTTGTTTGTGACTACTGTTCTTAGTTGATTAAGGCTCAGATTTTTTTTTTTTTTTTTTTTTTTTTTTGCATAATTCATCTCTTCAATATTCATAATAAATTACATTTGCATTACATTTATTGACAGTTCCGTAGTTTGTATTGAGTTAAAAGGTTTTCAATAAAAGTTTGACAATAATATACATTGTTTTGTATTGATTTAAATGGGTACCCAGTTTTACCCTACCCATGGGGTAACACCGGTTTTTTTGCACCTGCTGGACAAAAAAAATGTAAAAAAAAAACTGTGTGTTAATGTTAGAGTAAAAACATGATAATCTGTTGATAACATATAAATGCGAAACCTAAAAAACTATGGTTCGTTGATCCATTGCTAGTAGACATGTTTTTATAACAATTTTAAGTTATGGTACCCGGTCCTGTCCGACTTTTACCCATGTAAAATAAAATACGGGCAACACTATGAAAAAACTGTATATTTTGCAGTGCATACGTATGTGTCTGGTGTCACTGCAAGATATGATCCATTAATAAACTAAATATCTGCTACTAGAACAGAACTACTGCACCTCATTACTGACGGCTAACATTCAGTGGAAAAAGAATTGAATCCTTCATAAGTAGAAATTACGTATAATGTGATTATAAGAGATAGGTTGGAAATGACCATTTCATTCCCTGTTCATACGGTACAGTAACATAAAAATGTTACCACCTTTTAATCGTCTTGAAAACAAGATTAAAAGAGATGAAATAGGGAAAACATTAGAAATTTAATACCCAGTAACGGAAATAAAATGAACTGATTGCGGATTTTGAATAAACGGTGCACGAGATGCTGTGTAACTAGTATCAGCAGGCGTCGCTAGATCGCGGCACTAGAATTTTAAATCGCGATTGCTATCGTTTACTTATAGCCTATATTCGCTACTGTTTTTACTTATGACCTGCATCCTAGTAGCTACTATAGTCTAAATTTCACACTTATCGATCTCTATAATACATTAATGACACCCTATCTTCGTTATAAATCGTATACTGCACAGGACAAAAATGATTTATGAATATCATCGTTGTAAATCGTAGAGATAGTACCTCCTGACATTGCTAGATAGCGTCGTGATCGAATGTTCGAACAGTTCCCGAGATTCCCCGAACTGGGACGTAAACTGTTCGAACAGTTCGAGCCATGTTCAAACCCAGCTCTAGTATACAGTAGTAGAGTTGGATGAAAGTCAGTTACGAATTCATCAACCTGGTACACTTCTTCTTTGAATAGGTCTGTCCTCAGGTTTCAACTGGACGTCCTCCATATCGCTCTGTCTGGGCGTCCTCCTTAATTTGTCTGTAGTTCCTTCCTTTCTTCAGGTCAGTCAGCAATCCAAATCTTCTCCTCCCTTTCCCTCTTCTTCCTTCGACTTTTCCTTCCATTAGCAGCAGACAATTCCTACGCGATATGTACCCCAACCAAGATGTTTTCCTCTTCTGGATTGTCCTAATGAGGGTCCTTTCATACGTAATATGCACCCCAACTGTAATGCTGCTTTCGTATTGAAATGGGTGTTGCGTATTATAGTTGAGGTTGGGGACCGCAAATGAAGTTTTACCAGGTAATGAAATATTTTTAAATGAAATTACTGAGCAATTTTGACAAGGAAGGGACAATTTAAACATAATTATTGGATTCCGCCATTAAATGGTAGCGGTCGTGATTTCGGTAGCAAATACAACACCAGAAAGCAACATTACAGAAGAAGTCGGCGGAATCTAAATTTTACCTGGTACTAATATTTCGTCATTCTAGCTGAGATGACTGGAATAGTACTTCGATAAATTGATGCTGCAATTGTGCATTTCATTTACTATTGTTCTATGACCGTGTTAAAAGTTAATCACGATAGTCGCCAAAAATTGCTAAATTATCGGACTTCTGAAACATCGCGAAGATTTTTCTGCAGGCATTATAATGTAATAAACCATTCATAGACACGAAATAAATAAAAGTTGCATAGAGAATGTTCTAGTACAATCGCGAAACAAATCGCAACAACACCCCAGCATCACTTTTTGAAGTACTGGATCTGCTGAAAATAAATAAGTTTAAAATTAGTGAGAATGGAGAAGGGATTGTAAGTAAGTAAGATATTTCAAATTAACTGTGGAGGTTTATTGAAATTAATAAAAAAGAGAACTAAGCTCACACTTACAATAATTAGGCAAAATCCTGGAACACGTCCTAATGTATCGAGGAGAAGACAGTAAGTGACGAACAGTTCCGCTCTCTCCCTTCAGCTTGTTGCAAAAAAAGTTGAACGTGACAAATGTCATATGTTTATCGATACGCTGGCAGAGAGAGGGCAGAAGTCAGCGACAAGCATCGCACAAGTTATTTTAAAAAATCATTAATGTATTACTACACAACCAAGATGTTTTCCTCTTCTGGATTGTCCTAATGAAAGTCCTTTCCTCCCCTACCCTGCTCAACACCTCCTCCTTTTTAATTATGTCCGTCCACTTCACTTTTTCCATTCTTCTCCATAGCCACATTTCAAAACTTTCTAAATATTTTTGGTCTTTCTGTCTGTTTGTCCACGTTTCAGATCGCTATGACACCACGCTCCTCACAATACATTTGGCGAACCTCTTCTGTAGAGTAATGGGAATACTTTTGGTTGTTAGCAAATCTTTTACTTTCCTGAAAGCTTTCTTTCCCATAGAGATTCTTCGCCTTACTTACTGGATGTTACCATGCTTCCCAAATATTGAAACGATTGCACCTGTTCCAATAATCTTCCCTCTAACGATATTTTGATTGTGTCGTCTTCTTTTCCAATTTACATGACTTTGGTCTTATTAATGTTTAATCGCATTCCCAAATCTTTACCCACCCTTACAATATTTTCCATCATTACCCGGAGCGATTCTTGTGTTTCTGCTAATACTATCATATAATCTACATATTTTATAGTTTTTATTTTTTCTCCTCCCACTACAAGTCCGTTTGCTTCTTCCAAGGTCTCATCAATTAGCTTTTCAGCATATATATTGAAAAGAGCTGGTGACATACCGTACAACAACCCTGTCTCACACCTCTTCCAATACTGATTTCTTCAGTTTCATCTTCATCTACTCGAACTACTACTTTCTGTCTAACATAAAGTTGTTTTATTAGTCTTCTATCTTTCCAATCTATACCAGCATCCCTCAAAATCTTCAACAGTACACTCCAGTTAACTCTGTCAAACGCCTTTTCCCAGTAAAAAAAAAAAAAAAAAAAAAAAAAAAAAAAAAAAAAAAAAAAAAAAAAAAAAAAACAGACCTATATTCCTCTGTTCACTTCTAAAAGTCTCTCTGTCAACATCCTAAGGCACCCAATTGCATCTCTGGTTCCTCTTCCTTTTCTAAATCCGAACTGATCTTCTCCTACATTCTCCTCAAATTTCTTGTCTATTCTTCTTAGCACTAGTCTGGTCACAGCTTTCGTAACATTGTAGATAAAACTAATTGTCCTGGTACACTACCAGATAGAATTAAGAGAGCATGTAGAGAACATTCAGTACTCACCACGCCATATACAGTTTAAAGTATCACAAAAGTAGATTCAGCTCAGGGAAATTGATTCCGTATTACGCAGAACGTTGGAAACATTGTGTATATTGACACAAAGAAATTTATGACTTTGGCTGTCAGAGAGCATTGGAGTAAATCAATGGGGGAAAGTTGAAAATTTGTTCCAATAAGGACAAAACCAGGTGTATGTGAATCCATCCCTTGGTATGAATAGTGGGACTTCGGATGATTCAGTTCTCTTATAAAAATAATCCAACAGTCGTTTTCTAAAGAAATTACTTTTGCAATGCAACTGCCATTTCATAGTACATGTTCGTACTGGTAACACGCTCGGAAGGTTCGGGCGCACCCAATGAAACGTACTACATTTGAAAATTGTGGAAGGATGAACCTGATCATACCTCTTTGTGTGGGCTGAAGATGCCGAAACTGATTGTATTAGGCAATTAGATCTTTAAAAAACGGCTGTGGCCATAGTGGTGATCACTTTGTCCAGGTGATGTAGTAGCGTCACTGACTAGTAGGCAGGAGACCCAGGTCACAGCCTGGCACAAATTTTCAACTTTCTGTATTGGTGTAATTCAATTCCCAGTGACGGTCGGTTGGTAAATATCTGTGTGTCCTGACATTTATACAGGTTGTCCCACTGAAACTTTTCAGCCCAAAGTATCTCCAGAACAACAATAACTATGAAAGTAAGTATTGTGAGACAAATATTATTTTCAACACTAATTTACGTCCTTTTTTCTGTTTCTTTTTTTTCTTTTACTTTTTTATTTTTTTATTGGATAACTCATGTTCGTCATGCAATCAATAAGTCAGTTACATCCGAGAACCATAACTAGCAACATTTGGTGTCCTGTATTTTGCTTTTGGTCACCCTAAGCTAGACGCATAGTTGATTCCTGTGACACGCTAACTCCCCGCTTCTTTTATTTGAAAAGTCAAGTCAATTTTGCTTCCCATTTCCTCCCGATGTAATTAACCCAGATTTTTCTGGATTTTTTCGGATACTTCTGATTTTAAAGATAATTTAATACATCTGTAATAGATCATTCAAAAGTTGCAACATTGATTTTACATGAATTGCACCCTTAGTATCAGCATAATAGGCCGTCCTTCTGGAATGACATAAAAATGAAAATATCAATATTACATATTAGATATGACATTTTAATTTTAAAGCTATCCATAAGTTTCTTAATAACAAAAATAAAATTCTCTGAATCCCTTTGTTCAAAGTTGGCTAACACAGAATAACGTGCTAAAACAATGACCGTTAGTATAAGCATGTCAATGATCGATATTCAAATGAGAGTCCGATTTTGGAGAAATTGTTTTGTGCCAAAAGGAAACAATTTACTTTAAATTTTTAAATAAACGAAACACCATCCCTCCGGAAGGACGTCAGGGATCATCTGGGTTAACTTAATTAGATGCAACCAAGGTCATTATTTTTGTGATTTTTCATGTTATTGATTACGTGACAACTAATATGGATATCCATTTAAAAACATAAGTTTTTGTTGAAAATAATATTTGTGTATGTTTTAGATTCACAGAACTTACTTTCATAAGTCCCTGCCGTATGTCCATGCCCTTGAAAGTCGTTCTACTATATCTACTTTTGTTTCACAGATATTTCGGGACACCTTGTATAAACCTCAGTGAGAATAAAAAGGTGCAAGTTGTTCGGAAATTCCCCTTATAAACTTTGCGAGCTAATAGAGGGAAGTGAGTACATAACACTTTGATAAGAAAACCAAGTCTGGAAATGTCATGCACTGACGTTATGAGAAGGTTTTTATCTTTTTGAAATAAATCCCTGTTACTGCAGGCTCTTTCCCAAAGATGGACACTCAAATCCACGCCTTAAGACCTAGTAGACTAGTAGAAGAGACATGTTTACAGTATCAAATATAAAGATGTGCTCATAGCTCTTAACCCGCGAGAACACGCGCCTTTAAAAGTTACGCGATCTATCGCGTGTAAAGCATTTTTCTGATAGTCAAAGAACATTTTGTAATGTACTTAATATGTTTAAATAAGTATTGCTAGTTACGTTTATAAGAAAACATACATATTTGACTATTTAAAATTGGTTAAATGGCGATTGTTTTAAACTTACTGTGAGCAAAATGCTCAACGCGCAAGTCCTCGCGGGGTAATGTAGCATACATATATTGGATTTGTTAATCTTTTAAATTATTTATTTATTTATTTTTTAGTTTATGGTCCATACCACCTCTTCGCAAAATACGAAAATCAAAGAGCTTGCAGTAGAACAAATTTGTCTCACACTGTCAAAGATATGGAAATGCTCATAGCGTCACTGAATGACATTAACCGACGTTGGTTCCTGATTGATATATTACTCACTCCCCTCTATCAGTCCTTGAAGTTGATAACAGGTATTTCCAACTAGCGGGAATCACTAATAAATGTAATATGTTCACAAAACTGAACTTTCTTATTTTTAATGTCATAATCATGGCGACTTTTTTACGTTATGGAAAATTCATGAAGTATTTCTAGTGGCTGTACCTACTCGTTGACTTTCAATATAATGAAATAGAAGGACAGATGGAGTTTTTATTAAGGACCATAGACATTAACAAAGGAACAAACTAGCACCACACGTCAGAATATTATTAATGAATGTAAGTTACCGTAATACTAGATAAGAGACAGTCGTAGTCTGTGTGTGCTGTAGTATTGTTAATTAAGATTGTATTCGAGAAGCTCACAGTATAAAATAAAGATTTATGTATTTTATAAATTCCTGCCTAATTACTTCTTACCGCTTTCTCTTTATTTTACTGTCACTTCGTAATGATGGTGTGAGTTTATGCAATGAAACCGCGCGGTCTGTGACGCCATGTCACGCACTGCGCGGTCGCTCCCGCTGGAGGTTCAAGTCTTCCCTCAGGCATTAGACTGTGTGTTGTCCATAGCATAAGTTAATTTCCTTTAGTTAAAACAGTATGTAAGTTTTGGGACAAATCACCTAATTAGTCTGGTCCCTTATTTATTGCAACAATTTAAGAATTTAATTTTACTTTTAGGAAAAGAAATGAATTGTAGGTGGTTTGGATACCATACGGAAAACTACCAAGTAGTCAACTATCAAGTTGATCTCCTGCTTACAATCGCTCACTTGGCGTAAGTAACTGTTCTAGTGTACCTGTCCCTCGTGTTTGTGGAGAAGTGAACTAAGTAAATTAAATGATCTGATTGGATGAAGCACAACGGAACCTCTTATTCTTTAAAGAATCGAGTTATCATATGTAAGACACTTTCAAACGTCTGACGAACACTAGCTGAATAAATCCTGAGTGAACTTTCCTCCACTTTGAACAAAAATAATTCACCAGAAAGAAGATGAAACTGATAACAGTATAAAACAACGAATATGTGTTTCCCAAAAGAAGAGAACTAGTTTCTCGATTTACTTCACAGTTTCAAGAACATTTAAATAATAAAAAAAGTGTCTTGACATATTCTCTAATACGTAATGTACATAACATCATGTCGCATAACATAACACATTGCATAATATTTCCTACTAGGATATTTCTCGTATCACATAATATTACAGCACATGCCACTGAAGTTCAGGATGCATCCCCATTCAGGAATACTGGCTACTAAAGTACTCTCCTCGACCATTCATTGGTTAGGGTATTAAGGATAACTCAGACAAAAACGCAGATACGTCGAGACTTCTTGATTTAAATGATTTTTAAACTATTTGAAAGCTATTTCTCCCCTTTGACATCCTTAACACTGTGAAGCCCACGTTCGCCTCTTGTGCTGTCATGGTACATTTTCCATTCTGGTTCCCAAATTCAGAATTTCAGATGTGTGTGAAGCTATGGTATCATCAGTTCCAAAACTGATAAGGACAACGCACACACACACACACACACACACACACACGCCCGAGGGAGGACTCGGACCTCCGACGGAAAATAGGAGCGTGGTCTTATGGTTCCAAAATTTTATTCTACACTAGCAACCCCCCGGCTTCGCACGGCAAGCAGACCATATACAAGCCAACATTTTTATTTCTGTCGTAGTGTCGTATCAGCCTCATCCATTGAGTATGTTTGTAAGATTACAAGGTTCCTCATGTAATCCTACGCGTTTTCAAACAATAAGAGCGTTATCATATTATTGTAATATGTTAAATTACAGAATATATAAATTTTCCTAAGAATATTTATTGCCCTCTCTGCAGATTTTTGCCTGCCTTGCGCACCTTAATGATTTATTCACCTATAACTTGCTAATGAATGACACCACCGACTTATCAAAACCGTATGCAAATCCGTTCAGTATTTTATTGAGTACAGACAGATGAAGCAGAAGCACTTTGTTTTATAATATGTAATTTTCATAATATGTATAGAAAGACACTCACCCACTGCCACCCACATTAATGAATTATACACCTAAACATACTTCACGAATCACACCGTCGATTGGTGAAAACCGTACGAAAATCCTTTCAGTAGTTTTTGAGTTCATTGAGGAGGTGGCAGAAGGACTTTGTTTTATAATATTTATTTTTATAATACGTATAGAACGCTTATATAGTGATGTGTTTGTGATAAACAAATGTGACGCCTTCAATAGCTAAATAAATAAAAGCAAACAGAAATGGACGCCCAGGACTCGCAAAGGATCATGGCAGTATGATCTATTGGCTGGTCCAATAAATGAAAGTAACCTTTTTTTTTTCTTTATTTGTCATATGCCCGGATGGGCAGGCTGTCAGCAGCCTACTACGCTACAATGATTGGACAAGAAGTTAAAAAAAAAAATAGAAACAAAAGATGCAGAATTTTAAAATATAAAGGCGATGAAACTGGCGTACAATATACAATGACAAAAGAGGTGTTAAAAGACGCATATCCAGTATTATAAACAGCCAAGTTGGCTGAAAACACACGGCAACACACTGTTCTCTATGTTCGGCGATTGCTCCAATCTTAAAATCACTCGAACGAAAGAAAACACTGGAAGGGGATAGGGGAAGGGCTGAAGAAAGGGGAGGGGTAGGGTGTGAGGACTCCTGGGGAAGGGGAAGGAAGGGAGAGTCAAGTGAGGGAGGGGGGAAGGAGAGGGTGCGCTGGTATACGGGAAGGAATAAGGTTGCTAAGAAGGTTAGGTGTCGGAATGGAGGGCGAATGTGACGTTGCCTTTTTTTCTCCTCCATTACATTTTAAAGCCCGAGGGGGTCAGGCTGCCAGCGGCTCTTCAAGCCCAGAGCTATACAGAGTGTTAGAACAGGCTGATTGAATACTCGGGAGATCTGTGACATTTTGGGAATCCATCTTTCGAGGGTGGTCCGACATTGGTTGGCATTGGTTGGAAATTGCTATCTCAACAGGAATTAGAGCTTTTATTTTAGTAAGGACGGGACTCTGGACATTCCCATAGAGGAAAGATAGTGAATGTCGAGAGGGGACTTGTTTGAAAGCAGCTGAAGCGAGCAGTCATCTCTCTTCTGCCAGCAGATTCTTGTTTCGTGTCGCTATACTTAAAGAGTATACTTAAGTTACTTGTACTTAAGTTATACTTCGTACAACTTTTGGACCTTTTCCAGAACTTATTCTTCTGTGCCGAGTGTTAGCATGCAGAGAACAAGATCAGCACGTCTGGAATTAGTCGCATCGAAGTGCTAATAACGATCATCACAGTTCTGGTGTTGTCATCTGTGCATTTAGCAATCACGTGAAGTAATACACATTGTCTTAAGTGGCAAGACATAGCCGAACTTGTGAATTCGTTGACACTGAGATCGCCGCGATGAATGTCCAAGCGTTCTAAGGCGCCTAGCTGCGGAGCGCGTCGCTGCTCGCCGTCGGAGGTTCGAGTCCTCCCTCGGGCATGGGTATATTTGTTGTCCTTAGCATAAGTTAGTTTAAGTAGTTTGTAAGCCTAGGGACTGATGACCAGAGTAGTTAAGTTCCATAGATTTACAAACATTTGATTTGAACACTGAGATAACAACGGGTGATTGTAGTTGAGTGCTATTTCTGTAATAGTAAGCCAAGTTGTCGCTTTTCGTACCGGCGATTTTCACTTATCACCGCATACCGCACAGATTACTGCTTACGATTACTCCGTTGCTTTTCAGTAATTGTTAGTTATTTTGGTGATCAGATGTCGTTGCTCAAATGACTTGCCAATCATGTACAGTAGGAGAATACAACCTTACTGTTTCATTACAGTCCATAATCAGTCAACTTTACAAAAATTGTGCATGTTTTGGTTCATTTTATTTGATGTGCACGATATAGGTAGTAAAATCTAAATTATAAAATATACGCTCGTCTTTATTCAGATTAATCATAGATTCCCTTATCACCATTTTGGTTTTTTTTTTTTTTTTTTTTTTTTTTTTTTGTATAATTAAATTGAGATTCTTATCACTATTGTGATCGGAAAGGATGAAACACGCATATATTTTTATATAAAGTTTTCCATGATTCCACCTAATTTCAATACCATCATTTTTTGGCTCTTAAAATAAGATTAAATCCAAACAGTGCACATAATAATGGTTTCATCTCAGCATTAATTGCAGCCCAACTGACATTTTTGTAAAAGGAATTCATCGATGTGTGTAATTTGCATCTTCCATTTTCTGCGTCGTCGGTCAAATGTAACTTGTACACCATAACATAGCTAACGTAAGACTCATGTTCAAATGGCCAAATAAATGGATACGGTCCGGGCTCAAATAAAATTATTTGGCCAGACGACCCCAGCTGAAATAGCAATCAAGCAACAAGCATCCCATACATACACAGTGGATTTTCTATTCGAAAAGAAATGTATTTCACTACCGGGCTGTGACGTATTTACACATTTGAATGTACATAGTGTCGTGCCTTCTAGCAATGCGTCATACAATAATAATTTTGAATCTAAATTCAGTAGTATATGTAGCTACTGTGTGTTCTTGCCTGTCGTACATAAACAAAAACGTTCGTCGCCATCCACAGGATTAAGGGCTCTGCGGGAAACCCACTAAAACGCTATGTACAAATGAGATTTGTTGCGATAACTTATATACACCGAGAGCCGGGCCGGATTAAGATACACATGCTATATCAGACTGTCCAAATAAGAATACCTCAATGTCCTCCTCTTCTGTATTAATACGGACTGTCTAGACTGAGCGCGGACTCCACAACTACTGATCGCGCACCAAGAAAACACGGGACGGCGATGCGAACTGTAATGTACACAATCGCAACTGATTCAAATAGCGACTGCGCAAACGTATCCTGACCAACCGAAGACTGACGAATAGTCTTATGTAGTTCGCGAACGAACTAGTTCGGAAGAGCGCTCCCACAGGCGAACTACGCGAACTAGTTCGCAGATCCCTCGCCTCTTATTTCGTCCGCTCCTTTTCCGAAGACTGGCGGGTAACGGCGAGAGAACGCGAGAGCGCGCAGAATCGAGTGATTCCCTTCTGCGAGTTGCAGTGATTTCGAGCTGAGATGCAGCTCAGCTGTAGTTTTAGTAGCGGTAGAAAAAGCCAAATCGAGCGGACGAACTAAAAAGAGCGACCTAGATTCGCGGTCGAGCTGCGAACTAAAAGGAGAGCTACCGGTCGCGAACTAAAATATGAGCGATAGTTCGCGAACTAAAATATGCTTTGATGTGTTCTGCACTCTGCAATATCTGACTAATAAATTCCATAATGCCAAGATATAGAGATAACTCTAAACTTAAACGCAAGAAATTATCCACAAACTATTTCTTTTGGTTTTCGTGATATCGTTAGCGGCTCAAGCAGCAAGGGCATGAAGCAGCTAGGTGGGGGAACTTCTCCCCTGCCTGCATGCGCAGACCACGCCGCTCAGCCGTCACTGGGAGCGGACGAACTAAAAGAACGAAGTAGTTCGCGGCAGAACCGCGTACTAAAGTGAGCGCTCCCGATCGCGAACTATTATGCGCAAGTCTACTGGCGAAGACTGCCACTCCGTCGTAGACTCCCCTCTGCGCATGGCGTGTGCGCGTATCTACTGTCAGGCGGCGCCACCTCTGAGATGACGCGCGATCTCCGACGATCCGCCGCCAACGCCTCGATCTATCGATGGCGGTGGTGCTGCCTGGTGGCACGCGCTATGCTTGCGACGCCACACTCCTTCCCCCCTCCCCCCGTCTAAAAAAAGAAAAGCCTGACCGTTGTCACATACAGTTGCTGGGCGAACCGAAGGAGAGAGGAAGGTCCGGGTGCAGCCGTAAAGCCGTCGGCACACGGAGTGTGTTGTAAAATGTTATAGTATATTTTTTAAAAATAATTTCAGTTCATTCTACCACTTTCCAACATAATACTCATCTTTTCAATATTGTGATGTATGGGGGTTCTGCTCGCTGCAACAGTATTCTCCTGGGGCGTTGTGGTAGAAATAAATACTCGTAGGTACAATTTTTCACTTCTTCTTTAATTTGAATCAAACTTCTTCTCCACCAAAACATAACAACTTCAAAACATATACAAATCACAAAGCATCAGAACGGTAGTACTTCCATTTCAAAACACAGAGTGACATAAATTCCAGAGCACTTGACAAACGACTCAAACTCGAACTCCCCCACGCAAGGCGGTGAGGCAAATATATAACATCGGCAATAATGACGTTACATTATCCATTGTTCATAATAATTGAATATACTAATTTACAATTAACAAACACACAAAGAAAACATTTCATGTACACAAAAATAATCACAATATAAAATGAAAACTATACATACAATAATTCTACATGGCACGCATTTTTTTAAGTCGAAATCTCTGATCTTTCTGTTGACAACAAACGGCAATGTTAAATGTCAATTAATTAGTTAATGAGTACATCATACATGTTCCTAACATATATTGAACTATCAAATATCTTCACAAATCTGAAAATAGGTTCAAAATCTCACGTCAGTCAATATATACAAAGAATTACAATATTGGATTTTCGAATTTTACATTAATTAACACAATTAACTGGTCAACACAACTTGTTTATGAGCCTGACATATACACAATGCTTCTTATTTTAATGTCTTTATGTGGATACAAAAGTTTTTACCATTCGTCTGTCTATTTATTGAAATAACATACAATGACAAAACTATTTTTATAGAACTGTCTGGAAGGCATCTAAACAAATCTCTTAATTAATGAAATCGATCACTTGTTTTAATCACAGTATCACCGAGACACTGTCCTACACTGATTTCTCGGCTGGCTTTTTCGTTTGTAACTTCACACGCAACATATATCACTATTGAACCACACGATTCCGGGTCCGACGGAGGCGGTATCGTACGGTAACAATGAGATGAGAGGGCCGGCGGTATCGTCACAGTTGTCAACGAGCCGAGCCCAACGTGTAGCTGTGCTTGGTCGCGCACGAACACATAGAACGAAACATTTCCATCGCACTCCTTCGCAACGGATACTAAAGCGTGTACTGTCACAGTATTACCCGTTCAACTTAACAATTGCCATTTCAGCTGAAGGCGCTGCGAACTGTTGACGTGTTCTGTTAAAAATTTCGAATGGCATACGTTCGTTGTAATTACGCTCATTGGTACACATGCAACAGATAAAACAACTGAACATTCTGTTAACTCATTCTTGAACACAAAAGCAATCGAAATTAATAATAAGAATTCAAATGTATTGTTTTACGATAAAACAATGCAGCAGCATGATTGCAAAGAAAAAACGTTAGTCGTTTTTAATATGTTTTACTGAAGGAAAGTATGTGAAATAAAAAGGAAACTGTAATGTTACTATGGAATAATTGGAGCGAATGCATAATACATTTTCTATTAATATATTATCCCACAGAAAATTGTACGGAATTAAAGTAAAACTGTTATTTTGCGATGTAGTAACTTGGTTTTGCGGGTAGCTGATAAAAATACATTTGCTATTAATACTAAAGTTCCCATCTGCCTCAATCTCAATAAATATCTTCCTTCTCCTCTCCCTCCTTCCGCCTCCTCCTATGCCACGACTACCTTTGCCGCTGACTCCTCATTCCTTTATTACCATCCATCCTGATGTCTCTGACATCCCGTAGCTCTCTGCCAGCCTGATCCTGTCTCACCTCCATGTTCATCCTATAAATGAAAATTATATATTGTCAAAATATTGTTGCAGTGTGGCGTAAGCTACCCACCCCTCCTCAACGAAACAAAATCTCATATGTAATGGTTCCCCTGTTATGATTTAGAAGAATTCGTAAGTGAAGTGTCTTCCGCCACGTACCAGACGAATCTTATGTAGACAGTGACCTTCCGCCAGTTTTAAATGTGAAATATGTGAAATTTCATCGAGATCCTAATAAAACTTTAGATTTTAGAGAATTTTTAAGTGAAGTACCCTCCGCCATGTGGCACACGAATCGTACGTAGTCAGTGACCTTCTGCTACCTTTGAATGTCAAGTGTCTGAAATTTCATCAAGATAGTAATAAAACCTTAGATTTTAGAGAATTTTTAAGTGAAGCACCCTCCGCCATGTAGCACACGAATCTTATGCAAGCAGTGACCTTCTGCTAGTTTTAAATGACAAATGTGCGAAATTTCATCAAGACAGTAATAAATCTTTAGATCTTAGAGGATTCATAAGTGAAGCATTCTCCGCCATGTACCACAAGAATATTACGTTAACAGCAACCTTTCCCTAGTTTTGAACGTCAAGGTCGCGAAAATTCTGCGAGTCTTCTGTAACAGTGACAGGCTACGCTTGGCTCCCCACGCTCGTCTCGGCTCGTTTCGCCAGGCTCGCTGTACCTGTGGGCCCGTCGGCTCGGCTGTTTGTACCCGTTGTGCTCGCCGGCTCGGCTGTTTGTACCCGCTGTGCCCGCCGCCTTGGCTCGATGTACCTGTTCTGCCGCCGGCACGGCTCATTGTACCCGTTGTGCCCTCCGGCTCGGCTCGATGTACCTGTTGTGCCACCAGCTGGGCTCACTGTACCCGTTGTACTTGCTGTGCCCGCTGGCTCAGCTCGCTGTACCCATTGTTCTGCCGGTTGGCTCGATGTACCTGTTGTGCCAGCCGCCTCGGCTCGTTGTACCCGTTGTGTCACTGGCTCGGTTCGATGCACCCGTTGTGCTACCGGCTGGGCTCACTGTACCCGTTGTGCCCACTGGCTCAGCTCGCTGTATCCGTTGTTCCAGCTGGCTCGGCTCTTTGTACCCACTGTGCTCGCCGGCTTGGATCGATGTACCCATTGTGCCTGCCGGCTCAGCTCGCTGTACCTGTTGTGCCTGCCGGCTCGGCTTGCTGTACCCGTTGTTCTGCCAGCTGGGCTCGCTGTACCCGTTGTGCTGCCGGCTCAGCTCGCTGTACCCAATGTGCCGTCGGCTCGGCTCGCTGTACCCGTTGTTACAGCCGGCTCAGCTCACTGTACCCGGTGCGCCCCCCGGCTCGGTTCGTTGTACCCGTTGTGCTGCCGGCTCGGCTTGATGTACCTGTTGTGCCACCAGCTGGGCTCGCTGTACCCGTTGTACCTGCTGTGCCCGCTGACTCAGCTCGCTGTACCCATTGTTCTGCAGGTTGGCTCGATGTACCTGTTGTGCCAGCCGCCTCGGCTCGTTGTACCCGTTGTGTCACTAGCTCGGCTCGATGTACCCGTTGTGCTACCGGCTGGGCTCACTGTACCCGTTGTGCACACTGGCTCAGCTCGCTGTACCCGTTGTTCCAGCTGGCTCGGCTCTTTGTACCCACTGTGCTCGCCGGCTTGGATCGATGTACCCATTGTGCCTGCCAGCTCAGCTCGCTGTACCCGTTGTGCCTGCCAGCTCGGCTCGCTGTACCCGTTGTGCTGCCGGCTCAGCTCGCTGTACCCAATGTGCCGTCGGCTCGGCTCGCTGTACCCATTGTGAGAGCCGGCTCAGCTCTTTGTACCCGTTCTGCCCGCCGGCTCGGCTCACTGTACATGTTCTGCCGCCAGCTGGACTCGGTGTACCTGTGGGCCCGCTGACACGACCGGCCGGCCCCCATGGATTCCATGTAACCGACAGCGCGGCTCGTCAGTCTGTTGCGGTTACCGCCTGGCTCGGCAAAAGCAGGCGAGGAGCGTCGGCAAGCCCACGAGCACAGAGGGCCGAGCCGGTGACCTCATAACGCCTGCTAGTGGGTTTTAAGCAACATTTCGGAGCCTGTTTCGGATCTCTACTTTCTGCATGGATACATTTCATTACTGGATTACAAATGAGGTACAATTGCAATGATTAATAGTAACTGTAAAGGAAAAGGAAAAATAACTTTAAAGATAATTTACACGTAACTCATGCAGTTACTTTTGATGTGTAGTAAATATAACTGTAACTAAGTTACCTTTCATGGAAGTAACTTTAACTATAACTTAGTTACTTTCCCACCCCAATAAGTGTTTCATTCTTTATGGCGATAAAGGATGAAAGATGTATGCCCACAGCTTAACGCAAGGCATTCAGGCTTTAAATTTAATTCGATTTGTAGCTGTTTCTCAGCGTGGCCAGATGGGTGTAGGTGAATCCAGCAAGCACAGAATAACATAGAGAAGCCTTACAATTGTAGGGAAATGAAGCCGGCAGAGTGCACGACACCCAACCAACATGGCGGCCGAGTGCCAGCCGGCCACAGCCACAGAGCACTTCGCTGTCTGTTAATTCCTTTTTCATATATTTGAAGGCGTTCCTTTGTAACAATCTATTTTTGCCATAAATTACAAATTTCAGCTAGAGATAGCAAATCATACTATTATATAAAATAGAAACATATTTCCCCTGTGTCTGTCCATTTAAACTTGCATATTTCGAGGAGTACCCAACGAATCATCATGCGGTTTCTTTTAATTTCTTCTTTAGAATCCTGGGATAATCTTAGACAATATTTAATGTCAATAGGAATATGTGAAAAACACTAAAATAAGAATCATAACGTACAATCGTTTACCGCTTCTGCACTTTTAGTAAGCTCTGGAGCGCAAACTATAAGAGGTAAGTCATATTTCATAGTATAAACTTGTAGAACTCACAAACATCTACAAAAGGAAAAAAAACGAGAGATCATGGGTCTAACTTTTACGAGTGAACCACATTTATCATTTTCTTTTCTTCAAGCGTTGGCGCCAGACTGCTTCAGACTACGGTTCTGACTACTTGTGGGAGATCTGTAAAAGTTGTATATCCTGTCCGCCTGCGACAGCGGCAACACGCACAACACGATGGCGTCGCGGGTTGCCGGACAGCTAGGCGGACAGTCCACGGGCTTCTACGAGTGTGCACACGGAGCTAGCAGCATGCCCAGATGGCGCAGTAAAACCGGACCTACTCGCGTCCGCCAGACACGTGATCGCGGAGTTACGACCGGCAGATATCCTTCCGCGTTCCTATATAAGGACGAGCACTGCCTAGCAACGGCAGTCGGACGCCAGCCTAGAGACCTGTTACGCCGCCCAGCCGCTCCACCCAGGATGCCCTCGGGTTCCGCAGCATCGCCGCCGACTGTGGGGACGGACCCACTATAGGTCGCTTCACTGACGTCCGAGAGTGATTGAAATGGACTTCAAACCTATGGGACTGTAAACCAGTGGATTTCTAATTTCGTGTCTGTTTTTGGTTTCTTTTGTAACTGTAGCGTACAGTCAGAGGAGTACTGACCTGTGTTTATAGATTAATAAACGTTTATTCTGGAGCATTACTTAAGTGACTTTCTACAGTACATATTTTATTAGATACACAATCTCGCGGACTTTTTTTTTTTATAATCGATGTTAGTTCTGTAATTCTATACTACGTACTTTGGTGCAGGTCTCATAGCTAACGCTACAAAGGTCACGAAAGTGCTGAAGTAGTAAACTATTCTACGTTATTATTTCAATTATATCTCATTTTCGTGTTGACGTTTAATATAGCCTACATTGAACAAAGGATTATACCGAAGAAATTGAAAGAAACCGCATCACGATACATTGTGCATTTCTCGAGTTAAAGAACTTTAAAGATTTCCCGTCCAAAGCCGAAGCAGCTCTACTAGTTCGTAATAAAAAAAAAATAAAACGTGCAAAGTCATAATTATTTGATACCGAAAATTGTATCCCAAATTACAAATGTTTATCAATATTGGTCACAAAATACAAGGTAAGTGGGCAACAGAAACTGTGCTCGCTGGTAGGCAAGCTCGCTGAAAGTAACGAGTACAATTCGAAACGTTCCACTGCTCTATCGTATCCAAATTTGTGAGAAAACCAGGGGAGCTATAAAAAAGTTGTTTAAATAAAAAGAAAAGTTCAATTCATTATCTACTACTTTCTCGCTGACGAAAATTTCCTGAACACGAAACAAAAAAAAGTAGCAGGCGACTTACTTTATCATGTCACAATTTTAATCAATATACATATATGAAAATGGAACGTGGGACGTGTATCCGTATATTTCACTAGCTAGCCAAAATTATTCACTGCAGACCAATGGCAGACCAACGCATGAGAGTAGCCTTTAGGTTCGCAGTGTGCACTATGGTGTTTTGGTCGCGGTGTGTGGCGGTGAGTGAGTGTGGCGAACAAAAATCCGTAATATGTGGGCCAATACGACGATCAACAGATGCTCAAAGAAAGAAAACTCAAAGATAAAACACTGGAAAACACAGACATACATTAACTGAGCATGAACTGCACTGGCAATACACCACAGATCTAAATATAAACACTGAAAAAGCAACTGTAGCGCTTAGGATCAAAATACTGACAACTGCATTAGAGAAACAAATATACGTAGAGCTTCACGGTTTCATAATACATAGTACCATCTCCATATTATTTTTGAGCTCACTGCAATACACAGACTGTAGACATACGTTAATGTATGTCTGTGATGGAAAGTTCGTAAGTCATAGGTTACTTTCTTTTAGCGGATAGTATCGCGTTAATAACAGATTAATACAATTAAGTTTGGTGATTAATATTGATTATATATATATATATATATATATATATATATATATATATATATATATATATATATATATAATTGAGGTTTGTGCCTATATTTCACTCTGCAGCCAAAACTACACATCGTAAACGAATAGTGTTTGTATGTGGAAGTAGATATCAGTCTCCCATTGTGCACTATGGTGGGAGAGGGTTTATTTTGTTCTTCAACAAAAAATACACAGTGGAGACGAACGATCTCTCTGTGTTGTAGTACAAAGTCTCCCTTTGTATACGATAGCAGTTCCGTGACGGTAGCTATAAGATGGTGGAAGATATAGTGGTTGAAAGTAATCGGCCTATGTAAAATTCGGACTGAAGACCAGAGATGACTTTTGACACTATAACAGAAAAGAGGTTATATACAGCGAAACGTCATGTGTATTCTTCAGTTGTTTTTCTGCAACAAGCGTACGAATAAAGAAAAATAAGCGCATATCGCAGTAAAACTACCAAGATAGATGCCAAAGCGTAAGAACGAAATTTCGTGTTTCGTGTTACTAAAAGACAGAAAACGGTGCTAAAAAGTGAATCTACATACGATAGACACTTGACATTTGTAGACGTTGTTTATCTTACACTGTAGTCACCAGCGATTTTCGATATTCCCATCACTAAGGGGATGAAATAGCGGATGAACGGTTTCTTGAAAATGCGTTGCTATTAAGGCAATTTTGAAGCATGAAATACAAAACTTATGATTTAAGTTTTTGATAGGAATTTTAAAAACATGTGTTCCGAAATTTTTGGAAATTCAACCACTAAGCGAGGGTACTACTAAGACTATTTTGATGCTAGAAATACGAAAATTGGAACCCCAGTTATAATTTAAAAAAATGTATTTTGGAATGTTTTGAATCCTGGCATCAATTGTGTAATAGTGGCAAGCTATATCAAAATACTTTCTTATTAAAGCAATTTTAAAGCTAAATCTATGAACATTTATATTTAGAAGTAGAAACAACCAATGCAGATCATCCAGTCTACGCGTGCAAAGCAGCGGGAATTAAGCTAGTTTCATATAAAAGTGATAGTTTCAATTATTTTTATACAAATACAATACGTATCGTACTTGCTAAGAGCAGTGTTACCTTTCTTCAGTATTCACCTGTCTGTGTGAAAAATTTGATAGTTTTCTCCTATCCTAAGGGGTTCAAACGACAATGTAATTGAGGCGAGCGCCACTTTAAGAACTACGCGTTTATCGGCCCAACTCCTTTTCTACACCCAACCAAGATGGCTGCCGGGCCTTCACTGCCTTTACGCTGATGTAGGCGGTATAGCCTCTCTATGCTCGCTGATGGGAATAGCTATACGGAGGAAGCCTTGAGAAATTTTCATAAAAAAAGAAAGAAAAAAAAAAAAAAAAGACAGCAACAACCAGAGCACATGGTTTGCATGTCATCTAGAAAAAAGTAGTGCTCCAATCTTTTTTCATTCATAGTGTAATATTTTTGAAATCAGAAGCACTTGAAAATTACTCCATAGTGTGCAGAAACTAATAGTGCATTGGTAGTTAGATGGAAAAAATCCTGTATCCGCCACTATTTCCGCCAACCTTTAACTAATGTTCAGAAGCATGGTAGACTACATTGTTGTGCTGAACGACATCACTGGGGTGAGAAATAGAATTAAAAAGTGTTTTAGGATAAATCCAGGTAGCAAATGTAATATTTTCATATGTAGCAGCAAACTGGTGCTTGTTTATTTTATATCTGGCGTAATTACTACAATGTTTTAATTTATAATCTCACAGTGGTAAAATATTACCTCCGATTCCTGTTTTTCAAATTATAACAAAACCCATCGCATATTTCCACATGCTACATATGTTTTTATATGACCATATAATGTACTTTTAAATCTTTTTACATTTTTCGTCCTGCTTAACTATTCTGCATAATAATTTAGTTTGCTTCTAAATGTGTCATTGTATTGAGGCACTCCAAGGTAGAATACTGACAAAGTTTTTAGCATTGGTTTATCCTGTCATTGAAGGTTGACTAATCCAAAAAGTTTCATTATCTTTCCCAATATAAATGTTGTAGCTAAGTACCGTAACATCAAGTGGAACAGTTTGCTGGCTGACATCTCCATTTTTAAGTGCCAGGCAGAGGGTCATCGATCCACCTTTATACTATTTATCTTCCATTACCGAATAGTGCGCGGTAAGAACATTTACAATATCACTAACACTGGAAAGAAATACAATTAAAAAACAACCAACTAAAACTGTAAATACGAGTCATATATACTATTTCTCATCGGTGTCTTTTTGTGGGTACGCCATATCTCTCATATTACTTATCCAAAAATAATGATTGAGGTATCATTTTCAAGGTTTCGTTCTCCACTAATAGCGAAAAATACACAGATAGTTGAAAGATGTTATTTTAAAAAAATATTTTGAAAACACCACATTTAAACGATTATCCTTATGGTCTCACGTTAAAATTCATAATTTTACTCAGAGCATGAAGCGAAATGGTGATCTTGTTTTCGTTGAATGGTTACTTAAATTGTGTAACGGTGATTTAGAAATTAAAACAGATTTCTTCAATGAAGTGATCAAAATTTCTAAAAATTGTTGTCGTAATTACGATGGTTTTATTACGAGCGTATTCAGTGCAACAGAAATCAATGAACAGAATGTTTCGCAAGTCTATTCAAAGGCGGTTCTCCGTCCAAAAAGTGACTATTGTACTACAATTAATGAATTTGTCGTTTCCAATTTGTTTACCTGGGGAGGCAAAGCTTTACTTCAGTTTTGATTTTGTCCGACTGAAAGTAACAAACGAGGTTCAGTTGTACCCCGTAGAATTCTGGAACTTATTAAATTCGTCCTGTTTATCATCCCATCAACTGCTATTAAAGAAAACTGCTATAATTATGTTAATTAGAAATCTTAACTCTAATCAAGGATTAATTAATGGTGCAAGATTAATGGTGAGTCACTTAGGCGAGTACATCAGCTCTGCTAAATTCAGTGACTCCGACAAAACTGTGCTAAAATCCCGCATTAATCTCAGACCTTCTGATCCAACTATGACTTTCCAAAGGATACGAAGACAATTCCCAATAAAAGTAGCCTTCGCTAAGACCATATATAAAGCACAAGATCAAACGCTTCAAAGGGCAGGATTATATTTACCAGCACTGTTTTTTTGCTTGGCTTTTCGTGGCCTTTTCCAGAGTTCGCTTGGGGGACTGATGACCATTGTAGTTTTGTCCCCCTTAAACAACCTAACAACAACAACAACAGAGTTCGCTCATTGAGTGATATTTATGTTTGTGTTAAAGACAGATACAGTCAAGAGGTAAACGATGGCCACATTATAACTGGTAACTTTTTTTTTTCAAAGACGTTTTGTAAAATTAACAAGTTTTCAAAAAATAAAATAAACACGGAAACTCAATATCTGATTTTTTATATATTTTACAATTAATCATATTGTATTTCATTATATAAATTTTCTTACATCGAGTCTAATATTTGTTACTACTATCCAAAGTTTATTATCTTTTATACCTATGTACTTGCATCTGCTTTCTGTCCATTACTTTCTTACCTATCTGAGCCTGATCAGAATAGAGTGCAAATTATTTGCACGGGTCAACTAGTAAATATTGGAAATAAATTTAGAAAATCGTAAGCAAAAAAGTTGAACAATACTTACACGATAAGGAGCGTGGCGACAAACACAGCATAGAGGCCGATCGCAACTTAATACTGAAGTTGCGTAAACAATGGCCAGAAATGGTTTCAAATTAAGCGAAACACACACCATATGCGAGAAGGATCGAATATTAGATACCATGAAACCCGAGTACTGGTAGCAGCGTGTGGGCACTCGCTAAACTAGAACTTGTGATTTTTATGCCGCGGGGGTGGGGAAGGGTTATAGAGTCTTCAGCGAAACTTGTCAGTCAATCATAGCAAATTTCACGTAATGATCCTTGCATATCAACGCGGTAGAGTAGGTCATATATATTCCTGACGGCATACATCATACCTGAATCCGGAAGGTGTGATGAACAAGTTTGTTTTGTTCCTATATTTTGAATAATAATAATACTAACAATATGATGTAACAAAACAGGCGCGCTTTTTGAATGACTCTTCGATTCAACAGAAGTCTGAATTTCACGGTAGACTGGAGGAGTAATAAAGGGGCCATTACCAGTATTGGACCTCCACCAATCGATATCGTTATCAAGGAATAAATGGAGCATAAATCCATTAACTAGATTGGAAGTATTGACGGGCTTCAAGACAGGCTTTATGAGGGGCACTGAGTTAAGAACATAGCATTGTGTTAATTATATTTCTGACCTTCATTAAGTTATTGATGAAAGCTTTTTCCATCAGCCCCATTGAAAGTTCAGTGAAACTTGGTCAGTCCGCGTTATCTAAGCGAGACCGATGGCCCTACCTCTGCAGCTGTGGGGAGGGAGTGGCGTTGCGCATACCCTGCAGCCTGTGCTGTTGATGTCTGTCGCTTTAGGGGTTCCCGTGTGTCGCTGGCGTAGCTCTCTGCTCGCCACGTGCACGCGAGTCTACACCGTGGCCGTGTTGATGGGGGTCTTCTGCCTAGGTTTCTTGTCGGCACAAGAAACGATTCGTTACAGGGCTCACCATTTCTGGCACAACTGGCCAGTACCGGGTATGATCATCACCGCGCTGGCCACGCTTACGACAGCTGGCGCCGTCTGTTTCGTGTTCAGTTACAGCAGTAGAACGACTATGGATTTCATTGAGGACGTCCAGCAACTGGACACACTGCTCGGGTATTTCCCGAAGCACGGCGACAAGAAAGTAAGACTTTTCTTGACTGTAATTCCACTATTCAATCTTATTCTAACTATTGCCAGCGCCGGAAATTACCTATATTACCAAAAGAGATTTCTCTTATGTGTCACCATTGACAATTTCTTAATATTTGTGGTCTTGCTGCAGTTCATAGGTCTTTGTCTGCTACTGGGACAAAGATTCAGGTCAGTCAATGATTCAATCACAGCCACTTTCCGAAATTTCTTGGAACGTGGAACAGAAGATTTAATAATACTGCTTCGCAGACGTAATAGTCAATCTACTTTCGCAACGAACCAGTTGCACCGTACATACAGAAAGGTCACATCTTTATGTGATCGAATTGTTGAGATTCAGATACTTCATTTGAAGTTGAGAAAATTAGCCTCGTCTTTGAACGATGTATACAGTCCGATCATTGCGATGGTCATAGTAGAAAATGTTGTGGCTATCATACAGTCAGTGTTCTATGTTATTACACTTTTCTCGACTGAGATTAAGGAACCAGTGCCAGAAAAAGCAGCTTCTATATTCAACGTTGTTGTATTAGCTGTTCAATTAGTGTCGTTAGTATTTTCATGCCAGTCTACATCTGCAGAAGCAAAGAGAACAGTGGCAATCGTCGAAGAGTTGCTCACATTGAATGTTGCAGGTTTGTAATGCATGCTGCTGTATTTTGGCTAAATCACGTGTGTTTCTTGTACTGAATTATGTTCCATTGTGTATGAGGTAAATTGTTCAGCGCCAACAAACTACAGATCAATCATGTGTAAGCGAATTCTGTTCTTGCATAAATCAGTCCAGACAGTGGGCAGCTGTTGATTTCTACAACTGAGATCAGCGGTTCCCAACCTGTGGGCGGTGGACAGACTGGCACTGGGCCGCGAACGCTCGTAGACAGCCGAAGAAACTGTAAATATTGTCTGTAGGTTCAGGGGTTTCAGTAGTCAGTTGCCAAGGACATCGAGTAAAACAATTACATAAAAGTTAAATGTCATATAGATACCAGTATCACTGGTAAAGAAAGGGAACATTTTGTCATGCCGAAATCTGCCTCAGAAACTGCGGCTGAAACGTACTACTAGTTTATTTTTTATGCTGAAGATTAACATACAGTTTCTCACTCCTGCAGCCCTCATCGGTCAACCTTCCGAACCCTACCCTACTTTTGCAACCTGAGGGTTTGTCAGAAAGTGAACACGTTCTAGTCGTACGCCGAAAATTTCAAAAACTGTCAATAGCACACAGTGACAAAAAGTTTGGAAACCCCTGCTGAGTAGGCACTGCAGCAGTATCTACGCTTTTTAATGTTTATTTCACAGACTACTTTCTAAAATTGAGGATGAAATCCAGTGGATTAGAAATCCCTTTGAAACGGATTACTTTAAAAAAACTGAAATTTCTTGAGGTGGTGAAAACTCGTTAACTGCATTATAATGTGACTAGTCTTTAAAATTGTTTTTTTAAACACAGCCATTGGTCCCATTCTGCATAAGTGTTGGGCAAAATTGCTCTGAATCATTTGATGGGCTTTTCGACACCCTATTTATGTGTACTAGCCATTTCAACTTTACTCTTTCTGAAAAGTAAGTACAGGAATAGACTGAATGTAGAGAGTGATTTGAGGCTAAAGTTAACTAGTTTTAATCCAAATATTGAGTATCTTGAATGTGACAAAGAGTGTCAAATATCCCACTGAGCTTTTTAACTCGATTTTGAGTTTTCATGTACTTGCTGTAATTAAGTGAATACAATCATTTATTAGTATAATTTACTAATAATGCATATTATATGCGCGCGAGTTTTATGTGTGCTGATTTTTACATTTTATTTAGTTGCTGGGCCTCCCAGATGTTTTTATCCAATGGGTGGGCCGCAGAGCAATAAAGGTTAGGAACCGCTGACTTGGATCATTTACCTGAAAAGGAAGACCACTACTTCATAGTCGTCTAGCATACAAAGGCTACTAGGAACATTTTGCAAGACAGCTTTCTTTATTTAATTGTTTCGAAGTAATTTCCGCCACATTGAATACACCTCTCCATCTTCTGAGACCAATCACATACGGTACAGTGCTCCTCAAGAGGAGCAAAGTCTGGACTGTAAGGAGGGTGCCCAAAACAGCACCCTGCAAATGTTCGATGTGTACTATGGTGCGGCGAGCTCGAACGTTGTTGTGATGGAGTAACCAAATATCTATTGTTAACTTTGGTCACAGGTCCTTCAACAATTGCTAAAGCACTGCTCAATATATTACTTAGCTGTGGCTATCTTCCATGTTTCCTAAACAACACGCTCCCCAATTCCACTCGATTTTCTTCGTTACTGATCAGGATTTTCTGACACCTACAGGTGTGTCATCTTCAGACACACAAACTTTGAGCCTTAGTGGGTATATCTTACGTCACAATTGTACAGCCAAGTCTTGTCACATGTCACGCTATGATTGGCATTCTGAGACTCTCCCAGAAAACGTAAGTCATACGTCGTGCCAGTCTGTGGGGCACCCATGACGGGGTCGTATATAAGGGGTGGGGTGCATGAGGTCTGGGCTCCCCTGAAGCACTGATCTGTGTCTAAACCACGCGCTAAGTTATACTGCAAAACTGTCCGAATCCCACTTTGTTGACTGCGATGGCATAGCACGCACTTCGAACTGATCCAGCTAGTGAACATCTGCGCCCACAGACTTAGAGCGGCTACTAGCAGAGTTGCCAGGTTTTTACATTGCTCTGTCTCCAACCACCCCCATGAACCACAGACATTGCCGAGGTGGGGTGGCTTGCGTGCCTCGACGATGCAGATAGCCGTACCGTAGGTGCAACCACAGTGGAGGGGTATATGTGGAGAGGCCAGACAAACGTGTGGTTCCTGAAGAGGGGCAGCAGCCATTTCAGTAGTTACAGGGGCAACAGTCTGGATGATTGACTGAGCTGGCCTAGTAACATCAGCTAATGTGGCTTTGCCACATAGTTACTGCGAACGGCTGAAAGCAAGGGGAAACTACAGCCGTTACTTTTCCCGAGGACATGCAGCTCTACTGTATGAACATATGATGATGGCATCCTCTCGGGTAAAATATTCCGGAGGTAAAATAGTCCCCCATTCGGATCTCCGGGCGGGGACTACTCAGGAGGATGTTGTCATCAGGAAAGACAATACTGGCATTCTACGGATCGGAGCTTTGAATGTTAGATCCCTTAATCGGGTAGGAAAATTAGAAAATTTAAAACAGGAAATGGATAGGTTGAAGTTAGATATATTGGGGATTAGTGAAGTTCGGTGGCAGGATGAACAGGATTTCTGGTCGGGTGAGTACAGGATTATAAATACAAAATCAGTTGGGTATCACAGGAGTAGGACTTATAATGAATAAGAAAATAGGAATGCGGGTAAACTACTATGACCAGCACAGTGATCGCATTATCATTGTCAAGATAGATACGAAGCCAACACCGACAACAGTAGTACAGGTTTATATGCCAACTAACTCTGCCGATGATGAGGAGATCGAAGAAATATATGAGGAGCTAAAGGAAACTATTCAGACAGTTAAGGGAGAGGAAAACTTAATTGTGATGGGAGACTGGAATTCGGTAGTAGGAAAAGGAAGAGAAGGAAAAATAATAGGTGAATATGGACTGGGCAGGAGGAATGAAAGAGGTAGTCGCCTGGTAGAATTTTGCACGAAACATGATTTAATCGTAACAAACACGTGGTTTAAGAATCACAAAAGAAGGTTGTATACGTGGAAGAGACCAGGAGGCACTGGAAGGTATCAGATAGATTTTATAATGGTAAGACATAGGCACCGGAACCAGGTTATAAACTGCAGGACATACCCAGGGGCAGATATAATCTCTGACCATAACTTGTTAGTCATGAACTGTAGGCTGAAGCTGAAAAAATTGCAGAAAGGTAGGAAAATAAGAAGATGGGACTTAGATAAATTGAAGGAAAGTAAAGTTCTGGAGAATTTCAGAGGGAGATTTAGGCAACAATTGACAGAAACAGGGGGAAATAAAACAGTAGAAGAGGAATGGGTAGCATTGAGAGATGAAATAGTGAAGGCAGAAGAGGACGAAATAGGTAGAAAGACAAGACCTACAAAAAATCCTTGGATATCACAGGAAATACTAAATTTAATTGATGAAAGGAGAAAGTATAAAAAATGCAGTAAATGAAACAGGCAAAATGGAGTACAGACGACTAAAAAATGAAATTGTCAGGAAGTGCAAAATGGCTAAGCAGGAGTGGCTAGAATGCAAATGCAAGGATGTAGAAGAATGTATAAATAGGGGAAAAATAGATACAGCTTACAGGAGAATAAAAGAGATATTTGGAGATAAGAAAAACAGCTCTATGAATATCAAGAACACAGATGGAAAACCAGTTCTCAGCAAAGAAGGGAAAGCTGAAAGACGGAAAGAGTATATAGAGGAGCTCTATAAAGGAAATGAACTCAGAGACGATGTTGTAGGAAGGGAAGAGGAAGTAGATCAAGATGAAATAGGGGATACTATACTGAGAGATGAATTTGACAGAGCCTTGAAAGACCTAGGTCGGAACAAGACCCCAGGAGAAGATTACATACCCTCAGAGCTACTAAAGTCTCTAGGAGAGCCAGCCATGACAAGACTATTTGAACTGATGAGTAGGATGTATGCAGTGGCGTAGCTATGTCACCAAGGGCCCCGGGGCAAAAATTATATTGGGGCCCTCTTTACACTAATATTGTACAGATCCAAAACTACATCATCAGCTCCTTACCACCCACTGGAAGACATAATAAGGCAAACGTAAGTACTACTAACTAAATTATTATTTATCACGCAGCAGATAATATTTAATCGTACTCTCCATAGAACATACAGATTAAAATGTCCCATGGGATATTTTTCGGTAGCGGTGACAGCAGGCGGGCTTTAGTTAGTGCTGACAACTCACTCTCGCTAAACTACTGCGCTGTTAGCTCATTTCGTTGATAGCCCATTCAAAGAAGGAAAATAGGGGAAATATTCGTGTAGGAGGGCTTCATCAAAAGTAAGTTGCCGGATTTTGTTTGATGAAACACTTCGGATTGATCCGTGCCCCTACCAGTCTTTCCATTCTCACCATTACTTTAAAACACAGTGAAGTTGTTTGTTTTTCACATACAAGAACTGAGCAGAATGCGGCGGAGGGTATAGTGTTAGTATGAACGTAAATCGAAGAACAAATAGTTCTTATGGTATGGTATAGGAAGGCGCCGTTCCCAGAAAAAAAGCCACAGAATGCCGAATCCATTTCCCGCCTTCCATTGCAAGGTAGTGAGTAGAAAGGTATGTATATTCTGTTCGGTAGTCCTTTCAGTATTAACGCATTTGTGGAAAACAAACATGCCTGTTTCCTGGCGCAACGCATTTTGTGGAAAATGCGCACTCTCGAGGTCTGTCTGCGCACTATGTCATCTGTGATTTATGAGATGCACTGTGGAAGGGTCGGTATAACTTTTTAAAACACCTTGTAATTTCCTTTTGAGACGTAATGGGGTAGACAGAGTGGGGCTCGCTTTCTGGCTATTCGTTTTTCAGGCTCACAAAGAACGGCACTGCCTGACCATTCCAGCGGTCTGCCCTTTCCCGCACCTTCTGCCCTCCAAACCTCCCCCCCCCCTCCCCTTTCCTGCTGTCACCTGTCACATCCCCACAACAAATCATATGGCCAATACTGTGCTACTGTACTGAAATATCTGTATACATTTAATATTTTGTCTTAGTCCATTCTGTTTAACAATAACTTTATTAACATATTAGCTGCCAAAGGTATACTTGGGTTACCGTCCCCCGGGGACCATTTACTTTTTTCCGTATTCTGCTTTAGTTTACTTGAAGTAAGCAATTTAAGTAAAAATAAGTTGAAAATATTGAAATTTAGTACCTTAGTTTATGTTTTTTGTGTGAGTTACATATGTCTCACATGGCGCCAGAGTAAAGTGCCAGGTGTGTCATTTGCTATGTCGCTAATAATTTTGGTTCAGTACTCCTGTAATTCTTTCATTCCACAACATTACTTGCGTACAGTTCCATTATTATTTTTCTGCATTGTTACTACAGTCTTTATTCAGTGTTGTTTGCTCCGTAACACACTGATATTGTTGCAGAAGAAAGTGTCTCGTAGAAGTTACTGTTTGGCCACGATAACTTGACGATTTGCGCAGTTGCTGCTGCGAGCTCCATTATGGCTGCTGCGGAAAGTGAAGGGTGAGGGGAAGGCAGCTTGCTGCAGTGCTACAACCGTTACTCTAACAATGTTTACAGTAATGTCTCCCGTCAACGACCATTGTAACGTTGGCAGCACTTGTAAATAAAAGAATAACGCCGGACGCGGTGGCCGAGGGGACTGAGGCGCTCCAGTCACGGTCTGCACGGCCACTACGGTCGTGGGTTCGAATCCCTCCTCGGGCATGGATATTTGTGCCGTCCTTAGTCTTAGCTAGTTCATAAGTAGTTTGTAAGTTTAGGGACTGATGACCCCGTAGTTAAGTCCCATAAGCTCTGCAAACATTTGAAAATTTTTTCAAAAGCCGCTATCCTCTTCCTGTGCGCACTGTTTATCGTCCATGTTTCACTCCCGTACAAGGCAACACTCCACTAAAATGCCTTCAGAAAGGACTTCCTTAGGCTTAAATCAATATTCGATGTTAACAAATTTCTCTTTTTCAAGAACGCTTTTCTACACATTGCCATTCTGCATTTTATATCCTCTGTACTGCGACCATCATTTATTATTTTACTGTCCAAGTAACAAAACTCATCTACGTATGGTTTTTGTACAAGTTATAAATAACCTTATGCTCCCTATATTTTACTCCTGCTTGCTTCAGAACTTGAAAGAGTTTATTCCAATCAACATTGTCAAAAGCCTTCTCCAAATCTACAAAAGCTAGATATGTAGGATTGCCTTTTCTTCATATATCTTCTAGGATAAGCCGTAAAGTGAGTATTACCTCCCGTGTTCCTACATTTCTCCTTAACCGAAACTGATCTTCCCTGAGGTCGGCTTCTACCACCTTTTCCATACATATATAATTCACGATTTCAAGTGTCAATAACTACTCTTGAGCTCTTGAAAACTGGAGGCCATGAAGATGATTTGTTACTGATGCCATAACGTACGGTAACACCACAGTCTAACCAAGTCACAGCACGCTACTGTGTGTTACAACTGCACCACGGAGCTTTAAATGGAAAATGTCCGTGAGTCGTATTTACTTCACGTGGCCCGAAGAGAAGGCTTCCTGTGACTTATATTTAACTCACGTGGCAGTCAATGTGTTAAAACATTGTTTTCTAAAAGTTGGGGACACGAATATTATTAGTCCTTGAAAGAAATTCATAATTATTTTTCGCGCCTCACTGTGTATCACGAATTTAATGAGTGGCGTTTTCCAAGTCGTGGTGATTTCGTTCGTGTTTCCTCACGCACCAAAGTCAGAATGAAAGAATACCTACTGGAGTAATACAATGCTTGGAACTGTTAGACTGCAGATTTTGGCAAAGATATGATTTCTGATCGGTAATTATCGGTAAGCGTTTTCGTGAGTGCAGTACATTATTGTAATAATATGAATACACAATTAAAAAGTAGTCAATTTTATTTTTACAATTATTTTACAATCTTTTCCTGGCTTTGGTTTTTTAAAATCATCAATAAGGTCTGTAAAATTCTGACTTGATGCAGCCTTGTTTTCGATTGTTATGAGTGACAAATGTCCAAGTCAACTTGAGCCATACTGAATCTCAGATGCGTTTTGATAATTTTTAATTTGCTAAACGACCTTTCGGCTGCTACAGAAGAATAAAACTGCGGTAAATACTTCCTTAACCTCATATTCTAATAATGCATATTTTGTTATAATTTCCTTACATAATTGGCGAACTGTCCATGTTGGGGTCAATTTCGGCAGGAGAAATTAAAAGTCGAAATTCCTTCATTCAACTAAAATATTTTATACAGCATAACGTCTATTATCCGAAGTAATTTGGGGACATGGATATTCGGAAAACCGGTTTATTCCGATATTCGAACTGTACACTTATATTTGCCAATAAGAAATACAGTACAGTAAATGTATTTATACTGTATTTGGAGGATCGCGATCCTTCACATTGCACGCCACAACACTTGGGAGACGCAATGTTGCTGTGAGCAGCTTTGATGCTGCCGCTACTTCTGCCGGCTGAAGTGTGCCGATTATTGGACACATTGACTGGCCGCTTCGCCCGTCAGCAGCGCCACATAGTGGCGTCTTGTGAAGGCCTAATTAGAAGTATTGTTCCGCCAACCGGTGGCCCAGTGCGGTTACTGTGGGAAACTTGGTTTGTGGGGAAGGGGATATGATGGACGTTAGGGTGGGAGGGTAAAAGAAATTAAATAAAAAATTCGACGCTCTACTGTAACTTTTTCCGATCGTTCACGAAGGCCGAGGGGCCCCTGGAGCTCGGGGGCCCCGGGGCACTGCCCCGCCTAGCCCTATGATAGCTACGCCACTGGATGTATGAGACAGGCGAAATGCCCTCAGACTTTAAGAAAAATGTAATAATCCCCATTCCAAAGAAATCAGGCGCAGACATGTGTGAAAATTACAGAACCATCAGTTTGATAAGTCATGGTTGCAAAATTTTAACACGAATTATCTACAGGAGAATGGAAAAGCTGGTAGAAGCTGACCTCGGGGAAGATCAGTTTGGATTCAGGAGGAACGTACGAACCCAGGAGGCAATACTCACTTTACGTCTTATCTTAGAAGATAGATTAAGGAAAGGCAAACCTACATTTTTAGCTTTTGTAGATTTGGAGAAAGCGTTTGACAATGTTGATTGGAATACACTATTTCAATTTCTGAAGTCAGCAGGGGTAAAATACAGGGAAAGGAGAGTTATTTACAATTTGTACAAAAGCCAGACCGCAGTTATTAGACTCGAAGGGCATGGAAGGGAAGCATCAGTTGGGAAGGGAGTAAGACAGGGTTGTAGCCTTTCTCCGATGTTATTCAATTTGTACATCGAGCAGGTGGTGAAGGAAAGCAAGGAAAAAATTGGAATAGGGATTAAAGTTCAGGGGGAAGAAATAAAAACATTGCGTTTTGCTGATGACATTGTAATTCTGTCAGATACATCAAAGGACCTGGAAGAGCAGTTGAATGGAATGGACAGCGTGTTGAAGAGAGCGTATAAAATGAACATTAACAAGAGCAAAACAAAAATAATGGAATGCGGTCGTAGAAAATCAGGCGACGCTGAAGGAATTAGATTACGTAACGAAACAATGAAGGTGGTAGATGAGTTTTGTTACTTGGGTAGTAAAATAACATGCGATGGTCGCAGTACAGAGGATATAAAATGCAGAATGCCAATGGGAAGAAAAGCATTTTTGAAAAAGAGAAATTTGCTAACATCGAATATAAATTTAAGTGTAAGGAAGTCTTTTCTGAAGGCATTTGTGTGGAGTGTTGCTTTGTACGGGAGTGAAACATGGACGATAAGCAATGCGGACGGGAAAAGAATAGAGGCTTTTGAAATGTGGTGCTACAGAAGAATGCTGAAGATTAGGTGGGTAGATCGCATAACTAATGAAGAGGTACTGAACAGAATTGGTGAGAAAAGGAATTTTTGGCATACCCTAACTAAAAGAAGGGATCGCTTGGTAGGACACATTCTTAGACATTGGGGAATCGTAAATTTAGCATTGGAGGGAAGTGTGTGGGGTAAAAATCGCAGAGGGAGACCAAGAGACACGTATAGTAAGCAGATTCAATTGGATGTGGGTTGCCGTTCTTATGAGGAGATGAAAAGGCTTGCTCAGGATAGAGTAGGGTGGAGAGCTGCATCAAACCAGTCTCCGGACTGAAGACCATAACAACACAACTGTCTCCAAATTCTAAACAAAAATAGCCAAAATATCGCATTCTTTTTATCAATAAAACGCCAAAATATAACCATATTTTGATCAGTAAAAATAGCCAAATATCGCAATTTTTAATCAGTTACCTTTATTCTGCTATAGTAATTATGGCGTGTCACTCGACAATAATAATCGTGAATACTACTAAGTAAAAAAGTAACACAAACTGTGGCACATTCATAGACACCAGACTGGACATTCCAAGGCACCTCGTTCTACATGGAAACATTTATCTGAGACCAGCCATACACTGAACCCAGACACACCACCAGCTAACCAATGAGACCAGTCAAAATATAGTCACATTGTAAATATAATAGACTCCGGGGATCCAGTGGATACTAAATTTAAGCACACATTTATCCCATTTATTAATTTCGCAATTTTTCTTCCTCAAAATAGATATTTACAGATGTTAAGTAGAGTTAATCAATCTTTCAAACATTTCTTTAATACGCATAAAATCATTATAAAATTTTGAGGTGAGGTAGCTGTTATGAAAAATAAGCCATGAGAACGGCAGGGAAATCACCGTGTGTTCTATATCGACATTTATACCCTGTCAACAATTGCTAACCATTGTGAAGCGCTTAGCAAAGGGTTCGTCTCACAGTAGCAGTTATTAAGAACTTCTGTTGTGTTAATGTATGGAACGCAAATAAAATTACTGTTTAAATGCCACCGTGCATGTTTTAATATCTAACAGCATCATCTTTAACTGCCTATCTGCTTTATAAAGTCTGATATAAACTGTAATCTACATCTACATCTACATAGATACTCTGCAAATCACATTTAAGTGCCTGGCAGAGGGTTCATTAACCACTTTCATAACTTTTCTCTACCATTGCATACTCTAATAGTGCGCGGGAAGAAAGAACACCTAAATCGTTCCGTTTTCGATCTGATTTCTCTTATTTTATTGGGATGGTCATGTCTCCCTGAGTAGGTGGGTGCTAGCAAAATATTATCACATTCAGAAGTAAAAGTCAGTTATTGAAACTTCGCAAACAGAACACGCCGCAATGAATAACGTCTTTTCTTTTAATGATTTTGACCCCAATTCGTGCAACATTTCCGAGACGTTTTCCTGCCGGTAACGATTAAAACAAAACGAGCTGCCCTTCTCTGAACCTTGTCAATATCTTCTGTTAGTCCCACCTGGTGAGGGTCCCACAATGGACAACAGTACTCCAGGAGAGGACGCATAAGTGTGATGTAGGCAGTCTCTTTGGTGGAGCTGGTGCATCTTCGAAGCGTTCTGCCAATGAAACGTAATCTTTGGTTCGGCTTCCAACCTATAATTTTGTCTAAGTTGCTCGTAATGGTAACTCCTAGGAATTTGGTAGAATTTACGGCCTTAAGGTTTGACAGATTTATCGCGTAATTGAAGTTCACCGGGTTTATTTTAGTGGCCATTATTACTTCACACTTTTCTTTATTTAGTGTCAATTGCCAAATTTCGCACTATGTAGAAATTTTATCTAAATCGCTTTGCAGTTGCTTTAGATCCTCTGTTGACTTCACTAACCGATAAACGACAGCATCATCCGCGAACAGTCTAAGGGAGCTATTCACATTGTCTCCTAAATCGTTTATAAACACAAGGAAGCCGCGGTGGCCGAGGGGACTGAGGCGCTCCAGTCACGGTCTGCACGGCCACTACGGTCGGGGGTTCGAATCCCCCCTCGGGCATGGATATTTGTGCCGTCCTTAGTGTTAGCTAGTTCATAACTAGTTTGTAAGTTTATGGACTGATGACCCTGTAGTTAAGTCCCATAGATTATACAAAAATTTAAACATTTGAAACACAAGGAAGAGTAGGCGACCTATAACGCTTCCCTGGGGAACGCCAGATATCACTTCTGTTTTACTCGATGTCTTACCGTCAATTACAACGAACTGTGTTTTCTGATAGGAAATCTTGAATCCATTCGCACAATTATGGAGATACTCCATAAGTACGCAATTTCATTAGAAGCCGCTTGTGGGTTACAGTGTCACAAGCCTTCCGGAAATCCAGAAATACGGAATCGATTTGAGATTCCTTGTCGATGGGACTTATCACTTCATGGGAATAAAGGGCAAGCTGTGTTTCGCAAGAGCGATACTTTCTGAATCCGCTTAGACTATTGCTTAATAGGTCGTTCTCTTCGAATTGTATTAATGATTCTGGCATATACCATACATCACGTTTCTCCTCTTGCTGATGACACATTATATTGCTTTGATGTCCAATTTCCGCTTGAACGACATAATTAAATCAAATGTCAAATGTTTGTGAAGCTTAACGGACTAATCTGCGGGGTCATCAGTCCCTCAACTTACAAACTACTTATGAACTACCTTATACTAAAGACGACACAAATATCCATGCCTGAGGGGGATTCGAACCTCCAACCGTAGCGGCCGTGCAGACTGTGACTAGCGCGCCGCAGACCGCTCGGCCACCGCGCCCGGCGACAAAATTATTTACGAAATATGGAGGATGGAATTTAAAACCTTTTGAATAAAAATATCTGAAGAATACTTGCGGAAAAAGTTATTCTTGTCTAAATATTTTAGGAAATTGCTGGCCTTTGTTTGTCGTTGGGAAGAAAAAAGGAATGGAGCTTAGTTTCTAACGTCCCGTCGACACCGTGGTCATTAGAGTAGTTCGCGTTCAGATTTATAGGTTAGGATGGTGAAGGAAATCGGTCGTGTGCTTTTAAAGGAACCATCCTGGCATTTGCCTGGAGTGATTTAGGTAGCTCACGGAAAACCTAAATCTGAATGGCTGAAGTGGATTTGAACCACCGAAATGCGAGTCCAATGCTTTACCATTGCGCCACCTCGCTAGGTGTGAAAAACTAATCAGTCAAAAGTAAATCGTATTTACGGAGACTAGGGTTCTACGACAAAAGCTGTGTGCTCGTTGTGACCCATATTCTCAAGTCGATAATCTGTACAATCCCTCAGTCAACTTATCTGTCGCTTTTATTGATTTCTTAGAATTGGCATTTTAAGTTAATCGTGAATTTTTCTTTATGTTCCTCCACAGAGGTTGCAAAATTAGTGGTCAGTGCTTTATAATTTTTACATAATTTTGATGAAACATTTTTTTATGATTGTCAAAAGACTTGAAGCCACACGTAGTAACTTGAATCCTCCTCTGCTGTTTATCGTCATCTTGACACTTTTGACTTGACTTTCAGTCACAATGAAGATTGACTATTATTAAAAAACTAGCTGAAAACCCGGCACCATCTTGTTAATTCTTTATTTCAGTCGTACGCTAGTCCATCTCTCCTTCCCTATTCTCTCTTTGAACCTTCCCATTCCTTCTCTCTCTGTTCATCTCCTCCTCTACCTTTTTCTTTCTGTTCATCTCCTCATCTTACTTCCTTATGTTCATCTCCTCTTATCCCTCTCTCTTCCCAACTTCACCTTCTTCTTTCTCTACCATCATCTCCTCATCTCTCTGTCAAACATCTCTTCCACCACCTCAGGCCAATGCCAGCTCAATGTGTGTAAATTGAAGTAAGTTTTAACTTTCATGGTGATTAGTGAAGCGGGGTCTAAGTTTATTGCAAGGCACCTCCGCCCTGAACCGAATGAAATCTTAGATAGTGATGTTCCTCTTGTTTTGACGATTAAGTGTGCAAAATTCATCAATATCTGAATTAAACCGTAGATTTTGTCGTCGTTCTTTGATAAAGTACCCTCCCAATGATACAAAGTTTTTCGTAGACAGTGACTCTCCTCTTGTTTTGAAGATTAAGTATGAATAATTTCATGACGATCGAAACAAAACTGAAGAAATGTTCAATTGTTTGTAAACCTCTTGTACCAAACTGCTATAGTCATCAGTCCCTAGACTAAGAAACTACTTAAAGTAACTTCATGACAACACATACACCAATGCCCAAGGGCCGACGGCAAGCAACCGCGCGCTCCACAGCAAGGCGCCTTAGAACGCCCGGCAACTCCACCGCGACAAAACTGTAGATTTGTATGCAGTACAATCACAAAGACACTCTGATTTACACGAGGGGTGTTCAAATGAAAAGGTACTAAACTTTTTAAAAACCAAACCGGTTGGAATTTAAAGATGCTGCTTTGGGATAACGTAGTGCGACATCTAGGGATGCGTAGCATGTATCATCACCTCCTCCCCCACCCACCCTAAAAAATTAAAGGCTGTACCTTCAGCAGGAAAAGGTTTTGCTAACGTCTTTTTCGACGTCAAATACTCATCGAATTTCTCGACCACGAAAAATCAATTATGCAAGTCCATTATGCAACGCGTCCCCATAGTTCTCCAGAATCATACAAGATGTACTGGCCAAGTTCAAGTTGGAGCAGCTTGTTCATCCGCCATACAGCCCGGTCATATCACCCTATGACTTCCATCCGTTTGGCCCTCTAAAAAAACATCTCAAAAGCAAACCGCTTCAACTCGGACAACGAAGAGAAGGACACGGTAGAGGACTGGCTCTCGTCACAGTCACGGGAATTCTGGGAACAGGAAATGCTTCGGCTCTTCAAATAGTGTGGTAGCTGTGCTCAGGCCTCGGGTGATTATTTTGAATAAAGACTTCAATTATACCCACAATTTCGTTTCGTACCTTTTCATTTCAACACCCTTCGTATATAACTACACTCCTGACCATTAAAATTGTTACACCACGAAGATGACGTGCAACAGACGCGAAATTTAACCTAGCAGGAAGAAGATGCTGTGATATGCAAATGTTTTGCTTTTCAAAGCATTCACACAAGGTTGGCGCCGGTGGCGACACCTACAACGTGCTGATATGAGGAAAGTTTCCAACCGATTTTTCATACACAAACAGCAGTTGGCCTGCGTTGCCTGGTGAAACGTTGTTATAATGCCTCGTGTAAGGAGGATAAATGCATACCATCACGTTTCCGACTTGGTCGCGATCCAATGACTGTTAGCAGAATATGGAATCGGTGGGTTGAAAAACGGCTGTCTGCCGCCTTCCATAGGGTTATAACTTTGTAAATTATCTAAGTTCTTTTTTTTTTTTTTTTTTTTTTTTTGCTACCCGAGACCCCCTTTCGTTCAGGGACATGAGCAATAGCATTTCATTTTATGTTTATAAATGTTAGTTTCTGTAATAGTGCGGGGATTTTATTATGCTAAGAATTTATCATTGTGTCTATGAATGTGGCAATATGAACGGTTTCTCCGTGACGCCGCTGTCCCTGTGAGAATGTGTACTTGCTTTATTCTGTAAGTGTGTGTGTAAGAATGTTCTAGCATGGGAGTCTGAGTGTATGTATGAGAATTTTCGTCTGCGGATGCTCGGTACTAGTGTTTCTCTGGCTTCGTATCGATAGGTAGTCGTTAGCAACCTCTGCTTTTCAGTGATTTTGCATAGGTAAACGCAGTGAATATACAACTAATTCGGTTTGATAACGGCTGGGAGTAGGTAACATGTGTGAGACTAGCTGGCGGTGTATGAACCCTGTTTAATTTCTTTCTAGCTTTGTGAAATACGACTAATATGCGGGAATATTTCTATTCTGTGTTGTGCATGTGAAATATTCTTTTCCGTTTTCTCCTTCCGCGAGTGATATGTACTCCATGTGGTGTGTTCTTAGAACAAAGCCTTCAGCTACCTCTGTGTCAGTTCCTATGCCCTACAGGCAAGAAATTCTGTATGTATCCTTCTGATTTCCTTTAGTAGATTGCGATCTCCTCTCTGCCTATTTTAAATTGCTGTTTGGTTTCCAAATTTATACTTTGCTTTCAGACTCCATCAGTAAATTCTCTTCTAGCCTTGTACGACCCCCTTTATTAGCTTTCTTATGAAATACTATGTATTTCTAGGGGCTGCATGCCGTATTTCTTAGTTGATTTAGTCCGACTTTGAATTTATTCCACGTTTCTGATTTTTGAAGGCTGGATTTTCGTGTAAAACCTTCCCAATCGCGTCTGTGTTTCTTTAGCTTCCTTATAATATTCTAGGCATTTATAAGGGTTGCATGCCGTAGATTTTTTTTTTATTTTTCGGAAATTGAATTTTTGGATTTTTAATGGTTTTTGGAACCACGTGACTCCGAACTCTGACTTCAAGGGTTTATAGCTAGGACACTTTAGTTCTCGCCACTGCTCACAGATCAGTCCTTTCTATTGCATCTTCTTGCTTCGTAAGCTAGGTCACTTTAGTTCTCGCCACTGCTCACACACCAGTGCCTTACTATTGTATCTTCTTGCTTCGTAGTCTGTGCTTCCGTTGTTTTTTGTTGAAATGAATACAATCTTTAAGCACTTCGCCTTCAGTGGGGTGCGAATATGTAATGTAGCAGACACATGCCGTGTGTCTCAATAGTTCAGCATGCTCACAGTTTGATTTGAATGTAAATGAATCTCGCTATTGTCGCGTACCATCTTTAAGTAAAGAAAGACAGACCAGAGCGACCTACGAAGTTTTTTTTTTCTTGTGTTGTGTGGTACATCCTGGTTCGCTGAATTTCGCCTACAATAGCAGCTCATGCTTCTGCTTCGCATCAGCACGCTGAGTTGGGTGAGTTTCGCTTTGCTTCGCGCGTGTGAGTGGCTGAATGCTTGTTGATTGTAAATCCCTCCTCCCCCGACGATGTTCAGTTCACATTACTTTAATGTTTTCAATGTGAGATGCATTTTTATTCTCCAACAAAATTAGTTCCTCCATTTGCTCATGTTTGAACTGAATAAATAATTTACCAGTAGAACTTTATCCAACTTATGAATATTGGTTAACGAATACATTCCTTATTTATTTTTATTTAATGTTGTTTTTCACCAGTGCTGAGAACAAATTCATATGCATATTATCATGTTTTTAATTCTGTTGCGCCATGAATGTTCTCACAGCCACCTTCACGAAATGGTTTAGTTCGGGGTGGCTCGTATATTAATGATTGTGTGTAATTCTCGTGATCTACGACATATGCTGGCCACCATCTCTTTGTCTTCCTGCTGCTAAATTAAAATTTGAGTCACTTCTAAATTCTGGACCAGGAAGCAAGATTTGTGGGAAGTAGTCAGTAGTTCACCCAAATCCTTTAGCTGGGTTTACGGACAGAGTTCTATGTTTAAAGTAAGCTTTTTGACTGTCTCCTTTCAGATAGAGTTAATTTTACAATTAACGGTGGTCTTTCAGGGTTCAGGAGGGCAATACCGAACGCCGTGAATGATCCTAATGGCCTCATATCACTAGCAGTCGAGATGACAGGCATATTATCCACATGGCTGTAACGGATCGTGCAGCCACGTCTCGATTCCTGAGTCAATAGATGGAGACGTTAGCAAGACAACAACGATCTGCACGAACAGTTCGATGACGTTTGCAGCAGCATGGACTATCACCTCGAAGACCATGGCTGCGGTTACCCTTGACGCTGCATCATAGACAGGAGCGACTATGATGGTGTAGAATACGTTAGACCCAAAAACACGTGCTGGGCCGCGTCACTACAGGAGTGCTATATGCGTCTCAATTTGTGCCTAGCCGAAAGTACCGTCCGCACCGCGCTGTACAGTGTGTAAAGTATGTCTTTTGTTAAATTTTTATTATCTTGGGTCGCCACCATATTTCTCCAAAATATGAAAATTAAAATATTACTGATCGGCTATGATGTGATGATAAATATTTTCAAACATATAATAATTATTCCTATTCTATTGCAATGTATCAGTTGTACAAAAAAATGTACTTGGAAAATTATTGGTACACTTTGGAATTTAACTATTCTGTTTCCCCCCAAAATAGTAAAAAAAGGAATTTTCTTAAATGAAAGACGATCTGCTCAAAATCAATTTATTATAATTAAACATGAAAAATCCTATCTTGACACAAAATTACTAAATCAGATGACATTTCCTATCATGCAAAACAGATAATGGTATTCATAAAATCTTTTACAAATATTAAAATATTGACACATAAAAATGACTGGCTGAGTCAAAGGTCGGAGGTTTTGCAAAACGGAATGCTATTAGATTGGCTACACAGGGGCTTGAAATTATCGTTAGCCCTAAGCTCCCCAGACTAAATAGGCAAATAAGGGACAGAATCCAACAAGTCTGATTCATATATCCCCCCAGCAAGTGCGTCACCTTACCCACACAGATGATTATTGGTGGCAGCGTCTCAATCTCAGAGGCAGCAGGCAGTGGGAGCGGATGAGCTGAAATTTTTATCCGCCCGTAATTGCTGCGACCTGTTAAGCAGAATCAACATGTAACTTAACACAGCGTCACTGGCGTCGGCGTCGCTAAGCAGTTGCTGTGCGATTCTATCACTCTGGCAGACTAATCAATATTTTGCATAGGTGACACAACGGCCACTTGGCACAAATCGATCAGTCACTTGCCGTAATAAGACCTGTAAGAATAGTGCACGATTTGCAAAGGCGCGAATGCTCAAATAGAGACATCTAGCAAAACGAAAACAAAACTACAAACCTATGGCCGCTCACAGCGTAACCACTGGACAATGTAACGTCCGTGAAGTAAACACAAGTTCTACAAGGTCTGAATCTTCGGAATAAAACACAAGTCTAAGCAGAGGACCGTTTAAGACAATGTCCTCCCCGCGAATCTAAACGGAGTCTTGCGTGTCTCCCGAGGTCCGTACACTTCGGACGCTCAAACAGGAGTCTCCCGATGTCCATACACTTCGGACGCTCATACAGGAGTTCCCGTGCCTCCTCGCGCTCTGCCGCAGCTCACGGCATGTGACGGGCGGCCACACCCAAGCGCAAAAGACGCACCAATCTCTGCTAACGGCTAATAATCAAACCAATCAGATGGCGTAGCGCCCTTGACAAATTGTTTTAGCTGTCATACTAAAATGATTTGCCGAATCAGGACACGTTCTCTGCGGCTGCTAAGAGACTTCGCCCACGCCACCAAAGCTTCCCACGGATTTCACCGTTCCCAGGGTGAGTGTCCTGCAAGGAATTTCAGCTTGCTCCTAGCTACGGTCACATGACCTAAAAATGTTGACGTTGTGCTATATATACAACCGCTGGAGCCAAACCCCAGGGGTGCCAGACGGGCAGAAATCTTTTCTCTCAACCTAACCATTCGTCACACTAACTATGTTCGAACTCTGCTGCCATCAAGGAAGTTTTTTAGATAACGCCTAAGGGCAATACTTCTCCAAAAATAGCCCAGGGCCCAGAGCACTCTGTTATTGTTTGTATCTGGCAAATTCCTCTCTTGCGGAACGGCCGAATGACTGAAAAGGCAGTACCCCGCTTTCGCCCAACGTAAACCGCGGGCCCGCATTGTGTAAAGCGTCCCACATACTCTAAAAAATTCTGCCAGGTAAAAACTGTTACATACTTAAATAATTACCGTAAAGAGAAAGATAATAACAAGGTTAGTATGAAAAAAAGACTAATTACAGCCCCCGTCTCACAAGTGGCCTACGAAAGGTAGTCCTTGTATTAATGCAGGGTGTAAGCTTCTCCATTCCAAGTTTCATTCAAAACTGTCCACCCCTTTCAGCATGAAAGAGTAGCAAACATATATATCATTTTGTAAGGTACCCTCCACCATGCACCATACGGTGGCGTATTAAAGCTAGTCCATGTATAAGCAGGATATAAGCTGCTTCTGTTCCAAATTTCATTCACATACGTCCTGCCAGCTGCGGCGGCCGAGGGTACTGCGGCGTGTCAGTCACGGTCTGCACAGCCAGTACAGTCGGGACTTCGAATCCCCCCTCGGGCATGGATATTTGTACCGTTATTAGTGTTAGCTAGTTCGAAAGTAGTTTGTAAGTTTACGGACTGATGACCCCGTAGTTAAGTCCCATAAGCTATACAAACATTTGAATATCCGTCCTGTCATTTCATCGTAAAGGCGTAAGAAATGACGTAAGTAATTGTAAAGCACCCTCCGCCATGCACCATATGAAGTTTATTTTAGTAGTCTATAACATTCGCAGAGTGCAAACAATGACTTGACAAAGTGTCGGATGTGCGGTATGGTCGTGCATAAAATACGAAAGAAGAAGGGGGAAAAAAAACCATTAATTTCTAGATTGCTGCTATGTTAATGGAAAGTTTGTTTGCAAACCCATTTCAGGTGTTTACACGTGTATCTGACAGGTGGCGGCTGCGAGCACCTGAGCCGGCACCTGCAGCAGCTGTCACACCAGGTGCGCCGCAGCCCCGTCTCCTTCAGCGCCTACTCCCTGTGCAGGGTGGACGGCAACTTGCTCACAGGCACCACGGCTGCATCCGTCACGTACGCCATCATCATGTTGCAGTTCACTGTGAGCTAGTGAGCATATGGAGGTACTGCAGCAAGTGTATAAAGTGAATCAGTAGAACCCCAACAAATGACTTCAGGAATTCATCATGTACTCGTTGCAACGGGTCAACTAGTATATATGTAAGTGGGGATACTTAATATCAGTGGCGGCTGGTGATAATGTGCTAATGTGCTGCAGCACACTGTAAATATATTACTAAAATTATGCCATTTCTCTTCGAATGCAAGCGAGAAATCGCTGTAAAATTACATCCTTTCTCTTGGAATCCGAGCCACAATAAAATTATGCCAATTCCCTTCCAATGCGTATTAGTATGCTAGTAATAATGATGGAAACGCATTTTGGAGCGCTCTCGCCGCGATAGCTGGAAACCAGCTCCATGTGCTGAAGTGGGATTCAGCCGCGCTGGTACGTGCGCAGAGAGGCGGCGCAGTCGTCTGTTCGCTAGTGCGCATGCGCAGACGTGACGTCAGTCCTGGCGACTCATGTGTGCTGAGATTGACTGCAGCACCAGACCAATATTTCTCTTCGCACTGCGTGTAACGGTTGTGGAAGAATAGTATATGACGAATATTGCGGCATACAGAGTCAAATAGCGCGCTGGCTCAGGCGTCATGCTAGTTGTCTCTCATACCTACTTGTGCGAGGCTCGTATTCAAATACCCCCCCCCCCCCCACACACCCTGGATTCAAACTGATTTCTAAAAAAGAGAGACACCTCTCAGGATACCCCACTGCTATTAATTATTTTAAATTTTATTGCTGTAATCGAAACTCTGAATAATGACGGTTCAATTAACATTAAAATAATATTTTTAAAAAATTCGATGGCAAAATTTTGCCGCCCTGTGCATCTGCAAATGATGCACCTGCCTAAATACGGCCCTGGGTACAGTTAATACGGAAGACTTGACTAGAAAGAATGATGGTGGATAACTTATTTTTGAATTTTAGTTACCAGCCAGCTACACAAAGTTCAGTAAATGTCAGAGAAATTTGTAACAAACAGTAAAAGACTTGATTATAAGAGGTAATCCGTCTTATGCTGACTGCAATAAAGAGATTTATTTTACACCAGACGCGTTTCGCTTTTTATTTTAAAAGCATCTTCTGTGGTCTGTAAATGATACAAAAAGTTTGTACAGTTTGTTTTCGATACATAGATTAAAAACAGTTATTAAAAAACTTTGTGCACGTTATGCCTATGTGATTTAACTTGATATTTGGTCTACTCACGATGTTGTTCTCTTCTTTACTACATCTCACTGCGGTTTCTCCGTCTTGTTGGCTGGAGTTGCTTTATGGCTTGTGGTTTTCGGCTGTGTACAGCACTTTTCGTCTGTTTTTGTAACGTTCCTTCCGTTTCATCACAGCACATCACACACTTCACTTGACTTATTTCGACTGCATCAAGATTGCACGTCACTTTGTTTTAAATGAAATGCCTTTCGATTTGTTTATACTTCATTACAGTGTGGCTATGTTGTTTTTGTCTGTTCATTTGTTTTTCGTGTGGGTGTGGTCTGTGAGTGTTGCCAACATTATATATTTGTATTTATATGCATAAATACAATTAATTTCATGTGTGTGTGTGTCTGTGTGTGTGTGTGTGTGTGTGAGAGAGAGAGAGAGAGAGAGAGAGAGAGAGAGAGAGAGAGAGAGAGAGAGAGAGAGAATTGGATTATTTATATATATATATATATATAATTTCGGCGAACAGGACGTTCAGATGAGTAAATGCAGGTTTACTTGGGTTTTGGTCAGAGGGGGGGGGGGGGGGCAAGGATATCGCCGTTTGCGTTTTAGTGAAAAAGGGGGGCCGGAGAGAGGGTGACTCTCAGAGTGTTTATTTTTATGTTAGGTGGTCAATAAACTTGAAAAGTGTGTTGTTTGCTAGATTGGTTTGGTCATTTATGAGATGTTTCTCTTCTGATATTGTTTTTTGAATATGGTAGTTTTCTTGAAGGGTGAGCAGATGTTTTTTGTTGTTGTTTATTTTTAAGATTTTCATGTCTGTGTCTCTGGTGGTGATTTTATGTTCGTTTTGGTGTAAGTGTTCTGCAAATGTTGAGTAACTTGTTTTACATTTCCAGGCTCGTAGATGTTCTTTATATCGGGTGTCAAATGTTCTTTTAGTCTGACCAATGTATCTTCCATCACATGTGCTGCATTTCAGTTGGTAAATTCCTGATTTTCTGTATGGATCTGTATTTTATATTGATTTTGGAAAATATTTGTAAAGTGAGTTATTGTTTTGGTGGGCTATTTTGAAGCCTTGTTTTTTGAAAATGTTAGATATCTTGTATGTGTATTTGTGATTGTATGACATTGTATACCATCTTTATTATTATTATTATTATTATTTCGTTTTTCTGACTTTGTGTTGTTCTTCGGTGTTTGTTTGTGTGGTATTCTGCCTTTGTGGTGGTGGTATTGGTGTGTTTATTTGTTTTTTAATTTTATTGTTCAACTTTGTTACTAAGTTTTCTTTGTATCCATAGTTTGTGGCTATTTGTACTATGGTATTCATTTCCTTCTGGTAGTTATCTGTGTCTAGTGGCATGGTGTTCAGTGTGAGGAGCATGTATCTAAGTGCTGCATGTTTCTGTGTATCTGGGTGATTAGATGTGTGGCGTATAATTGTGTCTGTTGATGGTGGTTTCCTAAATATGTCAAATGTATGCTGGTTGTTCTGAATCTTAACCGAGAATCATGGGTAATAACTGTTTAACCAATTAATCATCTGTTGGTGGAAGTGTGTACTATGTTCTCGTGGAAAACTTGTATCTAACTACATAGTGTGACCATTCGGAATTAGTGATACTATGATAACCATAGATAGACACTGTAAGGAGTAATGCTTATTGGAAACCAGTACTAGAAATATAAGTGGCAGTTATCGGAATATCAGTATAACTATAACCGCGAACCGCCATACTCTTTACTCAGTACTGAGTATTGAAGAGAATTAACCGTTAAAGTTAATGCTATCATTATTAGGGGTTGGAAATTTTCTCAATTATATGATTATAGCCTACTGGAGTATCCCTTTGATAGATACAAGTTTCTCCATTCTTGTCTGATAAGAATTTGTGCTCAGGCTGGATTAACATGTTATCCCATTTCTTCCTTCCTTATATAATACTGTGATGTCTTGGGAAATTCTCAGTATTACTATGCAGTACGGTGAAACTACAAAAACAAATTGAACGGTACTTTTTAAAATTGTATCCCTTATTTATGTTAGCATTTTACTTCCTTTTTTACTGCACTCCATTAAGCAATTTTTTGAAACCAACAAGTTGCAGATTATGTTGTCATGCATTGCAACTCCTTATTCTGAATGGTCTTAATAAGAGTAGTTAATAAACAAAGGAGGAACAATGACATTTTTTCTTACATTGAGCAAAGAGATATTGTACAGCTCTGCAATATTTTTGTCAGAATATAATGTGTTAATTATTTTGGGATGGTAGGGAAAAGACGCAACAAGGTACATCTCAGTTTTTAAAAATGTGCTTGATATCTTGATATAACTGTGAGGAATATCATAAAGTGTATTACCTCCTATTTAGTAGGCCTACACATCTATGAGGTACCGTAAAGAATACTGGTATGCATTAAGTTAAATTTATTTTATGTACATAACACACACCAAAATGTATGTGAAGGTGTCCTAAAATTGTAAGCAGTCCTCAAAAATCTCAAAGCACACCATATGTCTGGTGTTTAATGGGATCGTTATGAGGAAAAATGCCAGTGTGGTATCACACTAATCATATTAAAATACCAGTTACCAGTACATCTTATGCATAACTTCAGAGAACAACACACTAATTTGATTGATAAGTGATACTTTGTTCTTTGAGATTACTGTTAGAAAAGCAGTGAAGCGCCTTTTCAAATAGTATACATGAGTTTCACGTGGTAATATTTTTTTATCATAGATTTGACATTTTATAATGTACTTAGCACATCACTGTTACACACAAAAACTGTACAAGGACATATTCACACTTAAGGCATAGGCTCTGTATGACAAATTTAGCACGTCATGGAGGCATATTTTGGATGACAAGTTCTATGTTTACAACAGTTAAGTTAACGTACTTTCATTAGTAGTAAGATAGAGATGCCATTGTTGGTAGCACTTGTGCATATTACAAGGCATTATATATATATATATATATATATATATATATATATATATATATATATATATATATATATATATTCTTTTGAAAGAGCTCACTTCCTACTATGTGCACAATTACCAGGTTGAGGTTTAGGCCTTTATGTATTTACAGATATTTAAGTCATGATTTAGCAATAAAAGAGGTCTAAGTAAGTTAGATGAGTATCTCATTACAGAATGTTATTGTTGTTAGTCTTCAGAAGTTTATTGGATAAAAAACTAACAACAGAATTCTTGTTCCCTATATGAGTTATATTTATACATTGAGAATCTCATAAGCTGAGTTTGCAGAGAATATGAACGGAGTGAAAGAGTACTGATGTGGATCTAAGGTGGAACAGCTGATTTGTGTTGCTAATACCTCGTTTTAAAGTACAAGATTTTGACATAATGAGCTTAACCACAGCTAGGTTCTATAGACTCTCATTACTTAGCTTTATAAGCTCACAAGCAAAATATTGCCTCCCAACATAGCCTCTGTCTTGTGCTTCACTCCAGATCAGCCTATTGCCGTAACTAAGTTCTTAAAATTTCGTATTTTCCGGTACCATTTGACTGCCATACTAATAGATGCGCCAACGACATTTGCACTATGAACAAGATCAGTGTGATCCACTCTAGAATTTAGCATAAAATTGGCAATACTGAATTTTACTTGTGGTCAGTAGTGCGATTATTAAGTAACAGTGCTTTTATTTCCCTAAAACGGATAAACAGTTGAGCAAAGCAAGTGCTAGTGCCAAATCTGTATACAATCTGCATCGTCCTCCTGAATTTTTTGCCTCACCTATTTTACCTGAAACGCCTAATTGTAGCACTGGTGGCTGAAACAGAGGGGATAGAAGGCGAAGGAGGATGTGTTTCTTTTGAACCGACGAGAAAAAATCATGAAAAGCAGTGTATGGCATCGCTCAGCTCCAAGGGACTCATTTAAGCAAGGAAAAAAAATCATGTAATTTATGATCGTATTTATGGTATGTAAGCATGTTTTTGCAACTATTTTTGAAGCAGAGGACCTTTTCAAGTCAAATCAGGTAATTTGACCATCCTGGATGGGTAATTTCATTGATAAACATTGGCAATACTGGTTATGTTTACTCTTGGCAGGCAGCGCACAGGCCTTGTATCTAGGTGGCGTTGGTATCCCGAGGTTTGTTCAAAGAGCTGCAGGGCTGCAGCTTCCTGCAGCAGCAAAGCACGCACTACCGCGCATGCGCGGTACCGACGACGTCAGTCAAGCTGCAGGAGCAAATTTTCCCTGCAGCTCATGCAGCCCGGAAGCTGCAGGCCGCCTCAGCCGGGAGCTTCCTTGAACAGCCGGTAGGCTGCAGCATGCTGCAGGATTGCTCTTTGAACACGAATTTCAGTAGTGCGCATGCCCGGTAGCAGCCCTGCAGCTCTTTGAATGAACCCAGTAAGCTCGTTCGAGTAGCGAGTAATTCTCTGACTAGCTCTAATGCGCATTCGCGTCCTCCGCCAGTTGCAACTGCAAACTCCAGCTCGAACGCCTATTTCTCGTGTTTCGTGGTTTGACCACCTGTAGCGCTAGTTAAATCAATTGCGCTTTTAGTTGCGTGGATGAAATGTTTATGTAAATCACATAAATAGCCTATATTACGTACGGTATGTAAATGTTTGATCTTCATCTCGAGAAGTACGCAGTACGTGTCATGTAAAGCATAACAACATGCAGATATCTTTCAGTGTTTCATTAATCAAGTAATGGATATCTAAAAAAATCAATTATATTGAATGAAATTATGTCAAATTGTTAAACAAAGCTCTTAATAACTACAGACAGCTGTTTCCCCAGAACATCCTGTTTTACTTTACATTTTTAGATTAAAGGAATTGGTCAAATTTAATTAAATTGTGGCATATATTTTGTCAAAAATTTCATAGTTGATTGGTGTTAATTCTCTGCTATTTAATGTCAGTGTTGATAAACTGAAATGTTGTTCATGACCAAACGTAAACAATGTTTAAAGAGTCTGCCATGTGTCCAGTGTGCAAACGTACAGCTGGTGCTAGAGGTATTCCATATATAAACAAAGTTGCTTACACGTTAGGAGTAATGAATATGAAAACTATTCGTATTTAAAAAGAAACGGCGGTCAGTTGTTCCTTTCAAAATTGCACAAGGCAAACTTTTTACAGTAGGCCAATCACTAATAGAGACCCACAGTTGTTGGATTTTGCAATACAATCATTGTACGGAAGAAGCAAAATTTAATATTTAAAGTGAGCTCCTACTTTTGATATCACTAGATATATGTAAACATCAGATATCTGCTGAAAAATCCCTAAATGGAATAAAATAATACTATAATGTTATAAATTTTCACGAGACTACTATGAACCGCCCGTTTAAAAGAATAACCAGATTAGGTTAATACTTGTTCCATAGATCATATATACGACATTTGGTAATGATGTGGAACGTGTCAGTTTAGTAAATGTTATCTATACATTACAATCAATATTTTAAGGATTTTTTATTTACATTTTTTGTTTCTTATTTTAGTTTTATTTATTTTTTTACTTTTTTAAGTTTTATCAAAAAATTCATCTACATTGCAAGAGGAGCTGCCATTCAGAAAATCTTTTAATTTCTTTTTAAATACTAGTTGGCTATCTGTCAGCCTTTGGTGGCAGCATAATTAACTTCTTTCTGAGCCAAAGTTAGATTTAACCTTGAATAGTGAGTACCACTCTTCCTCCTAGTGTTGTAGCGACGCACAATGACTTTTGAATTGGGTTGGATTGTTAATAACAAATATCAGAAGTGAATATATACAGGGTGTCTCACCTAAGAGTCGTCAAGCGCATTTTCTCTGGTGTTTGAGCAGATATTTGGAATTTCATTTTTGCAATCTTTCTTTCTTTATCGTGTCCGGGCTATTTAAAGGTTATCGGCCCAGAACTGGGCTACGTCTATTCCATTAGTATTCGCGAGCCACAAATCTTCGAGGGTACACCGGTATGGACATTTTTCACATGTAAGAAGGTGTTCCATATCTTGACTTTCTCCACAGTCACAGTTTATATCGGTTTGGTCGATTATACCCCACTTAAGCATATTTACTTTTACTGGGGCGACCCCCGTTCTGAGCCTATTCAAGGTTCTCCAGGTTTTAAAATTTAGGTTTCGACCGGTCCACTGAACTGGGGGGAGAGGGAAATTTTCAGGCGGTTCGTCCTGGACGGTTACAAGGAAACTTCTCCTAGACTTCAGTCGTGTCTCTGGTGGTCGAGCTCTGTAGAGGACATGCCGCTTATCTGCGAGTTGTTTTACTTTCTCTACATGTTCTAAAGCGTTTCTGCGAGCTGTGGGATCTGCAAAACCAGCTGCCTTGTACAAGAGTCTGACCGGCGTTGGTTTCAGGCACGCTGTCACTATCCTGCAGGTCTCATTGAGGGCTACATCTACTTGTTTCGTGTGAGCGCATCTATTCCATACAGTGCACGCATACTCAGCCGTTGAGAAACAGGGCGCCTGTGCCGTTGTTCGTAGCACACCAGGACATGCACCCCATTTGCTACCCGTTAGCTTTCTAAGTATATTATTTCTCGTCGTTATTTTCTGTCTCGTTTTGATGCAGTGCTGTTTATAAGTTAGAGACCGATCCAGAATCACGCCAAGATATTTAGGGTGGTCTGTGTGTTCTAAGGTGTTCCCGTTCCACGTAATTTGGAGTTTCCGTTTGGCTTCTTTCGTGCGAAGGTGGAAACCGCAAACTTGAGTTTTGGAAGGGTTGGGTCTTAAGGAATTTTTATTATAGTAGTCAGTCATCGATTTTAAGGCATTTTCAAGTTTTTCCTCTACTTCTTCAAATCTTTTTCCTTGGACGCATATTGCAAGTTCATCGGCGTAGATGAACTGCTTAGTGTGGGCCGGTGTAGGTTGGTCATTTGTGTATATGTTGAAGAGGATTGGAGCTAAGACGCTTCCCTGAGGGAGGCCGTTCTTTTAATCCCTCCATCTACTCATTTTGCCCTCCAACAATACAAAGAACCTTCTGTTCTGTAACAATGAATGTACGACCCTAACTAGATGGTAATCACCGAGTGTCTTATAGATCTTATGGAGTAATATATTGTGCCTGACGGTATCGTAGGCTGCTGTCAGATCTACGAAGGCTGCCCCTGTTATGAGCTTCCCTTCATACCCTTCTTCAGTATGTTCTGTCAGTGCAAGGACTTGGCCGGTACAGGACTTGCCAGGTCTAAATCCTCCTTGTTGTGGAATGAGATGTTTGTCAACATATTTTCCTATTCTGGACAGCATAAGTCTCTCATACAGCTTAAAAAAGTGACAGAGCAAGGAGATGGGTCGGTAGCTACTAGGATTCTTTGGATCCTTCCCTGGTTTAAGTAACGCTATTACTTTAGATTTTCTCCAGGGTTTTGGGATTTTGCAAGTTTTGCTGCATGTATTGAACAATTGTAAAAGCCAACTCTTGGCCCTTTGCCCTAAATTCTTGATTTGTTCAGTGCATATGTCATCCACACCAGCAGCTTTCCCGTTTTTTAACATGATCATGCCATCTTGAAGTTCTTTCATAGTGAAAGGTGTCCCCAAGTGGTTGGTCTCCCGACTGTTATTTCTGGCAATTTTTGGGTACTTTTGTTGTTTCTTGGTTTTCCCGTTCAACAGTGTTTGGGTGGCTACTTGGTTTGCTGTAACCTTGCATGGTAATATTTGTTCCTTAGGGTCGCCGCTCAGTTTCTTAATCAAGTTCCACGCTATTTTGCTACTGTGTGTCATGTCCATTTTTTCCAATGTTTCGATCCATTTCTCCTTCCTTCCTTGGCTTAATTTTTGGAGTAGGGCTGTTCCACAGTCAACTGTTTCTTTGCTGAAAGGATTGCAATGTGTAGATAGACTCAAGCCAAACAAATTCTGCTCCTCACGCCATTCCTGCGGCGTCCGGTGTAGATGTAAAGCATCAGTTTGTTTCCCGTCACGAACAAAAAGATTTTTGAAGCGAAATTTGTTGTGCTCAATCGATGGACCAGGCCCAAATTAGTCTAGTGTGATATTCGGTGTATCGCAATGTACTGGGTGATCAAAAAGTCAGTATAAAATTGAAAACTTAATAAATCACGAAATAATGTAGATAGAGAGGTAAAAATTGACACACATGCTTGGAATGACATGGGGTTTTATTAGAACAAAAAAAGTTCAAAAAATGTCCGACAGATTGCGCTTCATCTGATCAGAAAAGTATAACAAATTAAGACAAAGCAAAGATGATGTTCTTTAGAGGAAATGCTCTATATGTTCACCATCATTCCTCAACAATAGCTGTAGTCGAGTAATAATGTTATGAACAGCACTGTAAAGCATGTCCGGAGTTATGGTGAGGCATTGGTGTCGGATGTTGTCTTTCAGCATCCCTAGAGATGTCGGTCGATCACGATACACTTGCGACTTCAGGTAACCCCAAAGCCAATAATCGGACGGACTGAGGTCTAGGGACCTGGGAGGCCAAGCATGACGAAAATGGCGGCTGAGCACACGATCATCACCAAACGACGAGCGCAAGAGATCTTTCACGCGTCTGGCAATATGGGGTGGAGCGCCATCCTGCATAAAAATCGTACGTTCCAGTAAGTGTTTTCAGCCAGACTGGGGCCGATGCGATTCTGTAACATATCGGCGTACCTCTCACCCGTCACGATAGCACATACAAAACCAGAAACACGTAGTTCCTTAAAGAAAAAAAGGTTCGATTACGGTAGATGTGGTAAATCCAACCCATACCGTGACTTTCTCGTCGTGCAGTGGAGTTTCCACGACAGGTCTAGGATTGTTGGTCGAAATTCTGCAGCTGTGGGCGTTGACAGACCCTCGGAGCGTGAAATGAGCTTCGTCGGTCCACAACACGCTACTCAACCAATCGTGACCTTCCCCCATCTTTTGAAACGCCCACACCGCAAATGCCCTCCGTTTCACTCAATCGCCTTTTGTAAGGATAGCATCAGAGGGTACGCCTAAGAGCCAACCAAACAGAAGTGTATAGAATGCCGGTGCGACGTGCGACTGCACAAGCGCTGACTTCCCCGTTCATAGACGAACCCGCTACATTCTCCATTTCTTCCTGAACTGTCTGAGCAGCATTACGCCTCGTGCTCGGTCGGCCACTACGGGGTCTAAAAAACCCGTACCTTCGAACTTCGAAATCATTCTCGCCATATCTGCATTTGTCAACGACCCTTAACCCGTTCGAATCCCCTTCCTATGGCGATAGGATCGTAACGCTGAACTAGCACATTCACCCTTCTGATAATACAGCTTCACTAAAGTTAACGTCAACATGCTGCGACTGCTGGTGCATCTGATTCTCTCTCTCATTACAGCTCCTTTTATACACTATTTTCATGCGCTGTCACTGACGTTCTGCTGTCCAGCGCCATCTGTCCGACATTTTTTCAACATTGGTTTTTCGTTGATCTAATAAAACCCCATGTCATTCCAAGCATATGTGTCAAAGCCATCTGGGAGCTAGTTGGAGAAATAATGGGCAGTTATTTATAACAGTTAAAATTAACTGATAGAAAAAATAACGGTAACTGTTATAACTGATATCGGAGAATAACCGTTTTGCCCAGCTCTACTATTGTGAGGGAAAGGGAGGGTTCGAATCCCCCCTCAGGCATTGATATTTTTGCCGTCCTTAGTGTTAGCTAGTTCATAAGTAGTTTGTAAGTTAGGGACTGATGACCCCATAGTTAAGTCCCATAAGCTACACAAATATTTGAACATTTGAATTTGAAAGGGAGGGGTGGGGTGGGGTAGTGCGGCCAACAGCGCGCCTAGGATTCAAAATCTCTCGTCGCAACACAAGCACGATCGCTTCCGAAATGCGCCGAACAGACACAACTCGCTCTTTGGCGAACTCCGCATCAGTTTAAATCAACAAAGTGCGTGTTTGTGTTTTTGTTACGTTTCAAAATGTTCAAATGTTTGTAAATCTATCGGACCAAACTGCGTGGTCATCAGTCCGTAGCTTACAAACTACTTAAACCTAGGTAAACTAACCTAAGGACAACACACACACCCATGCCCCAGGGAGGACTCCAACCACCACGGCGAACAACCGCGCGCTCCGCAGCGAGACGCTTTAGACCGCTCGACTACTCCACCGCGGCTGTTACGTTTCACAACAGTTATATTGGTCTTATTTATTTCATAGTGTGCAGTGCTCTTTGATAGTTCTTAGTGCTAATTCTTCAAAATGGATGGGCAATGTGTAATTAAACAGTTACTGAACAGGCCATTCTCGTAGCTGAAATACGGTAATATCTCAAACAAATACACATGAGATTTTTTGTTTGTTTGTAAAATCAGACTTACCGTTATTCACGTTTCTGTTAATGCAATTGAGATCAGAAAAATCAGAGTACAGTTATTCACGTTTCTGTTAATGCTATCTCGTGACATTTCACACAATCGAATGAAACACTAACTATGATCATGCTATCAGTCCGCGGCCAAACAGTTTGTTGTATTTCAATGATTCGGACTGTATCCACCTCCACGCAATTGTTCACCGATGTTAACGATTGCAGAGAGAGAATAAATATATTTTCCTGGCACTATGAGGTCCACAGAAATGCTGAAGAAGCGCTTCACAGGTATGCTACACTTTAATTGTTGCTGATTACCGCGCCATTTATCAAGAAACGGAAAAAAATATTTCATACGTAAGTTACATACAGTATTTTTTCACGAAGAATACAAATCTGCAATAAAAAATAGGCTTTCCTATAAAAGATTTCAAAGTTGCCTTCCACCACCCATCACGGGTTTCGGTAGTAGTGGGTGGGGGGGGGGGGGGGGCGAGTATAATGTCATTGGATGTCCTCCTCAACGCGTTAACATTTGCTGGTAACCGTTTCTTCGTTTGCTGCTAATTTTTTGAGATATTCTTCACGGTCACTGTCAATATCTCGGAAACAGCGCAAGAAATCGATTATTTTTTCTTAGCCTTTCTTTCTCAGTTGTTGTTGTGTTGTTGTGGTCTTCAGTCCGGGGACTGGTTTGATGCAGCTCTTCACAATACCCTATCCTGAGCAAGCCCCTTCAACTCCACATAAGAACGGCAACCTGCATCTGTCTGAATCTGCTTACTGTATCCATCTCCTGGTCTTCCCTCCAACACTAAATTCACAATTCCTTGATGTTTAAGAATGTGCCCTACCAATCTATCCCTTCTTTTAATCAAGGTATGCCAGAAATTTCTTTTCTCCCCAATTCTGTTCAGTAACTCCTCATTAGTTACGCGATCCACCCACCTAATCTTCAGCATTCTTCTGTAGCACCAAATTTCAAAAGCGTCAATCTTCTTCCTGTCCGCGCTGTTTATCGTCCATGTTTCACTCCCATACAATGCAACACTCCATACAAATGCCTTCAGAAAGGACTTCCTTAGGCTTAAATCAATATTCGATGTTATCAAATTTCTCTTTTTCAAGAACGCTCTTCTACCCATTGCCATTCTGCATTTTATATCCTCTGTACTGCGATCATCATTTGTTATTTTACTGCCCAAGTAACAAAACTCATCTACCTCCTTTATTGCTCCGTTACTTAATCTAATTCCTTAAGCATCACCTGATTTTCTCAGACTGCACTCCATTACCCTAGCTTCGTCCTTGTTAATGTTCATCTTATATGCACCTTTCAGCACACTGTCCATTCCGTTCAATTGCTCTTCCAGGTCCTTTGCTGTATCTGACAGAATTACTACTTTCTCAGTATAACCTTAGAAAATGAGAGAGTAGTGATAGCCCAAGTTACAAACGAAGCATACACCACTGAGATAGGAGGAGGGGTCAGAGATTCAGCCGCAGGGGCGAATCTAGGACGGCCTGTTGGGGGAGGGGGGCGGTGAAAGAATTCTCATCGTCAGCTAAACTCTGGCTCAGTAGAAAAACCCCAGTATCGGCCACCCGTTTTTACCCCATGCCCAATCAAACAAAAGTCTCACAGTTTTGAAGACCCAGTGCAATGATTGCATTTTAAAATACGAGGGTAAGTCAATTATTATCCGCAAAGTAGTTATAAAATTTTATTGTAATAAAATACTAAACTTACAAGAACATCATTTTTCGACATAGTCTCCTTGCTTTTCAATGCACTTCGTCCATCGCTCTACAAGCTTCCTTATGCCCTCATAAAAGAAGATTTTCGGTTGAGCTGAGAGCCAGGAATGCACCGCTTCCTTCACTGCTTCGTCCGAGTCAAATCGACGACCCTTTAATGCCCATTTGAATGGACCAAACAATAGTCAGAAGGGGCAAGATCGGGACTAAAAATGTTCAAATGTTTGTTAAGCTTACGGGACTTAACTACGGGTTCATCAGTCCCTAAACTTACAAACTACTTATGAACTACTTACGAACTAGGACGGCACAAATATCCATGCCCGAGGGGGGATTCGAACCCCCGACCGTAGTGGCCGTGCAGACCGTGACTGGAGCACCTCAGTCCCCTCGGCCACCGCGGCCGGTAAGATCGGGACTATATGGAGGATGATCCAGTACATCGAATTTGAGTTTCTGGAGCGTTTCAGCAGTGTGGACAGCAGTATAATCTGCCATTTACTCTCCGGCTCGTAATGATGGATCCACGTTTCGTCACCAGTAATGATTCTGTCTAATAAGTTGTCCCCTTCGTTACCGTAGCGATCCAAATGTTTATTGCAGATGTCGAGGCGCGTTTGCTTATGCAACTGTGTGAGTTGTTTTGGGATCCATCTTGCACAAACTTTACGAAACCAGAGTCTATTGTGAATAATTTCGTAGGCAGAACCATGACTAATTTGAAGACGATGAGCAACTTCATCAGTAGTTAATCGTCTGTCTAAGAGAATCATTTCACATGATCGCTCAATGGTTTCTTCATTTGTGGCGGTAAACGGTCGTCCGCCTCCTTCATCGTGCTTAACACTCGTGCGACCATTTCGGAATTTTTCAATCCACTCGTACACACTTAGTTGTGGCAAAACACTGCTCCCGTTCTGTACTGAAAGTCTTCTATGAATTTCGGCCCCTGATACATCTTTCGCCCCCTGATACACCTTCCGCCCACAAAAAACGTTTCACTGAACGTTGCTCTTCTTTGGTGCAAATAGACAGCAGAGCAGCCATGATTACCAGCACGGCAGCGACAACGAAACAAACATAGCAGCTTGAAAATTGCAAAGATACATCAACAAATAAACATAGCGTGCGTTACCAACTTAAAACGACAGTACTACCAACATAAACTAAAATATAACTAAATTGCGGATAATAATTGACTTACCCTCGTAAAAATAAAAAAGCTAGTGAAAAGAGCTGCTGGGGGGAGGAGGGACGACCGTTCGCCCCCCCCCCCCCCCTTGGATCCGCCTATTGATTCAGGATTCTCTTTCCCATGGAATGGGAAACTGCCCTAATAGTGCAGAATCACCATACATAAGGTGTCTCTCAGGACTAGTGACCTCTAATTGAAAAAAAAAAGTGTAAGGATGTTCTATGGCTAATGACTCTGGATTAGATGCGCACATGGATCTCTGGCAAGGGACTGTTAGGGGAGAGAAAACAATGTAAAGAAGATTGAATAATCAATGAAGGGATGACTTATATGATTAGAAGCATGTGATGTCAGATTACATTAGTATTTGTTTCGTAGATCATGAATACAATACTTCGTAATGATGTGGAACGTGTCAGGTTAATGAAAGGTGTCTTTACAATTTATTACTTTGTATTAAATATTACATGACACTTTTTTTTCGTATTTACTAATTTATATCTAATAATTCATCTGTAATGTAGCAGGAGTTGCCATTCATAGATTCTTTTAATTTATTTTTAAGTGCTAGTTGGCTATCTGTCAGGTTTTTGATGCTGATTAGTAGATGACCAAATACTTTTATGGCAGCATAATTCACCCCTTTCTGTGCCAAACCTAGATTTAACCTTGAATAGTGTAGATCATTCTTTCTTCTAGGTTGTAGTTATGTACACTGCTATTGCTTTTGAATTCAGTTGGATTGGTAATAAATTTCATAAGTGAATATATATATACTGTGAAGATCCCTTGCCCTTCAAATAAGTGTCTGCAGGACGATCTTGGATGGTCTCCAGCAATTATTCTGACTACACGCTTTTGTACAATGAATACTTTTTTATTCAGTGATCAATTACCCCAGAAAATGATGCCATACGGAAGCAGAGAATGAAAACAGGCATAGTCAGCTAATTTACTGAGATATATATCACCAAAATTTGCAATTACCCTAATAACATACATAGCTGAACTCAAACGTTTCAGCAGATCTTCAATGTGTTTTTCCAGCTCAACGCCTCATCAATGTATACACCTAAAAATTTTGAATATTCTACCTTTTCTACAGATGTCTGATCAAAGTCTATTTTTATTAATGGTGTCATTCCATTTACTGTATGGAACTCTATGTACCGTGTTTTATCATAATTTAATGATAGTCAATTTGCTGAGAACCACTTAATGATTTTCTGAAAGATGTCGTTTACAATTTCTTCAGTTATTTGCTTTCTGTTCGGTGTGATAACTATACTTGTATCATCAGCAAAAAGACCCAGCGCTGCATCTTCATGAATATAGAATGGCAAGTCATTAATATATATTAAGAACAGCAAAGGGCCCAAGACCGAACCTTGTGGCACCCTATTTTTGACTGTTCCCGTTTGAAGAATCAGCTGTTTTTTTTTTTTTTTTTTTTTTTTTTTTTTGCATTTCATGTCAATTACTTATGTCAACTTTCTGCACTCTTGGCCTCTCCATTATATACGCTATAGTCTTAAAGACTATGATATTCTTCGTAATTAAAGACTGGGATACTCAAACTATAACACACCAAACTTGATTAATTCGAATTGAGAAGCATATCTCACAGATAAGCAGTAACGGAGTAATTATATAAACCAAAGAGTAACAAAGCTGTTAAACACGTTTCATCCAAAGAACAACTTGCACTGTGCGCGCTTCAGTTTAATGACGGTGAATCCCACACAACCCCCCCCCCCCCCCGTGGCAGAGCGGAGCTCAACATGTGGGTTCTTGTATTTAATCCTTCGACTTGCCCTAGAATATCTTGCGGGTGTCGGTAACTTCTCCCCCTGAGCTGCTTGAGGTGATGAGGATTACACTACCATCCAGTCTTGACTCTTCTTCTTGCCAATCCTCCTGTGCAGGCACTATTTCCTCCGGTCGTTCGTGCTCTCTCTCTTCATCAGCATATGTGCGGGTTTTAACCGCTCCAAAGACGCGGTTTGTCTTTTTCCATTGCACACAATCTGCAAAGTATGTTCGCCTTTTGTCAGAACTTTAAATGGCCCAGCATACGGGGATTGCAGTGGTGATCGTACTGCGTCTGTTCTCAGCCACACATGTGAGCATGTGCTAAGTGCTTTATGTATAAATGGTTTGTTGTCTCCATTACGTGAGCCTGGCACTGGTCGGAGCTGGGCTATGTGTCTTCGCACATGCTGAAGAACATATGGTACTTCCTCCACACTTGTATTTGGTGATGCCACAAAGAATTCTGCTGGCAGGCGCAAAGTCTCACCATAAACCAACTCTGCCGTGGACACTCCCAAATCTGGCTTATACGCTGTTCTGAGGCCCAGTAAGACCAATGGTAATGCCGACATCCAGCTGTTTTCATGGCACATAAGTGTAGCCCTCGAGGTCCTGTGCCAGTGTTCCACCATGCCGTTACTTGCCGGATGGTAAGCAGTCTTGTGATGATGTCTGAATCCACACAGCTTGGCCGTTCCAGAAAGAATGTCGATTCAAACTGACGGCCATGATCTGTGGTTACATCTAATGGACAGCCGAATCGTGCAATCCATGCTGACAAGAAAACTCGAGCCATTGTCTCTGCTGATATGTCTGCCAGTGGTACAGCATATGACCAGCACGTGTACTGATCCACTACAGTAAGTAAATAACGATACCCTTCTGAGGGCATAAGTGGCCCAACTATGTCTAAATGTACGTGTGCAAAATGTTCTGTTGTTGGTGGGAACTGTCCAACTGGTCTGTGAACGTGTCTGCCAATTTTGCTTCTTTGGCATGCAGTACACGTTTTTGCCCACAAACGGCAATCTTTGTTAATGCTTTCAGACTGGTGTTGGCACTTGGATGGGCTAGTCCATGGATACTATCGAAGAACATCTTCCGCAGGTTCTGAAGTACAAGAGACCGAGGCTTATCGCGTGACATGTCACACCAAATGCCCACCTTCGCACCTGCTGGTTGCACAAGTTGAAGTTGCAGTCCTGTAGCAGCGTTGTGCCGATACTCTGTTAGTTGTCGGTCTTTGGCTTGTGCTGCGGCCAGCTGCTCATAGTCGACTGTCTGGAAGATGATTTCCACTCTTGACCAGAAATGGCGCAAATCCGTCGTGAACTGACTAATGAATTCCAGTTGTCGGGATTGCCGAGGAGAACAGTCATCTTTATTCTTGTTAAACGCAAATGTAATAGGCTTATGGTCCGTATAAATTGTGAATGTTCTTGCCTCCTCATACGGGCGAAAGTACTTCACTGATTCATACATTGCCAGCAGTTCTCTGTCATACGCGCCCCATGTAACCTGTACAAGCGTAAGTTTGCGTGCAAAAAATGCTAAAGGTTGCCAGTGTTTTTTCACGTACTGATGGAGGGCTACTCCTATTGCCTGCTGACTTGCATCTACTACTATAGCTAAAGGTTCTTGCTGTACTGGGTGTGCTAATAGAACTGCCTCTTTTAGTACCGTTTTTATTTGTTCAAATGCTTTCTGCTTTTGTGGGGTCCATTTCAATGGCCGTTTACCACTCGTGTTCTTGCCCACCAGCAGTGATGCCGGCGCCGTATGTGGTTCGTACTCCTACAGCAATTGTTATATCACGTAAGGAATACGTGTACCAAATTTAGTTGAAATCGGTCCAGTGGTTTAGTAGAAAATGAGCAGCATTGTCGTTTGATACAGCAGTTTTTCGCTCATCTTATTGGTTATGACGTCATATCTCCTTACGTATGTGTCGTAGGTGATTCTTACCCTGACAGCGATTGTTGCCTGATATTAAGGAACATGTGTTCCAGGTTTAGTAGAAATCGGTCAGTGGTTTAACAGATGTGGAATATACATACATACGGCCTATTTTATAAGTTGTACAATTTATTTTTATAGGGGCTATCATCAAGATAGCAGTCACACAAAATAATGGATTCTGCTTCTCATGAAAGTAGTTCAGAAGAGAGCGTGGCAGCAACGGCTACAGTACAAATCATTCATGACACAGCACAAGAAACAAATGAATGTGTTTCTGACCCTAAAGAAACAACTCCGCAGCTTCTGGCGAAGCCAGAGCTATCATAAATATCGACAGCATCGCACGTGCACCATTTACACTGACAGACGGCGGTTGAAGTGAAATTCAAAAACTTTCTAATTTTGCTCCACCAAGGAAAAACGCAACCACTGCAGAGAAACTGAGCTTCTTGTCTGTCCACCCTATCCAGCCCTCGCGTGATAAAAACAGCTTGCCTTTTGATGGAAGTCGCGTTTATTACCGGAAGTCTCCAACGGAAGCTTTAATTCGACGAGAATCTGTCTCTTTTTCGCTAGAATTAAATAAGATACTTTGTAGAACCTGCATGTGTTTTGCACCTGACGATGCGAAGAAAGGAGGAGGAAGAAGTCCCTTTATTGATGGGCTTACGCCATCAAAAAACATATTTATGAACAATTGGTCAAACATGAAGAAAGCTGCAATCATCAGCGGTGGTTGCTTTGCTAACAACAAAAAATAGGGATTGTGTAACAACATATAAAGCGAAAAAACTTGCAAGAGATTTCAAACAGGCTTTCATTGATATGATTATATTTATATCTAAACAAAGTATCGCGTATCTTGGAAAAAGTGAGGCCTTGTATTCACTTGCAGATTTTGCCGACCGTCATAACCAAAATCACAGTAACTACCTAAATTTAGTTGTCCTATTATCGAAGTATAATCCAGTTCTTAAAACCCACATACCTGAGGCAATTATTGAAAGTAGAAGAAGAAAAAATCTTATTACCTTTATGTCAAAAATCACTATAAATAAATATTTGTGTACATCAAGTTAAACAAAATATCGTCATAGAAATCCAGGCGGCGAAGTCTTTTAGCTTCAATGTGAATTCTTGCCAGGATGTTGGGGTTGTTGATAAAGCCGTAATTTGTGAAGAATGGAATTCCACAAGAAAGGGGCAATCAGCATCGTTCTCGTACGGAAGTCAACAGTAGAAGTCGACAGAGCTCTTGTAACTCACGAGTTAGCCCAGTTAGGCTAGTGTCGGTAGGTGCGACGTCAAGCTGTACTGAAGCAAAACATTAATTTGGGCTCTTGTAGTCTACCAGTGTCTTTATTTAAAAGTCATTTAAGCGCACATCTTTATGGGTGGAAAAAATTTCTGAAATAACAGCTGGTCAAGACAAACTCAGAAGTTTGCAGAACATCGGAAAAACGAGTTAGTGGGCTAAGGAGAGAACCTTGACCACTATTCTTGAGAAAAGTCGATACGTCACGTTGATAAAAAGTTTGAGTGCCATAGGCCTATCTTCGAGCGTGGAATTCGAGGCAAAGGTTTCGTTTCAGCATTGATGGATTCCTTTTTGAGATTTCAAACAATCTTGACAGCCTTGGTATTCAAGAAAATGTTTGATCTATCAACGCCAGTAAGCCAATATCTCCAAACTCCTACATTAGACTATCTTAAGCTGGGGGCTTATGAGAAATTTGGAATTAAATTTGCGAAAACTGTTAGGTAATTTTGAAGACTTATTCAGAGCTGCAACATTGTTTGCATCCCAGGTTCAAGCATTAATAGAAGCTGAAAATATTGATGTCGACATACAGACCACGCTGCCATTACGAAGTGTATCTAAAAAACCAAAACAACACAATGAGACATACCAAGACGAAGTGGGATTGTTGTCTGCGGAAGCAAAAAGATTCTACTGTATTTCTGTCTACAAAGTCTTTATTAACGCTGCCGCGGTCGCCGTGGGCACTGAGGCGCTGCAGTCACGGTCTGCACGGCTACTACGGTCGGGGGTTCGAATCCCCCCTCGGGCATGGATATTTGTGCCGTCCTAGTTCGTAAGTAGTTCATAAGTAGTTTGTAAGTTTAGGGACTGATGACCCCGTAGTTAGGTCCCATACAAACTTTTGAACATTCATTATTAACACAGATGTAGTAAAACTAGAAACAAAATTCAATTGCAACGAACATTAGTGAAGAATGCTGCTTGTTTGGATCCAAACAACTTTAATGAAATTAAGAGAGATGGGATTCCAGCTAATGATGCATTGAAGGCGCTCACATCAATTGCAAATGTCGATAGAGAAGTGCTGTCAACGGAATTAGAATCTGTTGCAAAAAGTTGTAATGAACTATCCAAAACTCTTTGGGGTGAACACGTTCCATCTAGGGAACAAGACACCTCAGATTCACAGAGTGAGGAAGAAGACTATGAACTTGAAGATGTCTTACATCATACTGCAAAGGACACCATTTGTTTTTCCCGAAGTGGTTTGGATGCCTGCCAGAATTGCATACCATACGCATGTAAACTTCTGTCACAGCATTAGGGCCTATATGCACATCAGCACATACTCCAACTTATGCGCGATTCTCACAATTTCATTCACGCAAGTGACTTGTGAGCAGTGGCGGCTGGTGGGCTGTTTATTAGGAGGGGCGGCATGTCTCTTCAATTGTACATGGCATTTTGTCCCTTCCGAACATTTCTTGAACGGGGAGAATACAGCATTAATTTTATTAGCTAGTTACTTAATTTAACCTTTCATCTAACACGACTTTTTCCTCCTATACCAAAATACGAACAAATTCACGCACAAATATGTCGTTTTTAATATTTTCTGCAGGCAATGAAAACTTTGTAACTCCATTTTATTAGATTTCACAAGAGACCCAAAACTGTACCTTAAAATAATATAAAGTAAGAAGTAAATTCGTTGTATGTGTAACTATATAAGTAAGTGTTCAGGCCGGCAGCGGTGGTCGACGGGACTGAGGCGCTCCAGTCACGGTCTGCACGGCCACTACGGTCGGGGGTTGGAATCCTCTCTCGGGCATGGATATTTGTGCCGTCCTTAGTCTTAGCTCGTTCATAAGTAGTTTGTCAGTTTAGGGACTGATGACCCCGTAGTTAAGTCCCATAAGCTATACAAACATTTGAACATTTTTTAAGTGTTCAGAGAACACAAATGCTTCGTCAGCGACAAACATATGTTACTGAAATTAGAAGATTGTCACCAACAAATGTAGAATACCATTGGTATGCTTATATATTGATGTGTTTATATAAAGCAGGATTAAATTTCCTAGTGAAACTACTTTTGCTTTTGCACGCATTTTGTGTCTGTACAATGTTCAAGTCAGGTCTCGGTGGTCCTAACCTTTTTAATTCCAACTTTCCTTCAAAAGTCAATTTTTCACTACCAAATGTTAGAATGTAGTTAACGCTATTTATATTATTCATTCTAAATAGGGAACTAGAAAAACAGGCAACAACACGCACCTTCACAACAACGACACTAGTATCACGCGCACTGCACCTGTCAAGTTCCGCGAAGAAACTTCCTGACCGGAGCCGGTGCGCCTTTCACTTAGTATATTTGGCGCCCTTGGCGCGGACGCCGCCCGCAGCCCCCAGGTTCAGCACACTACCCCCACCCAACCCCCAGTACCCCCACTCACCCCAAGCGCCCGTAGCCAGCCTTTACACGGCGCGGACGGATCGCGTAGAGTCCGACAGTCAGCCCATTCTGAAAACATTCGCTGACCCTAGCTGGCAGACTACCTACACTAAAAACATTCGTCATTCACTTACACGGGCTGCTGCTAGACGAAAATTATTCAAGTAGATTTGTGATTAACAATTGGTACATATTCCGTGTTGGATATTTTTGGGAGGGCGCCGCCCCAGAGTCCTCAAGGAGTAGCCGCCACTGCTTGTGAGAGACGGTTTTCTGCACTGAAGGGCATCAATACGAGACTTCGGTCTTTATTGGGCCAAGAACTGTTAGATTCATTGTTTGTGTTAGAGAATTTGATCTAATCAAAGATGATGAGAATAGCAACTTCTACAACAAAGATATTGACAGCTTATCAGAAAAGTCTGGTGAACAAGCTGGTCACCCCATTCATTCAATTCCCTCAGCTTCAAACTAGTCCTCCAATGCAGCTCTATGGGGGACAAGTTTTATCGTCCACTAGAAGAAATCCATTTACAGTGGCACCAGTGGAGGGCACAACAAAAGGTGGTACGATTTTGTGTCTTATAACTCTGAGCAGTCAAAGCACCATTCGGACGACTTATGTCCACTAATACTGACTCCTGCCCCTACACCATTCGTCAACCACCATGTGGTGATGTTTTCTGTACATAAGCAGGAGTGTTTTGAGTTCCACATTTTCTACAGATGAGAGACTCACAATTGTCTGGCTGAACACACAAGCTTGACTCATTTGTGAACAAAACCCAGTGTCATTCGTTATGACTCCAATCCTGATGTTCATATACCCAGTTTCTTTGAGCTAAATGGTGGTATAATTTTAATGGGACACACACCATAGGCCACTATGCATATAAGATACATTCCTGAAGGCAATATCACACTGTTTCTGTTGATGTTGCATGTCATTTTGCCGCCTGGAGGGTGTGTTGCACCTGAGTTGCTTTCAGCCTCCTGTTATGACAGGCAGTTAACCAGAGATAACGGTCATCTCTTGCTGATGTTACAGATGGACAACCTTGGTCTTGCCTTCTTTTAATGGTTCCTGTTATATGAAATCACGTCCAGGTCCTGGAAATTACGTTTTGGGATATTCTAATAGCTGCAGCCACATCCCTCTGTTTTTGTCCCGCTTCCAACCTTCCTATGGCTCTCTGTGCTATAGTTTTGAGTAAGTCATGTTGCTGCATTGCACTAGTGCTGACTACACTATCATAAGCCATCTGCTTGAGAAATTTGTTTGGTAGACTAAACAAGTCAACACAAACTCCATTTGCCTCCATGTGCCTCTGCAGCAACTTTCTATTATTAACCACTCTCTCGGTTGCGATAATGTTGTTGTTACCACTCCGTAGAACCAAACTAGAGACATCAAACCAATTTAGTTCATTGTGCCAATGACAATACTTCAGAACCTAGATTTGTCAACTGATCCCCTGATTGTTGTCATCAGTGTATCTTCAGACAATTCCGAATATCGGAATGGCAGATAAGTGTGAGAAAATATTGCACAGCCAGCTTAACAGTTCATGCATACAAGCTAGGGACAAGAATATTATACAGAAGAATGGAAAAGCAACTTGAGGATCAGCTGGATGAGTGGCTTCGCGAACAGTAAAGGCAGTAACAGCCTCAGAGATGATGTCCAGGTTTTCACCTGGTAATGTTAGCATGACTGAAGAAAAATCAAGATATTTTCAAAGGATTTGTTGACAGAAAATTATTTGACAATGTAAAATTATGTAAGATGTTGAAGATTCTTGAGACAATAGGAGTAAACTATGGGGAAATATGGGTAAATATAGTATGTACAAGAACAAAGAAACAATATGGTGTAAGCAGTGGCGTAGCTATGTCACCAGGGGCCCCAGGGCAAGAATGACTTTGGGGCCCTCTTTAAACTGAAAATATACAGATACAAAACTACATCATTAGCTCCTTACCGCCCACTGGAAGTCATAATAAGGCAAACCTAAATACTACTAAGTAAATTGTTATGTGTCACGCAGCACATAACATCTTATTCTCTAATATGATAACTGTGAAAATTTCTTTGTTTGTTATGCTCTAACGCAAAAATTACTGGGTGGATTTGGATGAAATTTTGTAGAGCGATAGAGTTGGACCTGGGTAGGAGAAACAGATAAAACGAACCCCATAGGATAGTTCCCGAAGGTGTCCGATACAAGGGGAAGTAGCAGGCAAACCTTTATTAAAAAGAGAGAGAGAGGAAAAAAAAAAGTATTACTCAAACACGAAAACATGGCCTCCTCCCGCGAAGCAAACCGGGAACAGTCAAGTCAGGACTAAGGCGTCCGCGGTGACAGCAGACGGACTGTTATCAGTGCCGACAACTCTCTCGCTAAACTACTGCGCTGTTAGCTCATTGCTCCGTACCGATCGGAGAAATTTCGTTGATAGCCCAGTCAAAGAAGAAAAACGGGGGAAATATTGGTGTAAGATGATTTCAGCCAAATGAAGTTGCCGGATTGTTGATGAAACACTTTGGATTGAGCCGTGCCCAATAACTTAAGTCGACATCTTCTCTTATTATCGTCACAGTGGGCTAGAAAGCAGCGTTCAGAATGCTTACTTCACTATTGCGACAAAAAACCATATTTTCTCTTCTTCTTGCACTAATTTCAGAGTGCATAGAAATCTATTCAAATGTTCAAATATTTGTAAAGCTTATGGAACTTAACTGCGTGGTCATCAGTCCCTAAACTTACAAACTACTTATGAACTACTTACGAACTAGGACGGCACAAATATCCATGCCCGAGGGGGGATTCGAACCCCCGACCGTAGTGGCCGTGCAGACCGTGACTGGGGCCACCGACACTGCTAGAAATTCAGCGCCATTCACTGTTTTTTCGCAAAGATTGTGAGCCATGGCAACTCCGACTTCGACCGACAATACACTAACGGTGTAGGGTCCACGTCTTAGCGGACAATCAATAGACCTTGTTATGTTTATTTCTGAGGTGGGAATAATTTTTGGCTTTCTCTTCATGCGTTTGAGGCAGAACGTATGTTATAAGAAGTAATTGGGGGACATGGATGTTCGGAAAATCGATTATTCGGATAATCGAACTGTGCAATTATATTTGCCAATAAGAAGTACTGTTCACTAAATGTATTTATACAGTATTTGGAGGCGTGTGATCCTTCACAATACGCTAAGCGGCACGACGCAACACTTGGAAGCCGCAGCTGTTGCCGCGAGCAACTTTGATGCTGCCGCTGCTTGTGCTGCTACGCCGACTGAAGTGTGCAGATTGTTGTACGCAGCAACTAGTGGCTTGACCGGTCAGCAGCGCCAACGAATGGCGTGAAGGGCCCATTAGAAACAATCTTATTGCGGCTGTTGAGGGAATCATGGTTTGTTGGGAGAGGAAGATTATGGACGGTAGGGGGAGAGAGTAGAAAACTAGAATTAAATTAAAAATTCCACGCTCTACTGTAACTTTTTTCGAACGTCGTTCACGGACGCCGAGGGGCCCCTTGAGCTCGGGGGCCCCGGGGCACTGCCCCGCCTAACCCTATGATAGCTACGCCACTGGGTGTAAGGCAGAGATGTAGTATTTCTCATTCAAGCCATTTTCATTTGTTATCAAGTAAATATAGATTGTTAGATCAGATTCCAAACTCTTGGAGAGTCTAGTGTAAACTATAAGACTAAGTACCATAATCAAAACCAAGACCACTTGATACAATCATAGTGGGATTTTCATGTTTCCTACGCCTATGGGACCTTCACCTCTAGCAATATTTATAATGTGAAAAATTATAAACAGCACTGTTGTTGTCAGTCCATATTAAACTTGAGGTCTTCCTTTTAAATGGTCAGGTGAATCCATTGAAGAAAGGTAAAGTCATTCCACCTCCATGACTAGTAAATCTTCGTTGGTATTTCAATAACAATCAGAGTGCTAACAGTTCTACCTTTATACCACAGTCACAAGTTTTTAAAGACTTTTTTTATCAATACTTCTTTCACAATAAAATATACCTCATTTTAAATGCTAATATTTAAAGTGAATTATTTCTGAATTTGAGTGATATGTATTGAAAAACTGAAATTAACTTTAGATCTTTGAATTGATATGGAGAATTTTTAATGCAAATGCATTAATAAAATGGGAGGAGGGGCTCAGAAGTCACTAGAATCTCTTACTTGTGGATGACAGAGCACTAGTGACCTGCTTCATTGATGTGTGACTCAATCACACAATTCTACGTACTTCAATGCCATTGGTCCATATTAGTAACTTAATCACAATATTTGTTGTAAATTCTGCTTCAGGTGTTAATAAATTTCAAAGGATGAAACACAGCCCTCAATTGTGAAGATAAAATTATTTAACATGGTTTTGGCAATAGCTATGATTGCCTTCATCAGAAAATATAAATTAAACAAGCACATGATAAAAAATATAAATTGGATGACTTATCCGAAGCACAGGCCCATCGACAGACACAAATAAAATCACACACAATCACACATACAAGCTTTCGCCACCGCTGGTAGCTTCTTCAGGAACAAGAGGAAGGAAGGAGGGGAGAAAGGAAGTGGAAAAGGAGTCCTTCCAATCCCAGGAGTGGAAGGACTAACCTTAAGTGTTAAAAGGAAAGGCAAACAAGCGCACACACATACATACGCTGACAAACGAAGATAGACAAATGTCTACCTTGTTGTGTAGTATGTGTATGTGTGTGTGTGTGCACTTGTTTGCCTTTCCTTTTTTGCCCTTAAGGTAAGTCCTTCCACTCCTTCCTTAAAACCCATATCCTTCCCTCTCTCTCCTCCTTCCTTCCTCTTGTTCCTGAAGAAGCTACCAGCAGTGCCGAAAGCTAGTATTTGTGTTTGTGTGTGATTTTATTTGTGTCTGTCGATGGGCCTGTGCTTTGGGCAAGTCATCTGATTTCTATTTTTTATATAAATTTATCCCACCAGGAAAGTTTCCTTCTATAACTATAAAGTCACTTGATAAATGTTACAAGTATGATATAAAGCTTACATCACAAATTTTTTCAGGCATGCTGCCTCAAGTGTAGCACTTCTTAAATTTCTTTTTAAAAATTTGTGACATAACCTTTATTATGTGACTTGTTTAATTTATATTTTCTGATGAAGGCAATCATAGTTATTGCCAAAACCAGGTTCAATAATTTTATCTTCAGGACTGAGGGATGCACTTTTATCCTTTGACGTTATAACTGTCACTGACAGTTCACAGCTATGTTTAAAATAAAAATAAAATGTTAAAAATTTGTTTCTCAAAATGGTTTCTTACAGCTATTAATTCTGGGGAACAGGAAAAATTCACAGTACCGTAATATGTACTTGAAATTGTTGTCATTGTAATTTTGAGAGCAGTGTTGGTGGCGGGGGGGGGGGGGGGGGGGGGGTCACTGCCAGATGCTCAACTACCTGAGAATGGTGGCAAAGTTATAGCAAGGATCCAATCCACTGAGAACATCAGGCCCTTCAATAGTCACTCTTTAAAACAAATCCATCAGGGATCCCCATCATGTTTAATTAATAAACCATTATTATTTCCAAGTATTATTTTTCCAAACATGATGATAAAGCTGCCTTTCTCTAGCTTTTCATTGCCTGGCTTCTGGCCCATACTGCGTAATATATATATTGCGTTTTGACAAACCTTGTGTAACCTTCTTATGCCAGGTATAACAAAATCTGACCTGTGTGAAACCATTCACAAAATGAGGAAGCTGAGTTTATTTTAGTTTAGCTGTAAACTGTGAGGAAAATCTATGCCAAGAAGATAATTGAAACACTCAGAATGCATCTTTTATGCACTTCATTTATTAAATTTTTATTAAACATTTAACACCTCACAACATAATAAATTTTCTGGGAATAAATAAATATGTATATACACATTCATACAGCTGTTGCCTGCATATTTGTCTTTTATAATAAAATACATTAATAACAAAATAAATGGAACAGATTTTAAATTCTCACAGCATGCATATTATATTACAACTTTAATCTATCTTCCAAACATTAACAGTTAATGAAAATACATCTATACACAAATTAACTATCAACTATATGCACCAGTCACACAATAATGTCTACTGTACATTCAGACATTCATTTCATTGCAATAATATGTATATTATTTTACATTAAATCATTATATTTTCAGCAACTGTCCATTTCACTACTGGAGGACACAAATATATAAAGAAACTGTAGCACCATGCAAGGCTTACACGGATTTTTCTGGAAATTATCTGAATATTCTTGTTAATGTTTCACTTTTCTAGAATGCATGATGGAGGTATAGAGGAACGTAATTGTTAATACTGGTATTGTTGTACATTAACAAATATAATACGGTATACAAAATAAAAGAAACATTTTATACTGTAGCTCATATACAAACAGCATACTGATAAAAGGTTTACACACTCTGGGGTCTTTTTCTGATGTAACACTCTGTATTTGATAGTAAAAGCCAGATATTAACAGTTCAGAGATCAAGTCAATTTGAAATTGTATAAATGTATGTATATTACGTGCCTGTCAGAATAATGGCATTTCCATGTGGAAACTATTATTCACTCTCCAGTTAAGGACAACGTAAAGTAACTCCTGTTCACATAATACTGGGTTATCTGATGTTACGCTTGAACAGTACTATGAAACCTGTAAACATGTAATTGGTAGTGCTTGTTACAAATGCAAAGAGCCATTATGACCAACCAGAACAATAATCATCTAGTCAATTTTTTCCCTTAAAGTCATTTCTGGTTCATTTTGAATTTTAGGCTAAAACTGCTATTGTCAAGAAATAAATAGTATTAACTTCTTAGATGATGTTGCTTTATTTACTCCAATAATGGTAAGTTGTGGTTCATATCATAATACTGTTGACTCTCCTGTCCGGACATTTGTACCCTGGGAAGTCAATTACTCTTCTGATGCTTTTTTTTCCTGTCAGGTGGCCAAAAACTTTTTAGAGGTAATTAGTGTGTATTTGGTAATTGAACAGATATCTGATGACCAACTAAAGTGTAAGAAGTGATTAATACATCTTTTTTAAGTTGCAATTTTGAATATCAGTGTTTTACAGTGTAATTATAGCATAAAAATTGGAAAAATATGTAAACGTTTTTATAAAGTTTTATTTCTTGTGAAATTAATAGGGCATTTTTCTTTTGTGTAATATTTAAGAATTTACTGAAACTTCTCACTTTCGTGTATTTTTCCTTTGTCTGCCAGCACATTCCAGATAAATTTCTAATCAAACTGTTAAGTTTTCATTCTTTCTTGGTAAACCCCCAGTGATGAACTATTGAAAATCTAGAACAATAATGATAACTTTTCACCATACAATGAGAGCATTCGGGACTGTTAGGTACTTAAATAAGAAATTTTCACTTTGGATGCTCAGTTTTCAAGAATGTATTATTGAGGGAAGAACGAAATGCAGAAGATGAAATTGCTCTATATTTATTTTATACAGTGAAATTTGTCTATTAGTTTTGTTATTTGAATTCCACCTAGTATTTCCATTAGCTGCTATATGCTGTGTTTAGACTTTACTGATGGTATATCTGATGTAAACATGTAATTTGTCTGCCGTAATCATTGGTTAGGCAGTGTTTCTCAAAGTTTAGTTGTTTTGCTCATAATAAGGTGGTCTCCTTTCAAATATTAAAAGAAAATTCAGTCAGTATTATAATTGTTTTGTAAAGAACATCCAAAAATCTACAGAGTACCATCAAAAAGGCAAGTTCAAATCATCTAAATAAATAAAGAATAAAATAAAAGTTTGGTTTTTGGCAGGCAATGATGCTTACCAAATTGTAAGGAATACCAATTTTCAACAACTGAGAAGGAAGGAAGACTAGACACAGAGCACAAGCTCAGATTGTTTTGATTGAGGATGGGGAAGGGAGTTGGCCATTCCTAACATTTGTCTGGAGTAATTCAGGGAAATTATGAAAAACACAAAACTGGATGTCTGGAGTTAGGTTTGAACCACTGTCTGCCTGAATGTAAGTGCAGTGTGCTAACCAAAGTCACCTTGATTGTTATAACAGAAACTGACTTTTGATCATCCAAATGAAGGGGTTTGTTGATGGTCAACAAATACAATGCATGAACAGTAGGCTACTGTGCAAGGAATTATATTATTATGAAGGACAATAGGCATCCAAAATACTACAAAACTTCCATTTCTGTGTTCTGAATTATTTTAGCAGATAAGCCGTAATTTAGAACAACCTTTGTTAACATCCAGATAGGGTAGCATTTATAGAAGCATATTATCTCCTTCAGATTGTCATATCCTGCATAATGGAATATGTGTGCAAATATGTATACAATTAGCAGAGGTTTTTTCTATGACGTCTATTTCAGAATGTAGATTAGAACCTCTGTTAAAACTTTTTTCATTTGAACAAGCAGATACTATTTCTATGGTATCATGATTTAAACAATAGGCATTTAGTAAATATATCTACTACATATATTACACCATATGCTACTCATTCTTTTAACAATTACTTCTCTTGATATTCCAGTAAATGACTAAGTACAATTGTTAAATTATCTAAGTTGAATATTTAATTTTAAAACCACATCATGTCACAAGCTTAATACCTATAGCTACCACTACCTGCTTACTGCAATCACCATGTGTGTCTGTCTTATAAATATTATTTCAGGATTGAAATCAAGAAAAATCTTACTTAATGATGTTAATGTATTTAAGTGCTACTACTAATGATATTATTCATGTAAGATAAAGCAAGATTGGGTGATGATTGATGATAATATTAGTAGTTTTATGACCCTGAACAGCATCAGTTTCCTTAAAGCACGATATGAAATGTCACACAATTCTAATCATAAATGTACCATTAGTGCCACTCTACTGAAACTACTTGGTTAAGAACCAAGTATGACAGATTCCAACAGCGAAAAGACCTAATTTTAAAAATGTGGTATTGGTGTCACTGTATGACAAGATAGATATAATAATTTTGATACATTTATCAAATCTTGGTAACACAGAAAAGAAAGATGTTGTGAAAACATATTACTATAGTATACTGATTACAAGCTAACTGAATGCATATAGTGAAGATGTGCATAAAAGGCCTCTGCTAATCTATTGCTATTAATATGAATGTGCACAGAATAAAGACACCACATTTTGTTTTTATTACAGAAATGCAAGTGACCACAGAATTCAGAATTAAATTTAAGGCCAGGAAGGTTTTGGTCCTCCTCTTCATTTACCACAAAGAGATAAATGAGCTACAAGCATTTGAAGAATTATGCCACTCATTTCTTAAAGTCTAAATTTAGCACTAAAATGTGAGAGAAGTCTGTATAACATAAATGTTTGGGGCTCATTCAGACAGATACTTCTCCCAAGCATTTAAGTGCTAATAGCTATCATGTGTATACATGCTATTTTTTTTAAAAGCTTTCTTCAAAGCAAATACCAGTATTCAACGTTCTAGAGATATAAACCTCCTAGTTTTTTTTCACCTACATATACCTTACTGTACACAACTAGCTGTTATATTCCATGCAAGAAACATATTTTTACAATTATATCAATCCCCTACTTGTTACTACAATTGTTTCTTCAATATTACTCACTTCTATCCCAATTGAGAGAACATGAAAATTAGTTCTCTGTTTATGTGTAAATTTATAATTTTCAAGAAGTACATTATGTGTTACTACCATAACTGTTTCTTTCATCGTAAACAAAAGTTTTTTCAGACTAATAATGGAGATTTTACCATTTGCTACCAATGATACAGGAATTAGTTACATTTAATTATGGTACTGGAGTAACTTTGTTCAAAATTATTACATTATATAATACTGATGTACATGTTTTAACTACAGAAATAAAATATCTGCTTGTTCATGTGTCTGTCCATTCTTTTAGCAACAGTTTTATGTCAGAATTAGATATAATTGTCTCTTACGTACCTGAATATCATATCTCAAAGTCACACTATTAAGCAAAACAGTGAACACATCCTTTAATATTAGAAATTGGAGATGAACTAAAATTAGAATAGCGAGGTCAGTATTCCAGCATTGATTTTCCAACAGGACAATGTCTGGTCATAATATATGGAATTACATGTACAGTGTCTCTCCTTTCAGATTTGTGCAAAAGAACAAACACCTTACATGTAACTGCATAAACATTTTTGTATGGGCTCAAATGAGTATCTTCAGTTCAGAGGCATACTATTTTTTACCCTTGATGGGAATATAGATAAGTTGTGAGCATAAGGGAAAATTAATGGGTTAGCAGCATTTGGGAGTTTGACTGATAGGAAGAATGCATTAATCATCTTGGCATTCCATACAAACACTCATGACAAGCAAATGGTCTGAGTTGAAATCTTGGTTGAAGGGGGTAAAGGGAAGATGATTAGCATTTAACATTCTCTTGACAATGTGGTTACTGGTGAGAAAGCAAATGGTCTGATTGTTTTTGTTTAGGATAGGGAAGTAAATTGGCCATGTCCTTACCATAAAACCATCCCAGCATTTGCCTGGAGCAATTTAGGGATTTCATGGAAAACCCAAATCTGAATGTCAAGAGGTGGGTTTGAAGCTGCATTCTCCTGAAGGAAATTTCAGTGTGCTCACCACCATGCCACCTCACTTGGTCACACAAATTTTCAAGTGCAGCACTTTTGAATTACTGTATTTCAACATGTATGGCAGCTACATTTGCAAGAACTCCCCTTTAGACATGAAAAATGAAGATTTACTTCATCCAAAGTACAAAGTGAATTATTCACAGAGCATTCATTTCAATAATGAATGCTCATTGGATGTCAGAAAATGCATGATGTAGATGCACAGACTAAACCTAAAGGTGCCCACTGTCATTCCTGGTACCAAGTATAGGGTTCACATGAACAATCATTCAGAAAAGATATTAGTACTTGAAGAGGCACAAACATGAATTTGTGCCATACTTCATTCTCTCTTATTACGTGACAAAATATTTATTCCAAAATTTTGAGAATTAGTGTCATATTTTTATTTATTTGTTATTGTTTGTCTAGGATTGGAGAAAACGATGCACCCACAGACCTGTGTGTCTCATAGTTTGAAAGATTTCACTGTAAAGTCACCTAATTTACCTTGAACAAATAAATTTGAACAACTATGCCTAAGTCATTATCAGTGCTGTGAAATGCCACCACTAACATATATAATTATACATAGACTAAAAATAAATTTAAAACCAATAATATTAATAACAAGACCCTATTTTATATCTCTTAGAAATTTTATAGTTTTGTGTAAACTGATGCACAGTGCTACAGCCCGTCTTATGAGACATGTCACAGAATGAAAACAGGACGAAACTCCATTCACTATGTACAGTATTTCATTATAAGTAGGGACACTTTATTTCTCTTTACAGAGTGAGTGTTAAATGTATCTGGCATTCAGTGAAACTGAGAAAGAATTCTCAGAATCAGTATATGTCACAATTCCCTCACCTCATGAATAAACAAACACAAATTTGACATATTTCTGAATATTACTCCAGATCTTTAATAAACTTTGGAGTTACATTTATATATAAGTAGTATTTTGAACACACATCAAACATGTACTTATACACACTGTCAGGTAAGTGTGTATTTCAAATGTTGACAGCTGAAGCTTAATAAATTGCACTAAACACTTTTACATTACCTTTTTCATCACTGACATACTAAAATACACTATTACATCTTGCAGCAATGTTCATGAAACTTTCACACTGGTATATTGTTCATTTATTGTTAGATATACTTTATTCATTTTGATTGATATTTATTAATTAGAGTGTCATGTAAATATTGTTGTGTCCTCATCTGCAACAAGTTTTCATCAAAACAGTAACAATTTTCACAAAGGAGGAGTTGCTGTCAGATTATACAAAACATATCAGTTTCGCTAGCTGATTTTCACAATATATACTTCTCACAACAGCAGCTGAAGGAAATGGCCATTTGCTGAGGCACAATGTACAACACAGCATAAAAGTTCACTTCAAGCCCAGAGATTAACTTATCTTGAAAATACAGATGCTCGTGATTGCTGTAATATCATTTCCATCAGATCAGCCATCTTCAAGAGTGTATGTTTATTTCTTGCTCTTCAGCTTGATGATTTTTCGTATATAAAATGGCATTTTGTACTATTACAATAAAACATAAAACTAAGTTAAAGAAATTTTGAATATGATAAATTAGAATCTATGTACCATACAATAAATACTCAAACAGTGTAGATAAAATGAACACAATAGCTGTCTTACTATATCATGAGTATTTGAATAAAATGTCTCTTCCTGTTAAGTGCCGCCTAGTATGGAAGACGGAATGGCCTCAGAAGCACCTAAAAATTTGAACTAACAGTAATACATTACTTGAAATGTGTTGTTCTTCATGTGTATTATAAGAATTAGATGAAATGCAAGAATATTTAGCACTATGTTGGTTATGCATGTTAGTCAAATTATTTTTCAACAGCTGTGTTCTCAGAACTATCAAATACACTTAGAAAAATAAACAAATATGTTTGGAAGTACATACTAACTGCATATTTGCTACACTGCATTTCACATTGCTAAGCACCACACATTAAGATATTTTACCAGTTTTGAAATAAAACATGAAATGCACTCACCAGTTATCAGTGTATATGGTTTATAAATGCAATTTTCACATGAGGTACTGTACATCAAATAATGGGTAAGAGAAATTATTATGTCCCAGGTTTCCTTTAAATTCATGAAGTGACACACCTCTATGTTCTGTCTACATGATCAGCTGTTATTGCATAGCTTTTCTCTACAAATACACTATTCATTACCATAGTGACTGCCACAAGGCTCTTTGCTGTGACCAACACCAGCCACATTGCACACACTGTGTTAATAAACAGTTCATGTTATCAAATTGCAAACTACAAAAAGGCACACACATAATATATATGAAACTATTTCTCTCAATCAAACTTGACTGATTGAAGATCTAACTTAATATAAGATTCATCAAAGTATTATCAAACATTCATTGGTGAAATCAGTGAAATAAAAATTCATGTCCATAATATCAGTCACACTTGTATTAACGTTTTATGACGTGTATAGGACCAACCTAACACAGTGGCACATGGGTGAAGAAACAAGTTCTGCAATGGGAAAATCAATTGATACATTATTGTATCATTTGCATAACAATTTGTCACAACAAAATCATGACTTTGAGTATAATTATTTTATAATTATTTTATAAATGTCATTTCAATAATTGAGTAACCAGTTATATTTGAAACTATACTGATATCAGCTGTAAAAGTACATAAAATTTGAAACTTTACATTGTAACAAATTAAGAAAAGAATAACTATTCATCACAGAAAGGAGGCATATTTAAAATTAGACTATGTCATTAAACTGTCTTTCTCAGATATACGAATACACAGGTACATTCATAAATTGTTATTCCATGGTTTAGGAAAAGGAGTGTTAGAATTAAACATTCCACAGTAAAGAGTAAACGAGAAAAGCAAACCCATAAATTATATGAGACGCAGGAAGTTGTAAGATAAAGTTAGTATAGTGCTGGCTTATAGGAACACTTTGTCAGACATTATTTTTCTTAAAAACAGAGTACTTCTCATTAAAAACACCTTTATATATAATTTTAACTACATGTATTACAGAATTTTTTTTTTTTATATTTTAAGAGTATAAGACTGATAAACTGGCTCCAAGTAGATACTCAACAAAATGATGAAATATAAATCTGTTAAATCACATACTGTATGATTCAGCAGTCAGATAATATTATTATGAGGACACAAAATGTTAATTAATTCTGGAAAAATGCTGAGAAATTTCGAACTGTGAGAAAATTTTGAGATGAAAATAAAGTTAGCTTGATGATATATAATTCAGTAATGTCAAACTTATCTCATTTGCTAAGTACCTACCAATCTGAGGGAAATTTTTAATTTGGAGCAACATTCGTTACAAGATAAATTCCAAATATTTTCTGCAAGAGTGTTTGTAGCACCCTTGTGGCTACTGATATTGTTTCTATACTCTGTTTATGCATTCAGAACAGGTATTGTAAAATTCTCATTAGATATTATTTTACCATTTAGTAATGTATTGACTTGAGGAGTCTTTAATATAAGAATTTCTTCATTTATACTTTTTTTTATTGAATTTTCAGTGAATTTGAAAAGTCACTTCATACACCATAAAGCTTTAATAAAAAAAAATCAGTGAAAATTACAGAAAGTAATTGTCATAGCTCAAATATTGTATTCAGAGACAAAAGGCTAAAATAAGTTTTTAGGGTATATAGTAATAATTTCATGTGGCTCAGTGGCCTGGTGCAAGTCTTTCGATTGGACACCACTTAAGTGACTTGCATGTCCCTAACCTACCACAGTTATCCAACTGGAGAAAGGTGACCTACAATTTAGTGTGGGATCCGAACCATGATATAAAGCAACAATTGGCACCCCATAGGCTATGTACCAGAAAAAGCAACCACTTTTTAAACATACATCAAATGAAATACATCCAATTTAACTGCACATTATGCCTTAAGAACCTACTGAATATCAGCATTTAAAACTGCAATCTCAAATCAGCAGAAGTTATGCATGTTGCGATATGATTTTTTAGTATAACATATTCTATCAATTTACCTGTATAATCTCACCACCAAACCTTTAAAGTGTTCCACTGTAAACTGCCATAGCTTTATATAAGCTTGGATCATAGATTTGTCTATGGAATAACAACTGGGGTGCAATAACCTGCATGTTAGTATGTGCTCAATTCTTACATGTGTACTTTCCACAATTATATAAATTAAGTTATGAACATTGCCATATTGTCACAATAAAAGAAGCCTTCGTTTACAATTTTTTCTCTCCTCCTCTGTTTGTTGCATACCAGTCCTAGAGGGTTCAGTAATGTTGAGATTTTTTTCCTATCCCACAGAAAATACACATTGGACATACAAAGCTCTTTATGAGTGTATAGGTTCTTATCTGCCTTAAATAATACTTTAAAATATTATAGTAGGTCATTATATTGACTTCGAGAGAACAGAAGGAACTGAACAGTTATTACTATTTTCCTAAACTCAACAATGTATCCACTGTAAATGAAAGCTTCAGTGGCTTGTATCACTGTCAATAAAATTATTCTGGACATAAGCACAACACCCAGAAGGAGGCCATTTGCAAAACTAGCTGAAAAATTGGTGGATTTTAATATATTTACAATGCAGTCCAATGCTCAGAATAACTTTATTGGCAATCAATCCACTGGTTTTGTACAAGTAACTTATAAGTGTATGAAGTTATGCATATAAATGCTAGAATGTCATAAGATTATAAGACAGAACTACAGGCTGGTGCTTTACTTCAAGAGGTGAAATTTTAGCAGCCATAATAGACACATAAAAGTATGCATTTTAGCTTTTGGAACAGATACTTCCTACCTTGGAAAGGTAAGGTATATGTTTCATTTAGTTAAAAATGAAGGTAATCTCACTCACACTCCTTTTTATTAGTACAGGTAAAAGTATCAGAATGAGATGGAATTAAAACAATCATATTTCCCCCTTTCTACTGGTTAATGAAGTAAGTCATGAAAGTGACGGTAGTTCCCTTTATGGAACAATACTTTTGTTTTCAGACTCACAGGTCTAGCCACAGATACTAATGTGATGATGTGCAGTGTGCACTGTCACAGCAAGACATCATGAAGTACCACGCTTAGTATAAGAAATAAGTTACCTATAAGTGCCTTTGTCTTGGAAATAAAACTATGTATTTACTTAAAATTTTATCATAGTGATTTTTTTTTTATTTAAGAAGATCACAGTCATGCACACAAGTTCCCTAAATAAATAAACAAAGTGAAAACAATAGTGTTGTGCACAAATAATGTGTATCTAGTGTCTGCAACAAAAATAAAACTACAATTATAATGGAATCTAACAGTAAAAAGTCCAGGTTGGAATGTTAATAATAAACGTAAGGTATTCACATTATTGTTGGTCCCAATCGGCAAGTAAAGCAGTCATTTTATCTTTTAATTTTTATCAGTTTCATAATCAAAATGGTAATAAACATATTTTGCTCAGATATAGTACTGGTACTTTTTAAGTATTCAGTTAAAGCACAGGTTCTTTTTTTACAAAACGTGAAATCCTTAAATAATCAATACTTAATTTACTGTACGTAGAGCATTAATTTCTAAAGAAGAGTACATAAAATTTATTCAAAGTTATTGTACACATACTTCAGATACATATGCCAATAGTAAAGAATTATGGTTGTTACAATCACTTAACATTTTACAGGAAACCATTTACTGAACTGACTCATGTGGATCCATACTTTTTACATAGAATTGAAAATTTAAGTGGCATTTCTGACCTCTTTAAAGTCTGTGGAATTTAAATCATCCCTATAATATTTATACATTCTGTCTTAGAGCATACTTTTCATTAGTATGCCTCACCATAACTAGTTCTTTCATTATTAATATACTGTATAGTTTATATGAAAAGGTAGCTATACAGAACAAAAAAATTACGCTATTATAATGGTATTACAAAAATCTGTGTGTCCTGTTCCAATCAAAATAATCCAAGTAATTATGGAAATAATGTAATTTACAATACCGTACTTATTTACATGCTGCCATTCTGTCATTATCAAAATGCATTGGCATCCTGAAGGTAAAAAAAATTAAAATATAGTATGGTCAACCTAAAAAACTACTTTCCCAGAGAAATATAATATCAGGGATTCATTGAGGGTGAAAATACAGACGCAACGACTGAAAAAAAGGAAGTTTGATGTTTATTCCAAAGAAGACCATGTTCTGTTCCATTTCAGTAATGTAAATTTGGCCTGGGCATATGTCACCATTAGTAAAAATATGTTACATGTCACAAAAGTATAATAAAGAAATGCTAATTTCAAGTTATTACTGGACCTGAAGAACAATTTGTTTGAGCACTATTTCTTGCAGTAAGAAGTGGCAGTAAAGGTATAGAAGATTTGTGTTTCTGTAGAATCATTGATTGACATTACAGCTTTCACTTTGCATCAGCATGTACAAATAAACAAAATTAATCAACAAAAAGCTTGAGGTCTATTTAGCACACTGGGAGAAAAAGGAAAAGTCATACTTTTTGGCAAAATTAAAATAACTGTCAGCATGCTTTACTTCACAGCAGGGGATGCAGCAGAATGAAGGTCAGAAAACATTCCACAGCCATACTTGCAAACAAGGGAATTCCACAGCAAAGATGAAACAGCTAGTAAGAGAATACGATCATAAATGGTTTCCTGTCACAACCACACTTCTTCACTATTGACTACTAGTCAGACACGTTCACTAGCACCATCAGTAGCTGAGACAATGCAGCTTTCTTCAGCTCCAGAGCTCTTTCCCACAACAAATCCAGATGTTTTTCCCAATGGACTCTGTAAAGTCACTGCTGTACTGGCAGCATTGAAGTAGCCACCAGGTTTTGGCTTTAAGTGTCTGTTGTTCATCTCCATATGAACGATCTTCATAAATTCAATCTGAGCAGCCAGCTTCTGAATCTCTTCCTGCGGAATGTGATTAAAAACTAAAAATCTTTCACAGTGTGCAAGGGAACAGAAACAGTAAATTTTTGAGTGGTATTTTTTACTGACTGATCCCCAAAACTGATCAATGAATTCAATAAAACATGAATATGTTTTCCTTTGTAGTAATAATCCTGGTACGACAGTTAGTACTCAAAACATGAGAACACATTATTAACTTATTTATGTGATGATTTAATTGGTCACTGAGTAATGAGAAGAAACAAATCTAGTACTGAAGAAGTATCTTGTCAATTTTACAGTTCGAAAATATGGTCTTATACAAGCCCAGAAGAAAATTCTTATCACAGTCTACTACATATCAAGATAAATGAAGTATAAATTTTCCAAAGAAAGCCAGTTTATTCCTGCCAATAACTAATTTTCATGTATCATAAAAAAATTCAGATTGACATGCAGGTGCAGCACATTTGCAAAGTAGAAAAATCTTATTAGCAGTACTATGCGTTTCACATGCATCATACATGAGTGTTTGTCCCATTAAAAGTATAATTTTTCAAACACACAATTCAAACTCGCACACTTCTGAGCAAACCACTTAATTGTGGCACCTGAACCAATTTTTAATTTTTGTTATTTGTATAGAACCATTGTATTTGGAAACGGTTTGAAAAGATGTAAGAACATTAAATGCAAGTTTAGTACTTTTCTGGATACCTATCAAATCCTTACTGTACAGATTAATTGCCACAGTGTGTATTTTATTTGATTTACTAGTCTAGTTTCACTTATTAGACAAAAGTATTCTTATATAATCATTGCCCTGCTCTGATTCTTAGAGGTTTAATACACTAGTTGCTACCATTGACTGATTGTGTGAATCTCCTGTTGATGATTGTTGCACATGGTACTTTAAACTTCTAGTATGTTAGCACTTGAGCAATGAATATCTGAGCAAGCTCAATCTGAGAAGTGAAACTAGCCAAATCTCTCAAGTATATGTGAAACAGAATTATGTGATTTATCTGTTCATTAATTATTGTTGTTGGCGGGATGTTCAACCCAATTCTTCCTACCTTTCATTACTGTGATCACCGTCCCCCATGCCTGAAGTTCCTAAATTTGTCATAACCATGTGTGAAATAACTGTTTTCTCATGATACGCTTATGGTTATCTGCACAAGTTATTCCCAATTCCTTGCCATATTTTTATATTACAATATATGTCTCTTTTTAATCAAATAATTCTGCATATACCCATTACAGCAAACAGTAAGCAAAACTTAAAAAAAATTAATATATACTTATAAAATGCAATAGGTGACATTAGCAAATAAGAAACAACTGGCTGTAAAATGCAGTGCAGAATCAATAATTCCATTTAACTGTATTACGTATGCTCAGTTACATACAGAAGCATGATTAAAGGTATAAGCAAGTAGGAAAAACAAGTTAATTACATGTTATAGTACACTGCCAATGAGTACATGCACTGATTTTTTCATGATGTAGGCCTAAAAAGTCTTACATGTCAAATCAAGAGACATCAAACAACTATCAGTCCTCAAAAGAAATATTTATGTAATCACTATTTGTGGACCTAAACTCTGCAGCTACAGTTAAGATCATTAATATTACACTCGAAAAAATTAGAATGTGAAATGTAATTCAGGTTCTAAGAGGTTCCCTGTATGGAATTTTAATTGAACATAAACTTAGTTATTGAAAACAGTTAAACAAAAAACTAAATAAAGCCTCATATTTTTAAAAAGGAGACTAAACTCTAAGCCAAAACTTATGTAAAACAATGCTTTTTCTTCTGCACTATAATCTTCAATGAATGTCTTTAGGAAATACAATCCACACACTTACATGGCAAGCTTCATTAATAAGAACACCAGCAGAACATCAAGAGTCAGTTTTTACTTACATTAGTCAGAGCTAATAGTTTAGTCAGTGCTAGCACACAGTTGCTGGTGGAAGGCAGAAGAAAACACTGACTTGTTCAGGCCTGTCTTCGGCCTACAAACACTTCACACATGCTGTCTTCTAGCCTTTGGAAACTTGATTTTTCTATAGTTTAATGTACTTAAATTATACAACAGTATGGCTTAGTACATCAGTCTATATGTCTCAGAAGTAAAAAAATTAAAATTAAATTACATGTATTTTTAATTTTTTTTATAATGTCTAGAAAATTGAATTTTTAATGAAGTTAGAGACAGCACTATGAAGGTCTATTAAGTGTGTAATTTTCAGATTTCTATCTGGTCCCCCCCCCCCCAAAAAAAAAAAATTAAAAAAAAAATTGCAGTTTTTAAATGTAAGCATTTCACCATTTATAAGTTACTCCATACAAGTACTTACACTATGTAACGTATTTTAAAAAAATGCAACGATAAAGCTTTGAAATTAATCCTACTTTAAAAAACTACTGTTTTGCCAGGTGAGCAGGCCTGGGGGTTGAAGTGGGTGCTGTGGTAGCTGTACCTACTCAAAAAATTGAGAGTTGGTTAGATACCTATTCTTCATTTGAAGGAATATTTATTTACATTGATTCGCGTGGGGGTGACCACTCCTGAGTCAGACCAGGTTGAGGAAAAGGGGGATATCACTTTTCCAATTTTCATGCTGTAAAAACTGTTCATGGCATACAGGATCACCCCACATCTTCTAGCAACTTTTTTTTTCCTTACATGTTTTCCATCGCTTATGTAAATCAAAACTACCTCATTTTCAATTTTATTGAGTTTTTAGTTTCATAATGCTTCTCACTCTATTTCAAAGAAAGCATACGGTTTAAAGATCTGATTTTCTGACACATGGTAGTAGTGCAGGTTAGCTTTCTAATAAAACATTAACCTTTTCTTAATTCATAACAGTCATTTTAAAATGACACTCTTTGTCAAGTACGTGGATGCAATTTATTCAAAAAGTTTGATAGCAGGTAGCTTACTGTTTGATGCATTTTAGAAGGAAGGAAGGAAGCTTGGAGTTTAACGTCCCATCGACATGCATTTTAGACATAGATTACAGTGAGTAAAACAGAACTAAAACTACAGAAAAGTTTTTGAAATGGTTGTCAGAATGAACCTTTCTCCTGCAATGAGTAATTTCATTTTAATATCCATTTCATCATCACTTGTTAGCCCCTTCCTCTCCCTCTACATCAATTTCCTTCATCTCCTGTGACTCCTCTTAAAACTATATTAATTTCATGTTAATATCCATCTCATCATCACTTGTTAGCCCCTTCCTCTCCCTACATCAATTTCCTTTACCTCCTCCGACTCCTCTTAAAACTATATCTAACCAAAAGCAATGTTTAATGTTATGTTTAAAATCTTGACCTAATGTTTTGAAATTTTCAACAACATTCTACTGGAATAGACACATTTTTATACATAATTTTTCAGTATATGTCATATATGAATTTATATAAATTTTATAATGGGAATCAGTGATACGAAAATCACAAAAGTAATATAAATGTAGATTTTACACAATATATTCAGGAAATATGTTCTGCCAAAATTGCAAAGCAATCAGTCAAGAACTTTCAGAGATTACTGGCTATAAACAAACCAACAGAATATTTTTATGTCTAGAGATTACTGCCAAGGGGGGAGGGATGTTAGAGGGGAGGAACTTTTGAACAGATGCCCACTCTTAAAAAATATGAATAGAATGGAAGGTGGTGCCTTCACCAGCACAAATGCAGTTGTTACTAACAATGTTTCCCTTTGCCTCTTTCTGCTGAAGAAGTGCCCATAGGTTGACACAGGAGGTTCAGATCAGAATCTGATCCTGAGGAGTGCGTGGGCTATTTTATGGCACGTCTGTGTGCTATCTGCAGTGCTAGATCTACAACATTCCCCAATTATGCTGCAAACTTTATGTTGCCAATCCGTGCCTCACCATTCAAAGTCCAACTCACTCCCCCTTTCAGTGTCCCTTTTTGATGGCATGCCACACTTGTCAGGAGCACACCAATTGGTCTTGAGGATCACTTGGTGCCACGTCTGCAAGTGTCATCCAGGGCAGACATCTTAACTTAAAGTTTCTTATGTGATAAAAATGCAAATAAAATTAGCTGATAGATGAAAGAATGAAGAATAATTGTTTAAATATGCAATACCTTTCCCCTCCCCTCCATTTTTTGGGATTCACTGAACTGGTAAATGCATAGGATGCACTGCCATTGATTATACTTTAAATTATACATGCATTACTGTAAAATTGCCAATTGTACCTAGCAGGCTGTCATGTTAGATGCATATGGAGCCTATTGCATGTTATTGCTTCTTGGGCTGTGTTCTGCTAATGCCAGAAACTAAGAAGTTAGAAGTGAATGATTATTGGTCTTAACTTTCTTTGCTTGAAACAACAATATTTCCTTGGATAATGTCCAGGGACCACTACTAACTGATTCTGCATTCATTACACTTCAGTGACAACCAGCCACACCACAAGATACTCTTTTGAAAATACGCCAGTGTAGTATAGACAAGAAAAAGTTCCAAGAGACTATAGTTCCATTTGAAAACTTAGTAATAGATGAAAGTCTGCTACTTTTCAAAGGAGGATTCTAATTTAAACAGTACATACTGATTAATAATAACTGTGTTGGTATTAAAATTTTAATTCTTAGTGACATACAACAAATTTACATTCTATATTACAACTACACAGGCACTCCCATGAATGCAGAATCCAGAAATTGTTACTGGGGAAAATCAAGTGATGTTGAGAGATTATTATTGCCATATCTCAAAAAAGTGATACTATTTATTTACACAACTGGTTGGAGCCCCATATACCAATGTCATTGGATCAGTGTGCAAAAACAGAGACCTTTGGTACTGTTGCATGATAATCTGAAAAAGAGGAGAATATTGCCCTGTGGAACACTATTACCACTGAAAAGGATGAACAATAAAATGTGTAGATACTTTCCAGAGTAAACATGTTTTTTTTTTTCTTTTTCTTTCTGTGACTGAGAAAAATAAATTCAGAAGGGGTCAGAATAAATTAAAACCATTCACATAGTGAGCAATAATAGGTCAATGGGCTCTTTTGATATGGCAGATATAATGTTAACTTTTATATACTTCTTCTGAAAGATACTGAAGTACTATAACAAAATAGTCTTACATTTGACTTGTGTGTTCTGAATGTGGGAGGAAAAAAAGAAAAAAAGGTTAAAGATGAGAGAAAATTCCATTTGTAACTAATCTACCAGTTACTGAATAAATTTCATGAAAAAACTGAGATACGATCATACAATGAAGTCTTCCACATCAGGAAATTTAGGAAACGTCTGGGATGAGATCCGTGCTCCACGCATAAGACTTCCCCCGAATGTTTCGCATTTGACTGTGGAAGGCATCCTCGGAAGTACATCAGTGAACTGCAAGTAGAGCTCGAGTGAGCAACATAGATACAGGCCATCCAGATGGTGCTACTGTCAATCATGTGCCATCACCTGATTTATAATTTCTCATATTGCCAACCTTCTCAATTGAAAATAGTCGATTCTCATTTTGTCACTGCAATGGTAGCATCACAATTTTATCCATTTTGGATCCTTCTGAAGCTGTTTACAATTTGTGGGACCCATTATGTCCATGATCTTTCCGTAATAAGATATTGTTGCAAATACTGAGGCAGGCATACGTCAGCTTCCACAACAGTCTGCTGACATAATAAGGATGGAATCAGGCAGAATTTTATGGACACGCAAACCACCCAACAGTAATCTGTCACATGCACAGAGAGAGAGATATATATATATATATATATATATATATATATATATATATATATATATATATATATATATGTTCTTTCTGTGGACAAGGGGAATGCTACAGTCATTATGAAGAGTGAGAATTATCATGGAAAGAAGATCATGGACATTTTGGATCCCACCAATTACAAACAGTTTCAGAAGGATCCGACATTGAAGATTTTAAAAATGACCAACTAATTGTTGACAGCATCTTCTTTTTCTTCTGACAACAAGAAGCTACTTTGTAAAACAGAAGCATACCTTCCTAGAACCTATGATTGCCTAAGGTGCACAAACTGCAGGTCCCTCTGAGGCCTATAGTGAGCACTATATGGTGTCCCAGCCATGATTTGGCAAGACACTTCACCTCATCTCATAACTACAACCTTATGTTGGTACAATGGGCAGTCACATTAAGAATTCATCACACTTTGTTGACATAATAAAGGTTTGATGATTCTGGTGAACAAAGCTCTCTCTTCTAAAGCGGATATTTCTCCTAATGATATTGTGGCTTTATTCAGACACTGCATCACCACATCTTACTTTCAATATAATAATGATTTTTATGAACAGATTAACAGAGTGGCTTTGGAAAGCCCTCTTAGTCCGGCTGTGGCTAATTTGTTTATGGAGACCTTTGAACAATGGACACTGCAGACTGCAAGAAATAGACCAGCCACATAGTATCACTATATAGACAATATCTTTGTTATATGGACACATGGTGTAGAGGAATTGGATGCCTTTGTGTTACATCTTAACAGCTTCAGTACAACAATTCAATTAACTGTGGAGGCAGAGAGTAACGAGCAAATAAACATTTTAGACGTGTCTGTAATCAAATGACAGGGTGGTACATTGGGCCACAGCGTGTATAGAAAAGACACACATAATGACCATTATCTGCATAAAGATTCTAACAATCACCCAAGGCAAAAAAGAGGTGTGATAAAAAAATTAGCAGAAAGGGCATACAAAATATGTGAACCAGTATAATTGAAAGATGAGATTAAACATCTGTGATTGCTGATCAAAAAGCCAGGCTTTTCTAACCAGGAAATACATCAAGCGCTTCACCCTAGGAAGACAATTAGGATCAATGAGGAATGTCACCAGCCCAAGTGTTGGTTTTTCTTCCATTTCTCAGCAACATCACAGATCGTACTAGGAAAGTGTTACAGAAATGTGATGTGGAAACTGTTTTAGAGCCACTACGAAAATAAAACAGTGTTTAAGACTGCCAAAGATATGTGACAGTCTTGCACTTGTGAACAGATTTACATTGGTACAACAAAGAGAAGTGTTAATACTAGCCTGAGTAAACATAAAGAGAACTACTGCCGAGTACATATTGATAAATCATCTATATCAGAACAACTTTTTTACACGGTGACCATGAAATAAAGTTTAACAAGACAAGTGTCATAGTAAAGCCATCACATTATTATGCATGTATGTATAGAGGCCATAGAGATTTTCGAACACCGAAATAATTTTAACAGGAAGGTGTTAAACTGAATAAAATTTGGATGTCAACATTGCAGTGACAAAAAACAGTTGATTATTTTCAATCAAGACTTTTGGCAATATCAGACACCATAGAGCAGGCAACGTCACGTGATTGACAGTGGTGCCTTCTGGATGACCTATGTATATATATGCTCACTCAAACTCTACTTTCGGTTTGCTGCTTCACCTCTGAGGAGGCCTTCTGCAGTTGAAGGTGGAAAGTCAGGGGAAAGTTTTACGCATCTAAGCCTGGAAGTTTGAAGTATTGAAACTGAAATCTCATTGACACAAAAATAAGAAAGCCATTTGAAATACATAAAAAAGACATTATCTATGGTTCCTCAAAGTAATAGGTCAAAAAAGAGACTGCCCAGAGATGTTGTGTATTCCTAAATATATTTTAATAGTTCCAATTCACTGTTTGTCTATTTAAGAATTTCCATTTTTTAACATAATTTTTCAAAGAAGGGGCAATTTTTAAGCCTTAATATTTGAAGACCTCTGTGTAAATAATGATAATCCTCAACTTTTTTATGTTTAATGTGTATGGCACTAACAATCATATCCAACAGAATTTTTCATTTTCAAGTAGTACATGAATTTGCAGAGAGATGGCAAATATAAATATTAAAAAATATTAAAACATGTAATATATACTATTTTTCAGTCATACAAGTCGTCATATCTAAAAAAAAAAAAGATTATTACAATTATTTTCCTCCGAGATCTTCAATTATATGATATTACTTACATACTATAGGTACTGTTTACAGAGTATAAATGGTGATAAGCTTTTGCTTAAGAATGGCAAATTTCAAAAAACAGATTTTTTTTTTTCATTTTTTGGTCTGCACTATAAGGGGGACAGATTTTTTGATCTGCAATTTCTTTGTTAGGGGATAGATGGATATCAGGAAAATATATACTTAACTGAACATTATGATACTGAACTTCAATATAAATTTCAACTTTCTATAACTGGAAGTTATTGGGGGAAAAGAAGGAGGGGGCGAATTGGAATAAAAACTGAAAAACTGATAATGGAAACTCCAGACTGGAAGTCAACAATATACGTTATAAGGTCAGTATGCAACTCATCCCAAGTATGTAAAAATGAACTGTTACAGGCACATAAAAAAGACAGACACATACAACACTTAAGCTATCTGCCATGGTCTTTTTCAGAATAAAAAACATTCACTCAATCACACAGGCACACTTCACAGTTATAAAACCATCATCTACAGCAGTCACAACATTCATGCAATCACACAGGCACACTTCACAGTCATACAACCATCATCTCCTGCCGATAGCTTAAATTTTGTACATGTGTGTCTTTTTTTTATATGCCTGTCGGAGCTCATTGTTACGTCTTTGTGATGAGTTGTAAACTGTCCTTATTTTATTGTTAGAACAAAAACGTGTGTGTCTTTTTTTTATATGCCTGTCGGAGCTCATTGTTACGTCTTTGTGATGAGTTGTAAACTGTCCTTATTTTATTGTTAGAACAAAAACTGACACACACAACATGTAAAAAGTGTGATGTTGTTTGTATGGTGTCATATTTTGAAAAAAATGACACAGTAAGAACCTATCAGGTTGTTACAGACAGTGTGTACATTTGAAGAAAAGGAAAGCAAAGAAAAATATTTAATTCAGCAAATAGGAAGTATCCATTAAAATGAGAAATGGTATTGAATGTAACAATACAAAATCAAAAACAGAAATCAGGTAGTAGGTAGTTCCTTATTGCAGGATTATTCTTTGTTATTATGAAGAATTGTTAATTATTGTTAATTATAAATGAACCTATAGGCATACTTTCATTGTTTAATTCAGTATCAGGCTATAAGGTACTATTTGGGTTTAGATTTTAATAATAAATTTTATTTATAATTATAGTAAGAAATCTCCAAGTTTTAGGTGTCTTAGCTGGGAACAGTTCCATTCAGTACAGAGACTGTGGCTTATTTACCATTGGAGACTTAGCGTTTTGAGTCAAGACCCCAGCAATCATATTAAATATTAGTTCTGTCCTAAGTGCATCTGCAACTTTCAGTGAGCTAACGTGTGGATTTGCTTGTCATTATAGGTGACACTATAGTTCCACTTAGTTGGAATATTGTGCACTTTACATGATAGTATCTTACACATTGAAGCAGTTGGTTTATCAGGAAAGCCTCAAACTGTATACCTTGCCTATGTGTATATTTTATTCTGCAGCAAATTCTTAAAAAAATTAATGGTCAGATTTTTTCTACATGTGTTTTTACTCTGTCCTTTTATAGGTATTGTATCATTTCAATTTATTTCCTACCTTATATCCCTGTATGTACCACATTAGAAAGAAATTGCCTATATACTAAAGGAAAATATTTCCTACTGTATGTTTTTGAGTGGAAAAATCTGCTGCACATTTTGACAGCAGAATCTGCTAATGCTGATCATTCATTTCAAGAAAGGAAAATGTTCTGTATTTCAATTTTAATGCTGTAACTAGTGTAGATATATCAACTAATACAGTCCTAACAGTCCAATTTTGTGTTAACCCTTTCGCGGCTGAAGGGGCGAGCGCCCTGGCTGCCCGCGTGGCTGATGGCGTGACACCAGCTGTGTGCCTGAGCGGCGGCGGCTGACCCGGCCCCACAGCCGTTGTGGGCTACGGCCGCTGCAGCTGCACGCTAGTCGCGCGATGCGGTGACCACACCACTGTCGCCAATAACACTGTTTATAAAATCAGTGTCTCACTGCTCTGCCACTGCAGTTGCAGTTTGTGATACGAAACAGCCTTTCAGATCTAAACGACACACTTATAAGATTATCCTCGACTGAGAACGAAAAGATTTAAGTAAATTCTAATACATTTTTTATTTGTTATTGAAAAAAACTATAACTTGCGATGTACATAACCAAAATATGTTACTACAATGTATTAAAATTTAATTAATATCGGTCGAGTATGTATCGCCACATTTGGTTCTAAAGTGAGTTGTTCGTACGGAAGACCTGCAAAACTCCGACAGTTCTAGTTATAATCGTAAATAAAAAATATTTATTGAAATTTATGTTATGCCATGTAGCATAATGGAGAATTAAACAAGAAAAATAATGATGTAATAATGAAATGGAAATAATAAATAAAAATATTGATAGGCCGACTGCTTAGTTTGAAATTAAAGCCTAAATTCGATTCGCTATACTAAATAATCCGATAATAGGGTCATTCCATGCCAAGTGGTCTAGAGGCTCCCACATGACCCTCATGGATTTTGATGAAATTTTGTATGAACATTCACACATGTTCTCAATGAACAGTGGTAAAGTTTCAGTTTCAAAAATTCAATACTTCCGGAGATACAGTCACTTGTTTAAGACCACAGCACAGCTTCCAATAGTGCGTCCTTGAATTTTCAGCAACTTTGAGATGATATATCTCTGGGAGTTTTTGCATGAAAGAAACAAAACTTGGCCATCTTATCCAACTTTTAGAGCTCTTTAAAGTAAAATATTAAGAACAGGATTTCTGGGCAATTTTCATATAGAAAATTTGGGGCAAACTTGGGCGAAAAAATTGCTGGTTAAAAAAAGTGCGAACTTTAGTTTTTTATATCTCCAGAAGTAATTGTGGGATGTACATGAAACTTTGCACACCACAACTCACCAACAGAAGGTCTTAGAATATAAAGTTTCATTCTCCTAATGCTTCCCATTATTTCACAAATCTAGGGTAAAGTTGACGATTTTTCAAAAAGTGCTAAAAATGGGTATTTTTAATCAAATTTTTCAAAAAAGTGTTTTCTCCAAACTCCTTTAAACTATGCTCATTAGAAAGAGCATATTCTAAACTATCTAGAAAAGTGGATTTGGTTTTGCAATGCAAGCATATAAGGCCCTAAAAAGTAGCATAATCCTAGAGGCGCACTGGAAGTTTGAACCCATTTTTCTGGCACTCAAATTATACCTAAAATCTTTTATTATGTCTAATAAATATTTGTTAATGCCTGGGATAAGTGAAATAAGAAGTCCTGATGAATAGGATGTAGCTAAAGTCCGAATAGTAAAAAAATAAAAATAGAAACAATGTTATTTCTTAACTGTCCCCCCATCCCACATCTCTCTCTCTCTCTCTCTCTCTCTCTCTCTCTCTCTCTCTCTCTCTCTCACACACACACACACACACACACACTCACAAAATTATAATTTAGAATGAATGTAAATTGTAAAATTTATTTGCACAATCATTATCTAATTATTATTAGCATTTTTAATGAACACCACCAGCTTACTGAAGGAAAATAAGTATATAAATGAGTTGTTGTGGTTTAACCACTGCTAGATTCATTTCACCTGAGGAAACCAGTATCTCCATCACCATAGGGGCTACGTTCGAGCATCAACAGCTATGTGTGAGTTTCTTTACACAGGTTTCCAAGCCTGATGAATGTCAACACAGACGAATTTACTGACAGAGCTGGAATAACTGCAATAATGTGATGTGATGGAACCCAGCATTTGTCACTCATTGGTGGTCAATACAATGAATCTGCTGGACCATGAGGGTGCATAAAGTTTATTAATGCACCCCTTTGCTCAGTGGAAGTCTCACAGATATTCCCAATCCAGCAAAAAGTTTCTTAGATTCATGCAACATATTGTCCAGGTTGGAGAGCAGACATTAATATGCCTTCTTTAGTTCTCTGACCCATTGTAGCTAGAAAAGATGATCAATCGTTTGAAACTCTGCTGGCCTGAATTATTGTTTCATCAATAGGTAAAAAGTGACGATTTTCTCTAGTGCCTGTTACAGTTTGTCCAAGTTTAAACCTCACTTCTTGTGACAATTCCCCCCCCCCCCCCATTTCATATTTACTGAGGAAAACAAATATGATTTGATTAATGTTTTCAGAGAAGAAATGAAACAGGTCTAGGTGAGTAAGTTTGAGCACTGGAGCCATCACTGAAATTATGCATGTGAGATATCTGTGTAAACTGTGCTTTTATATATATATTTGATGAGCTCCTTGACAAAAACGTTAACTGTACCTGTGTCATGCCACAAACAAGAACTGATAATGCAGAAACTTAAAGATTCCACTTTCTCATTTTGATGAAAGTAGATAACAAATGGATGAATTGTTGCTTTCCAGTGGAAGCTTTGCACAGCATCCTGAATAATAAAAGAATAATTTTCAAAAAAATCCATTAGGACAACAAGCTCTTTGTTTTTCAGGTAACATTTAAGGCCTTTAAGGTGCAGTTATTCCAGCTCCAACAGTAAATTTGTCTGTCTGACAATACACCATTCCTCTTGATATTCATCAGAAAATTACTGTAGCATAGGGTAAGGTGGTACAAATTCGATATAGGTACCATTCCGATCAACATAAGTTTTCAGTCTCGTATTGTTGCTAGCACTTGCCTTTGTGTGGCGTTGCAGTGTAGCAGGTTTCTACAGCTCCTCCTGTCTTTTTCAAGAATACAACACTCTGTGTTAAGGAGACATAAATTTTTTCCTGTAAAGATGTACTTGTAGCTACTTCGTCGAACATGCTCTTATAAATGTTCTAGTTTCCACGTGCTTGTAAACTCGTTATTGTGCAACGTTTGGTACAGTGAAGTATGCACTGGTGCCCGAAGGGAAAAAGTGCTTTTTATGTGGAAAAAGTCAGTGATTAAAATTGTACGAGGAAGTGATCATAATCATACCTAGTGTGGTACATTTTCTATCGATTTTTCTCAATTCTGTAACCTTTTTTTGTGTTCATACCAACATATGTAATTGTCTAATATTTGTGTTACATATTCATTAAACATTCAAGAACAAGTGCCATAGTTGAAATTATTTCTTTTCTCAATATGTTTGCAGTTACAATTACATTTGTCCGAAATGATTGAAATTGAACCACCATACCCTATCAAAAATTGAAATAGGTTAGAGGAAACTAAGCAAACTATGAGTGGCTTCTAATTTTACCCAGGACACTTCAATAATTTTATTATCAGGCTTGGGAACCTGTGCAAAGAAATGCTTATCACGCTTGGGATATCCTGTGGTAAAGGAACCCACCCGTGGCTGTTGTTGCCCCTGTGGGGTTGGGGATGCTGGTTTTCTCAGGTGAAATGAAACTAGCAGTGGTTAAACCATAGCAACTCATTTATACATTTCTTTTCCATCAGTAAGCTAGTGTTTGTTCATTAAACAGGCTACTAATAATTAGATAATGATTATGGAAATAAATTTTATGAATTAAATTCAGTTTTGTGTGTGTGTGTGTGTTTGTGTGTGTGCGTGTGTGTGTGTGAGAGAGAGAGAGAGAGAGAGAGAGAGAGAGAGAGAGAGAGAGAGAGAGAGAGAGAGAGAGAGAGATGTGGGATGGGGGGACAGTTAAGAAATAACATTGTTTCTATTTTTATTTTTTTACTATTCGGACTTTAGCTACATCCTATTCATCAGGACTTCTTATTTCACTTATCCCAGGCATTAACAAATATTTATTAGACATAATAAAAGATTTTAGGTATAATTTGAGTGCCAGAAAAATGGGTTCAAACTTCCAGTGCGCCTCTAGGATTATGCTACTTTTTAGGGCCTTATATGCTTGCATTGCAAAACCAAATCCACTTTTCTAGATAGTTTAGAATATGCTCTTTCTAATGAGCATAGTTTAAAGGAGTTTGGAGAAAACACTTTTTTGAAAAATTTGATTAAAAATACCCATTTTTAGCACTTTTTGAAAAATCGTCAACTTTACCCTAGATTTGTGAAATAATGGGAAGCATTAGGAGAATGAAACTTTATATTCTAAGACCTTCTGTTGGTGAGTTGTGGTGTGCAAAGTTTCATGTACATCCCACAATTACTTCTGGAGATATAAAAAACTAAAGTTCGCACTTTTTTTAACCAGCAATTTTTTCGCCCAAGTTTGCCCCAAATTTTCTATATGAAAATTGCTCAGAAATCCTGTTCTTAATATTTTACTTTAAAGAGCTCTAAAAGTTGGATAAGATGGCCAAGTTTTGTTTCTTTCATGCAAAAACTCCCAGAGATATATCATCTCAAAGTTGCTGAAAATTCAAGGACGCACTATTGGAAGCTGTGCTGTGGTCTTAAACAAGTGACTGTATCTCCGGAAGTATTGAATTTTTGAAACTGAAACTTTACCACTGTTCATTGAGAACATGTGTGAATCTTCATACAAAATTTCATCAAAATCCATGAGGGTCATGTGGGAACTTTTCTCGATATTAGACCACTTGGCACAGAATGGCCCAATAAGCATCTACATGCTTTCTGCTAGCGGATTTATTTTTCAGATGTTCCCGGAGTAGTAGAGACTGACTTAGTGGTTTCCCATCCTCATTTCTGACTGTCCTTCTAGCTGTCCTTTTTGGTGTCCATAGCATCTAGGTTTTAGATGTTTATGAATTAAACTTCTCCAGTAACTGACGGATTACTTCCAAGTAGAATTTCGCTAGTGACTTCTTCTGTTTATTTTGCATTTCAAAAATAGATTTTGCCCTGAGGATACTTGAGTCAGATAAATGAAAGAAAACTTTCTTGTACCAATTCACTGCTTTTCATATGAACTGTACAGAACTTAACATCATGTCAGTCTGACCAATCGTGCCAATTGACTAATTGTAACTAAGTACGTAACTGGGTTTCACTTTATTTTCTCCCATTTTATGATTCTTTTTTTCTCTCCTTTTTCTGGTTCATTTACAGTGGAAGGCATCCAGACTTATTTACTGTCCATCCCATACTTCAGTTGTATTTCGCTTTCTTCAGTTTATCAGGTATAAGTGGTAAATGTTTCTTGTTTTTACGCACTGTGCCAATAGTATTAATGCACTTCGCATGGTGCCATAATAAAAATTCAGGACTCGAATACCAATTGTCTAAATAAATGCTATGATCTTTGTTGAGGTACGGTAACAAACTGACAACGACCTCATCTGATTTGCCCCAGTCAGCATTTCTACTTCAGTAGCGGCACCAGTGTGGACAATATGATTCAGAATATAACTGGTCTGTACGCCACAATGCACAAAAATTTTAATCCCTAATCGGCTACGTTTGTTTGGATTAACTGTTTGAACCATAGCCTTCCTCTGAAAAGTAGCAACTTTCGTCACTTACTAAGTTTTCAAATGGGACTGCAGCCTCTCGGAATCTCTTTTTGGCATATTTTCACAAGAATATCTTGCGATGCGGACGAATTGTCACTCAAGCATAATAAACGTAGTATCGAGTGGCTGAGCGAGTTGAGGCGCTACGCTTCGATGCGCGGGGCCGTTCCCTGTCGGCGGTTCGAATCGTCTCTGTGGCATGGATGTTTGTGCTGTCTTTAGTATAAGTTAGTTTATAAGTACGGTAATTTGTAAGTTTAGGGACTGATGATCAAGCAGTTAAGTCCCATAAGCTTAACAAACATCTTTTGACCAATATTCATTCACTGCTAACTGTTTGGACCTTGGCGTAAGGAGGGAACAAGCTAAAAAGCAATAAAATTCTGGAGGGTCTATAGGTTTCCATCTTGTTAATCTGCTGGGCTCTGTAGTCATTTCTTCGGTAACAAATGTATACTTGTTCATAACTACAAATAGCTGAAGTACCAAAAAAAGATCTACATGGGTTGCTGATTCATCGAAATCTACCTTTAAACCACTAAAAGAGTTCACAAAATTGTGGAGATTCGTTGCAGGACGATTATCTGACGAGTCATACAATCTTTTTCGTGTCGAAATTTTATGTAACACATCATCTTCTTTTTCCTCTTAAGAAGAGGAATCTTCTTCGAGAGTTCTTCGTTGTGTTGAATAAATACCATTAGTTCCATACACATCCATCTCTGTAGTAGCACTATCGTCATCATCACTACTATTCATCATGATGTCCACTATTTCCTTGTTTGATAAACTACGTTCCGACAGTACAGTGAAAAGCTGTTCTCTCACCAAACAAAAAATACAAGATGGGCCCGATGGAGAGCTCGTGAGCAGGAAGACCCGGAAGTGAAAACTGTAGTGCTTACCGACATAACAAAGAAGACCTGTAAAACCGAGTCGCCATCGCTCTATTGTGCGCCCAGGCCCCGGGCGTACATGAATGCCCTTAGCCTTCTGGGCCTCCTGCCTTCCGGGCGTATATGTACGCCCGTAGCCGTCTGGGGCTTCTAACTGCCGGACATACATGTACGCCCATAGCCATGAAAGGGTTAATGGTATTCAAGTACTATTACATGTTGAAAGTACAGTCTATGACAAGATCCACATTTCATCAAACAAAAAAGGTCTTATTACTCAGTTAATGAAGTGAAAAGAAGTAGGCCTAATTTTCTAGAAATTGGCTGAAGAATGATGTGTATGTGTGTGGTTGCGTGTGCATTAGTGCATGCAAGCAAACATTCCCATGCATACACAAAAGACAACTAATATGTAAAATCATTTATGAAGATTTACTGCAAGTCTATTTTAAATAAGTCTTTCTAATATGATGCTGCAAAAGTAAGAAAAGACACAATGAGATCAGTTCCACAACTATTGCACAACAGAAAATGAATTTCAAATCTATTATAAAACAGAAGAAGCAAGAACAGTAAAACTTTATGTTCAGTTCGATGTGTAATATATCTTTTATGGTGTGGATGGTAATATATTTTATCCATTACTGATTATATTTTCTCACAGTTTTAGTTTCAGGATGATGATGGTATTTACAGGATTGTATTAGCTCTATCGACAATCTGATGTACAAATATTTATATTTATCTAATATTCAAATAGTAAAAATCATTCACAACAAAGTATTAAGAATCAGTCACAGAGACAGATAAAAATTATTCTTTTTTCAGCAGTAAGAAAATACTTTAAATTTCTTAAACCCCACATTAATTATTTTTTGTTAATGGTTGACTGTTAGCTTAGCAGTGAGCTATAAACATGAAGGATTTCTTTTACCAACGAACATTGTAGTGAGATTTAAGGCAGAGTAAGGATCACTGTTATTTTTGATTAGTTGCTGTAGGTAAGAAGTGCAGTAGATACAGTGAAGTTGTGAACACGCCTTTGTGACATGTGACTAACATTACTGTGCACATGCACTGGCACTCTGTGTAATCTTGTTCTTGTTAAAGCTACCTTCAGTTCCTCATTTTCCTGGTAAAGATCTGGAGTTTCTTCTGGCATCAGTCCAATACCATTAAGAGAAAAAGATGCTGTTACGCCCCGCGCACGTGCACGGTTGTCCCACTGGTCACCTTGTCCACGTAGCACACGTACAATCTATGTGAGGAAAAAATATAGCTTTAGTTCTGAAGCATAAAGTACACTGAAAAACACTATCTTCATGAAACATATGTATACTACAAAAAAAGGTGTTTTTTTATTTTTTAATGAAACAGTTGATGTCAGTAAATAATGTTGCTACATTCCTTTAATAGACAGAAAATTATGAAGAGCAAGCCACTGTGACCATTTATATATATATATGTACTGTATTTGTTTTAATGGGCAAAGCTTCCAGAGGCAATCTATAATAATTATTCTTTATTTGAGAGAATGACCATATGGGTTTAATGTAAACAATAAGATTAACATAAGAGTTGCCAGCGAGGAAGGCATAGGCAGGAATATATTAAGTAAAATAACAATATTTATTTAGTTACTGGTACCAAACCTAGACAACAACAAGTTGGTCAACATCGTAGACTACAAACCAGATATCTGGTCTTTCACACATATCAACAGGATTTGATTTAAGGGTACTGTCTGCCTAAAATACAACTCAGCAAACTGCATCTTAAAATTTACTGACACAAGAGAATGTTGTTAACAAGTTATTAACACATTCAAGGCTGGTGTAAGGAAGTTTCACAAAAATTGCAGCTTTCTGTCTATGAGTGCAATGACTGAGCTTATTGTCTCATTTTAAATAATGAAACCTCTTTTATCTATTCCAAAAATTAATATTGAAAATTAAAATTAGCATATTTTAATGACCATTTCCCAAAAGAAACCTTCTACATAATGATTCTTACGGATAATCAGCTTCTTCTTCTTCTTATTCTGAATCAGATTTATTTGTTTTCTCTTCCAGGGCACTGAAAACATTGCTGTCATCTAAATTTGCCATGTTGAAAATGTGCAGAGTGTGAGCACTCAGCAGATAGCAACACAGGTAGCAAACAAAAGCAGTTTTGGGTTCAACAAAGAGGGGAAATAGAAAGCCCTTTTGTTGTGTACAAATAGTTACTCAACTCATTATGTGGCAGCACAATATAGAGAACCTTCCTTCTTCATTTTACTGTATGTGGTTACCAACAGAGGAAAAATAGTGAAATGGCAGCTATAAATTTTTTGGCATTGCACGAGTCAGTGTCGGACACCATCTGCCTGACTAACTACAGCTGAATGCGTCTGGCTCAGGTGCCATCCATAATGTGTTAATATATATCACTGGCTATGTGTTTTGATATTTTGTGAAGGAAAACTCATTTACTCTTACTAAATTCTGTACTCCGTGACTAAGTGTTGCTATTGATTTGCCTCATGAAGCTTCAGTATCCCCTTACCAAGTGTACACAGCAAAGCTTCATATGAAGCAAAATAACTGTGCAAAGGAATTTGAGGCTTGTAATATTATATTTTATGAAATAACATTTTGTGTTTAATGGGGACAAAAAGATTACCCGGCCTGAATAATTTAAAGTCCAAGAACAAAGCATTGTGTATGCCCTAGTTACGAAGTGCGAGTGTTGCCAGCTATAGCAGTCTTTGGAGCTTCAGCTTGGTGTTGACATCATCAAATAAAAGCAATATAATAGTTAGGATACAGTTTATGTCAAGATCCATAGTGGCTTACCTCACATATCATTTACTTTAGAAACATTATTCGAGCATGTAGAAGCAATAGAGTTATAAGAACTCCACATGGATTTGCTACAACGAACCACTTCTTACATATAACATTCATAGAATATATGACATCAACTGCGATTGGGCAAAGCTGAAAATGTGTACCCAGCCGGGATTCGAACCCGGGTCTCCTGCTTTCTAGGCAGTTGCGCTGACCCCTACACCACTGGGGTCACAGTGATCACTGTGGGCAGGGCGAAGCTGGGAATTTGTATCTGACGGGTAGTCCTTGCAGGTGCGGTGATCACTGTGTCCCAGTGGTGTAGGGGTCAGAGCAACTGCCTAGAAAGCAGGAGACCCGGGTTCGAATCCCGGCTGGGTACACATTTTCAGCTTTGCCCAATCGCAGCTGATGTCATATATTCTATGAATGTTGAATAATAACAACTGCAGGATCAGAAGTGACGTCTGTTCTCTCGGAACAGACGCCACATGTATATATATAATATGCCGGTGACGGGCAATGATTCTATTGTTAGTGGGGAGGGGTGGGCAAAGTTTGAAGCCCTTACTCTTACGGGAATTAGTTCATAACTACGAGTTTGAGTACTGTGGGCAGGGCGAAGCTGGGAATTTGTATCTGATGGGAGGCGTGCTTAGGTAGTCCTTGCAGGTGCGGTGATCACTGTGTCCCCAGTGGTGTAGGGGTCAGCACAAGTGCCTAGAAAGCAGGAGACCCGGGTTCAAATCCCGGCTGGGTACATATTTTCAGCTTTGCCCAATCGCAGTTGATGTCACCCATATATTCTATGAATGTTGAATAATAACAACTGCAGGATCAGAAGTGACATCTGTTCTCTCGGAACAGACGCCACATGTATATATACTTCTTACATATGTTTCGTTGGCTGAGTGGATAGGCTGACAGTTTACACACACAAGGGTCATGAGTTTAAGTGCCACTGGAGTCAACTTTCTTTCTCTGTCTCTCTCTATCTCTCTCTCTCTTCCCCTCCCTTAGAACTTTGTAGGTAAAAAGTTTTAATATTACTTTGCTACAAAGTGTGCAATTATAGGTGTTTCTAGATTCCACATTCTTAATCATATCACATTTCGTAACAGCCTAAACTTTAAACAATGAGACAAATTATAGCTATAGTAAAAATGTTGAAAATCAGATCAGATGCCACCAAAGCCTTTCATTTTTAATTAATTTATTTATTTCTTTTCTTTCCTATTTTTTTATTGCAGTGCAAATGTTTCTGGCTTTAATTACACTTTGTTTTACTTTTTTCAGTATTCTCTTTAGTAAATAAATAATTGCAGTTTTTCAATTTGATACGTAAAAATAATCTTCCTTGGAAGATAATATTTATGTGACCATCCATAACAAAAATAAATATCTGACCTCTCATAAAAGTAAAAATAATCTTCCTTGGGGATTGACATTGGTATGATCTCTCATTAAAATAAAAATATTATAATGCAGGCTACATATATCTTCAGTATTTTTTCCACATCCATTGATACAAGAACAACAAGGTTACTTTGAGGCATATAATCTACAAATCTGAGGAGAAAGGCCTCATCCATGGTAATTATCTCCCATAAAAAATAAAGGAAATCCCACAAGGCATCCACAGTTCTTGGAGGAGGGTCTGGCCTATTATCCAACACAATCTTCTTGAGTCTAGCCCATACAATCTCCATGGGATTGCGATCAGGTGACTTTGGAGGCCATGGTAGGCATTGAGTAATATTCTCTCTCCTGTGGAACCAGCTCTGAATCCTATTGCTGGTGTGCAATAGATGATTATCATGTTGGTAAATGAGACATCTTTTGAGTTACCAAATGGAGTTCTGTTAGTTTCTGCTAAACACGAACCAAAAAAAGATAAAGATAAAGATAAAACAATAAAACTGAAAATTCATAAAATCAAGTCAAGATCTATGAATGTCCATAGCATCTGAACTGAACTTGTTCTGGATTCGTTCTAAGATTTATGCACCCATATAAGACGTCCAGCCCCAACATTTCACACTTATGCGTCCAATACTAACATGTGTAGCCATGAAGTGGGTGTCATATTGTTGCCTATATGTGTGATGGACAAGAACAGGACCTCTGTTTGTGGACTTAATTGTGAAATCATTGGTGAAAATGACTTTCCTCCAATTGATGTTTTCCCAGGACTCACAACTGCCACTCTGCCCAAGGCTTGATCATCATATAATGGTTTTTTAATGATAGCACAACGGGACTGATACCATAGTTGTTTAATCATTGAGAGCAGTTTTTGACGAGCCCAGGAAATGTGAAACTCTCCATTATCTTGGATGTTTGAGAAAGGGGCAGTCTGGGCCACTCTGACCATCATTTCCTCTTCAAGTAGAGATCATGGCCTTCTAGATACTGGATGTCTGCTTACCTCACCATTATCTCTGAATCATCTGATCCATCTCCTTGCTGTAGAAGCACCAACAATATAATGACATCCAGCATCAGCTTTCAAATTAAGGTTCATTTATGGCTACATTATGTCCTAATTACAAGGGGCCTCTACACTTTCAGAGGAAGTACCAATTGCAGGCACAGATGGCATAAGAAACCAGACAATAGTGGTATGCATTGCACTATAGATAGTGGGATTATGATAAAATGCAGTTGCATTATATTGATAGTTGTCATTATTTCTGTGCTATGAGAAAATGGCAAAAATTGTGTTGTCTTTTATCAGATGAGACCTCAGAAAAGTTAATACATTTATGGATTTTCAGAGAAAAACTCCAGTAAATGTCTACCAATGTTTGCACCTTCGAGTAAGTGATCAAACAACTATGCAAGTGCTAATCCAAGACCACTTTGAGTAACTGATCATTTTGATACCAGAAAAGATTCACAGTGTGTGAAGTTTTCAAGGATAATGGCTACAGCAAAAGATGAATATCTCAGGCAGTTTCACCCAGTCACATAATCATAAGACATTTGAAGAAGACTGCTTATTTACCGTTTTGTGGATCCATAACAGGGAAAATTAGCTGGCTCCAGAAAAGACATAAAATTGACACAATCTTCAACCCCAGCAAAGATATGAAAGATCTGGCAACTAACGAATCATATGAAAGATGATGTGGGTCTCAGAACACCAGGCATTTATAAAATTCCATGCGAGTGTGGGCAGTTTTATGTCAGCCAGACTATTCAAAGTATTGAACAGCAAAACAAAGAACCTAAAAGGTGCATTCCACTACAATATCCTGAAAAGTCAGCTGTGATGGAACATGCTTTGGAAAATGGACACCAAATTACTTTCGATGAGGCATCAATTATTAAAAGGACCAACAGCTTCTGCGGCAGCGTAATAAATAAGGCCATAGAGATCAACATTTCTGAGAACACCCTCAATAAGGATGGCAGCTTGCAGCTTAGTATGGCATGGGAAACTGTAATTGCAGAATTGAAGCACGCATGTCGAACATGCAACCAAAAAATTGCCATATATGGTCAAGGAACTGGGCACCAGTGAAGTCACTGGTGGCGGCACGGCTATATAAGCATGACAACAGCTTCATAATGATAACCATACACTTGACAATGGCAGAGGAGATATCTGTTGAAAGCTTATGGGCAGAAAACCTCATGACGTGTCTTGTAACCTGAGGAGATTTTATTACCCTTCTGTGTTCTTTCCACAAGTCAGTGGTAACAGTTATTCCCAGATATTTATTTGAATACATGCTATTTCCATTTGATTGATGTATATTGTAAAAGAAGTTTAGTGTATTCCTTTACATTCACAACAACATCTACATAATTACTCTGTAAATTACATTAAAGTGCATGACAGAGGGTTGATCAAACTGGTTTCATGATATTTGTCTACTGTTACATTCTCTAAGAGCAAGTGGGAAAAATGAACACCTAAATCTTTCAATTTTCATTCTAATTTCTTTTATTTTATTATGATGATTGTGTCTCCCTGTATAGATTGGTGCTAACAAAATATCTTCATATCTGGAGAAAAAATATGGTAAAAAAAAAATTCAAATAGATCTCATTGTGATGTATAACACCTTTCATGTAATGATTTCCACCCCATCTCAGGCGTTATTTCTTTGACATTCTCTCCCCAATATAGTGATAATACAAAATGAACTGTTCTTCTCTGCACTTTTTCCATATCCTTCATCAGCTCCACTTGTCGGAAATCCCAAAATGCTATCATATTCTAAATTAGGACGCACAAGTGTAGTATAGGCAGTTTCTTTAGTAGAAGTTTTGTGTCTTCTAAGTGTTCTGCCACTGAAGTGAAGCCTTTGGTTCCCTTTCCGTACCATATTTTCTATGTGGTCTTTCTAATTAAAGTTATCATATTTGTAATTCCTTGGCATGGAGTGGAATTTACAGCTTGTAGATATGACTGATTAACTGTGTAAATGAAGTGTAATGGATTTCTTTTAATGTTCATATGGATGACATCATACTTTTCATGATTTATGATCAATTGCCAATTTTTGCACCATACTGATATCTAAATTTTTTGAAATTACTTTTGATCTTTGGGGGAAGGCGGCATTACCTGTAAGCATAACCTTCTGTGGCCCTTGTCACTGTCAATAAATGTCTTTAGGGTATTAGACCACATCATCATTGTGTAAAGCCAACCGACGTTTTGCCCACTATTGCAAGTCGCCTCCTTCAGGTTATTCATCTAACTGATGCAGTCTAATACCCTAAAGAACTTTATTGAAAGGTAGCATATCCTGGAACAGTCTATGACAGCTGTTCAGATTGCCTCCAAAATTGTTTGTAAAGACAAGGAAGTTTTACTCAATGACTTTCCATCAATTACTATGTACAGGGTCCTTTCTGACAGGAAACTGAATCCAATTGCACAACTGTGATGCTATTCCATAGGCATGCTATTCGATTACAAGCTGTTTGTGAGGTACAGTATCGAAAGCCTTTGAGAAATCTACTACTCATGAACCACAGGCATTGCCGTGGTGGAGTGGCTTGCGTGCCTCAATGATGCAGATAGTCGTACCATAGGTGCAACGACAGTGGAGGGGTACCTCTGGAGAGGCCAGACAATGTGTGGTTCCTAAAGAGGGGCAGCAGCCTTTTCAGTAGTTACAGGGGCAACAGTCTGGATAATTGACTGAGCTCGCCTTGTAACATCAGCTAACATGGCTCTGCCATCCAGTTACTGTGAATGGCTGAAAGCAAGAGGAAACTACAGTTGTTACTTCTCCTGAGGACATGCAACTCTGTGGTATGACTATATGATGATGGCCGATGATGAGGATATCGAAAAAATGTATGAGGAGATAAAAGAAATCATTCAGAAAGTTAAGGGAGATGAAAACTTGGTTGTGATGGGGGACTGGAACTTGGTAGTAGAAAAGGGAAGAGAAGGAAATGTAGATAGATTAGATAAGGGAAATTCGATATACAAATAAAAATAAAAAAAATACATTAAACAGGTAAAATATGTAATGAATACAGCAGAAATGTGATTGTAGGAATGACAGCGATCAGAATAATTGCTAGATCAATAAAACATGCAGTAATTTAGCACTGTTGTGAGCAGACAGGACCATTAATTGTGATACCCATACAAGGCAACAGGAAACATAAGGAAACAAGAAAAAGAAGGAAAGAGTAAAGAAAGTTAGATGAGAAACAAAGTATAAACACAGGGTATGGGAAAGAAGAAGGGGCGTTTGGCAAAATTTTAACAATGGAAAATCTGATAGAAATATCAATAATGGAGGTCTACCCTCCTGATGTAGTCCACAAACAGATTTCCTGTGCCATATCCCCACACACCACCAATCCTCCACCCAACACCAGTAACCAGTCACAACGGAGTGTCCTTGTTACTCAATACCACCCCAGACTGGAACAACTTAATCACATCCTTCATCAGATCTTCGATTATCTGTCATCATGCCCTAAAATGAGAGACATCCAACCAAAGATCCTTCTGATCCCTCCTAATGTGGTGTTACGTCACCCACTGAACCTCCACAACATCCTAGTCCATCCCCATGCCACTCCCAACCCCAATTCCTTACCACAGGGAATACAGTTGGGACTGGGATAGAAATCTTTTCTGCAAGTATGTTACTGGAAAGGTTCAGATTTTTGACTGTTGTATCAGGGTTGATAACATCCATATGAGGAAAGAAAGAAAATTAAAGGATAATCTTTCTACCAGAAGAACCATTCATGATATGTCTGTCTCAAACTGGAATGGATATTTTGTTCCATCAGAAAATGGTACTTTGGATGAAGTGCTCATTCCATACAGGGGCAGGTGGAGCTTTAGGATGTGTAACCCAAATAAACCTGCCAAGTATGGGATCAAGGTTTCCATCCTGGTTTGTTCTAAAACTTATTATATCAAACATTTGGAAGTTTATACAAGTGCACAAGCACAAGGACCATACAAAGTCAGTAATAAGGCAGAACATGCTGTTTTGCATCTTGCAGTCCCAGTAAAAGTGTTTGGAAGAAATTTGACAATTGGTTTACCTCCTATCAAGTCATCAAAAACATAAAAAGGAAAGAATATTACTGTTATTGTATGTAAATAAAAGAAAAGAAAAAGTCCTAAAATTCTGTTTGAGTTTTTACCCAAAAAATCTAAAGAATCAAGTATTTTTGTATTTCAAGATGATGTCATATTACTTTCATTATTTTTGAAAAAGAGATAGATTGGCTGGCCAATACTTACCTTTTTGCTGTACGGCTGATAGTCACACACAGAAAGAAAAAAGGACGAAATAAAACAAGCTTTCAGAACTTGGTTCCTTCTTCAGGTAAGAGAGAAGGGAAGAAAAAAGGAGTGGGAAAGGAAGGGGAAGGTCATTCATGACCTAAGTCATGAGGATGGCGTTTGAGTACTGTGGAAGTCAGAGATACTGTATATTAGTACTGAGCCATGCCAAAGAGTGTATATGTGTTTGTGTGTGATTTTATTTGTTTCTCTCGACGAGCCGGTCCTTTTGGTAAGTCATCTCTTTTCTCTCTCTCTCTCTCTCTCTCTCTCTCTCTCTCTCTCTCTCTCTCTCTATATATATATATATATATATATATATATATATATATATATATATATAGAAAAGAGATGACTTACCAAAAGGACCGGCTCGTCGAGAGAAACAAATAAAATCACACACAAATAAAATCACACATCCTTTTGGTAAGTCATCTCTTTTCTATTTTTATATATATATATATATATATAGACACTGTCTAGGTGTGTTTGCGTTTCGATATGTCTGAGTGTGTGTGTATTTGTTTACCTTCCTTTTTTTCCCCTAAGGTAAGTCCTTCCACTCCTGGGATTGGAATGACTCCTTTTCCACTTCCTTAAAACCCATATCCTTCCCTTTTCCTCCCCTTTTTTCCTCTTTTTCCTGAAGAAGCTGCCAGTGGTGGCGAAAGCTTGTATGTGTGTTTGTGTGTGATTTTATTTGTTTCTCTCGACGAGCCGGTCCTTTTGGTAAGTCATCTCTTTTCTATTTTTATTTTTGTTTATCCCACCGGGAAAGTTTCCCTATATATATTTGTGGTCTGCACCCATGGTGAAGAAACCCTTCTTAACTTCCTTCAAGACCTTAACTCCTTCTCCAACCTAAAATTCACCTGTTCCTTCTCTAAAACTCAAACCACCTACCTTGATGTTGACCTTCACCTTGCCGAGTCCCACATCCACACCTCAGTCCATATTAAACACACAAAAAGCAACAGTACCTTCACTTTGTCAGCTGCCATCCCTTTCATGTTAAATGATCCCTTTCCTACAGCCTAGGCATATGTAGGAAACATATCTGCTCAAGCAACAAATCCCTCACCATCTCCAACAACAATCTATCCAATGCTTTCCTCTCCTGCAACTACCCTACAGACCTGGTCCACAAGCAGATCTCCCTAGCAGTCCATTCCTCCCCTTCCAGCAACAATGTTCTTAACCCCAGGCCACCAAGAAGCATCCCCTTAGTCACCCAGTACCAGCCTGGCCTGGAATTCCTCAACAAATTGCTCTGTCAGGGCTATGACTTGCTCAAGTCCAAAGTGTTCTTCCCACACCACCCAGAGTAGCCTTCCTCCGTCCTCCCAACATCCTCGTCCAACCTTAGAACATCCCAAAACCACCCTCCTAACCTCATGGTTCCTATCCCTGCAACCAATCCTGCTGCAAAACCTGTCCAATGCATCCTCCTACAACCACATACTTCAGCTGCACTACAGAAAAAACCTACCCTTTTCAAGGCAGTGCCACATGCGAGGCAACACATGTCATATATCAACTGACATGTGTCCACTGTGCAACCTTTTATGTTGGTATGACTACCAACAAATTGGTTGAGCAGATGAATGGTCACAGCCGGACTGTTAGCCTGGGGGACACCCAATATCCTGTGGTAGAGCATGCTGTCCAGCATGACTCCAGGAACCTTGGCACATGTGCACCACACGTGCCATTTGGATACTACCAACTAACACCAATCCCTCAGAGCTATGGAGATGCGAACTTGCCCTCCAACATATCCCATCCTCCCACCACATTCCTGGCCTAAATCTATGCTAACCGCTCCCCCTCCTCCATCCAAAACTCCCCCCTCCCTCTCCCTCTCCCTCTCCCTCTCCCTCTCCCTCTCCCTCTCCCTCTCCCTCTCCCTCTCCCTCTCCCTCTCCCTCTCCCTCTCTCTCTCTGTGTGTGTGTGTGTGTGTGTGTGTGTGTGTGTGTGTGTGTGTGTGTGTGTGTGTGTGTGTGTTTACCTATCCTTCCCCCCCCCCCCCGCCAAGGTAGGTCTTTCCTCTCCCGGGATTTGAATGACTTCTCACCTGCTCCTTTAAACCCACGTCCTTTCCTTTTCCCTCTCCTTTCTGATGAAGCAACCCAGGGTTGTGAAAGCTAAGCATTTGTGAGTTTGTGTGTGTGTGTGTTTTTATTTGTGTTTCTGCTTGTGTACCTGTGCTCTTTCACCTGGTAAGTAAACCTCATCTGTTTTTTATATATAGTTTTTATGCTAGGAATTTTTTCCTCTATAAAATGTTTAAATATTTATAATCAAATTCATCTGTTCAAGAAGATAGTGTTCATATTTCTTTTGACAGACGTTGCCTCATTGAATTTTTCTTCACATGGTAATCAACAGGCTATAATTCATGGATACTTGTTTCACTTCTAGTGGAGCATAATGGAAATTTTTCATTCCTGGTAACAATACAAATGTACGGCTGTTCACTTATTTACAATTATTTATAGACACGTGAGCAACACTATTTTGGAAAATATTCATCTGAAACACAACTAGCTGTTTACTAACAAAAAGTCAGAAGTGCTATCAAAAAGGGATCTCATATTGATATTCTATTTCTAGGTTTCCAGAAGACTTCGACTCTGTACCTCACAAAATGTTTTTAATCTAATTATTTAGTTATGGTACACTGATACAGATTAAAGATTTCCTGACAGAGAGAACACAATTCATAGTAACTGATGGAAAGGCATAGACTAAAACAAAGGTGATACATGGCATTCTCCAGGGCAGTTTTACAGGGAGCACACAATACAGTACATATTTTTCACCCATGGGTACAATACAAGTGTACAACTATCAAATAAACAATGTCCAGAGACATATTTTGTTTTGATATCTATTAAAGATATGAAACTGAAGTTGAGGCATTGAGTAAAAATTTATGCCATGGCCATGATTCGAACATGGGACATATTGCTTTCTAGGCAGATGCCAAAATCACTTTCTTTATTTTATTTGCCATATTTGACAACACTTTTCCAGAATAGGAATGAATTTTCAGCACAAAAATTGAGGCTCCAACTCATCAAACTCCTTGTCAATTAAAACAAGATGAAGCATATTTGAAAACAGCTTACAATATAGGAGGCTCCATGTAATCCTACTCCTTGTTGATTACAAGATGCCAAGATGAAGCATATCTGAAAACAGCTCACGGCAGTGTGGCATCTAACACTATTTCCAATGGGTCATGACCATATACTGTGAGCACAAGTATCTGGGTCAAACACACTCATTACCATGTAATGGATTTAATGCTTGACTAGCCACATAATGGTATTCTTCTTCATACTGGGATAATATGTACAGTCAGGACCCAAAAGTCTCTCACCCGAAAAAGTAGCCTCCATAGTATGGGGCAAAAATGCTAGTTGTTGACTTAGCCAGCTCTAATGTCCATGACTAGAGAAGATCAACCTATGGTGTAAGGTACCCAATTCATTGCAATGACTGCAATGGTCCGTCACATGGAGACCAATACGAAAAAGTTGAACATTGATAGGAATTACATCACTGACCACTTGATACCATGTGGACGCCATTACTATTGGAAATAAAGGAAGACTAATGTTTGACCATACAACCTTCCAATCCATTGCTGGTAATTGGGATTCCACAGAGGGAACACAAAGTGGAAGCGACCAATGGCATAACAACATTTTGATTGAATAATGCCATTTTGGAAGGAATGTCCCTTCTTATATAACTAACCTCAAGAAAAAATATCATAACATGCCTTCATTTATAATCCTACCAATATGTACAGAAGGTATTGAACTTGCTGGTCTGAGACAGTAAAAAAGGAGTGCTGTAAGTGATTGAGTGGCATGTAGATGTCTCAAAACAGTGTGACGAATGTATAATGTGGAAGCCTTGACCCAAATGTCAGGCAGACCCAAACCTTCCAACAGACGTGGCATGCCATAACCTCATAATGCACTCGATATATGGCATGTCACCAGATAAATCTGCCAGATAAACTTTGTAATTTGTGTGACATCATCACAGGAAGGGGAAAAATGTGTGAAACAACATAAGCTTTGCTCAACACATAGGTTTCCAGGACACGAACCTTGTGAAGGAGGGAGAGACAGCAGTGTTTGTGTTCCTTGACTGCTCCCTGAATCTCACCTGTGATGGATTTTCAATTGATTGCAGCTACCTTCAATGGACACTTATCAATTATAATGCATAACGATTGGTGGTTGGTTACCGCTGATGCCCAAGGACTCTCAACTGCCCAAAATCCTTGAAGTTTCAGTAAGTGACATTTGTGTTCATTAACATGTGTACTTGTAAGATGACAGAAGGCATCCAACACTTCTTTAAGCACCAGTATGTCATCAGGAGTGCGAAAAAGCACTATAACATTGTCTACATACATCTGGACTGTAAATGTTCCTCCCAGCAGCCACTAGCCACTCAGTTGAGAAGCTATAGTTCCCAATAACGGTTCCATAAAAAGCATGAATAGTGACATAGATAAGGGACTCCCTTGCAAAATGCCCTGACAGACCTCTATGGAGGGAGTAAGAAGATCAGTCACGTCAATAGATTCCTGAGAACCAGTAATTAAAAAGATAAATATTTGATGCACATAATCCTTAAACCCAACACCCATTAACACTTGCATTAAAAATACATGATTAATGTGGTTGAACACCTCATGAAGATCAATAAAGACTAAAGTGCCTGTCACAGGGATGGTGGAAGCAATCAAAATAAGATTCCAACATTCAGCAATGGTCTCGAAAGAGTACTACCCAGAATACAACTTTGATGGCTCACAATGCTGTCAGGCAGCAAGGTTGATAGTCGACTATTTACTGCTCATGCTACTATTTTATAATCATAATTAATGAGTTGGTATCCCTCACTTAAACAATGTTTGGTTACCACTGATTTTTCCGCTTGGCCAGCCATGTGCGTCATTGATGTTCCACACATCTGTCCTCTACAGTTTAGCATGTTTGTCCGATGTAAGACTTCCGCAGCTGCAGGGAATCATAGATACCTGGTTTCCTTAGACCAAAGTCATTCTTCATGGCCATGGTGGAGTAGCCGAGCGGACTCAGGTGCCTCGCTGCAGAGTGCACGGTTGCTCGCCATCGGAGGTTCGAGTCCTCCCTGGAGTGTGTGTGTGTGTGTGTGTGTGTGTGTGTGTGTGTGTGTGTGTGTTGTCCTTAGGTTAGTTCACCTTAGTTTAAGTACTTTGTAAGCTTTTTGCGGATGATGCTGTAGTATATAGAGAGTTTGTAACAATGGAAAATTGTATTGAGGTGCAGGAGGATCTGCATTGAATTGACGCACGGTGCATGGAATGGTAATTAAATCTCAATGTAGACAAGTGTAATGTGCTGTGAATACACAGAAAGAAAGATCCTTTATCATTTAGCTACACTATAGCAGGTGAGCAACTTGAAACAGTTAATTCCATAAATTATCTGGGAGTAGTCATTAGGAGGGATTTAAAATAGAACGACCATATAAAATCAATCATCAGTAAAGCAGATGCCAATTTAGATTCATTGGGAGAATTGTCAGGAAATGCAGTCCAAAAACAAAGGAAGTAGGTTACAGTACACTTGTTCGCCCACAGCTTGAATACTGCTCACCGGTGTGGGATCCATACCAGGTGGGATTGATAGAGGAAGTGGAGAAGATCCGACGGAGAGCAGCGCGCTTCGTTACAGGATCATTTGGTAATCGTGAAAGCATTATGGAGATTATCGCTAAACTCCAGTGAAAGACTCTGCAGGAGAGATGCTCTGTCACTCGGTACGGTCTTTTGTCGAAGTTTCGAAAACATACCTTTACTGAAGAGTCCAGCAGTATATTGTTCCCTCCTACGTATATCTCTCGAAGAGATCATGAGGATAAAATCAGAGAGATTAGAGCCCAGACAGGCATACCGACAACCCTTCTTTCCGCGAACAATACACGACTGGAATAGGAGGGAAAATCGATAGTGGTACTCAAGGTACCCTCCGCCACACACCATCAGGTGGCTTGTGGAGTATGGTTGTAGATGTAGATGATGGAAATCTCAAAACTCACAGTAACAGTCATGTCAATGGAGAAGAGTGGAAAACTGACTCCACACTCATATCAACATCAACAGAAGCAGTCATGGCATCCCTCATAATAATAGAATCACAATGTACACCATTCAACAATCTATTACTGCAAGAAGAAGCACCCTCCATCGGTGCTGTCTCTTTTCCACAGGACATAGAGGAGTGTCTTTAAAACTTGCACTGTCCTAAGTCAATGTTTAATTTGTAACAATTGATCCGGCACCCTCACAGGTGCAGAGACCACACCTGAGCGAACTGGTAATGATGGAAAGTTGTGAGACGTTGTGGATAATGTGCCCATTGCATTTCCTGAATCTACAGACAGATGACGATGACACTAACTCTGCTAATGTTAATGAATGTTTTTGATAAGCAGACTTTAAGACCATAAGTGTCTAGTACTTGGGCTATATTGCTGTCCAAGCTCTAGTATAAAAGATTTCTTAATAGAACTTGAAGTAATACTTGACAAAGGTATTAAGGAATTCCCATACTTAGTAGTAGCAGGTGACTCTAATATAAATACATATACAGAACAGTGATACAAAATATTTTCATGATGTTGTAAATTCATTTAATATGAAGATGCATGTAAACAGCCCAACAAGAAGAACTAAATCCTCACAGTCACTAATACATCATATTTGTACAAATATACCTTTAAATAAATTGAAAGTCCAAGTGATAAACACAGTCTTGTCGGATCATGGTCAGTTAATCGAAATACAAAGCAAGAAACCCAAAGCTGGAAAAATAGTTGTAGATAAAAGGCTAACAAATACTGGAAATCTCAACATATTAGAGGTATTACTTAGATCAGAAGACTGGAAAGCTGTATATGAAAATGATGGGGAACAAAGCTGGGAAACTTTCACTTCAACCTTAAGTAACTATATAAATGTAGCTTGTCCAAAGGTCCATAAAAAGATAAATCCAAGACATAATAAGAAATGGATCACCTCAGAGGTCATGAATACCAAAAATTTAAAAGAGTTTTATGAACAATGTAAGAAATGTAACAGTCAAGCAGACAATGAAATGTACAGAGAGAAGAAGAAAGAATATAGCAAATTGATAAGGCAAGCAACATCTAGATACAGTATTACAAACAAGAAATTGAAATGTCATCAAATATCTCCAAGACAGCCTTATCAAACTTAAATACAAATAGGGGTGAAACAAGAAAGGCAGGAAGTGGGAACATAGTACTTACCACACAAGGAAAAGAACTGATCAATCCACATGAAATGTGTTCCACTTTAAATCAACACTATGTAGAGATAGTACAAAAACTAATGAAACAAAATTCAGCATTGGCCAAAAAGAGTACAGGCTCACCAGAAATAACCAAATGCTTATTCCTTTTCCCAACAGATGAAACATAAATCATGAATATAATTAGATCACTAAAAAACAAAGAAATAGAGGGCCTAGATGGAATATCTGCAAAAATTAAACACTGTTCACAGTATCTGATAAAGCCTTTGACATTACTAGTAAACTTGGCAATGGAGAAGGGCCATTTCCCAACATGCCTGAAAAAGAGTAAAGTGGTGCCGATCTATAAAGGTGGTGACGAAGGTGATCCTGGAAACTATAGACCAATAACGATTATACCAACCTTATCAAAAATTGTTGAAACAGCTATTAAAAACAGAATTATAAAATTAACAGAAGAACAAAATATCCTGGATGAAGCACAACATGGATTTAGGAAAGGAAAATCGGCCAAAACAGCAGTAGCAAGTTTCACGACACACATATACAGAGCATTAGAAGAACAAAAGAAAGTATGCAGTGTTTTCCTGGATCTATCTAAAGCTTTTGACTGTGTATGACACTCCACTCTTGTATATAAACTGCACAGATATGGTATCAGGGGAAATGCAGCCAATCTAATAAAATCATTCATAGAAAACAGACAACAAAATGTAGAAATAAAACATACGACAAACAATATGATGGAAACAGTTCACTCTGACTTCCAAGTAGTGAAGTATGGGGTAACACAAGACTCGGTGCTCAGTCCACTACTATTTATACTGTATGTGAATGATATGTCATTGCCGGTAAAAGAAAACGTAATCATACATGCAGACAACACATCCCTCATTGTATGTTGCACCTCTGTGTCTGATTTAGAAAAACAAACAATCCTGGACATGGAAAGGGCAAATGAATATTTAACTGAAAACAACCTATTTATAAATCAAAAGATAACAACATTCATGAAATAGGCAGATTCATAACCTGGGAAAACCATATAGAAAAGATCTGCTTAATAATTAGCAGCAGTATATTCTTAATGAAGAAAATGTCACATACAGTTGATGCAGATACTTTAATAAAAATGTACTATGGACTCATTCACCCAAATTTGTTGTATGGCAAAATAATATGGGGAAGAGCACCTAATGTGTATATAAATAAACAGTTGAAGCTGAAAAAAAAAAAAAATCAGATGTACTGGCAGACTATCACCAAGAGAGTCCTGTAAAAACAAATTCAAAGAATATTACTCTAAACGGTGATTAAAGGATGAATGAACAAATAAATAAATTCTCAACAAGTGGGGCTGATGAAGTATATAGAAAAAGTGCAGAGAAGAGCAGCTCAGTTAATATTATCATAATATAGGGGAGAGAGTGTCAAAGAAATAATTCATGAGATGGTGTGGAAATCATTACAACAAAGGTGTTATTTGTTACAGGGAGATCTATTTGCAAAATTTACTCACCAATTTTCTCCTCCAGATATGAAGATTTTTGTTAAGCACCCAACTACATAGGGAGACATGATCATCACATAAAATAAGAGAAATAAGATTGAAAATGGAAAGATTTAGGTGTTCACTTTTCCCCCTTGCTATTAGAGAATGAAACAGTAGGTACATATCATAAAAGCAAGTTAATGAACCCTCTATCATGCACTTAAATGTGAATTGCAGAGTAATTATGTAGATGTTGTAGATGTACAGGAATACACTAAACCTCATTTAGAAGATACATCAAGCAAATGAAAAGACCATAAATTCAACTAAATATCTAAGAATATCTATTACTACAGACTTGTGGAAAGATCACTTAGAAGATGTTGTGGGTGAACAAATGACTATGTTTTATTGGCATAACACATAGAAGATGCGAGAGAACCCAAGAGACTGCCTACACTCTGCCTGTAGGACTCTCCAGCAGGCACTTAAATTGTGAGTTGCAGAGTAATCATGCAGGTGTAGTTGTAGAATCTACAATAAGAATATAAATGTTGATTCCAACAAAGATGTATATTTTCTATTGAGAGGGACTTTAACCGTAAAAATGACTTCTTTTGTATAAAAATAGAGAACTTCTGATACAGTACTGTTGTTTGCCACTGTGAATCTTTTCTGGTGTCAAAATGACCAGTTATTCAATATAGTCATCAACAGCTCATTGGCTTAGCACTTGCACAGTTGTTTGATTGCTTACTGGAAGGTACAAAAATTTGGTGTATCATTGGTAGACTTTTGCTGGAGTTTTTCTCTGAAAACCCATAATTGTAATAACTATCCTTAGGTATCAGACGATAAAAGATAGTACAAATGTTGTCATTTTCTCCTAGAACAGAAATAATGATAACTATGAGTAGGATGCAACTACACTGTATCATAAACCAGCCTATACTACAATGCATACCACTAATGTCTGTCTTTTTATGCCATCTGTGGATGCAATTGGAACTTACTATGAAAAGGAAGATGGTCATTGTAATTAGACATGTTGTAACAATAAGTGAACCTTTATTGTCATCATCTAAATGAAACATTATTTATACATTTTACTGCAGTAAATTGGATATCAAAGTTAATAATAATACTAATTTAAAGTGGCATAGTGGTCTGGGGCATGTGTGTTATTTACATACCACCATATCAACTTGCAAATACCTACCATGTAATTCAACTGGGGAAAGGGGTCTTCAGTTTAACATGGAACTAAACTGTGTGGTGTTTATGCTGACTCCTTGCATCACTGAGAGGTGGTTAGTTTACTACATTACTGGTAAGAACATGATCTGAGTGGGTATCAAAAACTTGAAGCCTCTGTGTTTCCCATTTATTACTGTATCATTAGACAACCAGCCTTAACAAAAGAAAAGTGTAGTCAAGAAGGAGAGACTTTCAGTGAGAACTTCACTTTAGGAATTATTTTTCTCAGAGAAATTTTTAGATGTATCGATCTGAAGGTAATTTAAAATAATGATACTTCTATATCTGTATACATACTTTACAGTCACTGTGAAGTGAATGATGAGAACTTATCATGGTACCAAATCTTTGGATTTCATCATACTTGTGTATGGAGTATGTGAAAAATTCCTAGTTGGATGCCTCTGTGCGGAGCAGTATTGTAAATTGTGGTACACAAATACAAGCTTTGTCATCAGATTACACTTTGATACTGAAGTGAAGTTGCCATGTTATTTAAAAATAACCAGCTATTTGAATAATGACTCAGTTATGACTAATATTGCATTCTTAAAGTACAGCTTTTCTGTCTCTTGTGAAACTGACAATCTTTCCACCACTTTGAAATCTATAACTAATAAGAGATTTGTGCAAATGTGCAGCCATTTTCAAATCATACCTCATTACAGATATCTGGTTCTCTGAAAAATTATGGGGTTAACAGATAATAATTTACATCAGAAATAGCAAGGGTTAGAAACGACTTTCATGCCGTATACAACTACTGGAATTACTTCTATTTCTGTAGTTGAGTGTTCATCCAAGATGAAACACTCCATTCAACCAACCAAGAAAACTCCAATACAGAAACAAGTATTGTTTCATATCCCACATAATCAAACTTTTGGTGCAAAACTTTGGTGTTGGTACTGCAACAAACACTGAAGCAACAAATATTTATGTTCCTTATTGCCTTGACACGTGGCTTTCAATATGTCAAGGGAGGAAATTATGATTTGTATTTTTGTTTTCTGGAATTATCATTTTTGGGTGATGAAGCTGATTTATTTCACAAAGAAGCTCAATGATGAAGTAACTGTGCATTTTAAAGAGGCCTCAATGGACAACTTGTTATTCTTGCAACCATTCCTGTTGCATTTACTTGATAATGGTCTTTGTCGTTAATAATAAACCAATTGTATGAATATTTTGTTTACAGAAGCACATCATATAAATTTCAGCAATTATATGTGCTGCTATTTTTAGGTGGTTCCTGATGATTACTGTGCTTCTCCATTCGGTGTTCTATATATGTTTGCCATTACCCCCTCCACCACCTCTCTCCCGCCGCTTTCTATGCAGCTACTGCTGGTACTGGTTGGGAGAGCGACACCCAGGTCTCAATTCTGGCTTCTAGTCTCCATGTTGCTGTAATTGGAAGCAGACCTTGATCTCCAGGAATGATTCTTCCTCTCGAGGCTCAGTGCAGGATTTTCAAGCCTGACTAAGTTAAAGGTTGCTATCTTTATTAATCAGACCATCCTGCAATGTGATTTTGATGGCCTCTTTCATAACTAAATCTAAAAAAAGAGGACAATTCCATATGTATTTTTGAGTTCTTGTATTCCATGAAATCACCAATATTTTTACACTCATCAGCCCAGCATTCCTAGTGGTCTGGCATAGGTGTCTGTGATGCATGTGTTCATGGCACCTCATTTCTACTGTGCAGACTGCTTCCCCGATGTATGATTTGCAGCACTGGCAGGGGAATTTGGTAGATGCCTGGTATGTGGAAGCCTAGATTGTATTTCACTTAGCCTAAGAGAGTCAATGTTTTTGTGGGACGTAAAATATACATTTCATATTAATAATTCCAGAATCCTACTGATTTTTCTCAAAGTATTCCTGACAAACCAGATTCATGCCAATAATCTGCATTCTTCTTTTTCTTCTTCTTGTTCCCTTGGTGATGTCTATTTGAATGAATTTCTTATCTGTTTGTTGCTCTTTGGAATGTTGTCTTGAGGTGTTGTGCTCTGCTTGATGGCTGTCTTGGTTGCAGATCGATCATGCCCTATGGACAAGACCACACAGAAGACCTTTGTACTGGGAGCTGTGGTGGCAACTGTAGGTATTCAGATTCAGATCACTGTATTTAGGTTTCTTGTACACACTATGTCCGAGCTTGTTGTGGAATTTCTGATTCACCAGGTAGTCAAGAAATGGAATGGCTTCAATCTGCTCCACCTCTACCGTGAACTGAATGATAGGGTGCAGTACATTGATATGTTCAAGAAATTTGTTTAGCCTGTACTGTTCATGTGGCAAAACAACATCCATGTATCTGAAAGAGCAAGATGGTTTTAATTGGGCTTGTTCCAGGGCATTCTCCTTGAAATTATCCATAAAGAAATTCGCCACAACCAATGAAAGTGGGTTCCCCATGGCAATATCATCCACCTGTATATAATAATTTCTGTTGAATGCTGAGGTAAGCAAAAAACATGAAGAGCAGGAGGTCAATGCCCACACCCAACGACAGGAGCATGGAGACTGCAGGCCAGAGTTGTGACCCAGGTGCCACTTCTCCTTCCACTACCAGCAGCCACTGAATTGATAGCAGCAGGAGAGGAGTGGTGGAGGGGATAATGATGAACATAAATAGGATGTTGACAGGAGCAGGACAGCATTCATTAGGTACCACCTGAAGATGGCAGTGTGTATGACTGCCAAAACATTGTGGAGGAATTATGATGCAACCTGGTTGGATATCCAAGAACTGTTTATCATTGAAATACGAAGTATGGCAGCCAGAGGTGATGGTTGTATGACGGTGTTGTGTGCCTGTGTGATTGTGTTAGTGTTCTATTTTCTGAAGAAGGCCTTGGCCGATAGCTGAAAGTGTTGTATGTGTGTGTCTTTTGTATGTGCCTGTCACAGGTCGTCGCCATGTCTTTGCGGTGAGTTGTAAACTATCCTTACTATATTATTAATTCCAACATAGACTTTCCATTATTATATAATGTATTTCAATTTATTCTAACAATGGAAAACCTGATTGGAATGTCAATAACGGAGGATAGATAACAACTCACTGTAAATATGCTTGCTGAGCTGCTGACAGGCACAAAAAATAGACAATCACATTCATATCACTTAAATTTTTGGACACGGCCTTCATTAGAAAAAATGAACCATATCCTTCATCAGGGTTTTTGATTATCTGTCATCATGCCCTGAAATGAGAGACATCCAACCCAAGATCCTTCCGACTCCTCCTAAAGTGGTGTTCCGTCGCCCATGCATCCTCCACAACATCCAAGTCCATCCCTATGCCACTCTCAACCCCAACCCCTTACCACAGGGATCATATCCCTGTGGAACATCCTGATGCAAAACCTGCCCCATCCACTCAACCAGCACTCCCTATTCTAGTCTCATCACAGGCTTATCTTACCCCACCAGTGGTTGGGCCACCTATGAAAACAGCCATGTGATATACCAACTCCACTGCAATCATTGCACAGTGTTTTATATTGGTATGACAACAATACAGCTGTCTGTCGGAATGAATGGCCACTGCCAAACAGTGACAAAAAACAAGATAGACCACCCTGTGGCACAACATGCAGCTGAGCATAGCACTCTGGATTTCAATGGCTGCTTCACTACCCGAGCCATCTGGATCCTCACCTCCACCACCAGCTCATCTGAACTGCGCAGATGGGAGTTGCCCCATCAACACATTCTATGGTCCTGCAACCATCCTGGCCTCAACCTACATCTACATAGATACTCTGCAAATCACATGCAAGTGCCTGGCAGAGTGTTCATTAACCACTTTCATAACTTTTCTCTACTGTTCCATTCTCTAATAACGCACGGGAAGAAAGAACACCTAAATCGTTCCGTTTTCGATCTGATTTCTCTTATTTTACTGGGATGGTCATGTCTCCCTAAGTAGGTGGGTGCTAGCAAAATATTTTCACATTCATAAGTAAAAGTCGGTGATTGAAACTTCGCAAACCTAAGATAACTTCCCATCCCTGCACCCTATACTAACATCTCACTCCCTCCTCTTTCTTCCCCACCCATTATCCTGCATCCATATCTTCCTTGCAACTGTATACTACCACTTACAATATCCCCCTAATTTAGTACTTTTATTTTTACTTACTTTTTATTATTCCTTCCTATCTTTTCCAACTTTATTTTTTTCCTTTTTTTTCCCGACTTTACTTTTTCCTTTTTTCCCCCAATTTTATTTTTATTTTTATTCCCCCCTTTTCCCAACTTTATTTCTCCTTTTTCCTATTTTATTTTTTATTACTATTCTTATCATTTCAAATCCCCCCACTCCTATACATCTCCCTTTTATCCTTTTTCCATCCCTTTCCTACACTGTATTCATTGCCGCAATTCAAATTCCCATCTATAAAATCCATCATGCAACTCTGAACTTTCCATCTCCACCTATACCCAGAATCCTTCCCCCTCCACTCACCACCTCACTCACAGTCTAGCTTGTGTTGCTGGAGTGGTCGGACATGATAGTTGTGTGTGTATAGTTGTCTACATGATTGCATGAATATATGTGTTTCTTTTTCTGACGAAGGCCATTGCCGAAAATTTAAGTTGTGTGAATGTGATTATCTATTTTCATCTCTATCAGCAGCTCAGTGAGCCTCTTTATGGTCAGTTGTTAACTATCTTCCAGTATTCATATTTACTATACATAGCTCACACAGAAATAATACCCTGTGTTTATGTCACAAACTTTTGCTGCTCTTGTTTTCTAATTACAGTTCTGTGTTAACAATCAGTTTTACATTTTACATCTAGCCCCCAAAACCCATATCTGTCACAGTTTTACATGTGTTGTTGCACTGTGTTAAAAAAGTAAATGATATTCAAAGCTATGTTGTTTCTTTGCTCATCTATTTTTATGTTGTACATGAAACTGCTTACTTTTTCTATATTAGTAGAAAGAAGGTTGACCACTCCTGTCCAAGTTAAAATTACTGGTAAAGCTATTGTTCCACATAGATGAGAATCACTTTGTGAGTAACTCACAGATATCTTGTCTTCAATTAAGAGTGAAATAAAATTTAGCAAATGTGGAACAATATACAGTGTAATGTTTAAATTTTGTCTTTTGATGAATGAAGTATAGGCCAAGTAATTTTGGAATTAAAGAATAAAAAAGTAGCCAGAAACACTTTTCCTTTATAGTAGTCTGACCCTTAGAGGAATTTATTTTTGCCCTGGATGCACATATATCCTTTGAGTTTCTATCCAATAATCACTCAAAACAATCAAGAATACTCTTCCAGGTTCATATTTTGTGTGTATTCTTTATATCTCAAATATGCTCAACTGATTTTATCCATGCTTGTAAATGGCTTCTAAACTTTCAACAATATTATGTTAAAAAAGTCAGCAGTACCAAAATGTTTCAATGCCTCCTAGTACCTTTAACCTTACAGGGTGATATTAAAAAATATAACCAACTAACTTGAATGAGTAGAACATACAGACCATAGTTATTTATAGCAACTGGAAATGACTTAGTAACTTAAAAAGTGTGGTAAATAATCCATCAAGTAAGAATTCATACCACCCCATTCCACCCCTGCCCCTGTTTTCCTGTGCCCTGATGAATTGGTTTTGAAACTGGGTGGGGGTTTGTATTTCTCTAAGAGAGATCTATCAGAAACTTATTTTCAGTTTCCTTTAGATGTGGATTCGAAAGACAGTCTAGTATTAAGCACTCCTCTGGCATTAAATATTCCTTTTGGCCTCTGGCAGTATAACACATTACCTTATAGTGTTGCTATGGCACCAGAAACCTGTCAGAAATTTTTACAATGATGGCTAACATTCCTCACTGTGTCAGTTATCTGGGTGATGTAGTTGTGGCAGGATAAACTCAGCATACACTGATCTTCAGCAAGTATTTTCAATCCTTTTAAAATTCATTTTCAAGTGTAGCTTGTTAAATTTCCAATATTGGCAGTGACAGCCCAACAGTCGAATCAATTTTGGAGAAAAAGGATACCTCTGCAGTGACTCGCAAATCATCACCAAGAATTTTTAAAGCTGAGGCAATGTTTCCAAACAGCTCCTTCCACCAAACACATTAATCTGTAGTGTTGTTCATGGATATGACTTTCTATGATATCATGAACATTCTACCTCGTAACTACCAAAGGTTTCAAAATGACATTACATCTGTCTCTAAGACACTCACCACTGCACAAGAATATTATATTCAAACTGAGAATGAGGCAGTGGAATTATCTTTGATGTTCTGAAGCTCTGCATTTTCCTAAGCCACTCTGATCTATATTTGGTTATAAGTCAATGCTGCCTAACGAGATATCTCAGAGATAACAACATTGGATGCTTTTTTATCAATCAACAAATATTCCAAACTTTGTGGCAGATGACTGGGATTTGAACCAAGACCTTTGCCTTTGGCAGGCAAGTGCTCTATCGACTGAGTTACACTGACATGCCTCATGGCTCATCCTCAGAGATTTACTTCTGCCATTACTTCCCATCCAACCTTCCAAACTTCACCGAAACTCTCCTGCAACATTGCAGGACTAGTACACCTGGACAAAAGGATATTGTGGAGACATGGCTTAACCACAGCCTATGTTATGTTTCCAGAAAGATATTTTCACTCTGCAGCATAGTGTGCACTGATATGAAACTTTGTGGTAAATTAAAACTGTGTACCAGGATATGAAGCCAGGACCAAAGCATTTCATGGACAAGCACTCTACTGACTAAATGCATGCTCAAAAACAGAGTGAAAATGTCATTCATTGCAAATATTCTGTTCATTACTGAACAATTGTCCATCACAGTTCTAATGAGGAGTTTGATACAAATATAGAAAAGTCAGTGGAATGGTTCATAATCACTTTCAAAGATTTTGCAGGAGCCACAAGTAAGGATTTACCTTTGATATAGGTTTGCCAGTTTCTACAAAGAGCTGGACAAAGGTCTTGCATTCAGCTGCTTCACCTAATATTTATGTTTCATCTCATTCAATTAAAATGACTAACAGTGCTGAATACTGATTCTGGATGTTCTCCACTTGCATTGCTATAGCAGTCCGACTGAAGAATTATACCCAGCAATGTGTGTATAGGCAACATATCAATAAGAATATTACACATGTGGGTCAAGAATGTCAAACTTGTCATGATAAATAACCTGCTCTGTATAGTGTACCCTCCGCCACACACCTTACGGTGAATTGCAGAGTATGTATGTAGATGTAGATGTATTAAGGCTATCACTCATGGCTTACATCTACTGAGTCATGGTCTCAGTTTCTTCTTCTTTTTTTACAGTGGTTTTGCACAAAAAATCAAATCAAGTATACAATATTACCATAGCTCCATTTTACCTTGCCCTTAATGACAATGTCAAACTTTTGTGCAAACTATAAAAATGCAGAATGAAACTTTCACTCTGCAGTGGAGTGTGTGCAGATATGTAACTACTTGGCAGATTAAAATTGTGTGCCGGAACCGGGACTCGAGCCTGGGGCCGTTGCCTTTCGCAGGCAAGCGAACTACCAACTGTGCTATCCCGACACGACTCAAGATGCCACCTCACAACTTTACTTCCGCCAGTACTTCGCCTCCTACTTTCCAAACTTCACAGACGTTCTCCTGCTAAACTTGCAAGACCAGCACTCCTGAAAGAAAGGATATGGTGGAGACATGGCTTAACCACAGCCTAAGGGATGTTTCCCTTGTTTCTTAAAACTAGAAAATAGTGAACTTTGTTTTTGGAACACCAGCCAGTATTACCCTTCTAACCTCCACAGGATTATTTCTAAACTATAATACAATAACTATGTTGCTTGAAGTGGCCATTAAAAACATTACACTGAAATATAATGCAATAACTGTTCATGATCCTTACACCAAGCTTCCTACTCTTGCACTCATTCCCATTGTAAAACGTGATTCATGCACTCAGCCACTACCATTTATTCCAGCTACACCGCTGTAAGTCCTAGAGCAAACAAGACAGAGAAATATTTACTGACTAATATGTGCTCATTCTGCACAATGTATATACACAAGAATAACCAACTAGTCTTCAACTTTTATAAGTGCCATCTGGTTTCTGTGCAATTTGTATACATCCTTTTACTCTGCTTATACTTTCAGTATTTCAAAAGAGTATATTTTAGTTGACATTATCACATTATTCCTCTATGTATATCTACCAAACTCTCTAAATGTAGGTTTGTCTTTCCTTACCTATCTATTGATATAAGTCTTTGGGTCAGTATTGCCTTAGGCGTTCCTACATTGTGATGGAACGTACAGTTGCTCGAATTATCTGTCTTGTACACACCCAGATAATGAACATTATAATCAGCATTGTTCAACAGTTCTGAGGGGCCACTATAATATACAGGTCATATGACATTTCTCCAACATATCAACATAACCTCACAGCTATGTTTTACATTCTCTTTCTATTTTACTACCATTACCTCATGCCAGTGTTCAACTCTGTGAATATTAATCTATGAAGATGGATAGAAATTCAGTGTAAACATGATCACTGAGCCACAACAGACAGATATGTAAAAAAGACAATGTCATTCACATAAATTAAATTTCCGGCCACATTCTTCATCAGAAAAGGAGCATACAGTAAAAACATTTATACTGTCATTCATGAACAACTCATGCACATGTGACCATCACCTGCTGGAGCAGCCAGGGGTGGCAGTCATGAGTGCATTAGATTAGATTAGATAGTACTTGTTCCATAGATCATGAATACGACCCTTTGTAATGATGTGGAATGTGTCAGGTTAATGAAAGGTGTCTTTATGAATTATTACTTTGTACTAAATATTACAGTACACAACTTTTATTTTATTTTATTTTATTTATTTCTTATTTATTTATTTATTTTTCAAATTTGCTGATTTACATCTAAAAATTCATCTATAGTGTAGAAGGAGTTGCCATGCAGAAATTCTTTTAATTCATTTTTAAATGCTTGTTGGCTATCTGTTAGGCTTTTGATGCTGTTTGGTAAGTCACCAAAGATTTTTGTGGCAGCATAATTCGCCCCTTTCTGTGCCAAAGCTAGATTTAACCTTGAATAGTGAAGATCATTCTTTCTCTTAGTGTTGTAGTTATGTTCACAGCTATTGCTTTTGAATTCAATGGGATTGGCAATAAAAAATTTCATAAGTGAATATATATATATTGAGAAGCTACTGTGAAGATCCCTAGCTCTTTAAAAAAAGTGTCTGCAGGATGATCTTGGATGGGCTCCGGCACACACTTTTGCGCAATGAATACTTTTTTACTCAATCATGAATTACCCCAGAAAATGATGCCATACAAAAGCAGAGAATGAAAATAGGCATAGTAAGCTTAATTACTGAGATGTATATCACCATGAGTTGGACTTGAGGACTATGTGACTGTATGCTGCTTTTCTGATGAAAGCTGTGGCCAAAAAATTTCATAAAATGTAAAAAAAATCAGTTTTGACTCTTCAAGCTTTCCCGGCAAATGTTGTAAATAGTCTTCACAAGTTTACTGATGAGCAAATCCTACAAAATTTCCTCAGAGCAACTATCTGACATCTTCAGGTGGATGAACCTTGTTTCTGGACAAGAATGAGTGACAGTATATGCACATTGACACACCATTGTGTAGAGGAATGCAGAAAACGGTATGTTTATTGTGAAAGCTGTAAGAAGTTTATACAGCAGTTTGAAACACTAGTTACAAAAGCTACTAACAGATGACACTGTAATCGCCATATGTAATGCCTAGTATAAATAGTGATCCAAAGCCCAGAGTAATCAGTTACACTATTGAAATGTGAAAGGAGGTTAGCGTACTGAAGGAAGAGATTAAAACCATGTACTCCACTGAACAACGCGTTTTTCTGTTGCTAGAGTACCACAGGTTAGAGGAGAGGCCTAAGGCAAGAAGGCAAAGTTTTCAAGCATGATTTAATGTTCCAAAAGGACCTGATGCGAAAACCATTTGTAAGCTCTTCACAAAATTTCAATGAACAGGCGGCGTAACTGATGATCTAGAGGGGCATGTTGGCCGCAAGCAAACCGCAGTTACACCTCAAAACATCGCAGCAGTTTCTGGAATTATTCAGTGAAATCCAATGTCATCCGTCCGTAGAGTTGCATCTTAGACTGGTTTGAAGTGTTCCAACATGCAGAAAATACTGAGAAAGAGCCTACACATGTTTCCATTCAAAATTCAAATGCACCAGGCCACACCCGTACGAGCTGGGCAACAAAGGGTTGCCTTTGCTAATTAGATGCTCACAATGAGTGATAGTGAAGGATTTGATGTTGGATGCATCTGGTTTACAGATGAAGCACACTTCCACCTGAATGGATACATGAATAAGCAGAACTGGTGATTTTGGGGTTCCGAAAAGCCATATTGGTGTGAAGCGAAACCCCTGTATTCTCCTAAAGTTACTGTGTGGGCTGCAGTATACAGCAGAGGCATTTTTGGCCCTTTTTTCATTCAAGAAAGAGTCACTGGTGCATGTTACATTGCAATTTTGGAACAATTTGTCACCTCACAGCAAGCGTTAGAGGATCAACCAGGTACTGAATGGTTTATGCAAGATGGAGCCCAAGTACATCGGACGGAACAAGTATTTCGCTTTCTTGAGTAATACTTCGGGAATCGAGTCCTTGCTTTGGAATATCCCAAATTTACTGCTGCAGTAATGGATTGGCCTCCATATTTGCCAGATTTGACTCCCTGTAACTTTTTTTTGTGGGGCACAGTGAAAGACATGGTCTACCCGAAGCATCCTGCCACACTGGACGAGCTTGAATCGGCAATCTCTGTGGCATGTGAATCCATTTCAGTTGAGACACTACGAAATGTGATGGCAAATTTCATTCTTCGTTTGCGCCACCTCTGTAGTGCCGATGGTGAACATTTTGAAAACATTGTGATGTGATTGTATGCAAAGTGTGTTTTCATATGATTATTTCACTTATATATGCTGATATGAGGCGTACAGCGCCATCTGTTAGCAGCTTTTGTAACTATTTTTTCAAACTGCTGTATAAACTTCTTACAGCTTTCACAATAAACATACCATTTACTGCATTTTTCTATCGATCTTTGTTTTCAAGATATTTAATTTTGAAATCAGGAAGCCCTTTTCTGGACACCCTGTATAAATATAATGTACATTGTATTCACTTTTAAATTACATTGTATGTTTTCATTAACACTAACTTTTTAAATTATGATTCAGCATCTGTAATTGTTATAACAATCAGCCTACAACATTGTAATTGTTAACAATATGTATACAGAAGTGCAGTTTAGTGCCAGGGCAGTTCAGTTTTCAGTTCTGTGGCAACGCAAAGTCTGAGCTGTATGAGATTCTGTATGTCAAAGTGCTCTGAAAATTCGAGAAGGTTCGATAATATAAATCGATTTGTGGAAACGTTTTGTCAAACCAGGTTGTTGAAACTATGTCGTGAGTTACACCCATGAGAATAAATTCAGAAAAGGAGTTTTTCTAATTTAAAGCTATGTACCAATTTTCCCACGTCAACACTAGACCCAGGCAGACCTATAAAAGCTAAGTATTTTAAAATGTTATTCACTTTACCTGACATTGTAGTAACAATATAATCATTAGGTGCTATGGGTGATTGAGCTACATAATCTTGAGTTAGTATTAGGTACGAGTGGTAACCTTATAATGTACCAGTAACGAAAAAATAATTTATTTAAGATCAACAGGAAGAATATTAGTGATTGAAAAGGATATAGGGAAAGATTGGTGGAGTATTTATCCCATAAAATGGGAAGTATGTTTCAGAATTACGTTTTTCATCATTTAGACAGCCTCTGGTCTTCCCCTCTGCACCTTGCACAAAAGGAGGGCACATCCTGGTGACCCTTTGATGATTGTGTCCTTACTGTATGCACCATTGTGGTCAGGTATCCCATTTCAAACCTCTATGATTTCAACCACGTGTTCACTGGCACATCTTTTGGTCTCTTGATGATACACACAGTTTGTTCCCTGAGACACTGGACAGACATGGCCATGATTCATTGACAGTGTGCTGTGTGACCTGCCCTTGAGTTTTATCGTGTTTTCTTCTTCAATGAAGCAACACTGTGATCACCTAAGAGTAGTGATTTAATGGCGCAATGTTTTCAGAATTATCATTAATCTTACTGTTTGGTGACAAATTACAATGATGAAATAATTTATGTATCAATATTTATTCGCTATAGTGAATTTCTCCAGCTTCACTCTACAAAGTATGTATGTACTACTGAATGGTGACATGAAAATTTGTGCCGGGCCTGGACTAAGTCAGGTTTCCCACTTTTCGCGATTGGAAGTTTGGGTCTCAGCCCAGCACAAATTTTTGTATGTTAGTATCTGGTAGTACACTAATACCTTATACAGTGAAGCTGTGAGAAATTTCCTATTGCAAATGAATATTGACAAATTATCATTAATCCTTACAAATGCATTTTGGTGCCTCCCCCCACTGAAGGTGACCTTCCTAGACAACCAGATTAATGCTGATTGTATCACTCCCCTCTCTGAGAAAGTTCAGACCATCCAAGTAATCCAGTGCTCACCTACTTTCTGAAAACTGTGCTACTACCTCAGAATTCTTCATTTCTGCCATCACCATCTTTTAAGCACATTCAGTAGCTCTAACAGACACAATTTCTGGTCATAACACTAACACTAACAGAGCAATAAACCAGTTCCTACACGGCTGTCAAAAACAGCCTTGCCAATGATGCACTTTTGGCTCACTCAACACATGATTCCCAGCTTGCACTGGTGGTCCATGCTAGCCAGCAGACCTTAGCTGGAGTGTTGCCGTGACATATCAGTAATTCCTAGCAACCATTTGCATTCTTTCCAGAGAAGCTCAAGCCTGCACAACACCAATGGAGTGCCTATGACGGGCAGCTGCTTGCCATCTATGAGGCAATCTACTACTTTTGCCCATTGCTGGATGCTAGGAACTTTATGATATTCACAAACCACAAACCTATATTACCCAGTCAATGTTTACAATGACCAACCATGTGTTGGATGTGCTGTGCTCCTACAAGTATTGTGTCTCTACTGGTTGCCTGAGTAATAGGCTGTATTCTGAACCAGTGCCAAAGTGCTGTGTTTTCAGTGGTCACATGAGCAACAAATCTCAGTGTATTTGTGTCTGTGCCTTCTAGCTATTAGCTACAAATTAATATTTCTTACTTGTTATTGGCAACTGTTTAGTAATCACCCCAAATCATTACCTAGGTTATAACAACATTAATATTGTATTCTAAAGGAGCCGAAAGCTTGTACTGTCATTTTTTATGTTATATCCCATATGATACAGCTGCTAGGATTTATTCAGTCTCTCTGAGCATCATGCATTGTAACAAGGTCCTCCAATCTCTCTCTGTAAAAGGCAACATTAATGTTATTGGAACCTAGGTAAGGGGTCCCAATAAACCTTCACATGCAACTGGTTGCTTGTTCAACCTTTATAAACTTAGTATAATTGTTATTTAAATGAGGCATAAGAGAAAGAGCTTTTTTTTAATACTGTACCTTCGGACCAAATACAAGTCCTACTGTGACAGATGTACTTAATTGAGTTCGGATGAAACCTAACAGATACTTGATGTCTGGCCCAGCATGAGGAAAGATGAACAAGCTGTGGAATTTATAAAACATCCATTAGACACAAATACAGATCTACTGATGTATGATAATAGAAGTGAATTCTCATTAATGACTATTTCTTGCAATTGTTATGAAGACATATGTCATGTAAGGCAATAAGAATTTAAATTATTGTACTGTTTTAAATAAAACAAAAACTCCAAAGAGATATGGAAAACAACCACTCAATGTACAAACAAAGTGCATAAAGAGGGCATATATATATATTATATATATATAAAGGACTGATTGTAAGATATAAACAAGTAATTTGTCAAAACGAATATTATAGAAGGGGACTTTCCTGGTGGGAAAAATATGTATAAAAATAAAGATTGTTTGACTTACCCAAAGCACAGGCTTGCCAATAGACACAAAAACACAACCGTTGGTCGCTTCTTAAGGAAAAGAGGAAGAAAGGAGGGGAGAAAGGGAAGGATATGGGTTTTAAGGGACTGAAAAAGGAGTCATTCCAGTCCCAGGAGCGGAATGACTTATCTTAAGGGGAAAAAAGGGAAAGGTAAACAAGCGCACACACATGTACACGCAAACACAACAAGGTAGACATTTGTAGCTGTTGTGTTTGATCGTGCATGTGTGTGGGTGTGTGTGCGCGCACATGTTTACCTTTCCTTTTTTCCCCTTAAGGTAAGTCCTTCCACTCCTGGGATTGGAATGACTCCTTTTCCACTTCCTTAAAACCCTTATCCTTCCCTTTCTTCCTTCCTCTTTTCCTTAAGAAACAACCAACGGTTGCAAAACCTTGAATGTTTGTGTGTGGTTTTTATTTGTGTTTTGTGTGTCTATCGGCAAGCCTGTGCTTTGGGTAAGTCAAACAATCTTTATTTTTATACAAGTAATTTGTGGTATTCACTGACTGCTGACATTATCTCACCATCAGAAAAATAACTTATTTCACAATGTAAAGTGTTTGTTTCATTTTCTTCACTCTCTGCAGGTTTTTGTCCTCCTAACCATTTAATTTGTTTCAAGGAAAAAGTGCTAGCAATAATTCAGTATTGCTTGTGTGAGAATACCTTTTAAAAAAGAAGCATTTTTGCATAAATGGCATAAAAGCACATTATAATGAGAATCATTTGTGTATAAGACAGAGAAATTCCTAGATGAATCACAATCTTCAATTCACTGATCAGCTAGAACATTATGGCTACCGACCTAATCTCAATATAAGAAATATTCAAGTGATAGCAGTATCACCTGAAGGGGAATAACTGCTAGTCAGACAGATGCGCGTTGCATGCAGTATCGACGAGCATGCCATCCATGAAATGACGGGGGGAGGGGGGGGGGGAATCTAACAATGATTGGAATATCAATAATAGAAGATAGGTAGGAACTCATGATAAAGACGATCATTGTGCCACAGAGAGTATAGACAATCACAAGCACATAACTTAAATTTTTTGCCATGGCCGTTATCATGAAAAGAAACACATGCAGTTGCTCAAACATAACTCAAGCTCATATGACCACCATACCTGGCCACTCCAGTACAACAAGCATATTGACAATAAAAGGGGGGGGGGGGGGAGTTGAGGGGGAAGGATGCCAAGCAATTGTGGGTGTGGTATGTTTCGCATTGTATGGTGGATTGTAAAGGCAAGGATAAGTGCGAGTGTGAGATTCAATTTGGAATATGGTGAAAGGGGTGGGAGAGCAAGAAAGGGGGGGGGGGGTTTGGAGGTGTGTATGTGTGGGGAGGGACGGGGGGGGGGGTGGAAGGGAAGGGTCAAAACTGAAAATGATAAAAATAAATTAAATAAAGGGATGATGGGTTGTCTTAGGTTGAGGCCAGGATGATTTATTATTATCATTTATAACCACAGCTACATCATTCATCAGTCAAGACTGGACAGACTGCATCATTATTACAATGTTAAGTTTATGCAAAACGTACACAAGAAAAACCAACAAAGTATGTACAGTTAAGAAAAACACATAAGAAGAGAAATTTTCAGCAAGTAAATGTTCACTTGATTCAGTTTCACTTTCAAATAATTCACTGACACTGTATAGTGATTTTTGGCATATATATTGTGAAATCTTCTGTTGAAATTTCCTCAATTCCAGGGACTGGAGTTCATTGCTTATGTGGTTGAAAATTTTAATAGCCACTGCCATACTGGAATGTCTATGTTTCCCTTATTGTGTGAATCATAAATGTGGATGTTACTCCCGTTTGGGAATGTTTCCTGATTTTTCCTTTACATACATCAAACACGAGAAGTCATATTGACTGAAAATGGTCATCACTACTAGTCATGTGAAGATCAGCTTGCAGTGTTCATGCCTTCTTCTAGATGATATTATTCTTACTGCCTCCCCTTCTTTTTTTGAGTAAAAGTATTTTCTGACATCCTGTAGAGTGGCCCCATAGTAACAGGTCATAGTTAATATGGCTGTGAAACAGTGAATAATACACTATTAGCATGTATTGATCTGTTACCACATGTTTCAGTTTTCTTAGGGGATATATGACCCATGCCATCTATCATGAACCCCAGAAGTTGCAAAGCCCCTCCGTCATTTGGGTATACTTTGCCACTGAGACTACATGTTAATTTTTGTGTAATTTCTTCATTGAGTTTCATTTTGTTTATTGAGAACCATTTCTTTGTGGTATCAAACAGAACATCTGCTTCTTCTTGAGCCTTGGTTGCATTTACGCTTTTTAATATCAGGGTTGTGTCATCTGCAAATTGTAAGTACTCTCCAAGTGAGCTTATATCATTTACAAAGTCAAAGAACATGAGTGGGGCCATTATCGAGACCTGTGGCATGCCATATTCCAACTTTCATTCTTGCAGGACAATAGAATGTGAAGGGACAACTCCCTTCTGCACAGTTCAGAAGAGCTTGTGGTGGACAGGAGATTCCATTCAGTGCAGGTAAGTAAGTCACTGAAATCAAGTGTTTGTTATTCAGCTGCATGCTGTATGACAGGGTGGTCTATACTCCATTTTTTCACACTTTGACAGTGACCATTCATCCTGATGGACAGCTGATTTGTCTCTGTCTGTCTTGACTACCTTTGTGACACCTTCGGCATATTGGGTAATGGACTTTTAAATTCGCTCTCCATGGGTGGCTAGACTTATGGGAGAGATATAATTTTTTGTATGGGATGGATGGCAGCTGTGAAAGTGCAGGTACTGTTGGTAACTGGTAGGTTTAATGTAGACAGAGGTGTGGATGCAGCTGTCAGTGAGGTGGAGGTTAAAATCCAGGAAAAGTGGCATGCCGGGCTGAGATGGATCAAGTGAAATGGATGGAAAGAGGGTTTGTGAAGGAATGAAGATACGGTGTCATGGCCATGAGTCCGAATCATGAAAATATCATCAATGAACCTAAATCATACCTGGGGGTTTGGGGAGGCTAGGAAGTTTTTCTATTTAACTTGGCATAGGAGGGAGCCACATGAGTGCCTATGGCTGTGTTGTGGATTTGATTGTATACTTTATTATAGGGATTATGTGACCTGTTTGTGCAGAGTTGGTGTCAACTCCCTCCAGTGATCTGACATGACCTCACTGCTTCTATGCAAAGATGCATCACCACTGTTATCTGTGCCAAAAGTGGATGTTCTTTCTATTATGTAGGTGGTCATAATGTTTTGGCTGATCAGTGTATGTTTAGCAGAGACCTGTAAGAGATGGTTCTGACCTTGTGTAGATAGTATGTGTATTTTGTGTGTGTGTGTGTGTGTGTGTGTGTGTGTGTGTGTGTGTGTGTGTGTGTAACACAAGAATTTTGGAAAATTGTATCCATTTATTTTTCCTATAAAATAAAAGCAACTTTTATTACATTGTTAACTTTTGACCATCTGGTTTTGATTTCTGCTCCATCTCTAACATGCAGTGATTTATCCTATCTCTGCTTATTTTTCTACTTGCTTGAAATGGTTACTGTAATAGTATATGAACTATATTAACAAAACTCGAGAAATATTGCTTTTTGGGTTATGTCTACAGAAATTGCAGCCCTGAACCAGCTGAAATCTCAGTAGTATCCCAAGCTTCTCATAAAATATGGTTTAAATGTCCTGGGTCACCAATTTATCTGTGGAGAAAGCAGGATTACAAACATTTAAGTAATAATCAACATGAATTTTTATTACTCTCTACTCTCTGTCAATTTTCCAAGTAGAGGAGGAATGGGTAGCTCTGAAAGATAGAATAGTGAGAGCCAAAGAAGATCATACAGGTAGAAGAACAAGGCCTAATAGAAATCCCTGGCTAACACAGAAAATACTCAACTTAATTGATGAAAGGAGAAAATGTAAAAATGCAGTAAGTGAAGCCGACAGAAGGAAATAGAGGCATCCTAAAAATGAGGTTGACAGGAAGTGCAGACTGGTTAAGTAGCATTGACTAGAGGACAAATGCAAGACAATAGGAGAATATATAACTAGGGGAAAGATAGAGACTGCCTGTAGGAAAATAAAAAAAATAGGAAAAAAATAGGAAAATAAAAAAATAAAACAGACATGTGGATGCAAGAAAAGCAGCTTTGTGAATATCAAGAACTAAGATGGAAAACCACTACCAAGCAAAGAAGGGAAAGCTGAAAGGAATATAGAGAGGGCCTATACAAATGAAATAAACTTGAAGGCAGTATTCTAGAAACGGAAGATAAGAAAGAGAAAGATAAGATAGGAGATAATGTACTAAGTGAAGAATTTGACAGAGCACTAAAAGATTTGAGTCAAAACAAGGCCCTTGGAGTAGATGATATTCCATCTGAAATGCTGATATCATTAGGAGAGCCATTCTTGAAGAAATTGTTCCACCTGGTATGCAAGATATATGACAGCGGAAATACCCTCAGACTTCAAGAAGCATATAGTGATTCCCATTCCAAAGAAAGCAAGTGCAGATGAATGTGACAATTACAGAACTATCAGTTTAATAAGTCTTAGAAGCAAAATTCTAACACAAATTATTTACAGACAAATGGAAAAACGGGTGGAATTCAACCTTGGGGAAGATAAGTTTGTATTTAGGAGAAATGTAGGAATACATAAGGTAATACTTACATTACAACTTTATATTTTAGATGATAGGTTAAAGACAGGCAAACCTACATTTTCAGAATTTGTAAATCAAACGAAAGCATTTGACAATGGTTGACTTGAATACACTCTTTCAAATTCTGAAGTTGTAAGGGGTAAAATATAAGAAGCTGAGAGTTATATTCAAGAACCAGATAGCAGTTATTAGACTCTAAGGGCAAGACAAGGACGCAGTGGTTGGAAGTGGAGTAAGACAGGGTTGTAGCCTTTCCCCAATGTTGTTCAATACATACACTGAGCAAGATGTGTAGGAATGGAAGGAGAAATCTGGAGAGGGAATTAAAGTTCAATAAGAAGAAGTAGAAGTGGATATTGTTGGTATCCAATATTAATTTAAATGTTAAGAAGTTCTTTCTGAAAGCAGTGTACAGGAGTGAAATGTTGACAATAAGGAGTTCAGATGAAAAAATGATAGAAGCTACAGACAAATGATGACCAGATGGGTAGATCAAGTAACTTATGAGGAGGTGCTCAACAGAACGGGGGAAAAAAGGAATTTCTGGAATATCCTGACAGAGACGGAACAGGTTGGAGGGACACATTCTGAGACATCAAGGAATTGTCAACATAGCATTAGAAGGAAGTGTGTGGGGTAAAAATCATAGAGGGAGGCTGAGGGATGAATAGTCTAAATTGATTCAAAGGGATGTAATTTGCCATTCTTATTCTCAGATGAAGAATCTTCCATGGGACAGGGCAGCATGGAGAGCTGTATCAAACCATTCTGTGGACTGAAGAGCCCAACAACTGTCAATTTTACATTAATTTTTACACCTTTCTACAGTCAAAGTAATCATCTTTTTTAATGAATGAACAAACACTTAAATTCAGAAACCAAAGTCATAACTGTCAAACCTTAAGGATGCAAATTCTTTAATGTTTATCTTACTCCTATATGATATTTATAAGTATTAGCTCACACACTCTAACATGATTTACTTTTATCACAGATTATAATCCATTCATTAACCATTATGATGTATGACTGGCTGAGTGGATTAACAGCATGTGTGAGATTCAGGGCAATGAGCCTGCCTAGGATACATTCATGCCATTAATTCAAAATTGGGCTGAACACTAGATATGCACTCTCCCTCTCTGTTTCCATACTGGTCCTCTATCTGTCCACTGCCAGAATATGGAAAATTTCCTTAAATTTATATATTCACACACACACACACACACACACACACACACACACACAACATATTATTGCATAACATATCACACTTGAAAGTGGTGATGGTCTTATACAATTTAGAAGAAATTATTCATCATTTTTATTTTTTCTAGTATCATACAGTTTATTGATATTTTACTTGATTTTGTAATAATTTCTCATATACTTACTGGAATGCAATCATAGTAATGTTCACAATTGCAATATTGTAAATGGCATAGCTGATGAGTCGTGCTTCATTGTACAGTGATTCTGCATTGCGAACATTATAACAAACTCTTATACCCCATGCCAGGAAAAGCACTTCACCTGTTAGAAACAAGAATATTGCCTACATGTAATATAAATCTTATTTTTCAACTGGAAACTAACATTGATGAGGTGTTACAGGAAACATTCCATTTCTTAGTTGTGTTCAAATCAGTGAATTATTATGCTAATAGAGAATACCATAGTTTCTTATTATTCTTTCTATCAACAAAATCATAATGAAATCAATAGAATGAAAAAGAAAAAAAATTCCATTGAAACATTCCGAATTTGTATGTCTGGGTTTCATTTATTGTTTGTAACATCCATTGATTTTTTGAATATGGCACATTTTTCCTTTGTAACAATTAAAATGTGGAAATATCCTAATTCTGAGGTACAAAAACTAATAAAATGGTTCTTTGAAACTTGCACAAATCATTGGAGAACATTTTATATATATAGAACCTACCTATAGCTAGACTGTGATCCCACCAGTTGTAGGAGCACTGCTTAAACCTAAGGCCTATGCTGTCATGTATTTCTTCTGCTGTTGGTGGAGCACTTAGAGTCCATGTTCCCAAGTAGATGAGCATAACTAGCAGAATGGGAAACATCCATTGGAGCAATTGTTTGTCTGTCAGTTTGACTTTATGTGCTGACTTTACCCTGTATGTTAGTGATACCCTAAAATACAACGAAATTTGTATTAAAACATGGTATTAGAAAGTACAAGGTTTGAATTAAATACTGGAAACATTCACTAATCTAAGAAATACAATCTGAGATTAATGTTGCAGTACATGAGAAAGATTAAATAGATTGTGCTTTTCTTTCACTCAGAATTAGGGACGCAGTTTTCTTTTCCTTCCCCAGAAGTTTATATCATAATTGAGCACTGAAGTCACATCATTGCAAATACAAACATAAAACTTACATACCCATTCCTTGCTGTCTGCATTACACTACAGTGAGACTTAGCGGTCATTTGGCTGCACTTGAAACTAATACATGGCCCAATCCATCTCCAGACAGGCAGGGTAAGCTGGTTCACCGTCTCCGATTTTCCTCAAATTTGGATATGTTATTCTAGGTGCAAAATTAAGAGACGCGTATTTTTTCATTTTGCCCAAAAACATTTTTGGGCAGAGTTACAGGGGGTCAAAGTTTTGTCTAGGTCACACGTAATTTCCTTCGCGGCAAGCTCAAAATTGCTATAAAGTGCAATATTTCGGGAACTAATAGGAATATTTCAGATCTGTTTTCAGTTTCTGAAAGGTAAAAATGTCAGGAATCAATTGGATTAAAGATTGTTGTTCTATTAGTGACAGGTGTCTTGTTAAAAAATAATTTCAAAATCGCGAAATTTAACTTTAAAGTCGTTTTTCTCAAAAACCCCATCATCAAAAATTCTGAAATTTTGTAGCAAGGAGGAGACATATATAGAGTATTAAACCTCCAAAGGATTTTTCAGGATCTTACCTACTTTACATTTTATTACATATTTACTGTTCGGTGCATTTCCTTAGAAATGCATGGATAGGAATTCCAAATTTTCATTCTGGTAATTTGTTTTTTTCTCATTTTCATGGCCACAATATTGTTTACCAGACAAACAAATAGGAAGGAGTGTTTGACCATTGTAGGACTTGAGTGTGAAAATATTTGAGTCTACTTTTTGGCATGCGACTAAAAGATTTTCAAGCCAGTGCAGTTGTAGATATTTAGTCACTTGCAGACAGGAAAAATCAGTGTATAATGCCTAGTTTGTTTTCTGGTGACCGAATTAGGTGTGCAGATTACCTAAAAAGGCATAAAAAAGTTCAATATCAGAAAAAAGGAAATGGTTCACCATTTGTTAAAGTTGGTGTTGTAGCTGCACACCTGGAACGACACTATGAAAATGTGTCGCAGGAACATTTTTGTGCAAAAAGTGTCACACTGAACATTTAAGGAAATGTGAAGAAGCTGCATTTCAGCATCAACATGTTCAAGTACCCCCAAACAATGATGAAGGCAATGGTGATAATGCCAAAGAGGAATTTGTGGAGACCGAAACTGAATTAAGTGAAATAAATAAAAGTGCAGTGTAGCTGAATGTCACTCCTATTAAAAAACCATACAATGTGAAAGTTCATCACCAAACAAAGTACTTGCTACGAAAACGGAAAGAATTACAGAAAGCAACAGAAGAACATGTAAGTGCAAAGTTAGCAAAAAATTATGAAGTTCCTGTTACAGCACTACAAACAGATTCATCACCTGATGACAGTGGTTGTGGGAAGTGCAAAGTGTTTTGACAACATACAGACAGCTCTTAGAAGTGTTAAGTGTTATAATGAAAAGGTGAGACTTCTGACTCTTCTGCTAGGAACTATGTCAAGGAACGAAATCCGGTCATCTTTTCCTGTTGTAACAAAGCATATGGTTGATAAAGCAAGAAGTACTATCAAAGAAAAGAGTGTGTGTAGTGAACCAGATCCCTATGCAGGCCATCCACTTAGTCCACATGCTGTAAGAGGTGCTTTGGCTTTGTACCTTGAAGATGAACTGGATTGTTCAAGGCAAAAGGCCAACAAGAAGGATGTCAGAAATGTGATTGAAAATAATGAGAAAGTTGTTAAAGTGAAGTGTTATTTGACAAGAAGCATTCAAGAAATATACAGAATTTTTACAGAGAAATATCCACATATGAAACTTGGAAGAACCTCATTCTATGCTCTACGGTCTCCAAGGGTGATACCTCATCCCCCCCCCCCCCCAAAAATAAAAAAGCTGCATTGCATTTACTGTGAAAACTTTCAGTTATGCGTCACTGCAATAAAGCATTAGTGTGGAAAACCTGAAGCAATTGGTATTGTCACTTGTTGTATGTGGTACCAACTGTCAGAGTTGTGCCTTTCAAGAGTGCACTGAATGCCCAGGGGAAGATGGCATTACATGTGAGGCTATTGAACTTGAAGACACCATGGATGAAGACATCACCTTTGCATTGTGGGAGGGGAATGACCTTATCAAGAAAACCTCTTCAATGGATCATTTTATTGGTGTGTTGGCTGACTGGACCATTCAAGCTGTTGTCCATTTGAAAATTAAGGATATTCAGTGGCAAGACACTCAATAAGAAAAACATCTAGTTAAAAATTCCACCAACCACCTCTTCCTTCACTGCAATTTTGCAGAGAATTGGACAGCTATATTGCCAAATAAAATCCAGTCATACCACTGGCAAAATCCACAAGTGAGCATCTTCACTGCAGTGTGCTACTTCAATGGTACAACTAGAAGTTTTGGTATGGTGTCAGATGACCGCTCACATGACACTGTCCATGTTCTTCTTGCATTGACAGATATAGGAGAAATGATGAAAGAAGGCCAAATTGAAAGAATCACCATCTCGAGTGACAGTGCAGCATCACACTTTAAAAATAGATATAAGTTGTTTGAACTTACCAAGGCTTCAGTACACAAAGAATGGATTTTCACTGCAACAGGTCATGGAAAAGGACAATGTGATGGTGTAGTAGGTGAACTGAAGTACATTGCAACCAATCACAACTTGTCTCGTGGCAGTACAGAAGGCTCCTCTGGGCGCCTACACGTGATCTCTAGGGAAGACACTGAGGATGTGAAAAGGATTTTCTCTCTTCACAATTATTTCTGAAAGTAGGCTTAAAAATGGTGTTTTCTTATGTTACCTGTTTTACAATAAGCCTAGTTTTCTGTGAAAAAGTTATGTACTTTAGTGTAATGGTTATGAAAAGTGAGCCGAACAGTAAATTTGAAATAAAATGAAAAGTAAGTAAGATCCTGAAAACTCCTTTGGCGGTTTTATACTCTATGTATGTCTCCTTCTTGCTACAAAATTTCAGAATTTTTGATGCTGGGGTTTTTGAGAAAAACGACTTTAAAGTTAAATTTCGCAATTTTGAAATTATTTTTTAGCAAGATACCTGTCACTAATAGAACAACAATCTTTAATTCAATTGATTCCTGACATTTTTACCTTTCAGAAACTGAAAACAGATCTGATATATTCCTATTAGTTCCCTAAATATTGCACTTTATAGTAATTTTGAGCTTGCCGCAGAAGAAATTATGTGTGACCTAGACGAAACTTTGACCCCCTGTAACTCCGCTCAAAATTTTTTTTGGGCAAAATTAAAAAATACGTGTCTCTTAATTTTGCTTCTAGAATAACATATCCCAATTTGAGGAAAATCGGAGACTATGAACTGGCTAATTCTCACTTAGCTGCCTGAATTGAAATGGATATGGCCACATATGTCTTGAGCACACTTAGAAATTTATTTATGCCTTGTGTGTTTCAACTTTAATTATTTTCAAAGGCCACCAAACGAAACTTGTTTCAGAATTCCATCACATATTTTGTTAAACATCACAAAAAACTTAAGACATTATTAAAAACAACACATTACACACTCAAAGCTTTGTTAATACAGATTATTTCAAAGGGAAATAATGTATCACAGATATAAGTCATTACCTATAAAACTGATCTTTAAAATATAAACCTCTGACAATTTCTTTGCACCAAAGATGTCTATCTCTTTCTTGTTTTCCCTTTTTTAAATAATATTCTAATACCTTTACAATATTTCATTCAATTTTAAATAATTGTGTGCTATACAAAACAGTTTCTTGTCATATTGTACTGTTACATCTCTCAGGCTAAAATCAAAAGCCACTGCTCGGAAATATTAAAATTACAACCCTTTAAAAGAAATCCAGGTGAAGGAAAAGAAGAGGGGGGGGGGAGGAGTAGGTGGAAGGGGAGGAGTATGCATGTGTACAGAGTTGTAAAGCGAGAGGCACCACTAAGACCCACACAGCCTACAAAGTACACTTTGTGTGTGGTTCCCACAGCACACAAATTTGCATTGTGTTTCTCATTTGTCACACAATGATTTCCTATTACAGAAATTAGAATTTGCCTTACTATTGGTGTTACATAGAGGAAGAGTTATAAACTGAGTTATTGGGGAAGGGAGAAGAGGAGGGGGCATAGGGTTATCTGTGGGTGCAGAGGGATCTACAAGAGCAGTGTACTGAGAATAAAATTAAAACTTTAAATAACAAATTTTGGATTTAGTACCTACAGTAAAGTGTAATATGTTAATTTCAAATTTACAAAAAATTCAGTATTATCTGTAAGAGTAGCTGAGTCAGGAAGTACTGTCTACAGTATTATGGCTTAAAGGGTACTGAAATGTGGGGACAGTGTCCTTGACGTAAAATCTGATGATGCAGTAGTTAAAATCTTCCCTAATTCAACTCTCATGGAGGAGCTGCACATGCACAGGCTTACTCTTTATTGTAATTCCCTAGACTGAACAGTATTAGGAAAGACAAATACTGATCAGACCATTAAAATGCAACCTCTTAACACAAAAGAAATTATTTTCCAAGTAAGAAGGTGGAGGGAGTAATATAACATGCAAAGATCAATAATTTTGGTAGTGCCCACAGTACATAAGAATATGCTGTCTTTTTCAAATTTGTCATACAGTGATATTATACCACATACACAAGAATTTTCATTACTGATATCATTATAAGAGGTAAGGATGCAATAGATCAGGTGTGCTCAGGAGGTGGCTAGACGAGCACGAGCGCTTGCTCGCTGCCTAGGCTGTGAGCGCTCGCGGCCCAATGCAGCGCTCAGGCATCATGACGTACTGCAGCACAGGGAAGGTGTAAACAAGTGCTGTCTTCAAACGACTAAGCACAACGTCATTCTGGCTTAGCTTAGATGCGAGCGTGTATACCCACCATGCAGTACATAACATACAGAGCACCTCTTGTCACATTGAAGAAATGAAGTGAAAAACAGACACATCAACGTCGATTTACAACACGTCATTGCAATAACCGTATATTTTGCTTATACTCAAGTGTCTGAAAATGCTTAGCTCGCTTCAAAATTCTTAACACAATGAAAAAATTTAATTTACGACAGCATTACAATACCTTCCATGCGAAAGATTATGGGCACTTGCAAGATGGAGAGCAGAAAGCAGAGGTCCAAAGAATAAAGAACATACTGCTAATAAGGAAAGGGTCTGACATGTGGGTCACTGATTTCAATAGAATTTTACATAGATGTTCAATATTGAATAAAAAAGGACATGTGTTATGGCTTTTTTGTAGAAATTCAGTAGTTCTTGAAATCAAAGGTCAAATTTGATGATTGAAAATCGGGTTTTCAATGCTATACTTTGAATATTGTCTAAAGATGAGCATTTTTCTTACTAATATATATAGGGCAAAAAGTTAATGACCTTTGAGTAATTAACGTATTTTGTGTTTTAATGCAGTAGCTTGGGTACTCGTAAATATGAACAACATTCGAAGTGCTGTCGCCAGTGGAGTAGTCTAGAGCTTCGATTGTGAATCTGTAAATCCAGGTTTGAACCTCCATCATGGCAATTTTTTGTTTGATCTTTTTAGATGTATTTGATAATATTCTCATATTGTAATACCTTTTCTTGCCTAATTTTGAAGTAGAGCATTGAGAAGTGTGATTAGCCTTGTATTATTTGATTACAGCTGTTTCATTTGTGATACACAGTTCAAAATCAATAAAAATAAATATATTGTATTTACTCTTTCATCTATCAGTAATCTTTTTCACTCATAAGAAATACATTGTATTTTCTCATCAGTTTCACATCATTAATTTGAGACAAAATAGATTATTTAATGACCAAGAAATATACGATCTCCGTAGAATATGTCAGTGGCCGTAGACTGCCCTACTACTCTCTGTTGTGTAGTTACTTTGTTTGGATTGTTCTGTCTCCTCGCTGCCCCTCACAACTCATCTGTTACCATTAGCCAACCGTGAGCTGGCCGACAGCTTAAAGCTGTGGTGTGAGTGCAAGCCAGCTCGCTTAAGCAGACTGCTTAGCAGGCCTGCAATAGATAGATGCAGAGGTGATGGTGAGGGAGAGGATGTAGCATATGGCATGGGTGGGGTAAAGATTAAGAGAGTAATTTCCAGAGATTAAAATTAGAGTGTTCAACAATTTTGAGCCAAGTATTTATGGTACAGAAAATTATAGTAGTGATGTTAACTTTACATAAAAATTTCAGAGATTAAATCTTCAGAATCAATTTCCTAGATTTTTAGTATTATTTATGAGAAGAGAGTAGCCAAGAAATGCTGATCATTGTGTTATGCTTTACAGAATAAAGTAACTGTGTTCATGATGTCCATTTTATAAAATGTTCGATTAATGATGAAAATTCTCCTCAGAGATGATAAATATTGTTGAAACGAGATAGAATGGCTGGCCAGTACTTACCATTGTGCTGTACCGCCGATAGTAACACAAATGAAGAAACAGAAAAAAGGGGACAAAAAGGACAAGCTTTCGGAACAGAGTTCCTTCGTCAGGTGGGAGAGAAGGGAAGAAGAAAGGATGGGAACAGAAGGGAAAGGTGGTTCACGACCTAGGTCATGAAGGTGGTGTTTCGGGAGTGTGGATGTCAGAGATACTGCATGTATGTACTGAGCCCAGCCAGAGAGGAGACCTCCAACATATCCTCTCCTCCCGCCACCCCCCTGGCCTAAATCTACGCTAACCCCTCCCCTTCCTCCATCCTCAGCTCACCTATTCATTATCAGTTCCTTACCTCTCTCTCTCTCTCTCTCTCTCTCTCTCTCTCTCTCTCTCTCTCTCTCTCTCTCTCTACCAACCTCTCTGTCATTCTCTCTATCTCTCTCCGTGTGTGTGTGTGTGTGTGTGTGTGTTTCCATCCATATTTCCCAGTTAATGAAAAACGTTTTAGACACCCCCCTCGCCCCTCCTACACCCCTCAGCATCATTCATTTCACTCATCTTCTCTTCTCTTTACTACTTGATCTTTCCTCTTTGGTTATATTTATCCTCTCTGGCTTGGCTCAGTACATACATGCAGTATCTCTGACATCCACACTCCCGAAACACCACCTTCATGACCTAGGTCGTGAACCACCTTTCCCTTCTGTTCCCATCCTTTCTTCTTCCCTTCTCTCCCACCTGACGAAGGAACTCTGTTCCAAAAGCTCGTCCTTTTTGTCCCCTTTTTTCTGTTTCTTCATTTGTGTTACTATCGGTGGTACAGCACAATGGTAAGTACTGGCCAGCCATTCTATCTCGTTTCAACAATATTATAAAATGTTACATCTCTCAGTTTACATACTAAATATATCATCTCCTATTCATTAAAATATTGTGATGTGCAGAGCTGAGGAGAGGATAACTAGTGAAACTTGGTCTAGTGCAGTTTACAAAATAAAATTTGGAGATAATAAGACAATATTACATGCAGTAATATTAATCTCAGTTAAGGAACTACCTAACTGTTTATAGGTTAATGAATTATTTATGAGGTGTACCATAGTGTGATAAGTTCATAGAACACATTTTTCTGTAGTATAATGTGGTGTTGCCTAGTGGTGAGAGGGGGAAGGGTCAATTGTGGAAGGTGGGAGAGAGACCAAGAGGGACATATAGCAATTCATATGGACAATAAAATTTTTGGAATTGGCATCAGCATAAAATTATGTATTTACTCATTAGAAAACCATTCATAAACTTCCGTTACTATTAATCTACAGGGTAAAACCAAAAGTGACATTTTAGTAGCTTACGCACAGTTAGCTAATGATGTATGTTGCTGTCTAGATGGAGGGGAAGAGGAGGTGGAGTAAAAGGGGGGGGGGGGTTGGATGATAGGATAAGTAGTGGTAGGTATTTCTGTGTTGATGTAACTGGTTATGACAGGGAATTTACTGCAGACAACCTTACTATTATGACACATAAAGGAGTAAACTGTCATGGAGTTTTAGTTTCCCATCAGTTTCATAGCTGCTTTTGCTCTACTAGATGGTGTAAGGAAGTACATTTTATGAAGCGAAGAATGCACCTTTTTCTTTAAGCTGTCACATAATGGGATATCTTTGTATTAACTCTCATCTTATGATTACTACAAGCACATGGTATAAAAGGACCATAGTGCAATAAGGTTTTGAGTTTGAAGTGAATGGCTTCAAGGACAAGAATAGTTATAAAAGGATGTAATTTATTGAGCAGGAAAACCATTCATTTGAGGAAAAATTTAGTAATTGCTGCTTTTAGAAAGTGTATTGCATTGCCATCTATCGGCATCTATTATTACTGTGGAATTTCCTATTAATGTCTGGTGAACAGATTGAATCATCATCTATTGGGAACTATCATTATCACAGAAGTGCCTACAAATGGTCTGTGGTAATTAACTGAAGAACCTGTTTTTTATAAAATCATTTTGTTCATTTAACAAATCAGAAGGGAATTTTGATTTTTCAACGAAGATCTCCAATTCCTCAAGGGTGTTAAGTAGTAGGCCTTTTGGTGCATTATATAGTATTTTAAGACTTTGTTGTGTTTCACTTAGTCTGTTATTTGATTATGTATGATCCCCTTTATTACATCATCCATCACTATCTAGCAAATGTTCCTGGAACTGCATCCTGCATTACCTGTTTGTCCAACATAAAATTTTTCACAATCTCTACATTTTATTTTGCAGATACCAGAGCCATTTAACCTATCTCATGTGGGTCCCACTGTATGTCGTAACCTATCACCCAGTTTTCCAGTAGTTTTCATACCTAACCTACCTTCTATTTTTAAAACTATTTACAAAGTGAACCTCTGTTTTTGCAGCTCTATATGTATTTGTATTTTTGCTTTGTTATTGCATCTGTGTTGTTTTTTTATCTCTATTAATATTTTTGTATTGTATTGTTTTTTTATCTATATTGGTACTTTTGTATTGTATTTTTTTTATCTATATTGTATCTTTGTATTGTATCCTCTTTGAATCATTCCATTTCCATGTGTAACACTGACTTAATGGATTATATTGTATGATATACATATTGTATTTGCTTTGACTCGTTGCACATCCATGCTTATTCACGCTATATTGGATCTATGGAATATGTATCTGAAATAAATAAATAAAGTTAATGTTCCTTTGTATGTAATATAAAATTTTACCTTCAGCTGTTCTTTAGGTCTTTTAATGGTGGTGTTCTCTGTGAATTTATTATATAAATGCCACACCTTTTTTTACTATTGTAGAACATTGGAGTTTGCAATATATTTCAACATATTCAGCTCTTGATCTATCAGTGTTATTTATTGGTAACTTTACTAACATTTATCATTGCATAAAAGAAGGCCCATTTGTGTACCTTTGTTTGACATGAATCATCTGGTATAATGGTTTCTGATTAAGTTGGTATTCTGAAAATAATGTAACCAAGTTTTACATTGTCTCTGGTTACCTGCAAATCTAGAAAATTTAGCATTCTATGGGCTTCCTGTTCCACTGTGAATTTTATTTTTGGGAGGATGCTACTGAATTTCTCAGAGTACATCATGAATTACACCTTTGTTACCTTTTATTACAATGAAGGTGTCATCTACATACCTTTTATAGACTATAACATCATTCTAAAGTTCAGGGTCCTAAGATTTTTGTCTGTCACTTTCCCCTTCTTTTGCCTCTGTCAGTGTTGTTGATGTGAAAAACATCGAGTAGCGTCATGGTTCGGAACCCATGTTAAACTGTAGTTCCCCCTATAACTAACTGGGTAAGTCATTTCGAAGGTCGGAGGAAGGCAACGGCATACCACCTCTAAACAGGACCATGCCTAGTAATGCACTGTGGTGTTCAAACCAATCTTTGGATTGTTGACTTCTTTTTTTACCTTTAACCAGTAACATCAACACATTAGAAATACCTCCCACTCCTTAACTCATCCTCCAGTCCCCCCCCCCCCCCCCCTTTTACTCCACTTTACTTCACTTCCATCAGGACAGTAACATACAACATTAGCTAAATATGGGTAAGCTACTAAATTCCACGTTTGTTTTTACCCTGTGGGTTAATTTAACGGAAGTTTATGAATGGTTTTCTAATTAGTAAATACATATGTGGCGGCGATAGCCATAATCGACCAGGAATGGACTATAATATCTTTACGATAGTCTTTGGGTGAGCCGCCTCTCAGCTGCCACCAACAATCACTTTCAAAAAGTCAGTGTTAAGCTTGTGAACAGTTCAGTTCAATAAAGGTTGATATGCAAAAAAGTGTTTTCTGGGGCTCACACCCCGTGAAAAATCCTCCCCACCTTGGTAGACCAGGTGTGTCAGCATTGCGCGAGGATCTGCCTTCCACCTCCCTCCAGTCCCACTCCTCCGCAGGTCATTGTTCCCACGAGCCTGGAATCTTGTGAGTTCGTCATGCTATGGGATAACATGGTCTGTCCTCCGCTCAGCCCTTCTTATTTGGGCCCTCATCGGGTGCCCAGGTGCTCCCCCAACACCTTCACCTTGCTTATCAATAACTCTCCCTCCACTGTGTCGGTAAACGGAATTAAACCTGCTCATGTTGAGCTCTCCTCCTCACCTCCAGTTGAGGGTAATCCTTCTCCTCTCATAACGTTCAAGGCATATTTCTCTCTTCCAGCCTCTTTGGCTTCTTCATCATCTTCTGCCAATGCACCTCTACCTTTTCCCCCTCCTGCTCAAGTTGCCTCTCCGACTCCTTCCCCCTCCTCTTCGTTCGAGGTCTCTTCTCACTCTCTTGCCTCCCCCATCCATGGCTTTGGCGTTCAACCTCTTCCCGAGGCCCCAGTTCTGGAATTCCAGGTTTCTATCCCTCCACAACTCGCTACAGACATTGCAATTCTTCTGGATGTAGGTTCGATTTTTATATTATGTACAGACGTCAGGCCTTCCCTCCCTCCCCAGCAATGTAGGTACGAGCTACTGAAATGTTTCTCCCCTCCTGCTTGATTTAATCTGGACACCACACGAGCTTTTCTGCTCCCCTCGGTGTTGTGACAGTGGTACTTCCCCTCCTGCCTGCACAACCCTCAGCCTCATGCCAGCTGCTGCATCGGCATTGGCAGCCTCCTCACCTCAGGGACTTCGAGGTTTATGGCCCCACTGCTCGCCGCCTCCATGGACCGTCGCCTCTGCCAGACAACTCTGTGGAGCTGTCAATCACCCGGACTCCATGCACACAATCATCGCTGACTGTCGCCTCCCAGCCCCACCCTCCGCCCTCACCTCAACAAACTCCGTACTGCGGAGGGGGGGAGGGGGAGTGGCTGTATGAAGGTGATAGCCAAATCAACCAGGAATGGACTATAATACCGTTACGATAGTCTTTGGGCGAGCCACCTCTTGGCCGCCAACAACAATCACTTTCAAAACGTCAATCTGTGTTAAGCTTGTGAACAGTTCAGTTCAATAAAGGTTGATACGCAGAAAAGTGTGTTTTTTGGGGCTCACACCCCATGAAAAATCCACACACAATTTTATGCTGATGTCAATCCCAAATATTTTATTATCCATACGGATTGTTATATGTCCCTCTTGGTCTCTCTCCCTCCTTCCACAATTGACTCTTCCTCCTCTCACCACCAAACAACAGCACATTACACTACATAAAAATATGTTCTATGACATTATAAAACTGTGAGAGTAGTTATCAAAGGTAAATCTCATAAATAGTTTATTAATGTGTAAACAATAAGGTAGTTCCATAAATGAGATTGATATTTCTATATAATATTGCATAAGTACCACCAAATTTTATTTTGTAAGCTATAGTTGTCATCCCCACACCTCTGCATATAACTTACAAAAATTAATGAGAACTACGCTACTTTACAAACACCAGAATACTTTAACAAACAAAACAAAATGTACTTAGTAAAATAAATTGATAGAGCTGACATTTTGTATCATGAACATAATTTTCTACAGTTCCTTTACTCTGTAAAACATAACACTATGATCAGCAACTCTTGGTTATCTCTTCTCATAATTATACATTATTCGTAAGAAGAATGGATTGCTACTTAATAAAGAGACATCCGATGAGCCACAGAAAGGCACAGATAAGGTACTAGAACTTACTCAAAAGACTTTTGGCCATTACAGTCTACGTTGATCAGAGAGAGACACCACACACACACACACACACAGAGAGAGAGAGAGAGAGAGAGAGAGAGAGACACTATCCTTCTCAAAAATATAGTTTAATCCTTACTGAAATTTCTCTTCTCTTAATTAATACTCAAAATTTATGTAGGTTGATTCTGCAGATTTATTCTCTGAAATTTAAATATGAAGTTGGTATCAATGCAATATTCTGTATCATAAATACTTGGTGCAATTGAAATTTCTTATCTTAATCTCTGAAAACTACTCTCTTACTCTGTCCCTTCTTGAACCCATAATTTCATTATGCTCCATCCTCTCCCCCCCCCCCTTTTCCTCTGATAAAGTAAGGAAAATTCTTGTGTATGTGGTGTAATAGCACTGTATGACAAATTTGAAAATGCAGCATATTGGTCATCTTTGCACGTTATACTATCCTCTCCACCTTCTTAATTGGAAAATAGTTTACTTTGTTTTTAATGGTTCTGATCAGTATTTGCCTTTTCTATTACTGTTCAATCCAGGGAATTACTATACAGAGTAAAAATGTGCAGCTCGTCCATGGAAGTTTAATTAGGGGATTCTTTTAACAACTGCGTCAGGTTTTATGTCAAGGACATCATCCCCACATTTCAGTACTCTTTAAATCATAATACCACAACAATACTACCTGACACAGCTACTCTTACATATAATACCGAATTTTGTACACTCTTGAAATTACTGTAATACTCTACATTGTAGGGACTAAACACTGCTCTCTTAATCCCTCTGCACTGAGTAAGATGTCGCAGTGGTAATACACTGGACTCACTTTCAGGAGGAAGATGGTTCAAAACCACATCCAGCCATCCAAATGTAGGTTTCCTGTGATTTTCCTAAATCACTACAGGTGAATGCTGGGGTGGTTCCTTTCAAAGGGCAGGGCCGATTTCCTTCACCATCCTTACCCAAACAATCCGAACATAGGCTCTGCCTCTAATGACCACGCTCTCAACAGGGCGTAAACACTAATCTTCCTTCCTTCCTTAATTCCTCTGCACTCAGAGATAACCCCATGCCCCCTCCCCTCCCCAATAACTCATTCATAACTCTACTTCTATGTACCACCAATAGTAATAAAAATTCCTATTTAAGAAATAGGAAATCATTGTGTGATAAATGTGAATCACAATGCAAATTTGTGTGCTATGGGAACAACCCACAAAGTGATCTTTGAAGGCTGAAAAGTTCTCAGTGATGCCTCTCCATTTACAACTCTATACACATACTCTTCCCCTTCCACCTTCCTCCTTCACCTAGATTTGTTTTAAAGGGCTGTGATGTTAATATTTCAGAGCAGTGGTTTTTACTTAATACTATTTGGCCTGAGAGATTCAATAGTATAATTTAACAGAAAACTGTTTATATAGCTCTCAATTATTTAACATTGTAAGAAATATTTTTTACCAAAGGAATGGTCTGGATATATATATTTCAAAGAACAGTTTCATCTGTAATTACTACGCCTATGACGCAAATTGTCAAAGGGAGTTAATTTTTTCACAAAGCTTTTTTTTTTTTTTTTTTTTTTTTTTTTTTTTTTTTTTTTTTTTTTTTTTTTTTAATAAAATGTGTGATGGCATTTTGATACAGTACATTTTAGTAGTATCCAGAAATGACAAAAGTCTAAACGTGTTATGCATTAATAAATTTTTAAGCATTTTCAATACATTTATTTTACTTTCAACTTACTTATTTGTAATACGGTGGTGGCGGGAAGATTTGGGGAATGGCACAGTAAATCTGTTTGCACACTAGGTCTGTGGGGTAGTTTCTGCCTGTGATGGCCTCTATGAGACCTTCCGCATTACGTATGAGAAAAGGAACTATCGTCAGTGCAGATAAACTTGCCACAGGGGGCTAGGCTGTAAGAGAGGAATTTTTTGAAGTAGAAGGGATAGCAACTGTGGAAGTGTAGGCCCTGTTGGTAGTTTGTAGGTTCAATGTGGATGGAAGTGTGGAAGGAGCCTCAGTGACGTGGTTACTGACAGCAATTCTGTTCATCCACCGTCCATGTAGGCCTACCATTATATTCGTTTATACAAAAACATTGTAACACTAAGTTTGCCAAAGTTTTACAGATAAAATAATGGATTGAGGAGAAATCCTACTGTACATATGTATATTTCAAATAGATTTCTACAAAGAACAGAAAGAATATATGTCTTGTTTTACATTACCGGTACTGATTGTACACAGGAATTGTGAAGTGACCAAACAATTACCAGGTACAAGACCAAATAATTTATATCAATGGCAATGGTACAGTATTGCAGACATGTTTCATCGCATTGTGCAAAACAAAATTTGAATGGTTTTCGTTGAAGATTTATTTGAAATAACCGTGAAAATTATGCTTTCCATTTCAGGTACTGGTACAAAAGCATTAGAATTTTTGTAACTTCATTATGAGTTAGGCCTACTTACATATCACAAGTCTCTGCTTGGAACGTGCATCTGCACAACAGTCGGTGAAATTCAAATCAGTCTGTACTTTGTTTTCTTCGGTCAAATCGACGGATGTTCTCACACAGTAGATATTACGTTGTTTCATTTGTGATTATCTGGTATTAGCTGTCCACAAATTATTCTTGATGCTTCTGACGTTCTTCGACAAGGTGGCGATTCCGTTCTATGAAGTAGAGCTGGGCAAAACGGTTATTCTCCGATATCAGTTATAATGGGTATCGTTATTCTTTTCTATCAGTTAATTTTAACGGTTATAAATAACTGCACGGTATTTTTCCACTAACTTCCAGGTGGCGTTGCTACAGCTTACGCATACTGCTACTAGGTCTCGCTACTGAGCACTTCCAGATGGCGTTGCTACAGCTTCCTCATACTGCTACTAGGTAGCGCTACTGAGCAGTTATCGGGCAGTTATCGTTATGAGTATTCCGTGAATTCTACTAGGTAGCGATACTCTACAGTTAGCGTTATCGTTATTAGTACTGAGTAGTCAGTACTCAGTAGCCACTACTGACTACTGAGAACGAACAGTTATTGATATTACGTAGAAATACCAGTACTCGACAGTTATGGTTATTTCTACTCAGTACTAATAACGATCTATCAGTATATCTGGTGTGATTAAAATTGCGATTGCTGTGTAATGGCAAAAGTTATCGTCCGAATCGTGAAATAAACACACATAACTAAATGTCCAGTGTATTAATATGCTATTACATGAAATCTGTGCCCTGGAAATGTAGCCGTAATTTTCGAAGCTACTATGAACAGAGTATGAAGTGAAAGTGGATTATTAAATATGTGCTCAAACGTGTGTGAAGTGAATATTGCAGTTAAAATTATAAACATAACGTTGCTTCAGTAAGTGTTTTGTGGAGCGTCTTTAAATGCAACATAAAAGTAAACGTTATGTGATCGTTTTGTTTATTCCTAATAAAGTTCTATATTAAATTTGAAAAACTGCTTGATTTGCGGAAAATTTTCTTTAGTTCATGACAGCATCCTGGTTTGTAAATATGATTATAACTACGAAGTAAATTTCTCCAATTATGCCGTAACACGTCAATTGAAGATTGGGATACCACCCGTCGGATTTGACGAAAAAGTTCATAAAATTTTTTTGGGAATACAGCTTGCTACTAGGGTGTAACAGTTTGCTTTAATAATGTGAACAGACCGAATTTCTGTATGTAGTGAAAGTGAATATATTAGCTCCAGAATGGACCACACTGAACAAGTCAATACTGCCCAGTACATGTAACTGATATCTGAAATTATCGATATTTTAAAATATTAAATCTACTGTAAACAGGTTATAGGTCCTAATTTAGGGTGTAGACCAAATCCTCAAAGCTGCAATGTAAAGTGTACCAAACATTCCTCCAGTACTATCAAAAGTAAACTGTTACAAATGTGCATTTACAAGTATAGGCCTACTACATGCGAAATCAGAAACTTAATGGTGTTGTAATAAGTGTCTTCAACACAAAACTAGACGTACATATTTCCATATATTGTAAGAGAAATCCCATTTCAGAAAACTGAGGCAAGTTTTATGTGAGCTTTGGAAAATGCTTGATATCTTCGGCTATTGACAGGGTATTCAGTTAAATTTTACTTAGGGTATGGTGTGCTATGTTGGTAACAAAATGTTCACTTTACAAGGGAAATTACTAACAGGACAAGGTTACATATAAGATCCAATCAACAACAAAGTAGGAACAGTATTATTTATTTAACTCTCAATTTGAAAATTTATTGTTATTCTATAGGCCTACGGTTGAGTTTTAAAAGAGCATTCAAAGGTCATTGCTAACATCAGCATGTTACACTAGTGAGACTGTAAGAAAACCTTTACCATGACAGTTCTTCATTTTTGGGTGTGAGGATGACTGTTTGTTGCATACACTTATCAATGTCTTTAAAGTGCTCTATCTTATGTTCAAAAGTATTGCAGACAGAATTAGGTTCCACATGTCAGGTGCTACATGTTTCTTGCTTTCTTTCTTTGTTTTATTTAGTAATGACTTGTGTGAACAAATAAAACCAACACAGCATGGATAGCCACTGTAAATGACTGAGTAATTTTCATAAAGAAAATCTAACCTGGCAAATTAGTGCACTTGGCAGAAAATTCCTCTGTGTCACCCTGTATGATGAAAATCCTTTCTGTATCAACACAATTTCTATTAATTCATAAAATACCACCAAGAACTATGTGTGGCCCAGTTATTATAGCAAAAAATATAAGTTTTCATTAAAATGCTTCTCCGTGCAGTGCCAAATTTGACATGTCTCTCCTACATGTGCATTTAAAGGTATACTGTACTATATATAAAATCAGAAACGTAATGGTGATGTGGATGTGTCTTCCAGTCAACACCAAAATATACATACATATTCCTGTATATTGTAAGAGAAATCTCATTTAAGAAAATTTAAGCATGTTTTATTTGAGCTTTGGAAAATGCTTGATCTTCAGCTATTGACAGAGTATTCAGTTAAATTTTACTTAGGGTATGGTGTGCCATGTTGGTAGCAAGGGAAATTACTGACAGGACATGGTTACATATAAGATCCAGTCAACAACAAATCAGGAACAGTAATATTTATTTAACTCTCAATATGAAAATTTATTCTGTTATTCTATATGCCTACAACGAGTTTGCAGCATACACTTTAAATGTCTTGAAAGCACTCTCTCTTATGTTCAACAGTATTGCAGACAGAATTAGGTTCCACCTGTCAGGTGCTACATATTTCTTTCTTTATTTTTTTCTTTATTTTATTCTGTGTGTGGCAAATAAAACAACCAACACATGATATATAGCAACTGTAAATGACCGTGTAAGTTTCAAAGAAAATCTCACCTGGCAGAAAATTCTTCTGTGTCACCCTGTATGATGAAATTCTTTATGTATCAGCACAGTTACTATTAATTCATAAAGTACCACCAAGAACTATGTGTGACCCAGTTATTACAACAAAGGTTTTCATTAAAAACATTCCTCCATGAAGTGCTTAACTTGACGTTTGTCTCCTAAATGTGAATATTCTGTTGTATAATTTTTGTGCAAACTGATGTGTTTAATGTGCTGTAGAAAGTTTTTTAAAAGTCTCATGCTAAATAATTAAATCAAAAACTACCATGTGTAACTGAGGAATACTATATGAGAAAGCTAGTCACTGTCACAATTCTCACAATAATGCCTAAGAGAAAAGTCTCACCGAACCACCCAATTAATTTGTACTCTGAAGCTGACATGAATAAGATATATGGTAGGTGTTTTTTATTAGAGATGTCTGTGATGCAGCATTGGCACTTAATATTAATGAAGCCACTAAGGTTGAGGTACAGGGTATACTAGTACTTGCAGATGGTTCAAATTTGCTTTAATATTTTACACCACCTGCAATATTTAAACATGAGAAAAATGTCCAAAATTATAACATTCATACTTGTTAACTGTGCTGTGTATGTTTTCTCACAGAAATATCACAGTAAGCACTTTTTGAGAAGGATTGAGTGTTTTTTCTTTATATTTACTATTATTTAATTTACTGAATGATGTTTAACATCCCAAACATGCACTAATACAAATAATGAACTTTGTGATCCTGTTCTGTGTAAACCAGCACTGCCATTCTTTCTCATGCTTTTATTAGACAGCAATGTCACCTCAATACAGACACATGTGACTAGGCAACAAGTGAAGACTTACTGTCTGTGAGGAATTAAGGCACTTAAAAATGTATCAATATCCAAACTGTGTTTATAATGTGGGATCATCAGTTGGGTTGAACCTTGACTCCTTTCCCAAATCAAATTGAGCATTTCAAACACACCAGTGTTACAAATAAAGGAAAAAAATATGGTTAAATGCTATTAGATGGGGCACAAACTGTTTCTGGACAAGGATGGGATCAGTTCACTGGAATCATCAAATAACACAGGCATCAAATATTTATATTTATCTTTTTATTTAATTTTAGGAGGTGCCCATCTATCTTCTTCTTTTCATTAATTCCAATCGTTTTGGGGACAAATTGTGTAATGGCACTTTGTACAACTTGCTGCCTTGAGGTGGATGGAACATGTTGATCGTCTTCCATACTGCATGTTACTGGTGGGGTTACCTCCATCAGCAGTTTTTCTGCAGGTCTGGTTTGACCTGCAGAGACATGGGTTTCACATCAACATAAGCAAATATTAAGTTGACTATGGATATGGGATGAAAATTAAAGTGTGTCTTTCATTCAGCTACAAAAAATTTCAGTTTAGTGCACAATTGTTCTTCATGAATCTTGCAGTCTGAAATTTAGTTCATAGAAAGTTACAACTGATTCAGTTTTCCCTTGCTATACAAATGTATAATAGAGTACCTAATAATTGCAGACTTCTCATAAATACCGTACTTTTTAAAGAGATGCTGATGTGTAATTATGGCCCTTAATTTGCAAATACTTAACAAGACATTCACTGTAGTCATCCTACTATTAATGTTTAAAATTTTTATTAATTTAAAATATTTGTGGAATATGGTAGAAGACTTAATTAAAAACAATAAATATTTTTGAATTTGCCAGGAAGTCCTGGATTAGACAGCAATATTCTCGTAACTTGGGGAATACAGCCCCCCCCCCCCCCACCCGCAAGTTGCAGTCGCCTTGAAATAAACATGTTGAACCGGTACATGTATATTTTCACGAAAATGCGCCTTTTAACAAAGATTTAAGCGTTCCTTACAAGCACCTCGGAGTGTGAGTCCCATCAAAAATGTATTAGAAATGTAAGATTTCCGTTTTTCTACCTTCCCCTCAATCCTTAACGAATAAATGGCAATAATTGACGTAAGTTTGTTTACAATGTATTGGCAGCAGGGCACTTTCTTCCTCGTAATAGCATAAAATATTAATTATAACGATTAGAGCATATTTATTCTTTTATTTAGAAAATTTATTAATCCTGTCATACAATGTTATGAACTTTTTCACTGACCAGCATTAGTTACAAAACTAAGTTTTATTTTTTAATTATTTTTGGAGGATTTCTTCATAATTCTAAAAGTCGGCACTCTACGAACGAAATATGTATCCTCTCTAGGAATATCATGACCTGCTACAGTTAATAACCAAAATACCAAAGAGGTATATAGGTCTTTGCCAAATACTCATAACGATACTGCCAGTGAAAATTAACTGTCACTGATATTTCTACTATTCTCAATACTCCCTAAAGCGTCTGCCGTTATCATAGTACTTAGAATTCACATTGGTCACTCCATGCTATTAGATACAAGATTCCCACGAGAACGTAGTACACACTTTCACCAACAGATGGATAATCGTTAAACAGTTATTACCCATGATTCTTACGCGGTTAATTCCATGGAATATAGAACTGACCAGTATTTGGACAGGACATCTGGTCGATACTGTGGTCGAATCGTTTCATTAGTACCAACTTTTGTGAACAGATGGCACTACGCAGTACGCATAGTTATTACGATAACTGCCAGTATTTGATGAGCGGTTATTACAATCACGGTTATTCATAAATAACCGGATATTTCTATCAGTTATCGTTATTTTGGCCCAGCTCTACTATGAAGTGACCTGCACACGTGGTGTACACAACAAGCTCGTTGCGTGTACACTACAGTACCTGTAGGTGTGCTTCCGCTTTTCGGTGGCTTCTGTTTTTAATATTATCTTATTCTCAACTTCATTTCATTCATCACAATCGGATGTTTTCGAACAGCCTATAGGCCTAACTATTATTCATGGATTTAAATTCTGAAAAACTGCTCCCATTATGTATTTTTATGCTTAGCACAACGCACTTCGAGAATTTTTCTCGCCTTTAGTGCATTTGTTTACATATATAGGCCTACATCGTGACGTTCCCCTGTGTGATTTTATGCAGCTTTTGCACAGATGTAGGATAGTCTTTTGGAGGTTGCTACAACAAGGGAAATCGTACGGTACATAATAAATATTGACAAGTTTTATTCACATACTAAATAGTAGGGTCTACTTCTGTCTGTAGCCTACTTAATGTACATTATACTGGACATCACAACAAAATTGTCACCTACTGTTTTTTTTTTAAAGGTAAGTCTTTGATATTCCAACATTAACTTAAAATCTCACCTCAACATTTGTTTTGTCAGATTTTCCGAACTTCAGTAACCTAAAAATGAAAATTACAGTGCAAGAGTGGCAGAAAATCGCACACTGAAACGTCGAAAAAGTACCATACTTACCGTACGTAAACAAATGCACTAGAAGACGGGAATAAATTGTCGAAACTCGTCATAATTACGCAATAAACTGTAACTGGTGTAGTTTTTCACTATTATTAAAGCATGGAGGTTAACTGGTGAAGGCCTATGCCTGCACAACTTCACAAACAAATAGGTTAAAGCAAAACTGTTATATTGCTTGTCAGCTACACCTCGAAATATCACGAGAAATTTTTCCTTTTACCGGTGCCTCACATATTCGAAGTAGCAATAACTGAGGACAGTACACAATGTTCGCCACCTTCTTCTTTCAAGGCAGATGTTCAGCAGCCTATTCGTATGTATTTGATGTCTTTATTAATAACAAAAGCCGCATTGCAACATTCATTTCCAAGCAAAAAAATGTCGGTGGAAATCAGTGCACCCCAGGAAATTGAAATCTAATATACTTCAGCGACACAGTAGATTCTGACATAACAGGGGCGTAGATAAATTTTTCATCTGGAGGGAGGGTTCAGAGCCAGAGATATATTGAGGTGCTCTCGCCCAATTGACAGATGCCAAAACTGTGACGCCTCCCCTCCTCAATAAAACAAACTTGCGATTTTTTCTATTAATTTGCAAAATCTAAGGAATAGTCGATAAAAGAATGAAGCGTTATTGAAAAAGATTGTAGACATGAAGAGCAGTCTTTTCTGGTACGGTATACCTTGAAAATGACGGGCGTTCAACTGCCCAAATACTAGCTGTTGTCGAAGATGTTGCCCGACTACACTACTGGCCATTAAAATTGCTACACCAAGAAGAAATGCAGATGATAAACGGGTATTGATTGGACAAATATATTATACTAGAAATGACTGGTAATTACATTTCATGCAATTTATGTGCATAGATCCTGAGAAATCAGTACCCAGAACAACCACCTCTGGCCGTAATAACGGCCTTGATACACCTGGGTAGGGTTACCATATGTTCATCACCAAAAAAGAGGACAGTACATATAAAAAAGGGGACACTTTATCTTTAACATAATGAAATTTGCAACTTTATTAATGAATCACGTAAAACTACGACAAACTGAAACAGTAACCCTGTGTGGTTGTTGGAAAACGAAATATTATGAACCTTGACATATTCCTCATTACTACTCTCAATTGTCTCCTTCTTGCCTTATTCACTTTTGAACCAATTATATTTGGTGGACAACGAAATCTCTCTCGAGACCTTTTTGTTTTTATTAACTATTATTAAGGAAAGCTCAGGAATTTCTAATGTTTGAAATTATACTGTACACATACAGTATATTTTAAATCTATTCCTGTATTTTGCCCACTGTGTGTTCTCAAGAGAAAACACACGTTATGTGTCGGCATTATGACTAGTTATAGAAAAAATAATAATAAGTTACCATTTTCAACAGTTCAGAATAACTAACAACACTAGATGACTGACTGAAACATGCACACCACACTTCAGCTGCTGATATGTTCTGTTTCCTTTGATAATATTTTTTTTTTAAATTATTAAATTACAAAGCTGATCGGAGTACAATGTATCATTAATTCTTACATTCGTTTGATCATTCTCTTGAATGATTTGTATTTCTCCAGGAGCACATATTTAACACTTTCTCTTCGGCAGTATGTTTAAGTTCGTAATTTATTCTGAAGCAAAAGCCTACCTACGATCTCGAACACACAATACAGCTTTAACCTAAACCACAAAGTATATCAAAAGCAACGCCATAGAACGTAATGCAGAAGACTGAATGCACTGGTTGAATATAGGATACACAACCGGTTCCTTCGCAGAAAAGTTCCGAATCGTTTGCAACTGTCAGACCCATGCGGAGTGCGAAATTGTGAACGGCAATTTCACTCTGTGTATGCGCGTAATAGTTGCGAACAGTTTGGAACTGCAGAGCGAATGAACATGTTGTCGTCAATGACACAAAAATAAATTTTCTTTCTCGGAACCCAAAAAAGAGGACATTTTGTGGAATTTTATAAATTCCGGGCGGACACATTTTCTTGCCTCAAAAAGAGAACATGTCCGGAAAAAAGAGGACGTATGGTAACCCAACACCTGGGCATTCAGTCAAACAGAGCTTGAATGGCGTGTACAGGTACAGATGCCCATGCAGCTTCAACACGATTCCACAGTTCATCAAGAGTAGTGACTGAACCCTTTGAACCACAGACATTGCCGAGGTGGGGTGGCTTGCGTGCCTCAACGATACAGATAGCCGAACCGTAGGTACAACCACAGCAGAGGGGTATCTGTGGAGAGGCCAGACAAACGTGTGGTACCTGAAGAGGGGCAGCAGCCTTTTCAGTAGTTACAGGGGCAACAGTCTAGATGATTGAGCTGGCATTGTAACATCAGCTTCAAATGTTTGTTAAGCTTAAGGGACTTAACTACGGGGTCATCAGTCCCTAAACTTACAAACTACTTATGAACTACCTACAACTAAGGACGGCACAAATATCCATGCCCGAGGGGAATTCGAACCCCCGACCGTAGTGGCCGTGCAGACCGTGACTGAAGCGCCTCAGTCCCCTCGGCCACCGCGGCCGGATAACATCAGCTAATGTGACTTTGCCATGCAGTTACTGTGAACGGCTGAAAGCAAGGGGAAGCTACAGTCGTTACTTTTCCTGAGGATATGCAGCTATATTATATTATGGAGGTAAAATAGTCCTCCATTCGGATCTCTGGGCGGGAACTACTCAGAAGGATGTCGCCACCAAGAAAAACGAAACAGGCATTCTACGGGTTGGAGCGTGGAAAGTTCTAACCCTTAATCGCTTAGGTAAGTTAGAAAATTTGAAAAGAGAAATGGATAGGTTAAAGTTAGATATGGTAGGGATTAGTAAAGTTCGGTGGCAGGATGAACAGGATTTCTGGTCAGGTGAGTACAGGGTTAAAAATACAAAATCAGTTGGTGGTAATGCAGGAGTAGGTCTGATAATGAATAAGAAAATAGGAAAGCGGGTAAGTTACTATGAAGAGCATACTGAACGCTTTATCGTAGCATAGATTGCAATTGTATTATACTGTTAATTTATCAAGCTATAAATGGAAATTATTTACAGAAATGCACTTTAGTAAATAAAATTATATGAAACGAAAAATTAATAAGCAATTTATTCTTACTGTTTTCCTTTTCTGCAGCCTGAACAGTTGATAACTGATTTTTTTGTCGTTTTCTTTATCACTTCCACACTGAATTCCACGACCTTGCGGATTAATGTATGGTGCGGCATTATAAGAGGAAGGATAATTGGTCCATATTTTATCGGTGGCAATCTAAATGATGCAATGTATGCTAATTTCTTACGTAATGTTTCACCGATTTTACTACAAGATGTTTCATTGCACATGGCTCACCTGCAGTTGAAGCGGTCTTAAATGGAATATTTAATGATAGGTCGATTGGTCGTAGACACACAATACCATGTCCCGCACGTTCACTGGATCTTACATCCGTGGATTTCTTTCTGTGGGGAAAATTGAAGGATATTTGTTATCGTCATTCATCGACAACTCGTGAAAACATGCCTCAGCGCATTGTCAATGCGTGTGAGAACATTACTGACGGCGAACTACTTGCTGTTAGGAAGAATTTCGTTACTCGTATTGCCAATTGAAGTTCAAGGACATCAGTTTGAGCATTTATTGAACTCATGGGGTAATTACAAGTAATCACGCAGTAAGAGCATGCGTTCTCACAATGTATGATAGTTTCACAAAAGTACATGTATCACATTGTAACAACCGAAATAAAGTTCAAACGTTCCTACATCTTGTGTTTTAATTTAAAAAAAACCTACCCGTTACCCACTGTTTGTATAAAATTGTGAGCAATAGCAGAGGCCCGTACATAAAAACAATATAAACCTTTTCTGCAATTGGTAAATGGTCCATTTTAAAACGAGTAATGTATCACGAAGCAAATAGCGTCTGCACTGGTGAAATGTTACGCGATACCACGTACTTATACGTTTGTGAATATTACAGCGCCATCTATCACAAAGCGACAAAAGTGTTCCAAATAAAACATACATATTTATTTATGTACTAGACGAATATGAAATAACAATGGGAGTACTTATTTTAAAAAATGCAGTTTATATCCATTTGACCTATGGCAGCGCCATCTAGCGGACCAACCATAGTGCCATCTGTTTTCCCCCTTCAAGATAGAAATGTTTTGTTCTTTGTAATTTTTTTTCGTTTGGTGCTTATTTCGTGAGATATTTGGCCCGGTCACTATCAATGGACCAGCCTATATATAATGCAAGTCTGGCTCTGTAAATTAGCTTTTCATTTGGACCCCCATCAGAAAAATATTCCTGTGTGCAAACACGGGCAAGATGTAAGGTTTTACAGTGCAAGTAAAGAAAAAAAAAATCCGAAATTTGTCAATATGTAACAATCGCACTCTGTTTCCATTCCATTTATAGTACGCGAAAAGTCTCCAGAACTACTGGAGGTTTTTCTCTGGTTTTTAGTAATAGGTAGAGTGAGTCGGGAGGACTAAATATACATTATAATTTTCAAATATTTCATGCATACTGGCTGAACTAAATGAATCATTAGCCACTGTGAAAGTGCTGCCTTGCTTCACATAATTGAGGACCGCACTGAACATCAGTTGGAATCTGGATCTCATACGATTCTTTTTAATACTTAAATTTTAGTTATGGGCAACAGTTTTGGTCATATAGGTTCTCTGTTTCAATAAATATCTTCAGATATTATTTTCCACTATTTTACTTAGAGAGATATTAATAACATTATATATTACGAAATAATCCATATTTCTAGTACTGGTACATTTGTCGATGTAATTTTATTTCATTCTCAGCAGCAGAATTATCTATCCGAACTGAAAGTTCACACTGCCTATTTTTCGGAATGAAATTCCCCGGGGCGTCAACTCTACCTTTGGATCTTGAAAAAATGTTCAAATGTTTGTATAGCTTAAGGGACTTAACTATGGGGTCATCATTCCCTAAACTTACAAACTACTTATGAACTAACTAAGACTAAGGACGGCACAAATATCCATGCCCGAGGGGGGATTCGAACCCCCGACCGTAGTGGCCGTGCAGACCGTGACTGGAGCGCCTCAGTCCCCTCGGCCACCGCAGCCGGCTTTGGATCTTTTTTATTTATTTATTTATTTTTACATTGAGAAACTTTCAAAAATAATGATTAGTGAAGCTAATTTATAAGACAGGTCTACGAGTCTGTTTTTCATTTATTTATTTATCACTGCAAGGTAAAGTCGAAGACTTCGTACGTCAATTGTGCTCTGCGGTTGTGTCTGTGTTAACACATAGCAGTGGTGCTAATGTTCAAATGTTTGTAGGGCTTATGGGACTCAACTACGGGGTCATCAGTCCCTAAACTTACAAACTACGTATGAACTAGCTTATATTAAAGACGGCACAAACATCCATGCCCGAGGGGGGATTCGAACCCCCAACCGCAGCGGCCATGAAGACCGTAACTGGCGCGCCGCAGACCGCTCGTCCACCGCGGCCGACAGTGGTGCCAGCTTGCGCAACAAGATGTAACTTACTGCATGGAGTTCATACTTTTTTGTTCACCCCCTGTATATATATAACTGACCACCATTGCAAAAGTTTCTGTAAATGCCTTTGACTACACATAATTCACAATTTGAAACAGCCTAACAATACCCTCTGGCTGTGCTATAGGGTAACAGACTACTCTCTGAGCTTGTGTGCTGCTTACATGAGGGTTAAACGACGAATAGAATGTGCTGGCGTGTTAAAATACTTCGTCACAATGACAGAAAAACTGAAGTTGCAGAACTTAGACTGCTATTGTATTGTTCATCCACACTCGAAGTGACATTTCAGGATACGGTTTTTTTATTGGGTCATTCCAAGTCAAATCACCTAATTTTGGAACATTTTCCTGCTCGACCATCACAAAAAATGTTCAAATGTTTGTATAGTCTATGGGACTTAACTACGGGGTCATCAGTTCCAAACTTACAAACTGCTTATGAACTACTTACGAACTAGGACGGCACAAATATCCATGCCCGAGGGGGGATTCGAACCCCCGACCGTAGTGGCCGTGCAGACCGTGACTGGAGCGCCTCAGTCTCCTCGGCCACCGCGGCCGGCTCGACCATCACAGATTTCGATGAAATTTTTAGTAAACATTCGCACATGTCGCCAATGAACAATGGTAAATTTTAAGGCTCGTCGAAGCAATACTGTCCGAGATAAAGTCAGTTGTTTGACACCATGTACGATTTTTCGCAGCCCGAGCGTGGATGTTTGAAGACTTTGAATGTTGGCCACCTTGTACAACTGTATGCATTCTCTTGGGAATAATAATGAAAATAATATTACGGGCAATATACAGCCAGAAAAATTCAGCCAAATTTGCTCAAAAAATCGGCGCCCAAGAAAACTTCAAAGCTTGGTGACTATCTCTTGGGGACTAAAGCTATGCCGAACATGAAAATTGGCATGTGATTATCTAACAATACAAGGTTCTCAGACAAAGTTTCGTTTAAGTATCGTTTTCCAATACTGAATTAATTAACACCAAAGTTGAAGATTTTAGAAAAAGATAAAAAATGTGGTATTTTTACCTTATTTTGCAAAAAAAACTGTGTTCTATAAAACTTTCATAACTGGGCTGACAAGAAAGAGCATTATTTTAACTGTATTACCTTATTTTGCAAAAAAACTGTGTTCTATAAAACTTTCCTAACTGGGCTGACAAGAAAGAGCATTATTTTAACTGTATGAAAAAGTATATTTGATCATCCAATGCGGGCTAACAATGCTAGATAATTTGAATCAAAGTTGAACGCGTAAATCACGCTACGAAAAAAGTGTTAAATTTTGGATTCTCATATCTGGTAAACTAAATGCATGCTGAACATGAAACTTTGTACTTAATAGATCGGCAGCACAAGGATGTGGCATAAAAAATTTCAGCCTCCTCCTATTTTCCAATATTCTACAAAATTTTAGTAAACCGATTTTTGTGAGAACATGAAGATAGGGCCCATAAGACATATCTTTTACAAATACCGCTTTCTAGTATAGCTTTGAAACCAGTTTCATATGAAGCAACATGTTTTACGGAACCACAGACACAAGGGTTTAATTCCCAACATTGATGGACAGTACTACATAAATTGAAGCGAACTAGGCGCAAAAATAGCGCTGCAAAATAAATAAATAAAAATAAAAAATAAAAAGAAATAATAAATAAATAAATAAATAAATAAATAAAAATAAAACAAAGGTTTTACCTTTGGGTTTTTCTCTCTCCTTACTGAAAGTTACGATAAGTGTGAAATTTTGCACACAACAACTCAGTAACACAAGGTTTCCCAGTGTAAAATATTATTCACATACACTTTCCTGATTTCTACAAAAAATCAGTTCAAACTTTATATTTCCGTAAAACTACAAATATATATTTCCTTTAATTTGCTTCTTGATAATTTGTTTTTCATAATTTTTTTTCTATTGATACCATAAGTTACAAAGATATAAATGTGTACATAGGTTAGGACACTGTTTTCTGTTATTGTGTATTTGGTTTTACCTTGAGACACTTCTCTGGTTGCATCTTGGGACACCTGGAAAGTGTATTATTGTCACCGATACACCAGAAAAACAAAGAATTGAAGAGAAAACAGAAATAAAACAAGGAAAATAAGTCTTTCCCAAAGAAAGAAGCCACTTCTTTTGATGAAGAAATTACCGAGCTTGGCAGTAGCTCTGGATTTGCTTGATTTGTCATCTGAAGAAGAGGATTTCTCATCCTTCTTTCCATCTAGAAAAGTAATACTTTCTTGTTCTCAAGGTAGTTGGGTCTTGGTAAAATTTGACATCAGTGGCAGATCTCTTGTTTACTATGCAGGAGTAGTTTTAGAAAGTACAGAAGAAGATGTAACAGTGAAATTCTTAAGGAAGCAAACGACCATTTTTGAATTCTCTAATGTTGAGAACATCATCATTGTTAATCGCAGTAATATAGTGAAAGAACTACCAGCTCCAGTGGTGTGTCGTGGGTTTCATTCATTTAATATTTTATTCCCACCATATCTTGTTTTAAGGTAAAATAACTTTTGTATTTGGACTAACAAACATTTATTACGTAATTCCAATACGATTTTTTCATTCATAAAACTAAGAAATGTGACTACATCTCCGTGTCCCGAGGTAAAACCTCCACTGTCTCAACGTGAAACCATACGTTGTACCTTGAGACAAGTGTGACAAAAGTCTGTATTGGTGAGTAATTGTGTAAATATTGGAGCTATCGTAAACTGCTGTTCGTTCAACATTACCTAAAATTGATGGTTGTGATGGGATAAATTTTCAAATTTCATGTAAAAAAATCATAGTATAAAAAAATTAAAATGTACAAAATGTCCCAAGGTACAACCCTTTCCCTTGCATTTGATAGAGGAAGAAGATAAAATTTCATCTTCCAGCAAGATTATATTTCTAGGGTTAAGTTTCAGCGTATAAATAAGGAATGTAAGCTGACTACAGAACGGATGTCGTTCGACATCGGCCAAGCAACTATAATGTGCAAAACAAAATGCTTTCTTTTGGTTTGACGCAAGCTACGTTTAAAGCCAGTCTTTGAGTAACCTTACCTCCACGTCTTCATCAGGAGAGCCGTGTACGTTATGCAGAAGCCAAGGTGCCGACTCCACTTGGTGGCGATGCAGGAGTACATGTCCAGCACGGGGAATATGGCGGCCATCTGCAATCATCATACTGCTGTAAAGACATTAACATTACAAAGAAAAAGTCTGGAAGAAAAGCCTACCTACTCAGAAATGCTAGCAGGACGCGAAGTTTCACTGAACATTCTGCACGATGAAATTCAGAACTCTTAGATTATGTTGTAATTTGAAACCCACGACCACTAAGTACATGATATTGCTTTAAGGCAGTTGGTACTACGGTTGATTTTTAACTGACTGAAAAACCATAATTCTGTTAGTCCGTCTCCTCCTCCCCACCGAGCGAGGTGGCGCAGTGGTAACGCACTGGACTCGCATTCGGGAGGATGGTGGTTCAAATCCCCCCCGCTCATCCAGATTTAGGTTTTCCGTGATTTCCCTAAATCACTCTAGGTAAACGCCGGGATGGTTCCTATCAAAGGGCACGGCTGATTTCCTTCCCCATCCTTACCCAAACAACCCGAGCGTAAGCTCCGCCTCTAATGACCACGCTGTAGACGATGCGTTAAACACTAATCTTCTTTTTTTATTCTTCCTTCCTCCTCCCCTCTCTTTCCATCCCCTCGATTCTCTATTTCCTCCTCCGCTCTCTCCAGCCCCTCTTCCCTATGAAAAATTGCAAATCTTCAACAAACTTTTATGGTGGTCAGTGAAACGGAGTGTAGGTTTATCTCAAGGTTCCCTCTGCCATGTACCGTATGTCCCCTACAGAGTATAAAATTATTGACCCATATAAACATACATATGTCAATGTTCATTGAGATAGTTCAAACTGAGCTGCAGTCTACGGCACACTCTAATGAGGGCAGTAATCTTTATTTTATTTGTTTTGTTTTGTCTTGAAGGTGAAGTATGCAAAATTTCTGCAAGATCATAGCGAAACTGTATATTGGCGACGATTTTTTTTTTTTTAAAGTGCCAAATTTCATATCGGACTAAAACTGTAGATTGGTTCTAAACCAACATAGGAATGGAAAAAGCGGAGTGTATCGCGTACGCTGACGACATCTGTCTTGCAGTGACATTCTCAGAACATCTAGCCACAGCGAGGGACGTCGTATATGTCAATAATATGCCCAGCGGAGCAAAATTAAGCAATACGAAGACAACATTGCTCCACATAGGGAGAGGCATTGGCAATACCAACCACCTCGATTGGTGTGAAGTGAGAGCTCCATGTAAATCTCTTCGCGACTACTTGAGTGCTACACCACATGTCAGGGCGACTAAAAATTTGACAGACATCTTGCACAAAATCAGAGCAACAACACAAATTTATGCAGACGAGGATTTGGACCTTCTGCAAATACCCACACAATGAGAATATACATAATGAGCAGGATCTCGGCCAAATATTACCTATTTCTTACCAGCTGAAGACAGTATACAAAAGGTGTTCTGTTGGTACGTTGTAAGAGACCATATCTTCAAAGCATGCTTCGACGCAACGACTTTTCTGAAAACAAGAGGTGCTCAAGAACTAGTCAGCGTAAGACACAGGTGCCGTGCATTATTGATTAGTCGCAGTTACAAAACGGACAGACACCGAGTGTAATCAAGTTTCTAATGTCACAGTGAAAACCCAAGAGTATTATGCGACCCATTCATAAAACCATGATACCTTTGACCTATCGGCATATCGTGATTTACTAAATTGAATTCGCCGCGGCGGAGTGTCCAAGCGTATTGAGGCGCTATGCTGCGGTGCGCGAGGCCGCTCCCCGTCGGGGGTTCGAATGCTCCCCTCGGGCATAGATGTTTGTGTCGTCTTTAGTATAAGGTAGTTCATAAGTGCTCTGATGCCGCCGACCAAACGCCTGCTACCCGGCATACCTCACAACAGGAGTGTCAAGCGGGCAACGCAACTGCACAGGCGGCACGAGACCAACCAGCGCCTGCCAGATGCCAACACACGACCAGAACATACACAAACAGTAACTTCAAAACAAACAGAAGCAATAGGGACTATTTCTTACAGGTGGTCCTTCCGCCTGACCTCTGATTGGCTCCAGGTATCTACTTAAGCCCGGCTCGCCAGCCGATGAGCCAGGGTTTGTGTGTTCGCTCTCGCCGCCTAGGACCGTCTGCACTCGCCAAGCTATCGACTTCGCCGACGGCCTCCCGTACGGAAGCGGCTGGAACGTTTATCTGGTGAACTGCGAGTGACGAACTGAACTATGCTAGTGACTGTGCCTTTGATCTACCAGACTATATTATGTGTTTGGTTTTGGGATTTCTGTCTCTATAGAAGAATTTAGTTTCATTTCACTGGTTAACGAACCCACAGTGTACTTTCTTTGACTTAAATTGTGTTGTGAAAACTTGGACCGTGGTGGTCACTTCAATACGTAGTTTGTAACTTTAGGGACTGATGAGCCCGCAGTTAAGTCCGTTAAACTCAACAAACTTATGAACATTTTTTACAATGAATTCTGTTACATACGCTGGCCAGATGGAGACGCACATGTGATGCAGACTGCCAATCATCGACCTCACCACTGCGCAGTATGTTGATATCACTTATCAGACCAGAACAACTACAGTACCCTAGAAATAAACACAGTGCGGCTACTGTATTTGGGTTTTAGGACAAACCGCTGCTTTTGTCATTCATAACTGACATGCAATGCTTGCAGAATATTGTACGTACCTGGAATATGAATACGCGAAGTTACTGCGATAAAGGCATTATTCAGAAACATACGGCAATATGCTGATAATCATGGTGCAGACTTGACGTAAAGTTGAATCTACAACGTATCCGTTGTTTAAAAGTAAATATATTGTGTACAAAACCACGGAAGTTCCAGTGTATCGGACCAAACTGCGTGGTCATTAGCCCGTAGCTTACAAACTACTTAAACTAAGGTAAACTAATCTAAGGACAAACACACACACTCATGCCCCAGGGAGGCCTCGAACCTCCGACGGCGAGCAACCGCGCGTTCCGCAGCGAGGCGCCTTAGACCGCCTGGCTACTCCAACGCGGCCCAGTGCTATATGTTTCGGAGTTATGAGCAGAGCCACGCAGCACAATCGGGAAACCGACGATACGGTACAAGAAACTGACCACTTATAATAACATCCGAGACGACGAACACTAAAGCAACGCTGCGCTGGGAATAGACCGAGAAGACGTTCGAATTGTACGTTATTATTTATTTACTTCATTTCTTGAAGACGTTAGGATGCGAAACAAGTTTATTTGGCAAGGAGTCACATATATTACTTTTCTTTATATTTCACGAGGAAGACCTGTCATCGGAATTGTAAACAGGAGGTCCCGGGTTCATATCCTAGCCACAGCACAAATTTTAATTCAATACCTCTCCTTATATTTAATACCTTTGGTATAACGACACCATGTTTGTCTCAAGGAATTGAATTATTCCAGAATTAAACGTTCACTCTGCAGCGGAGTGTGCGCTGATATGAAACTTCCTGGCAGATTAAAATTGTGTGCCGGAACCGGGACTCGAACCTGGGACCTTTGCCTTTCGCGGGCAAGCGCACTACCGACTGTGCTATCCCGACACGACTGACAATGCCGCCCCACAACTTTACTTCCGAAAGTACCTCGCCTCCTACTTTCCAAACTTCAAAGAAGCTCTCCTGCGAACCATGCAAGACTAGCACTCCTGGAACAAAGGATATGGTGAAGACATGGCTTAGCCGCAGCCTAAGGGATGTTTCCAGAATGAAACGTTCACTCTGCAGCGGAGTGTGCGCTGATATGAAACTTCCTGGCAGGTTAAAATTGTGTGCCGGAACCGGGACTTGGTTCGCAGGAATTGAATTATTGTTGATTCAAAATGTTCAAATGTTTGTAATGCTATGGGGCCAAACTACTTTGGTCATAAGTCTCTAGACTTAAAAACTACTGAAACTAAGGTAGAATAACCTAAGGACAAGACACACACATCCGTGCCCGAGGGGGCATTCGAACCCCCGACGCAGAAGGCCGTTCGATCCGTAACGTAGCGGCCCAGACCGCTCGGCTACTCCCGTGCGGCTATTGTTGATACAAAGTAATTTTGATCTAGAAATTAAAACATCATTAAGTGATGAAATGCGAAATAAAAAGGGCTTACGTATCAATCGGCAACAAAGGAAATCAAGAGAGTCAGATAAGAAAATGGAACTGATATGACCAGTCGTTCTGGCCAATTGTCAACGGGAAACGGTTCGGGCATGACGTTGGGGAATTAATTTTAATAAGACTATAATGAGGTGGTGCTGAACGGAACTGGGGAGAAAATAAGTGTCTGGAATATTTTCACTAAAAGAAGGGATCTGTTGTTGGGACGCATTCTGAAACGTCGAGGAATCGTCAATTTAGGTGTGGAGGAATGTGTGTATGATACAAATAACAGACGGGAACCTAGAGAGGAATAGAGTCAGCAGATTCAAAGTTATGTGGGCTGTCGGTCTTATGAGGAGGATTACCCACGATAGTGTGGAAAGCTGTAATAAACTAATCTCTGAATTGAAGACTACAACAGCAACTTAATCATTCATTTACTATTTTCGTAATGTTTATCCGGAAAATGGTGAAAAACCGACACAATGAGAAAAATACTAACAAACAAACAACAAAGATACACGAGACGTTTGAGCAAATTAGTAACAGAATGAATAACGCTCGTATCATAGCACAATAAATTGGTTTTATGATTGCTTTCTTTTATTTATTTTTAAGAAATAATTAGTGTACACAGCATATTGGGAGCTTTATTTAAAAAAGGATTTTACATAGATTTAGCTTTTATTCTTTTATAAAATATAAATTTGTAATTTCTTTCCTAGGATGATTTGAATAAACTTGCTGCCTGGTTATCCTACGTACCGTTATGTGCACTGGTTGCTTAACATATTGACCACAGTAGCTCTTGTAATGCTTTCATACTGCCTCTGTGGGTTTTGTTTTTAATACAGAATAAATATTCTGGTTTCCATCCTCAAGCTTTCTGCAAACAGTGAGACGGAATGACTTTTTTTATTTGACTGTGCATTATACTGTTTTGTGCCATATGTATTACGAACTTTATATTCTTTCCCTTTTATTTTTAAATAACAGTGAGTGTTGCGTTTACGCTGGTGTGAGCGCACCGTGATGTTCTGCGGAAAGACGGATGTAGTATGAAATTTGTCGCATAAAAATATGTTATTCATCTGTATTACTCTTTTGTAGTAAGTAAATTTAAATATCCGGCCAATATTTTTGCATCCCTCCACGTAACCAACCTTCGAAGTGTTTCCGAACTACTTTTAAATATTTAACTGTCATATAAGTTTTGTAATTGTTAGTGCACTTCATATGGATGTAATTCCCATTCTTTTACGGCGCACTTTATATTAAAACGTCGCAATGTTGTTGTAGCGGAATACTTTTCAGATGGAATAATACAGCACGGTGGCGGACCCTCTCCATCTTGAAACGTCTCTCCATGCCTGCAAAGCGATCCGAACCAGAAAACAGGCGCCTGTGGAACTACACGCTTACACGCTAAGCAGCGGATTCAAAGAATACCAAAGACCAAACGAGTAAGCCCTCTATAATTATACGAGTATATTGCAAGACTTCTCTCCTGGCATATTCCTCTCCCCTACGATTTTCCTTATTATAAATTATTTTATTACTATCGCGCATAATTTCCTCTCCTGGTTCGTTCTTACTGGAGCGTCCTTCAAATGACGTAACAATAGACACTACGCATTAACATATTTTAATAGTCACAATATACGTAAATATGAAAAGTGAAGTTTCAGACGTATTTCTAGGGCAGTTTTTTTCAAGACGCCATAATGTAGAAATATTCAAAGAACCGACAAAATTTATATTAACTGTGTTATGTTACGCCGAGACCAACACAGGCTGCAGGAAGACATTTCTGCTGTGATCGTAATACGGTATAGACGGAGACAAAAAAATAAACTCATGTCTGGGAACCCAAGCTGCATATCTTTCCGTGGGCCTAAAATAGGGAAATATCGCAAATTGATAATGGTGTTATTACTTATGTCAGTGAACTTCGGAATGGAGGTTGTGCTGTCTCTTACGAAATGATTTAGAACAACACTGGCGATATAGTTGCCACCCTACACTTTGACAGAAAGTAATTTTAAAGCAAGCACTTGCTGGGTGGTTCGTTTTATGAGATGACGAAATCTCAGTCTATGAAGGAGAAAGTGTGGAACTTCTTGTGCCATTGACGGTTGGAGGACCACATATTGTGGAATTATGGAAATGAAGGTGATGTGTTATCTGAGGCTGAAAATGAAGATTATAGAGACGAAGGCGAGGCCACAGAATAATGGGAAGAAAGGAACAATGAAACAGTGCATTGCTGCGTAATAAAATCGTAGTATGTATCCATTTAATTTGTATTAATTGAAAATAAATACTGGGAGGTACCACTTTTAGCACAAATTACTGTAAATATGTCTTTCACCTATCTAATACATTGTTTGCCTTCCTTTGTGAATTGTTGGAAGAATCACTCCACTACTTGCATAATTTGCTCCCTAGCGTTTCAAAAACAGGGTTTCGAGGAAAAAATTATGCGATGAAATATGGAAGGACTTCAAAATTTTCAGGTACGAAACTTCCTGGCAGATTAAAATTGTGTGCCGGAACCGGGACTCGATCTGGGGACCTTTGTCTTCCGCTAGCGAGCGCTCTGCCACTGAGCTATCCCAACAGGACTTACGGTCCGTCCGCACAACTCTATTTCCGCCTCCTACTTTCCAAACTTCACAGAAGTTCTCCTTCAAACCTTGCAAGACTAGCACTCCTGGAAGAAAAGATATGTTGGAGACATGGCTTAGCCACAGCTTAAGGGATGAATGAAACTTTCACTCTGCAACGGAGTGTGCGCTGATATGAAACTTCCTGGCAGATTAAAATTGTGTGCCGGAAACGGGACTCGAACTTGGGACCTTTGCCTTTCGCGGGCAAGCGCTCTGCCACTGAGCTACCCCGACACGACTCACGGTCCACCCTCACAACTTCACTTCTGCCAGTACCTCACCGGTTCTAGTCCCGGTTCTGGCACACAATTTTAATCTGCCGGGAAGTTTCATATCAGTGCACACTCCGCTGCAGAGTAAAAGTTTCTATCAGGTACGATTTTCTCGACAACGGCTGAGAGTTACGCCTTCCAGTTCACATTGATTGAAGTCCTATTCGTGCCCCATACAGCCTAGCAGTATCAGTTAATTCGCTGAGGGCTAAATCTGTACGGTACCCTTGACAGTGCATATGATTCTGTGTGGCATTTATGGCAGTTAGACCCCAACTGGTGTTGTCTTCGGCCTGCCTGGTGCAAGTCTTTTAGCTGAAGCCACTTCGGTGACTTGCGTGTCAGTGATGATGAAATGATGATTAGGACGACACAACACCTAGTCCCCGAGCGGAGAAAATCTCCAAACCGCCTGAGTATCAAACCAACACCACCTAAAGATAAGGCCTTACAACAGGCCGTGCCTACGTCACACTTAGAGGCCGCGGCCGCCACCTCACTGGCTGGCCGCTGAGTCACGTCCACCGCCGCGCAGCGGCCGGCCAGTCAGATGGCGGCCGCGGCCTCCAAGTGTGACGTAGGCACGGCCTGTTTCGCGGCCAACGGGAAATACAGGCCTGAGCGCGCACACCATGCGATGTAAGCAAGGTAGTTCCGAGCCGGCGCGATCGCTAGCTCAGTGGCTGCCCGCTATGACGCAGTGGACAGTGCCCCAGCGGCTGACCAATCGGCAAGCGATCGCGCCGGCTCAGAACTACCTTGCTTACGTCGCGTGAAGTGCGCGCTCAGGCCTGTATTTCTCGCCGGCCACGGACCAGGCCGAGGCAACACCACCTAGAAGACAAGGCCTTACAACAGGCCGTGCCTACGTCACACTTAGAGACCCCGGCCGCCCCGTCACTGGCTGGCCGTTGGGGCACGCCTACTGCCCGGCCGGCCAGTCAGATGGCGGCCGGGGCCTCTAAGTGTGACGTAGGCACGGCCTGTTGTAAGGCCTTGTCTTCTAGGTGGTGTTGGCCGAGGCCGCCAGCTGAATGTCTGTCCGCTACGAGGCAGTGGGCGTGCCGCAGCGGCCAGCAATTCAGCTGTGGGCGTGGCCTGGCCAGTATGACGTAGCACGGGCTGTTGTAAGGCCTTGTCTCTAGGTGGTGTTGATCAAACCCGGCACCTGCCGTGGCACCCACCATGCTGTCCACTAGACTGCGGAGGCGGACATTTTGGGTATCAGTACATTGCAAGACGTCTGATTTCAGTTTATGAGTGATTACACACGGACGACTGTTGTTAAGAAGTGAGACTGGTAGGTTACCTCGAGATACATGATGGAGCAGCCGAGCAGCGTGATGCCCAGGAAGATGGGGCTGGCCACCTTGAACACCTTGAGCCTCCGGTGCTGGTAGACGTAACACACCAGGCCCAGCGTGCACAGCGCGCACACCACCGAGAACGACAGCAGCGTCAGTCTGAAACACGAGGCACACAGCGGCTGCCGCCCATCAGGGGTTCCGAAATACATCCAGAAACTGCTGCTGAAAACGAACGTGGACACTTATAAACACAGTACATTCACATGACAGTTGTTACATGATAGCACTACAGTGAATATACACTTCTGGCAGCATCAACAAGGACCGGAGATACCAGAGCCAAATGTTTTCTTGGAGATAACGCCGTTCCTACAACCGCTGCTGCACGACTGAGCTCCTGAATGCGTTGTTGAGGTATAGCAGTCCATACTGTTTCCAGATATTACCAAAGGTGATACGGTCATGGGGCATGGGGCGTCATAAAACCTGGGATATCAGTTCTGAAATTAAAATATGTTCACGCATAACAATCTACATCTACATATATACTTCGCAATCCACCCAAAGATGCATGGCATACTTGATTTTCTGTTCCACTGCCATATGGAACGAGGGGAAAAAGAAGGCTAGTATGCACCTGTACGAGTCCCAATCACTCTCATCCTTTGTGGTCTTTACGCGAAATTAGTTCAACAGTATTTCTTGCAAAGCACATCGCCTTCATTCTAGCGACTGCCATTTGAGTTCTCAAAGCATCTCAGTAACACTTGCGTATTGATCGAACCTACCAGTAACAAACCTAACCGCTCCCCTCTGAACTACTTATTTGTCTTTCTTTGAAACGATGTGCTGGGAATCCTAGACTTTTGAGCAATACCCAAGACGGAGTCGTAAAAGCGTTTAATATGTGGTCTCCCTTACAGACGAAAGACATCTTCCTAAAATTCTCCCATTAAATCGAAGTCGATCGTCTGCCTTCCTCAAGACTGTCCGTGTATTCTCATTCCATTTCTTACCGTTGTGCAGCGTTATGGCTAGATAATTGACGTTACTCCGTGAATCAGCATAATACTAATACTGTATTTTAACATTACGGGATTGTTTCTCCTACTCATCTGCATCACCTTACTTAACTGCGGGTTCATCAGCCCCTAAACTTGCAAACTACTTATGAACTAACTTACGCTAAAGACAGCACAAACATCCATGTCCGAGGGAGGATTCGAACTTCCGACGCGGGAGGCCGTGCGATCTACAACGTGGCGCTCCAGACCACTTGGGTACTTCTGCGCGACTCAATGTGTCCATGCTGAAACATCCATATGAGTACGTGGTGTAGCTTCCACAGTCAGTAATGCTAGAGTTGATTCTGGCATACATCCGATCATACGTTCGTCGAATAATGTTTTCGGATACATAATTTTACGCGTCTTCGACCCATTCACGTAGGTCTACAAGATTTGTGGGTTGAAGAGTTTCATCTGTCAGTTGTCATTCCATCTTCACCAGTGCGTGCTGGATTACAGACAGTTCCAGATATCCCTCAGGCCAGGAAAGTTGTTGCACATCTTGCAGAGCAAGTTGTGTTTCACGCATAGTGTATAGGCGAGCTGTAAGGTGACTACTGAATGGAAATTTCTTTCCTTACGTTTTGGGACTATATATGTTGGCAACAAGATGTTTATCTTTGTTGGGTCCGCAAGGATTATCTTTGGCGGCCGGTAGGCAGGTTTGCTGAGTGTAGCCGCGGGAGAGTCGGAGAGTAGTAGCGGAGCGTGACGGTTGCACTGGTGCTCGCGGTGGACACAGCCCGGAGTTCTTCATGATGCTGCTAATTTTTTGGTAATTTACTTTAAACGTTTTTCGCATTTGCAAGATCGCTCATTTTATTTTATTTTATTTTGTATCACTTTCCATTCAGTAGGAACCTATACACAACCTTGATTAATTCGTGACACGTCACTGTAATTATTGTAATAACATAGATAGGAGCCGGCCGCGGTGACCGAGGAGACTGAGGCGCTTCAGCCACGTTCTGCACTGCCACTACGGTCGGGGTTTCGAATCCCCCCCCCCCCTCGGGCATGGATATTTGTGCCGTCTTTAGTATAAGGTAGTTCATAAGTAGTTTGTAAGTTTAGGGACTGATGACCCCGTAGTTAAGTCCCATGAGCTTAACAAACATTTTCAACATAGATAGGACATTAACCAAACATAATAGTAAAAAAAGCAGTTCCCATTCACTTTTTGACATTTTGATCTTTTATAATTAATCCTTTCCTGAGGATAGGGCTGCATCCCTGTTTTAGAAACTGTCTCATTGCACGACTTCGCAATAATATGCACATTCTTCGTTTTTATAGTTTATGTTACTCATGTCGAATTTGCTGATTGCTAATTTTCTAATTTTCTTTAATACAGATTTATTCAGTTTGATTGGTTTAATTTTGTTTGTGATTATTCTTGACGCTGTAAGTGATTGTAAGTTAATGGTAATTAAGTCCATTGTAGCAAGTTGGTGTGAAGCGAGGTATCACTTCCCTTTTTACAACAAAATAATATTTCTTGCAGATTGATTATATAGTAATACTAAGACAGGGCCAACAAGTACAACACAGTACGACATTCTTTTATTGTTCTCGAAAGTGACTATCAGACAACCAAGATTTTGCATCTTGTTAATCCTTTTAATTTTGCAGTCAGATAGCGTAAGTTTCGACGTGCCTAAACTTGCCTTACGTTGGTCAGCATTACGTTGTGCACTAATTGTCAAGTTACTCTCCTAGTAGTATTGCAGTCAGATGCATAATTTTAGTAGCCCGGTACGATATTTCATTTTTGTAGACCTCTGTTAGTACTGAAGGCAACACACACACACACACACACACACACACACACACACACACACACACACACACTCACATCTCAATCAGCCCCGTCATATACCAAAACCTGACCCGTTCAAGAGCATTATCTTCTTGGAACAACACATCGCCTTCCTGTTGAAAATGTGGAAAAAAACGGATCTTACAACATTCTGGGCGCAGCGAGCGCAGTTCAGCCTTCCCTCAACAAATACGGAAGGAAGCGTTGTAGCTTATCGTGCTGTAGACCATAAAGCCTGGTGTGGGGCCAGTGTGTCGTAAACGAATGCACTCAACGACGCAGCGTTTGCCAGGTCGTACATGCCAAGGACCATTACTAGCTAAGAGGCAGAATCTGCTTTCATCGCTGAAGACCACATATCGCCATTCCATCTTCTAGGTGAGAAAGACGGCTGTCTGCCGTCTTCCCTAGGTTTTGAACTTCGTAAATTATCTAAGTTCACTAGACGGCCTTTTTTGCTAAACAAGAACCCCTCTCCTTCGGAGGCACGAGGAATAGCATTTCATTTTATGCTTTTAAATGTTAGTTTCTGTAATATTGTGGGATTTTATTATGTTCATAATTTATCATTGTGTCTATGAATGTGGCAAGATGAATGTTTTCTCCGTGACGCCACTGTCCCTAATTCGGTTTGATAACGGCTGGGAATCAGTAACCTGTGTGAGACTAGCTGACGGTGTATGAACTATGTTTAATTTCTTTCTAGCTTTGTGGAACGCTACTAAAATGCGGGAATATTTTTATTTTGTGTAGTGGATGTGAAATATTATTCTCCGTTTCCTCCTTCCGCGAGTGATATGTACTGCATATGGTATGTTCTTAGAACAAAGCCTTCAGCTAGCCCTGTGTCTGTTTCTAGGTCCTTCAGGCAAGAAATCATGTATGTATTTTTCTGATTTTCCTTATTACATTGTGATCTCTTCTCCGTATATTTTAAATTGCTGTTTCGTTTTCGAAACTTGTACTTTGCATTCAGACTCCCCCAGTAAATTCTCTTCTAGCCTTGTACATCACCCTTTATTAGCTTGCTTATGAAATACTACGTATTTCTAGGGGCTGCATGCCGTATTCCTTAGTTGAGTTACTCTGACTCTGAATTTATTCCACTTTTCTGACTTTTGAAGACTGGACTTCGTCCATCCGTGTAAAACTTTCCCAATCTTGTCTTACAGTATCTCTTTAGCTTCCTTATGATATCCTACGCATTTCTAAGGGTTGCATGCCGTACCTATTTTTCTCTGTTTTTACTGGTTTTCGGAACCATGTGGCTCTCAACTCCGACTTCGGGGCTTTTATATCTAGTCACTTGGGTTGCCGCCACTGCTCACATACCAGCGCCGTACTATTGGGTATTCTTGCTTCGTAATCTATGATTCCTTTGATTTTTGTTGCAATGAATATCTGTAAGCACTTCGCCTTCAATGGGGTGCAAATATGTACTGTAGCAGACAAGAGCCGTGTGCCTCAGTAAGTATGCATGCTTACGTTTTGGTTTAAATGGAAATTAATTTCACTATTATTGCGTACCATCTCAAGTAAAGAAAGACAGACCAGAGCGACCTACGAAGTTTATTTCTTCTTGTGTTGTGTTGTACATTCTGGTTCGCTGAATTTCACCTACGATAGCGGCGCCTGTTTCTACTTCGTATCAGCACGCTGAGTTGGGTGAGTTTCGCTTTGCGTCGCGCGTGTGAGTGGCTGAATGCTTCTTTATTGTAAACCCCTCCCCCGACGATGTTCAGTTCAGATTACTTTACGTGAGTTTTCCAAAGTGGGATGCATTTGTATTTTTTAACAAAATTGGTGCCCCTATTAACTCATGTTTGAACTGAATAAATAATTTATTGTCAGTAAAACTTTATTCCTTCTTATGAATATTAATTTATGAATACCTTCCCTTTTTTATTTAATGTTGTTTTTCACCAGTTCTGAGAACAAATTCAGATGCATATTACCATATTTTTAGTTTCGTTGCGCCATAAATGTTCTCACAGCCTCCTTCATGAAATGGTTTAGTTCGTGGTGGCTTGTATACTAATGATTGTGCGTAATTCTCGTGACCTACGACGTATGTTGACCACCGTCTCCTTGTCTTCCTGCTGCTAAAGTAAGGTTTGAATAAGTTCTAAATTCTGGGCCAGGGGCAAGATTCTGTTGCAGGAAGTAGTCAGTAGTTCAAGCGAATCCTTTAACTGGTTTCTCAGCCAGAGTTATTTGTTTAAAGTAAGCTTTTAACTGGCTCCCCTCAGCTAAAGTTAACTTTACAATTAACGGTGGTCTTTCACTCTCCAAAGCCACCAGACGAGCCATGCACGTTGATTCTGTGACGCGAAAGGAAGAGTGGCTAGAGGTGTGCATTCCGGTAATGCAACTGCTTGTAACTAGGTGCCAACAATGTGTGTTGATACTTGTTATCTCTGCTGTGGTAGCTGTACGATTTGCCGCGATGTCAGTGCTACTGTTCAGAGTGGACGGCAACAACCGCGCGGCGGTGGAATGGCCGAGCGTTCCAAGACGCCTACCTGCGGAGCGCTCCTCTGCTCGCCGTCAGAGGTTCGAGTCCTCCCTCGGGCAAGGGTGAATTTGTTGTCGTTAGCATAAGTTAGTTTAAGTAGTTCGTAAGCCTAGGGACTGATGACCAGCTTAGATAAGTTCTAGAGATATACAAACATTTGAACATTTTGAACCGCGTCTATACGTGTGAGAATGTCCACTTGAGCATTGCTACCATCTCACACTAATCTAAATATAATTTTTTTAATTGCATTACATCTTCAAGTGTTATTTACGTTTTATCGAGGAATATCAAAAATACTCTCGGCGGGGTAGATGAACTAACGTTACAGTGAGGTTTGGTAGCCTTTCACAAGGCCAGACGTGCGGTGTCAATACGATCGAAAAAAATTAGTAATTTAGGTAGAAATATAACGTAGTTTAATACTGTTAAATTGCTAAAAACATTTATTAGTGTGCTCTTCAAGATTATCATTAAAGGTTTTCTTTTATTCACGTATTGATCCAGTAATCACTAAAAGTTCGGTTTGTTTACATACGTCCTTGTTAGGCCTAAATTCCGAGTGTGGATATTTAGCGTTTCTCCGTAATTTTAAGTGCATTTAATACAGTTAACTAATTGAATACGTTTATTAGTGTGTTCTTCAAGCTCACAATTAAAGGTTTCTTCTTTTTCCGTGTGTTGCCTCAGTAATCGCGTATTCATAGCCAAATTCGCGAGTGTGCAGATGTAGCGTTATACCGCAATTTTAATGGCATTTACCAACAGCTTACACATATTTTAGTATCCTAAACACATCTAGTAACCCTTAGTATCTGTAATTAATGTATACTGTCAATATCACTTAAGTAAATCTCGTAACAATCATGAATGCAAAGTGCTTGGGCTGCAGTAGGTTTGCTCGTGCTGGGGTTCTATTCAGCTATTGTGACAAGTGGTTTCATTGGGGGAGGGGGGGAGGATGTAGCGGTATGGGAAAGGCAAAGTGTGTTCAAGGGACAGAAAAATAGATGAACAGAAAGGGAAGATTAGAACCCTTCAGGCTGGATACTGCTAGGGAGGAACTTATGACGTTAAGGGGGGAGAAGGGTGAGCAGGGGCGGGAAGTTGTAGCAGGGAACAGGGGCCACAGAGAGAGTATAGTTTCTGACAGCTTCACAACTGGGACAACCAACAGATACGCCTTGCTACCACAAGTGAGTAAGAGGCTCCTTGAGAAGTAGGTGCAATTGAGAAAGAACAGATATTCACTAGGAAACCAACGGTTTCAAAAAAAGGAGAAAGTAGGAGGAAAGTTCTGTTGTTGGGAAGTAGCCATGGAAGAGGTGTGGGTCAGATTTTGTAGGAAAAATTAGGTGGGTATCAAGTCACAAACTTCTTCAAGCCCAGTGCAGGTCTTAACCAGGTGGTAGAGGATATAGGTTCCCTGTGCAACGGTTTTACAAAACAGGATCTTGTTGTGATAATGGGTGGGGATGGGTAACAGCATTGATATGGATCAGGGCTACAGTATTGAGTGTGACCTGGTTAAAATAGCTTCTGCAACGATCCAGACAAATGTTGGACTGTTGCCTGCTTTCGTGCGGTATTATCGTCCCAAATTGAACCGCTCTGTCAGGAGGATCAATATGGAGATTGATCAACTGCTCACGGCGATAACTCTGTCAGATATAAGTTTGGTTCCTGTTGATGGGGGACTAAAGAATGAAATAGATGAGCTTTTGGTTTGTTTAGATGATATATTAATAGATATGGAAAATGTAAATGTCAGTGGATATAAATTACCTGCAAATGTCAGTAGACATAATAATAAGGTAAGAGGAGGAGTTGCCATATATGTCAAAAGCTATCACAGTGTAAAAAAAATTGGAAATAAACAAGTTTTGTGAAGAGCAACATATTGAAGCACGTGCCTGTCAGCTTAAACTCAATGATGACTCTTATAATTGGTCACCTTCAGGAAACTTTCAGTTATTTGTGGAAAACTAGGATGGCTTCTTGTGCTATCTGTCAGACAGGAGGAAGAAAATTATTATTTGTGGTGATTTCAATGTTGATTCAGTGAAGGAGTGTAATAGGAAGACTGACCTATAAGTCTTACTTGGCTCCTACTATCTTACATCCTGTTATTGATTTTCCTACTCAGGTAGTAAAGGACAGCAGTAAATTGATAGATAACTTTTTATAGACCAAGATAAGATTAACAACGTAAATGTTTGTTCTGTTGAGAATGGTCTTTCTGATCATGGTGCACAGCTAGTAACAGTATATGACGTAACTCCATTCAGTAATTCGAAACAGTCCTCCAGAGATGTGCGCTCAATTAATGACCTAACAACTAGAAATTTCAAAGAAAGCCTACAGCAGTAAGACTGGGATGAAGTTTATAAGAAACCTGATGCCAATTTAAAATATAACGTATTTCATGATACATTTGTAAGGATATTTGGAAACTGTTTCCCCAAGAAATTAGATAAAGATAATTGTACGAGTAAGAAACCATGCGAAAACCATGGCGTACTAGAGGAATAAAAATATCTTGTAACAATAAAAAAAGGGAACTATATCTATCTGCAAGAAAGAGTATTAACGCAGAAACAATCAAATATTATAAAAACTACTGAGCTACATTAAGAAAAGTTGTTAAAAAATCTAGACGCATGTGCATCATGTCTGAGATTAGTTCCTGTGATAATAAAATTAAAACAATTTGGAATATTATTAAAAGGGAGACAGGGCATCAAGTGCACAGGAAAATTATGTAACAAAAAGTCAGAAGTTGAAAACATTTTTAATTATTACTTTTTAAGTGTTGTAGAGAAAATAGGATCTAAACGTTCATTAGAAGGAGCAAGTAAATTATTGGAAGAGGCCATACCTACACAATTTGATACAATTGAAAAATCACCCCCCCCCTCTTCTTCAGAAATTAGGAAAATAATAAACTCTCTCAAGAGCAAAAGGTCACGTGGAATTGATGGCATTTCCAGCAGGGTATTAAATGCTAGTTTCCAAGAGATAAGTGGGATTCTTAGTCATATATGTAATAGATCTTTAAAGCAGGATATTTTCCCGAGAAGACAGAAATATGCTATCGTTAAACCTTTGCATAAAAAAAGGGGATACGTCTGATGTCAACAACTACCGCCCCATCTCACTTCTGACAGCTTTATCCAAAATTTTTGGAAAAGTAATGTATTCTCGAGTAGCTACACATATTAGTATAACATAGTGTTCTAACAAATTGTCAGTTTGGTTTTCAAAAAAGCTTTTGAACAGCAAATGCTATAGATACCTTCAGTGATGAAATATTAAATGCTTTGAATAACTGGTCATCACCAGTTGGGTGTTATTGTGATCTCTCAAAAGCTTTTGATTGTGTAAATCATGGGATTCTTCTACATAAGCTTAAGTATTGAGGTATGGTGGGACAGTGCACAAATGGTTTAAAACATACTTAACTGGAAGAATGCAGAAAGGTGAAATAAGCAGTTCACATGATATAGAAGAAACAAAAAAAATCTCTAACTGGAGAGTTATCGAAAATGGGGTCCCACAATGTTCGGTCTTGGGTCCTTTGCTGTTTTTAATGTATAGTAATGACTTGCCACTCTATATTCACAAAGATGCTAAGTTAGTTCTTTTTGCTGACGATACAAGTATAGCTACCACGCCTGACAAACAGGAATTGCAAATGATGTCTTTCAGAAAATTATTAAATGATTCCCTACAAACAGACTCTCATTCGACTATGATAAAAACCAGTATATACAGTTTCATACAGTAAATGGCATGACACCATGAATAAATTTAGACTTTGAACTTAAATCTGTGGCAAAGTTGTGAAAGATTGAATTGAAAGGAACAATTGAAGATCTGCCGAAACGTTTGAGTTCAGCTACTGATGCCATCAGGGTCATTGAAAAATTTATTGATATATATCTCAGTAAATTAGCTTACTATGCCTATTTTCATTCTCTGCTTTCATATGGGATCATGTTCTGGGGCAATTCAACATTTAGTAAAAAAGTATTCATTACACAAAAGCGTGTAATCAAAATAATTGCTGGAGCCTACCGAAGATCATCCTGCAGACACTTATTTAAGGATCTAGGGATCTTCACTGTAGCTTCACACAATATGTATATTCAATCATTAAATTTGTTATTAATAATCCGTCCCAATTCAAAAGTAATAGCAGTGTGCATAACTAAAACACTAGGAGAAAGGGTGATATTCACTATTCAAGGTTAAATCTAACTTTGGCACAGAAAGGGGTGAATTATGCTGCCAAAAAAGTCTTCGGTCACTTACCAAGTAGTATAAAAATCTGACAGATAACCAACTGGTATTTAAAAAGAAATTAAAGGAATTTCTGAATGGCAACTTCTACACTTTAGATGAATTTTTAGATACAATTTAAAAAATAATAAAAAAACAAATAAAATTATAAAAAACTGAAAAAAAGAAAATTATAAATCCTTAAAATAGTGTCATATATAGACAGCATTTACTAAACTGACAAGTTCCACATCATTACCAAATGTCGTATATCTGATGTATGGAAATGTATTAATCTAATCTAACAGGACTTTCGGTACCCCTAGTTTCAGTTAATTATTAACATGTTCTGTTTAAAAAAATTAAGCATATTTTATTCTTTGCTTTAACTTGTAGAAGATATTTAAAGAAACCACGTAACTACGCAGAAAAATGACATCAGTAAACTTTCCCCATCCAAATAAACACTCTTTTCGCTTATTGCGTTCCACGCTTCAGAGAAAAACACGTTACCTGAAACACTGTGTATACATATTCGTTTTTGTTAGACGCCTTGTTAATTATTTTTCGCCGCCCCCTCATCACATGAAGCTACCTCGCCTCTGGCTTCATTACGTAAATGGATCTCATTTTATGCATAAACCGCCGTAAACGAAACCAGAGACATATGAGCGCGAAGCCGCTCTCGTGTATAATACAGCATATTGACAGGACGAAAAGTTAATGAGTTTCTTACTGATGAACCTCAACATTATATGAGTCGATATCTCATATATTTCGTAATGTATGTTTGTATCATAAATATGAATTAATGAATGCTCCACATCACATGTGTAAAATTCCGATATTACCCGCAGAAGATTTCCATTTACACAGTTTTTCCTAAACTTAAGCTCTTTCCGAGGCGTGTGAACGAGGAAGACTTGAAACGGATTGAGGCTATAAATCAATATTTGTCTCTTATGGCCAGTGCTTTATCTTTCTCGTAAAGACGTCATAAATTTCCACCAACAGCTATTGATTGCGGTAGCTGTTCCCGATTGGGAAATATATTTTTATAGCCACTAAAGACGACGTGTTTTGCTTGACGATAGACCTAATTTTTTCCTACGACTTCATCATATCTCCCCAGGATTTTCGCTGTAAATAAGTCCAGCTTTCATTACCTCTACTCCCAGAAATTAGTAGGGTACTAAACTACTTTGTCGTTACAAATACAACAATGGTTTAATGTCCTATTGCTGTTTTATTTTTATCTTACAGCATATTGACAGGACGAAAAGTTAATGAGTTTCTTACTGATGAACCTCAACATTATATGAGTCGATATCTCATATATTTCGTAATGTATGTTTGTATCATAAATATGTTGTTGTTGTCGTAATATTAGATATGAACCCTTTATAATCTGATGTGACTTCGAAGTTCCACTTTACAAAAATGAGTGTAAAACATATTTCGTCATTTGAATTGCCGCGGAAATGTAGCGCCCCTCTTATTCTTCCTTTGGTACATCGTAATTGCATCGCAGTTCTTCATTGATGTGATATCTGTGAAGCCAAAGCAATTTGAATTTAAAGCGCGCGTGATTGTTCAGTTTGTATTCTGTGCATTTCCTGTGGGGAAGCAATCTTCATAATTTTTTTCCTGTTACTTGGTAAGTCAATTTATGATAATAATTGGTTATGAGTGGAATATATTATAAAGCCTCAAATAAATTAGTATATATAATTTGACCCATCAGGCCTATATATCATACTTCGAACGGCAATGCGCGGTATTAATATGTTCGTAAACGGCGCGTGCGAATTTGCGATTCTTTAGGGGCCCATATCTCAGGTTCTATTCATCTCAGAATGAAGGGGTGAAGTGTTCTGGATAGATCTTGGCCTAGTGATCATTTGTGTACATATTAGAAGAATGGGTATACTATAGCCTGGAGCCCATCCAAATTGAGAATAATCAGTTGGCTTTTGTGTATGACGTGTAGTCTACGGTGGGCTTTAAACGGCTTACAAAAGCACCATTCACCCATGGGCGGTTCCTGAGAAAATCTAAAAAAACCATGATTCTTAGATTAAAAAAAAAAAAAATCTGGGGATTGTCACTTCGATACTTTCTATTCATTGCAAATCTTCGAAATTTTTACCATATGTTCTTATGATGATATCGTTAACCGTTACCAAGATCCAGAGGTTGAAACTTATCATAGTTTTGCACAAAATCAGAAAACCCGATTTTTAGCATCGTGAATCGCAAATATCTACATAAATAACAATAGAAAATTTTTCAAATATTTACGATATATCTTGTATATATTTATCTATAAACGGCATTTTTCAGTTTTCAAATTCTTTGTCCGTTAGCAAGATACGGCCGAACAACCGTGATGTTTTGCTAGAAAAAGTTCGTATTGTGCTGAAAGACGGCAATCGGACAGCTCTGAAACTTACCATGCGATTTGAAAAAAGTCGAAAAAAATTGATTTTTGTACATCTTAAAGATTGACATCTTCGATCGATGAAGGAGTGATTTTTGTTTTCGTTTACTTTACAGTTAATATGCAGCATCCGGTTTCGTGAACTATTGCAACGTATTTTAAAGAGTTTGCAGAGGTAAAAAACGCATTGCGTAGACTTCTCGTATGGTTGATTTTAGGTTACACGTAGCTGCGTTTAAAATGTAGATAACATATCTAAATTTGATTTAAAGTTTAGAGCAAAATGATTTCTTATGTGGTTCTTGAGATATCGGTCCTGAATGATACAGCACGCGACAGTAATAGGTTCAAAAACGCTATTTCTGATTGTGAGGTAACGTATCTTGAGGAGTAGGAAATAACTGAAATATTATGTTAGGTTGTTTAGGTGTTTATCCGGAAAATCCGTTTCTCATTTTTGGAAATGTGTGTTTGTTATCGCGATACGGTACAAAAATCATAATTTTAGGTATCTACACTTCATTTCATGGCAATTCGTCGAATTTTTTACTATGTGTTCTAATGTTATGATTACGGAAAGGTTTGAAAGTTTTTCCGATAATACTATCCATTACCGAGATCTGTAGATTCCACGCTACAGCACATGTTCATGACAAATATGCAGTTAACCCCTTGATATTTCATCAACATTCACGTCTTTCAGGCCACTGGACGTGCAGATTTCGTCATCATAATTGTTGGATCAACGTGAACGGCTTGAATTATCGTGAAATAGCAACATCATATAAAATTAAATTCTCAGCTGGACTCGAAAATATTTACATGCGTTTTATGGAACGATATTGATAGTGTTTAACAATGTTCTTTGAAATAGATAAGCGTGTTGAGCAGTCATCTGAATGTGAAGCTCGTTTTAGAAAGTAAACTGCTACATAGTCAATTTGGTCTGACGTTTGTACAAATGTATCAAGGTATATAAAATACTATCCATATTTTACTCACCACTGATTTCATGTTATATAAGCAGTACACTCTGATGTAACAGGGTAAAGACGGGAAGCAGCTGAAAAATGCTCCTGCTGGAGCACAGAAAAAGCGAATATGTTCTCTGACACGAATGTGTGTAACCAGCTGCCTCAATCCTCATTCCGACTTCCACACCAAAAATTTTGGCATGCGAACGTATTCGCGCTTTTTTCGGCTGAATGTGAGAGAGTCATATATGATGGAACAGAGAAAGTGTCAGTTCAGGAGAAAGACATATGCATGAAAACAACAGTGAGAGACGAAACGAGATGTCGGAAGTCAGGAACAGTGGCAACAACAAACTACGACAGACGCAGATAGTAGCAACTGGAGCAAAAGAGAAAACAGTGGGAAACTGAGACGAATGGTGACCATACATAAAGTAAGAGCGAGCTGCTCTTCAATACTCTAGCACGAAACAATTTGTTCAATTTTTCCCATCCCCAGTATCCTCGGGCTAAAGTTTTCCGTTCTGTAGGTTAAACCCCAAGCAAACCATCACCATGGACATATGTGTAAAGGAGACAATCGTGATTGAAGACAATGAAAGCCGACTCTAAGTGAGAAAGAAAGGATACTGGTAACAGGACAGGAAGTAAATGGGACAACGTCAGTGGGGCAGAGAGACGATGAAAGTGGCAGAAACAGACAGCGGTGTGGAATCGCGAGGGAAAGGGATGAAGACATTGTAAGTTTGACACAGACAGAAAGCGGCAGATGGAGAGACAGCCAGCAAACGGACAGAGGCATATATAGACACTGACAGTGAGACGACATTGCTGACTATGACGGCTTATCTGAGCAAAAGTATTTACAAAGTTATGCGCTAAAAGTGCGCGAATATGTTAGCACGCCAAAATTTTTGGTGAGGAAGTCGGAATGTGGATTGAGGCAGCTGGTTCGACACTTTTGTGTCAGAAAACATATTCGCCTTTCTGTGCTCCGTCAGGAGCATTTTACAGCTGGTATAATTTGATTTGATTTTTCTTTATACTACACCTATTTGCCAACAATTAAAATACCACAGAAACATTTCGAAATATCAAAGATAAAATTCCAGGCCATAAAGGGATGGGGAAGCTACATAGAGAACAGTATAACGTCATGACCTTACGTTTGTCATCATTGTGACAAAAGATTTGTTATTGGCCTCGTCCTTTTTCTTCATAAAACTAATACATATACCTCGCATGTCTGACTGAGTGGAATGGAGTCATCTGTGGTTTTGTCTGGGAATATATATATCGAGTCATCGAGTCCTATGTGGTCTGAATGAGTGGCAGTATGGCTTCCGGAGGGTCAAGTCCACGGAGGACGCCATAAATCAGGTGGCCAGGCTTGTCCACTCAACGGAATGTACATATGTTACCGGGATCATGATTGATATAGCGGGGGCTTTCGACAACCTTTGGTGGCCGGCGCTCTTTTCCCGCTTAAGCGAAATGGAGTGTCCCAGCTCACTATATGGTTGTCTGAAAGCCTACTGCGAGGAGAGACTTGTGGAGCTGGTGTCACCAGGTGGAACCGTCTCAAAGAGGTTAACCAAGGGTTGCCCTCAGGGCTCCGTTCTTGGCCCAGTTTTCTGGAGAATAAATATGGAGCCGCTGCTGAACAACTTGCAGCAAGAGGCGGGGATACGGGGAGGGGGGGGGGGGCAGTAGCCTATGCTGACAATCTTCTCGTTCTGGTTCAATCGAACTCAAGACGTCAGATGGAGGACAGAGCCTCTGTGGCCACGGAAATAATTCAGAGGTGGCGCAACAAGGTAAAACTATCAGTTGCACCAGGAAAGTCCAATTGCATGCTCTTAAAGGAAATTTGCAAAGAGACCCAATCATAAGAATTGCAGGCGAAAGAATTGGCCGGCAAACAGTTGCCAGATACCTGGGTGTCTATCTAGACCAGAGACTCCACTTTGGTGCTCATATCGAGCGAGTTGCAAATAAAACCATAGCATTGTATAACAAAATAATTTCAATAGGACAGAGGAGGTTCCATCTGCCTCCAAGTGTAACCAAATTGTATCATAACAGTTTACTCGCCTCGATTATGGGCTACGGTGCGAGCTCCTGGGCTCATAGGCACAGACTGGTCAGGCCCTCGTTGGCTGTCAAAAGAGTGCAAAGGAATATCATAATTAGATCGGTTGGTGCTTTTGGGATAACACCTACGGATGGGCTCACGGTGATTATGGGGCTTTACCCTACTGATTTAATAATCAGGAAAAGGGCGGCGGTCTATTGGTTGAAAAGACACGACTTCATTCAAGTAGAAAGGATAATTGGGAGGGTCTGTGAAAATAAAAGAGAAATTAACGAAGCCATTAACGATATTTGGCAACGGGACTGGGATTCATCTGAAACAGCCAGGCGCGTATATTCTTTCCTACCATCAGTGAGAGAAAGGATGAAGTTAAAATTTCTTCCATCCAAAGGGTTAGTGCACTTTTTGACAGGTCACGGACCCTACCCGGTGCACTTGCACCGAATAGGGAAACGGCCTGATGCAGTTTGTGAATGTTGTGCTGAGATAGGCAGCCCGGAACACGTAATCTTCGAGTGCCCAGTACACGCACGAGTTGCCTCTGTAGAGAGGCAAGCCATACCCACCAGGGACATCTATAAAATAATAAGGAACGATGAGTTAGTAGAGATCCTCATTATACTGAGAAAGTATCAACCCACGCGCAGCAGATCTATCGAGGATAGTCTGCTGCGAAACAACAGGAGAGAAAAGCCGTGCATGCCTTTATGAGGCATACATTTGCAGCAACATACTGCGTACGTAAAACCGGATTGACATCACCATCCCTGGCGTCTGGCCGGCTAACGTCGGTTTGGCATCACAGATGGAACCGAATATAACTGGAAGGTTAGTTGAGGCAAGGAGTGAAGAGCTGGACGACTTCCCCGCCTTGCGTCAGCGAGGTATAAGGGAGAAGTCCCTGGAATAAGTTCTCTGGTGCTGGCCGCCTCGCTACCTTCCAAATCCAATCTAGACTAGAAATCCAGTGGTGCAAAGGAGATGGATAGTGTAAATCAGTGCACCACTAGTAGAAGTAGTGTAATTTACTTTGTTTTATAAATGTAACAATCTAATAAATTAATTTGAGTAGAATTGGTTACGTTAGTAATAGGCCCCGCCCACGTCCACGTCGTAGGGATGGGTACTGGCCTCCCTTCAGGAGGCTTGCTAAGAGGCGGGAATTATACTTAGAGTTGTCATTAACTTATTACTAACAACCAAACAATTTGTAATGTATCATAATTGATTGTAAAGGTCTGTTTTAGTCATCCAGGTAACAGACCTAAATTGTTATTGTAATTGTAAATAAATAAATTGTAATTGACGCTAAAAAATTATATATATATATATAGATATATATATATATATATATATATATATATATATATATATATATCGATGCTACTCATAATAAATAAAAAGGAAAAGAAATTCTCAGCTTTCGAGTACGAATGAACCTTGTTGTATATCAGTCGACTAAGGAAATTATTTCTCCTGTGTAGACAACCACTTTATTTTGTACGTGGAAATAAAATTACCATTATTCATGGCAAGTACAATCTACCAGCGAACGCTTCCTTACTAAAAATAATTGCACAGTCTAACACAGAGAGTCCTGAAACACTCTAGGGGGAAAAAAATGCAGCTGAAGCGATACTAGCGCTCTAAGCGGCCTTAGGGCTTAGTAGTTGCTGTTTCTTATACTGTTACTTACATATTTTCTAATTACTTAGCGTTGTTGTGAATTTTCTAATACAAGTATGGAAAGTTCATTAAAGTCACTGCTTCTGTTAACAAAAATGTATAATAACAAAGTGTAAGCGCAGTGTAATTCATACGGCTGACAGTAACTGAGTCATCGTATCGTCCAAAAACGATTTAAGAGCAGAAATTAATTAGTTTTACTATAGTCGATATAATCAACTTGCGATATTCAGCAATTACATTAATATTTGAAATGATTTATTGTATGATTATCAATCAACAGTTGCATGTGTATCTTTTTGCATTTACATATTTCGATTCAACAGGATCATCTTCAGATTATTCGTAGTTGCGACTGCAGCCCGTCACGTCTACGTTATGACAATTACTGTACTGGTCTCTTACACGTATACAACTTTATTTCATGATTCTTGAATCAAGTGTTTGTTATGATTAAATTATGTTCCGCACAAAATTCTACCAGACGGCTGCCTCTCATTCCTTTTCCCAGTTCTTATTCACCTACTGTTTTTCCTTCCCTTCCTTTTCCTACGACCGAATTCCAGTCTCCCATACTCTCCCTTAACTGAATAATTTCCTTTACCTCCTCATTTCTTCGACCTCTTATCATCGGCAGAGCTAGTGGGCATGTAAACTACTGTCGTCGGTGTTGGCTTCGTATCTATTATGAGTGCGATAATGCCCTGAACTGCACTGCGCTGCTCGTAGTAGTTTACCGCATTCCTATTTGATTATTCATTATCAGACCTACTCCGGTAATACCCCCAGCTGATTTTGTGTTTATAATTGTGTACTCGCCTGACCAGAAATCCTGTTTCTGTTTCCACCGAACTTCACTAACCCCTACTATATCTAAGTTCAATTCAAATGTTCAAATGTTTGTATAGCTTATGGGACTTAACTACGGGGTCATCAGTCCCTAAACTTACAAACTACTTATGAAGTACTTACGAACTAGGACGGCACAAATATCCATACCCGAGGGGGGATTCGAACCCCCGACCGTAGTGGCCGTGCTGACCGTGACTGGAGCGCCTCAGTCACCTCGGCCACCGCGGCCGGCGATGACGACATCCTCCTGAGTAGTCCCTGCCCGGAGATCCGAATGGGGGACATTTTTACCTACGGTATACTTTAACCAGCATGTATTCATACAGTAGAGCTGTATGTCCTCGGGAAAAGTAAAGTCTGTAGTTTCCCCTTACTTTCAGGCGTTCGCAGTTACTCTATGGCAAAACCACATTAGCTGACGTTACAAGCCCAGATCATTCAATCATCCAGACTGGAAAAGGCTGCTGCCCCTCTCCAGGTACCACACCATTGTCTGGCCTCTCCACAGATACCCTTCCGCTGTGGTTGCACCTACAGTAAGGCTATCTGTATTGTTGTGGCACGCGAGCCACCCCACTCGGCAGTGTCTGTTGTTCATGAGGGAAGTGTAACTCAAAATGTTCAAATGTTTGTTAAGCTTAAGGGACTTAACTACGGGGTCATCAGTCCCTAAACTTACAAACTACTTATGAACTAGCTACAACTAAGGACGGCACAAATATCCATGCCCGAGGGGGGATTCGAACCCCCGACCGTAGTGGCCGTGCAGACCGTGACTGAAGCGCCTCAATCCCCTCGGCCACCACGGCCGACGTCGGGGGTTCGAATCCCCCCTCGGGCATGGATATTTGTGGCGTCCTAGTTCGTAAGTAGTTCATAAGTAGTTTGTAAGTTTAGCGACTGATGACCCCGTAGTTAAGTCCCATAGACTCTACAAACATTTGAACATTTTGAACCCCCGACCGTAGTGGCCGTGCAGACCGTGAATGAAGCGCCTCAGTCCCCTCGGCCACCGCGGCCGGCAAAATGAGCAGCATTGTCGCAAAATGCAGCAGTTTTTCGCGCATCTCATTGTTTATTACGTCTTATCTCGTGAACTATATATCGTATGTGATTCTTAGACTTACGGCGACCGTCCTCATGGATTGAAGCTTACGTGTACAAAATTTCATAAAGATTGGAACAAAACTGTAGATTTGTATGCAACACGTACAAACATACGGACACTCTGCTTTATATATTAGATTGGTTACAATTGTAATTTTTATGTGATGCAGTACGGAATTTTGCTGTCTCATCTGTTTAGTTGGCATTTACTTAAAGCGGGGAACCATGGGGCTACCATAATAGTGGAAACGTCATACTCGTCCCCCTCTAATATGCTGTGTGATCACCTAGGAGGTCAGTACAGTTGCACACATGCGTGTCATGGACAGTATAATATTCTCAATCAGCTCTTGAACAACATTTGGCCTTTCATCCATGAGTATCTAGCTCTGCAACCGTTTTCTGAAGTGCTGGTTTGGCTGCATTGCGTCTGCCAAGTGCATCCCAGACGTGCACAATCGGGTTTAAGTTCGATGAACAAACTGGTCATTCATTCGATCAATTCCGACATCAAGTATGTTGTTCACCACAGCAGCTCTGTGGGGACGGGCGTTATCGTCCACCAGAACGAATCCATCTCCTGTGGCACCAGCATAGGTCACAACAACAGGATGAAGGACGTCATCTCTATACATATGAGCAGTCAAAGCGCCATACGCCCGCCAATACTGACTCCTGTCCACAGCATTCGTCCACCACGATGGTATGGTGATGTTTCCTACATATAAGCAGGATTGTTCTGAGTTCTACGTTCTCTCCAGATGAGACAACGACGATTGTCCGGCTGAACACAAAATCTTGATTCATTTGTGAACAGAACACGGCGCCATTATTTACGACTACGCCTAGCTTCTGCCGGCTGATCGGTGTCGTGGTTTTAAGGGGACGCACACCATAGGCCTCCGTGCATAGAGACCAGACTTCCGAAGGGGTTTTCGAACTGTTCGTGGTGATATTGCGCGTCCTGGTGCTGCCCGCAGGGTGCTTTGCAGCAGAGTTGCATTCAGCCTCCTGTCTCGACGTCATCCCTTGCTGATGTTAAACGAGGACGACCTTGGCCTTGCCTTCTTTTAACGGTTGCTGTTGACTGAAATCGGTCAAGTTATTAAAAACTACACTCTGGTACACTCCAATTGCTGCAGCTACCTCCCTCTGTGTCTGTCCCGATTCCAACCTTCCTATGGCTCTCCATGCCATAGTTTTGGGTAAGTTACGTTGTTGTTGCATTACACCACTTGCTCAATACACTGTTTGAATCCAATTGCTTGTGTAATTCTATTGGAAATCACAAGACAACACCAACCCAGTCCGCAGCAACATTCTGTTATTAGCACAATCTCGGTTGTCGTGATGTTGTCGTTCAAATGTTCAAATGTTTGTAGAACTTATGGGACTTAACTACGAGGTCATCAGTCCCTTAGCTTACAAACTACTTATGAACTAGCTAAGACTAAGGACGGCACAAATATCCATGCCCGAGGGGGGATTCGAACCCCCGACCGCAGTGGCCGTGCAGACCGTGACTGGAGCGCCTCAATCCTCTCGGCCACCGCGGCTGGCGATGTTGTCGTAATGTTGTTGCCTGCACTCTGTAGAACTGAGAGAAAGACGTCGAAACATTTTAGTTCAGAGTTACATGTTTAAGTAAGCTTTTAACTGGCTCCTTCAGCCAGAGTTAATTTTACAATTAACGGTGGCCTTTGAATGTAAAGTAATGTGGTCTGGTTTACGACGTCTGCTTCGACACCTCCATCGTCTCTTTTATTTACTGACAGTGTATTCCGACTCATTTTGTGGGCTACAAGTTCATTTAGTTGTATCCATTTCTGTACGTCTCCCAGTTTGTTCAGATTCTTATTATGTATAGACTATTCCGTCGGAGAGTCATAGAGAAATCAAAAACTGGAAAACACATTTCATTATGGAATATCGTCACCAAAACAATGTGAATCGCGAATGCTCACTGAATATATACATATTATATTACTTTGAGTTTATATATTAAAATTGTTGGATTGTGTAGGCTAAAGTTCTGCACTGGTGAATTATGGTACAAAATAAAGTAAACCGAATGAAGCATTCCAATAAATTAATCTAACAAGCTGATACAGAGTAACGGAAATTTTTGAAATTCGTAGTGGTATACGTGAGCAGGTGGCAGCACTACACAACACTGATATTGACCGAGTACACACTCTGCCATTTTTGTAATCAAGGAGCAGTGCAAAGGGAGATAACGTGCGTTAGTCATAAAATGTTTTATGAAAACAGCGATAGTTTCCAAGCCGCGCAAAGGACGTTTTTACAACTTAGGACGTTATGGTGCCGTTTCGTCAAAATACGCGATAAAAAGTTGGGTTAATAACTTTGAAGGGACTGAATCTGCTATAAAGATGAAACAGACAGGACGACCAAGAAGTGCTCGCACTGCACAATACATTGCTATTGTACGCGAGCATGTCATATGAGGCCTATGATGTGAACTAGTAAGAAATCATTTGCCGAGAGAGTGTTCGCAGAATTCTTCACTTGGCTTTCAAATTATATCTGTACAAGCTGCAGATAGTGCAACAACAGAAGGAAAAGTATTACCACTTGCGATTAGAATTCAACAAATGATAACAGCCATCAACATAGGCGTCGACTACGGGTATGCTCGGTCGCTTAAGCATACCCCAAAATTTGAGTGGGTATGCTCGGCATACCCCACTGAAAATTTGATATTATTATTTCTTGACTTATTTTGTGAAGACCTTTCATGCCGTATAGCAGCTGATGGTGAAGTATAAATACAAAATTTGACAAATATGGCGCGAGAGCTTCGCGAAGTGTGAATTCGAAGTTACGCTTTGTGATGTGCACGTGTTATGGTTAGCAAATTAGAAGGCAGAGTTCGAGTACAGCATATTAGCTGTAGTTCACAACAGCAGTGAAATTTAAAAATATTCTCGTAACGAATGTTCCGTCGAGCAATTTCAGCCTTACTCTTCTGTTCCAACCCAACAATGACCTCGGAATTTGCGATATAACAGGGAAAATTATTTAATGTTGTTCCTACAATCCTGCTTTATGGTTGACAGATTATTGTATGTAATCTGTGCCGTCCAATAAATTAATTATCCTCATAAAGTGCATCCTTTAAAATGATGACATATTTGTAAAAACAAATCTACTTTTGACAAGCAAGACGGTACTTTCCTGCCTAAACAGATACTCAAAAATAATGTCACATTCGCATACAAACGCCCAAATATATGTGCCGGCATAGCATGTGAGGGCATACCTTTGCCTCTTACTATATGATATGCATAATCCTCAGTAACTATCTTGGGGTCATTTCTGATACCAGTATCAACATTATCTATCGCTGGAATGGCGCCGCTCTTGCCAAAACGTTTTATGTATTCTCTTAGAAGTCAATTATCTTCAAGGAATAGTGCTAGAGTAAATCGTGACATTTTTCATCCTGTTTACTGAATTGGTGTTTGATGTAACAATGAGTTGTAAATCTATTGGTCTCGAAAGACATGTTATGACAGCAGAAGTGTTCATAGACTATTTTGGTAATACTGTAAAGAAAATGAATCTGCAGAGAATGAAGCCAGGAAGACGATCCGATATAAGTAATTGCGATAGTGAACACAGAATTCACAGTAAGGGCATATCATTATCTGATAGGTATGTCTCAGAAGACGATAACTCTGAAAATGATTTGGGAAAACGTAGACGTGTAGACGTTAAAACAAAAATGATCTGTCGGGGGGTGGGATTGCAGCGGTCTAGCAAAAACCCCCCACCCCATGGATACGACACTGAACATACCCCAAGATTTTCAAAAGGACACCTTTTACCTCGAACGCTCAGAAAGGCACGAAACCATGCTTTGAATAACCGGCAGTCATAAACAGGACAGTGTTATGAGTCATTTCCCTTCAAAACGTTGCATTGTACCCTAAGTAGCATTTTAACTGACAGAAAAAAAATGTTCAAATGTTTGTATAGCTTATGGGACTTAACTACGGGGTCTTCAGTCCCTAAACTTACAAACTACTTATGAATTAGCTAACACTAAGGACGGCACAAATATCCATGCCCGAGGGGGGATTCGAACCCCCGACCATAGTGGCCGTGCAGACCGTGACTGGAGCGGCGCAGTCCCCTCGGCCACCGCGGCCGGCTTAAATGACAGAAACAAAGTAACAAAATATCAGTACCATAGGAAGCAAATTATATGTAATTTAATGGCGTCAGTGCATCATTATAGCCGGCCGCGGTGGCCGAGGGGACTGAGGCGCTTCAGTCACGGTCTGCACGGTCACTACGGTCGGGGGTTCGAATCCCCCCTCGGGCATGGATATTTGTGCCGTCCTAGTTTGTAAGTAGTTCATAAGTAGTTTGTAAGTTTAGGGACTGATAGCCCAGTAGTTGAGTCCCATAGGCTTTACAAACATTATTGCATCATTATATATGCAGTCAGCAGCGTCAAAATCTCTCTGTTTAAAGTACTTCTAAAAAGGCAAAACACATACCGTATATACACCAATTATGAGACAGGGGAAATACCCTCTGACTTCAAGAAGAATATCGTAATTCCAATTCCAAAGGAAGCACGTGCGGACAAGTGTGAAAATTACAGAACTATCAGTTTAATAAGTCATGGTTGCAAAATACTAACGCGAATTATTTACAGACGAATGGAAAAACTTGTGGAATCCGACCTCGGGTAAGATTAGTTTGGATTTAAGAAAAATGTAGGAATATGGGAGGCAAAACTCATATTACGACTTATCTTAGAAGATAGGCTAAGGAAAGGAAAACCTACATTTTTAGAGTTTGTCGATTTAAAGAAAGCTTTTGACATAAACTCTTTCTAATTCAGAAGGTATCAGGGGTAAAATATAGGGAGCAAAGAGATATATTCAACCTATACAAAAACCAGACAGCGGTTATTAAAGTCGAAGGGCAAGAAAGGGTCGTCGAGGTTGGGAAGGGAGTAAGACAGGGTTGTAGCCTTTCCCCAATGTTGTTCAGTCTGTACATTGAGCAGGCAGTGAATGAATGGAAGGAGAAATTTGGAGAGGGCATTAAAGTACAGGGAGAAGGAATAAAAACATTGCGGTTTGCCGATGACATAGTAATTTTGTCAGAGACTGCAGAGGAACTGGAAGATAAATTGAATGGAATGGACAGTGTCTTGAAAGGAAGATATAAGATGAACATTAACAAGAGTAAAACAAAGATAATGGAATGCAATGTCAGAAAATCAGGCGATGCTGAAGGAATTAGATTAGGTAATGAGACAATAAAAGTAGTAGATGAATTTTGTTATTTAGGTACAAATAAAACTTCTGATGGCCGAAGTAAAGAAGATATAAAATGCACAATGGCTATACGTTTCTAAAGAAGCGAAACTTGTTCACATCCAATATTAATTTAAATGTTATAATGTCCTTTCCGAAAGCATTTGTCTGGAGTGTAGCATTGTATGGGAGTGAAACGTGGACGATAGGGAGTTCGGATAGAAAGATTATAGAAGCTTTTGAAATGTGGTGCTACAGACGAATGATGAAGATTAGATGAGTAGATCACGTAACTAATGAGGAGGTGTTTAACCGAATCGTGGAGAAAAGAAGTTCCTGGCATATCCTGACGAAGAGACGGGATAGATTTGTTGGACACATTCTGAGACATCAAGGAAATGTCAACTTAGCCTTAGAAGGAAGTGTGTGGGGTAAAATCGTAGAGGGAGACCGAGGGATGAATATAGTGAGCAGATTCAAAAGGATGTAGGTTGCCGAACGTATTGTCAGATGAAGAGACTTGCACAGGACAGGGTAGCGTGGAGAGCTGCATGAAACCAGTCTGCGGACTGAAGACCACAACAAACAAAATATACAGCAATACCACACACCAGAAACGGCTTATATTAGTCCTAAAAGTGCAGATGCGGGATTTCGATGAAGTGGTTAAATCAAAGTGAGAGAGAACAGGTGCGCACCTCACTAAAGCCACGTCATCACATTCCAAATCACTTTTGCACTCAAGCAGTCCAATATCAAAAGCCACACTAATTATATTTTCAAACGATGATGATGTTGGTATGTGAATGTCATACCCTGGCTTTCGCCAAGCATACTGCAACACAGCTTTATACGTAGGTGCAGCAAATTAATTTAAATCACAGAGTGAAGTTTCTTGATGAACTATGATCATATACCTTCACTTGTGGTTTGGCACCTTTTAGTCTTAAAAGAAGTAGATATCGATGGGTTCGCAATATTTTCTTGTTTTCGATGGAAAGATATTCAGCTTTGTTTGGAAAGCTTGCACCTAGAATGGTACGATCTATATTTACTCACAATAATAGGTTATTTTCATTCGTTACATGTTCGCCAAGAACGAAGGTAGAAAACGTTTCATTTGTTATTTAGTCATTTTTCCACTTTTTTTTGCCTCCATATGAATGTTTCATTGAAAGGTTGCTTCAAGCTTCCTTAAAAGATTTGGACGGAAAACCAAAATTGAATAAACGTTTTTTTATGTGTGGTTCCGAGTAATTTGAAAGTTTGAAAATACAAAAACTTATAAGAGAAAAGTAGTATAGGTGAGTAGTGGGGTAGATAATTGTCTTATATGAACGGCCTGTTTAGGACCACAATGCGGAACGTGATCGAATTTGAAAATTTGAAATTATCTCATAATATAGTCATTAAGAAGTATACAGGGTGTTACAAAAAGGTACGGCCAAACTTTCAGGAAACATTCCTCACACAGAAAGAAAATATGTTACGTGGACATGTGTCCGGAAACACTTAATTTCCATGTTAGAGCTCATTTTATTACTTCTCTTCAAATCACATTAATCATGGAATGGAAACACATAGCAAAAGAACGGACCGGAGTGACTTCAAACATTTCGTTACAGTAAATGTTCAAAATGTCCTCCGTTAGCGAGGATACATGCATCCACCCTCCGTCACATGGAATCCCTGATGCGCTATTGCAGCCCTGGAGAATGGCGTGTTGTATCACAGCCGTCCACAATACGAGCACGAAGAGTCTCTACATTTGGTGCCGGGGTTGCGTAGACAAGAGCTTTCAAATGGCCCCATAAATGAAAGTCAAGAGGATTGAGGTCAGGAGAGCGTGGAGGCCATGGAATTGGTCCGCCTCTACCAATCCATCGGTCACCGAATCTGTTGTTGAGAAGCGTACGAACACGTCGACTGAAATGTGCAGGAGCTCCATCGTGCATGAACCACATGTTGTGTCGTACTTGTAAAGACACATGTTCCAGCAGCACAGGTAGAGTATCCCTTATAAAATCATGATAACGTGTTCCAGTGAGCGTAGTTGGAAGAACATGAGGCCCAATCAAGACGTCACCAACAATTCCTGCCCAAACATTCACAGAAAATCTGTGTTGATGACGTAAATCGATGAAGTACAGTACATATTAACGAAACAATTGGGTATTTTGACAAATGTCTGCACGAATTATGTCAATTTACATTTAAAGAGAAATACTAAAATGAGCTCTAACATGGAAATTAAGCGTTTCCGCACACATGGCCACATAACGTATTTTCTTTCTTTGTGTGTGAGGAATGTTTCCTGAAAGTAGCATTACATTAAAGGTTTAACACAATAAGACAGGCTAGAAACGGAGTATCTGTCTTGAGAAAATTTGATTCGTGGCACTCAAAGTATCCCATAGACAGAAAGTATTTTCATGGTGAGCAATGAATACTTTTTTAACTCCGTTTTCTTGCATATTACAAGAGACCCAAAAATGGTATTTTAAAAATAATGTAATGAGGTACCAAATGAAATTGTTGTATGTGCAAATACATTACTCAAAACAATTAGGGCATCAGATATCATACACAGTATACATAGGGTAACGTATTTTATTCGGGTATTGGTTGCAATTGTACTTTGTGTGTGATACAGTACAATATTTAGCTGTTTCAATTCTTTACTTGAGTTTTACATGGCGTTTACTGAAAGCGAGGCATAATAGTGAAAAGTCATTCTCTTTTCCCTCTAATATGGTGTAATCACCTTTGTGCCATGAATAGTATGAGGCCATTCTTCCATGAGTGCAATATCCAGCTCTGCAGCCATTGTGGAAGGTGCTGGTCTGACTGAAATGCGTTTTCCAAGTGCATCCCAGACAGTCTCAATCAGGTTCAAGTCCGGTGAACAAGCTGGTCACTCTGTTCGTTCAGTTCCCTCAGATTCAAGCATGTTGTCCACCAGTGCAGCTCTGTGGGGACGACTGTTATCGTGCACCAGAAGGAACCCATCTCCTATGACACCAGCGTAGGGCGCAACAAAATGTCGAAGGATCTCTTTACTACACCTCTGAGCAGTCCAACTCCAGACGAGGGAACGACGACTGTCTAGCTGAACACAAAATCTCATCTGTTAACCAAAAACCGGTGACATTCGTTACATCTCCAATCCTGATGTTCCTCCACGCAGTTTCTGGGGGCTAAAGGGCGTTGTTTTATTGAGACACGCACCATAGGCCTCAGTGCATAGATGCCCCATTCCCGAAGGCGATTTCGGACTGTTTGTGTTGATATTGCGCATCTGGCTACAGCTTGCAGGCTACGTTGCATCTGACAAGGGGAGGCCGCCAATTGTGAAGTTCAGATTCGATTCATACTGCGCATAATGAAAGCTCATGGCCAGAGGTGTAATTTGGCAAAGCACCAAGATGCACTTCTCAGCCGTTGTCGAGAAAATCGACAGTTAAAAAAAGCCGTTGCGGTGAAATACTCTCTACGATCTCTACTATAAGTAATATTGTACAGAGGCGTGGCGTAGCGGTAAGCGCTCGGGTTCGTAATCCTAAGGTCGCCGGAGGCTTGCAACTTTTTTTATTATTTGTTTTTTGTAATTCAAATGTACACACACACATACACAGATTATGAAAGCAATAACGTTTGATTAATAACATTTGATGTTCGAAGTCGTCAGTTTTTCCACGAGAAACGACTTTCAAACAACTTGTTATATGCAACTGGCCACTTCGAACATCATTATGTTTTCCGCAAAGTTGTATTTCACAAATGTTATTAATTGTCTTCATAATGTTTACCACGTATAGATAACGGAAGAAGTATAAACGATATTCCGAAACGAATACGAATATTGTAAGTCAAACCTGACGAACGATAGAACAATTTTTCAGAATGTCAATCAGGTGTGTTTCCCAACAGATAAATCTATATTATATTTGAATTAAAAAAAATAAATAAATAAATATAAATAAAATAAAGAAAGTTGCATGCGACTAGATTCGATCCGGCGACCTTCGGTTTATCAACCCGAGGGCTTACCACTACGCCACGCCTCTGTACAATATTATTGATCGTAGAGATCGTAGAGAGTATTTCACCGCAACGGCTTTTTTTAATTGTTGATTTTCTCGACAACGGCTGAGAAGTGCATCTTGGTGCTTCGCAAAATTACACCTCTGGCCATGAGCTTTCATTATGCTCAGTATGAATCGAATCTGAATTTCACAATTGGCGGCTTCCCCTTGTGAGTGGCATTCAGCCTGCTATCTCGATAGGCTGTTACCCGAAAATAACGGTTATCTATTTCTGATATTACCCGTGAACGACGTTGGCGTTGCCTTTTTTTTAACGGTTGCTGTTGTCTGAAATCGCGTCCAGGTCCTGGAAATCACACTTTGGGACAATCCAATAGCTGCAGGCATCTCCCTATGTGTCTGCCCCGCTTCCAACCTTCCTATGACCCTCCTAGAGTAAACCACGTTGTTGTTGCATAGCACTACACTATCTGAACCCAACTGATTGTGTAATTAGTTTGGTAGAGTAGACTTAAGTAAACTCCAAAGCCTCTGCAGAAGCTTTCTGTTATTACCACTATCTCGGTTGCCGTTATGTTGTCTGCAGTCCGTAGAACCGATCAAAAAGACGTGGAAGCAGTTCATTCTCCCGATAACAATACTTCAGAACCTAAATATGTCAACTGATCCTCCAATTTGTTTGACCAGTGTATATACGTAACTGTCCAGAAAGCCCAAACGTTACGTCAGTAACAGATAGGCTATTCTGTGTCACAAGAATTAAAAGGTTGTCAGAACAAATGATGTTACGAGGTTTCATTGCCTGACACCGATTGGAGAACACTTTGCGAACTCCAAGAAAATTTACATGTAATTTGAATCAGTTGAGAAACTTTTTGTCAATGACATTTCCGACAAAGTGATGAAAGGAGAAAGTTTTACACCGGCTTCAGCCAGGCTCGCTATTTATTTTAATTTGATAACCGGTTTCGACTCTAATCAGGCATCGTCTTCTGATATCCATCATTCTTTCTAACAGAAATTGGTGGCAGTATATCTCATGTAGTACAGCATTACATTTTTCTTACCGTAATAACAAATAAGTGCAAATGCATCAACCCATATATTACAAAATAATACAATCACAGCATTCCTATTAGCTGTGATGGATAAATACTGAATTTTGTTGTCACATTTAGCTAATCATCCCCTGTTTCAAGCGACGTGTGTTATCGCTATTTACGCGCTAAAACATTAGCATTACGTGTGACGTTTTAATTTATGAATATAATTACTATAGTATGCAGCATTGGTCGTTTTTTATTAATGTTTTTGCAGATCGATTTCGATCACATAATGATCATCCTCAATGCACATTCAGTACAAGAAAATATGAAAATCAGTACAAAGCCCAAACATATCAAAACAGAATAAACTCAAAGCCAATCCAATTGCCGAGTATAGCAAATGTACATACCAGTCATCGTAATATCAGCTATGCATAATCATATGGCATATTAGCTGAATGTAACAGATTTTTTTGAACATATCAGTGTAGTGTCCAATCATGAAATGAGCGAGCTGCTTACAAAATTACGCAGCGGCACTCTAGAAGAATGGCGCTACTAACGCCCTCTGGTGTAGTAACATTTCAAAGTCATTGAACCAAATACAATTTCCTACTTTTAAAATTAAAAAAAATCTACAGGAATTTAACGATGTGTTCAACAAAAAGAACAGAATATACATGTTGAATCATGACAAATTTGAATAACAGAAAAATATATCCTTAACAGTTATGACGCAAAGCACCTAACGTCAGTTTCACTTACTATTCATCTGCATGTTAATATCAAAAACTGAAAGAACACCTGTATGACTACTCCTATAGGGTTGCATCACATATTTACAATTAACTGTTTAAGCTTTAGATGAATCCAAAAATATACAGAAAAAAGAAAGCTGTTATAATGTATGCTGCTTTATTGTTTTTATAATACTGTCTTTACTTGCTATCTCATTTGAAGTTTGACACATGCACTGTTTGACAAAAAGACCTCACATAAACACATAAAGGATTTATCACTGTTTTATTTCACCATTATTGATTTTGTCATTTGATTAGTTTAAGAATTAATAATAAAATTTTTGTACATGCAAACATAAAACTTATATATGCTTAAAATAAAATATTTACACAATTACATCATTTGTGACGTAATCAGACATTTGAGGCGATTCTGCAGTTGGGATTCTTTAAACACTCGGGGTTGGAAGCTTACTGGTGTAGTAACGAGCTTCAATTATAGGAAAATTTTTTGTAGCAATTGCAATATTAAACTTCGGACGAAATACACTTCAATAAGCTCAAATGGAACATTTCATTATTTCGCCAGCACAACATTTTGTTCTTGGTAAGTACTTGTCTTGCTTAGGTTTTGTTACCAAACGACAACCGACACTATTTATTCGAGAATGAAGCGTAGTTCTATTCTGAAGCGTATACAGGGTGTTACAAAAAGGTACGGCCAAACTTTCAGCAAACATTCCTCACACACAAAGAGAGAAAATATGTTATGTAGACGTGTCAGGAAACATCTAATTTCCATGTTAGAGCTCATTTTAATATTTACGGATGAGGATTCATTCCAACGTGATCAAATTGTAAATTTTCACAATCAAAATGTGTGGGCCGACGAGAATCCGCACGCAGTTGTGCATCACGTCATCAACACAGATTTTCTGTGACCTTTTGGGCAGAAATTGTTGGTGATGTCTTGATTAGGCCTCATGTTCTTCCACCTACGCTCACTGGAGCAAGTTATCATAATTTCATACGGGATACTCTACCTGTGCTGCTAGAACTTGTGCCTTTACAAGTACGACACAAAATGTGGTTCATGCACGATGGAGCTCCTGTATGTTTCAGTCGACGTGTTCGTACGCTTCTCAACAACAGATTCGGTGACCGATGTATTGCTAGAGGCTGACCAATTCCATGGCCTCCACGCTCTCCTGACCTCAATCCTCTTGACTATAATTTGTGAGGCATTTGAAAGCTCTTGTCTACGCAACCCCGGTACCAAATGTAGAGACTCTTCGTGCTCGTATTGTGGACGGCTGTGATACAAAACGCCATTCTCCAGGGCTGCATCAGCGCATCAGGGATTCCATGCAACGGAGGGTGGATACACGTATCCTCGCTAACGGAGGACATTTTGAACATTTCCTGTAACAAAGTGTTTGAAATCACGCTGGTACGTTCTGTTGCTGTTTATTTCCATTCCATGATTAATGTGATTTGAAGAGAAGTAGTAAAATGAGCTCTAACATGGAAATTAAGCGTTTACGGACACATGTCCACATAACATATTTTCTTTCTGTGTGTGTGAGGAATGTTTTCTGAAAGTTTGGCCGTACCTTTTTGTAACACGCTGTATTGAGGCAGAGAGATCGCGCATAGCCCCGCCCTCTCCATCCGACTTTCATCTATCCACTCTCCGGATCCTTTCCCGTAGCAATTTCCACACCCTCCCCCTCCCGGATAATGCCCTCTGTCCCGAAATTTACCATTCCTATCTGCTGTGATCCAGTAGAATCAGCATTCAAATCGAAAATAATTGATACAAAAGGTGTTATTGTTTTAAATGGCTTTGTTTGTGTCCTAGTATATCTGTCCTAAATTTTCCCCCCTCGGCGGAGCTGTGCATAAGTGGTGGGCAGGGGAGAGGGGTGGGCAAAAATGTATGCAAAAAAGGGGCATTTTTCAGTGCTGTGATTACATCCCACAAATGATTCTCAATCTCGGAAACATAGTGGAATTAAAAGTTGTAGGGCATAAAATTCTGCACTGAATGAGACAATCTGCATATATATGTATTAGACCAATTTTATATATTCATGAAAAATTTTCGTTTCAACCTCTGTTCTTTGGTTCCAGCCTCCCCACTTTATCCTCCCCGCCATTCTACCACCCTCAACCCCCATCTGCCATTTTCCCCCTTCTCTCCCCCTACTCATTATCTTCGGTGTTTGTGAGTGCTTCATAGAATATGGTGTTTTTGCACTGTGGTGCATTTGTGTAATGAACAGTGTATGGCCAACCCACAGCCGACACCAGATATCGACATGCTGCGGTGGCTTCGTGTCTGTCCTTGATTTTCTCTCTCTTCCTTGTCGCCGTGCTCATGCCGAAAGCCTACATACTTTTAAAAAAATGTTCAAATGTTTGTGAATCTATCGGACCAAACTGCGTGGTCATCAGTCCGTAGCCTACAAACTACTTAAACCTAGGTAAACTAACCTACGGACAAACACACACACCCATGCCCCTCGGACTCGAACCTCCACGACGAGCAACTGCGCGCTCCGCAGCGAGACGCTTTAGACCCCTACATTCTTTTTCCGCTTAAAAAATCATTTTTTTGTTCTTTACACAGTCACCATGTAAATTTTAATTATCTTTTTTTGTCACCATGATTTTATGTCTATGCACTCCATCTTAATTTTAGTTCTTTATCTCTCGGCCGAAGAGCGCCTGCGTACGTTGTAGTCTTGTGTAGTTCGCGAACGAACTAGTTCGGAAGAGCGTTCCCACAGGGGAACTACGCGAACTATTTCGCAGATCCCTCGTCTCTTAGTTCGTCCGCTCCTGTTCCGAAGATTGACGGGGAACAGCGAGAAGACGCGAGAGCGCGCAGAATTGCGTGATTCCCTTCTGCCTGTTACCTTCATTTCGAGCTGACATGCAGCTCAGCTGTAGTTTCTTAGTTCACTGCCACAAGAAATCTGTTTTAAAAAATAAAGTACTACGAGTACTCTGTATGCAAAGTACTTGAATACCATTGTATCACCCATTCGTGTAAATAAATGGTTATTTGCCTAAGTATTTGATGTCAAATTGCCCAAAAATACGGGTAACAGCACACGCTTTGGCAACACTGATTCATTATATAAAAAAGCTGTCATAAAAAAGAGCTCTTTTAGTAGCGGTAGCAAAAGCCAAAAAGAGCGGACGAACTAGGAGCGGACGAACTAGGAGCAGCGGACGATTACGCCAAAGGTATCTCGCTTCGTAGTTCGTTGGATTTTTTTCCCGAAGACCGACAGGCACTAGCGAGAGGGCACGTAGCAGAATTAAAAATCACGTGTTTGCCTTCTGCTGATGAGTCATTTCGAGGTGAGCGTCTGCCTGCTAGATTACATAGTTCAGTGCTACAAAATTTCTTTTTTGATGTGTTCTGCACTCTTCAATATCTGACTAATAAATTCCATAATGCCAAGATATAGAGATAACTCCACAAACTGTTTCTTTTGGTTTGCTTGATATCGTTAGCGGTTCAAACTGCAAGCGTATGAAGCAGCTAGGTGGGCGAACTTCCCCCTCTACCTGCACGCGCAGACCACGCCGCTCAGTCGACACTGAAAGTGGAGGAAGTAAAAGAGCGAACTAGTTCGCGGCAGACCCGCTAACTAAAGTGAGGGCTCCCGACCGCCAACTATTATGCGCAAGTCTAGTGCGTTGATAGCTCGCCCTGGCTAGGGTAATTGAAATCACAATAAAAAAAAACACACAGTTCCAGCAGTGGCACGCCGATTTCCAGCGTCCAAGACGAGCTCTCGTTTTCGCGGGTGATGCCTCGGGATCGTTTGGCGACTGAAAGGATGCAGTGGCGCCAGCTCTTTTGCTTGTGGCAGCCACGACAGATCAGGAGGGCCGATACCGCCGTAATGGCGCCATTAGGACCAGCCGGCCCTCAGGCGGTGACGCCCTCGACGCCAGAGCCATCTGGTGAGCACCTGCCGCACCCAGCCGCGGCGGCCCTGGCAACAACAAACCAGCAGGGCGCCTCTGCTGGCCACCACGGGGTCTATCAAAAAGGATCGCGGTAACTTACACGATAACTGAACAAATATGTCTCAGTAAACATGGGTCCGATAACGTGCCTTTAGCGAGATGAATTTCTAGACATATCAATTCAAGATGATATGAAATGGGACACACACATAAAATAGATTAGTGCCGCGGTGGAGTAGCCGAGCGGTCTAAGGCGTCTCGCTGCGGAGCGCGCGGTTGTTCGCTGTGGAGGTTCGAGTCCTCCCTGGGGCATGGGTGTGTTTGTTGTCCTTAGTTTAAGTAGTGTGTAAGCTACGGACTGATGACCACGCAGTTTGGTCTGATAGATTTACAAACATTTGAACATTTGAAAATACATTAGCACGAAGAACACAATATACTATAGTGTAAGGATCTTGCTAGGTGTACGACAAAAGAAACATTAAAAAATGTGTATTATGCCCAAGCAGAGTCACTGCTGCGATATGGGTTAATTTTTGGGGGAACTCACCAGAAAGCAGATACTGTTTTGTAGCACAAAAGTGGATCATACGGTCAAGTGAAAATGCAACACCCAGGAAATCTCGCAAACCGCTTTTAAAAGCGCTGCAAATACTATCATTGCCATGTCTGTACATCCTTCAGATAGTTAATATATAATAAGAAGGTTTCAGTAGCACAAAACAATTTAGTATATACAAACGAATCAGTTCACACACATGACACAAGACAAACACTTGACCTTCATAGTGAGCACCAACGAACAACTCTCCGACAAAATGGACCTCTTCAAATGCGGAAAATATTGTACAACAAACTTCCTCAACATATCAAAATAGTCAAAGAGCACCACAAGTTCAAATTGGCTGTAAAAAATTATTTACAAGCTAAATTTGTTACAGTGTCAGTGAATATCTGTCAACTTAAAGTTAATGTCATGTTTTCTCACATATAACTACTGTAACTATTGTCACCTATTATATGATGTTGATTGTTTTATAATTTAGACATGCTAATAACTAGTTAATAAATGTAATATAATAATGACTCATTTTTGTTGTGATGTGCCATATATACGTATGTGTATATAGAAATCTGTATACTTATGTTAAAAACTTTTAAGCAATATCCTATATCAATAATTTGATGAAGTGAATGCATAAATAAATAAATAAATGTATGGTTCCAAGCATCCACTGACATCATTGTAAACATCGTCGTAGTTGGTGCACACTAATTTGAAATTAATACGCTAAATTAAATGTATATCTAAGTACCTTTCGTTACTGTTAGGTTCCACTGTAACAACAACAAAGCACAAATGGCATTCCTCAGACGCGTCTGATGCCCTTCGAGACTGTGTATTGTATCCATCCTGAAGGATTCGCGTGTATAGTGTGACTCCCACTCCACCTCTCGGCAATGTTCCCTTGTGTAAACAACGAACATAGGACGGCCTCAAATGCGCAAAGGATAAACCGTACGGTGTTACAAATAATGTTATTGTTGTTTAGAGGGGACTAGACTGCATGGTCATCAGTCCCCTGTTGCGAGTAAAGTCAATACGGTGTAATGCAAACTGCAAAAACGAGCATTGACTCACACAGAAAAAACGCGTAATGGGTACGCAATGATGAGGGACAATGAGTTTAGGACACTCAAAGAAGAAAACGCAAAGAGGAAATAAACGGAACTGTACTAAAGGTTACAGCAGAAAATTGTGGTTGGCTGATCAAGAGGATAATAAAGGATGAGCCAGCCACTCTGCACATTCTAAAACATACGAGTAAAAGCAGGGCAGACAGCACAAAATAAGAAGAGTAAAAATGTGTGAAAGGTGGGTGACTGAGAGATCAGGCTAAGATACCCACCTTTAGATCAAATGATAAAACCCAGCTGCACGGATAAAACGTAAAACACGGTCAGCTGTAGCAGCGTCGTCACCAAGCATAAAAGGAAGCGCAGCTGGCAGGTCAAAAGACTGTCGTAAGGCAGCTAAAAGGGGACAGTCCACGACGGTCAGTTAAGTGCCACAGCGGCTTGGAACCGTACATTCGTGATTATTTCGCAAACGGCTCGTTTCCGGACCCATGTTTACTGGGACAAAATGTTCAAAATTCAAATGTTTGTTAAGCTTATGGGACTTAACTACGGGGTTATCAGTCCCTAAACTTACAAACTACTTATGAACTACTTACGAACTAGGACGGCACAAATATCCATGCCCGAGGGGGGATTCGAACCCCCGACCGCAGTGGCCGTGCTGACCGTGACTGGAGCGCCTCAGTCACCTTTTTTTTTTTTTTTTTTTTTTTTTTTTTTTTTTTTTTTGTTTTTTATTATTTTTATTTTTTATATTTATTTTTATTTTATTTTAATTTTTTTTTTTAAGTTTCCTCCAAAACACAGAAAATATACTGCTTCTTTGGGCCAGTGTAATAGGATACAAGGGAAAAAAAATCTTCCTTCAGCTGTGTGAAGGTGAGACTATTTTTCGTCTCAAAACTAAATAATTTTTACCTCTGCTAAATGGAAAATTGGATAATTAAATAGATATTATCCAGTTTCTTCAAAGGTTTCTTGAATGTTGAAAGCAAAGTAAACAAACAAAAACTGAACTTGTAATTTTTAGTATCGTTATTCTTTTGAATTACGTTTTACGTGCATCAAATATGCATTTACGTAATGTCTAAAGGCTGTTAATCACAAATATGTTCTTCAGATATCGCCTTTCCTGTGTTAATAATTTTCCTTTCTATCGTTTGTTTACATTATCGTTTTAATTAGAAAGTTTGCAAAGTTTTCTTTATATTTTGTGGTACGCATTAACGTATGGTGCTCAATTGTGAGATATGCCGTGAAATCCTCCCTGGAGGGTGATTCTCTGGTTAGGAGGTAATGTATCGTTTGGCCTTTCAGCCAGTTGATAGCGTTCCTCCTTGTTCTGGGGTAAGGTATTTCTTCTGGGTATAAAAATCGAGCCGGCGTGATGACATTGGGCGAGGTCCTACAGATGCTCGCTATCTTCTGTCTGATGTAGTGCCATATGTCTGTGACCTTAGCACACAACAACTTGTGTTCATCATCGTCCTCTATATTGCAGTATGCACACATCGGTGTCTCCGACAAATGAATAGCATGAAGTCGGGAGTTTGTGGCCAGTTTTCTGTTGACAGCGAAATACCAGCTCGACTTCACATAAGTTGGCAGGTGTCTACTGTGTATGTTCTCCCAGATGGCATTCCAATTGTTGAACGGATATTTTTGTTCTATATTGTTCCTTGCCTTGTTTTTCATCAGGTTGTTGTAAAGATGTTTTACTTTAACGATGTCCTTTTCGGGGATTCTGGAATGTAGGTAGCTATACTCCACTAAAAAATATTTGAGGTGGTACAGGCCGTTGGGTATATGTCCAACATTGATTGGTGCATGGAGATCTTCAGGGGCAGTTTCATGCAGCAAATATCCAGCGAGGCTACCATTTGGCTGTTTCCAGTGCTTATACATGTTGGATATGTATAAGGCCCGCGCCTTTATTCTCACATCTGTGAGATTTAAACCGCCACAATACGTTGGAAGCATCAAAGTATCATAAGTGACCTTAAATATGCGGCCTCGGCTCACGAAATGTCCTAGTGCCGATGTAATACATTTAGCCATCGTTGCCGGCAAGGGTAGCACTTGTGCAACATAGTTAACTTTCGAAGTAATGTATATATTAGCCACAGATACTTTTTGGAGTTCATCTAGTTTCCTGATACTGTGCTCTTGGACACTGGCACGGATTCTGTGAAGTATTTTTCTGTAATTCATAGCAACAGTGCTTTGTATAGTTCTTTTAAAATCAATTCCGAGACATTTCATGGATGAAACAGTAGGTAACTGTCCTTGTGTCTGCGAGGCTAGTCCACGACCAATATCGAATATCCCGGACTTCACTCTGTTTAGTTTCGCACCAGTTGCCTGTTCATATTTTGCTACTATTTGTAGTGCGGTTTGTACCTCATTACCATCCGTAACTACGAAACCAACGTCATCAGCGTATGCATGACACACAATCTTTTCTCCTCTTATATACAGACCCCGTAGATTCTTTGTAAGAGAGGCGAGAAGGGGTTCAATGGCGATCGCAAAAAGTGCCATTGACATCGGACATCCTTGCCTGATGGAACTGGTGACTTGAATCGGACGGCTGACCTGTCCGTTGATTACAACCCTGGCTGAGTTATTCATCAGTGTGTTGCGTATGACAGCAATGAACCGTGATGGGAATCCCATTGCATCCATAGTTCGAAGCAAAAACTGGTGATTAACTCTATCAAACGCCTTGTCAAAATCCAGCGACACTATGGCACACTTGATTTTGCAGACATCGGCCGTTGAAATGAGGTCCCTGTAACCACAGAGTGTCTGCAGAATTTTTCTGTCCTTGCCTACACTTGTTTGGTATGCGCCGATGACGCTGGTCATGGTGTTATGCAATCTTCGCGCTATAATGCGACCAAAGATTTTGTAGTCGCTGTTTAGTAGCGTGATTGGGCGCAGGTGGCCGACGGTTTTGGAATTTGAGGTCTTAGGCACTAAAACTACCATACCTTCCCGGAATTCTGTCGGAACAACAACGTCAGGGTTTAAAAGTTCATTACATATGACTGTGAATTTAGGTGCTATAAATTCCCTGAACTGCTGATAAAATTCAGCTGGGATTCCATCCTGTCCCGGCGACTTGTTTTTCTTACTGTCATTGATGGCTTCGAGAACGTCGTCTTCAGTAACTTCTGAAGTAAGACTGAGCGCTTCCGCGTGGGTTACTCTGCCTTGCAGGTTGGTCCATAATTCGTCCTGAAGCTGTTCGTCAATCGGCTGGCTGGACAATAAGGAGGTAAAATGTTGTAGTAGTGCCTCTTTGATTTCAGAGTGCTTCGTCAGCTTTCTTCCGTCAGCAGTTATTAATTCAGTTAATATTTTGCGCGATGCTCTTTTGGATTCACGTATCACGTGATATATGGAAGTGCCCTCTTGTGGTGCTACATTCTGGACCCGCGACCTTATTTGGTATCCTTCTAATTGTTTGCGCCGAAGTGCCAGAATTTTTGCTTTGATCCTTTTAATTCTTTCGTAATTCCCAACAATTGTTGCATCTGACGTGTGCAGATCCCTTAGACACTGAAAGTAAAACTCCATTGTTGATTTGTACCAAAAGCTTTTTTCTTTCGCATAATTGATGAAAAACTTTCGTATTTTGGGTTTGGCGTAATGTAGCCACCAGGTTATACCAGAGTTGTAAGAGGTGAATTTGCGTTCGCATTCTCGCCACAGGGTTTCGAATGCCTCCTGACAAACATGGTCGTTCAGGTGGGATACATTTAGTTTCCAGGTACCTCTCCCTCGAAAAGTCCCCTGTTTTTCCATATTAAGTGTGCATATGTACGCAGCATGATCCGAAAATGCTGTAGGCCATACTTCGGACTGTAATACGTGGTCTTTTAAAATTTGCGAGACATATATCCTGTCAAGTCTACTCGCCGAGTGGTTGGTCACGTGTGTAAAACCAGGGGCTGCACCGTGCATATGCTCCCAGGAGTCCGTTAGTCGTAAATCAGTAACTATGCGTTCTAGTTCAGTTGACTTGTTAAAATTGGGAGTTTGATCTTTGGGATGGAGAACGCAATTAAAATCCCCTCCCATAATAATATGGTCGTACCGGGTTCCAAACAGGGGAACAATGTCCTCTTTAAAAAACTTTGCCCGGTTTTGCCTATTGCTTGAACCTGAGGGAGCATAGACATTTATCAGACGTGTCTTATGTATGGTACCCGCTATTCCTTTACTGTTTGGTAGCTTGACAATGTCTTCTATGATGATGCCCTCTTTTACAAGTATAGCTGTGCCCATTTCTGTACTATTACCAGGGTTTACTATTGCGTTGAATCCAGTTATGTGGTGAAGAGCAATTTCTGTCACTTCTTGTAATAAAATGATGTCACTGTCAGAGGCATATATAAAATCCTTTAAATTTTGTAATTTGAACGAGCTTTGTATCTTATTCAGGTTGATTGTGGCAATTTTGTATGCTTGGCGGTCAGGCATGTTTCTTTTTAAGTTATCGATCTTCTAAAACAAAACTTCAAATTCTTCATATGAAAGTCACGTTTTCAAAACATCTCAATAATATTCGTCAGTGTCAAAGGGGTCTGGGATTCGTCTCTGAAGAGAGGATTCATCTTTCATTGCGACATCGTCATTTAATTTGTCATCCTGGTCTGAGGGTGGTGTGCTTACTGCTTCGCTTCCTGAGTCATCATGCATATCCTCATCCGCCGTGTCGGTGTCGTCGTCGTCCGCCCAGTTAGTTTTGGGTGCCTGCGGAAGGTCGTGGGGAGCTTCCGAAGACAGACTTCCTTTCGTTCGTTCTTCAGTGGTCTTGTAAGTCGTTCCTTCTGTGTCTTGTTTTCCCGGCACGGGAATGTGGTTTTGTTCCTTAGCCGGAGCCTCTTTAATTTCGGTGACGTCCTTCTGGCGGAGGCTGCTTCCTATTTCCTTCGCCTTCTGACGCAAAGGGGGGGGCGGTCTCGTTTGCACCTTGGCGTGCCAACCTCCGTTTCCTAGTCCGTCTGGGGGAATTCCTCTTCGACGGGCGTTCTTCATTTACGATGCTTATGTCCGGTTCATTCACAGGTTCTTCTTCCTCAGTTGCCGGGGGGTTTGCCACCGTTTCGGTTGCACTCACCTGTGTCGGCAGAGCGGCAATAGCTATCGGAGGTGGTAGGGGCTCAGAGGAATCTTTAGGTACGATAGCACGTATATCCATAGAAATTTCAGTCACCTGCGTCGGCCGAGTTGCAGCAACTGCCGTAGGTGGTTGGGGCTCAGGTACGTCTTCCGGCACAATAGTACTTACATCCATAGATATGTCAGTCTCAGCATCGGCGGTAGCTGCAGTCATTTCCGGGCTCGGATAGGCAGACGGCTGCGCGCGAGCTGCGGCCGCGTAAGTGACGGGCAGTGACGTCACAGTCTGGGGTCTGGCGGGCTCGCCTGCCGGCAGTTGCGCCACGCGCCTCTGTATACAGTTAATGCGGACATGTCCTGGCTTGTTACATAAAGAACAAGTACGCGGTTGGTCGTCATAGATGACAATACCTCTGTACCCACACACATTAATGTATGACGGGATATGCTGTCGTAACTCAACTTTAAGTTGGCGTACACCATTGAGAACAGGAAACTTGTGGGCGCTCGACCACCTCTCTGCAACGTTAGAAAGCACTGTCCCGAACGGTGATATTACTGCATTTATCTGTTCTTCAGTTATTTCAAACGGAAGCTCAAATATTCGGATAGTCCGAATGCCAAATCCTGCATGGGAAACCGTAACATCTCCAACACTCCCATCAGAATATTTAAATTTTAACTTGCCTCCACAAGACTCAACAACTTTCTCACATAGCTCGGCACTACTCAATTTCACGAAAACTACACAGGTTACGATCGAAATATGGATACCAATAAGATCGTTTGCTGATAACTTCACATCTTGTTCCAGCCAGTTCTCGATTTCGAAAGACCTCGGTCGCGCGTATCGGTTATCAAACGTTAATTTCAACGTATCTTTCCTTGTAGGTTGTGCCATCACTGACATCTACTCATAATTCCTCAAAAACTTATACAATTACAGCACCAAGCTGCAGCAAGCGCGAAGACTTACCCACGCGGAAGCGAGCAGGCGCAGCGGACAGCACACTTCCTAGCGCCAGCGCGGCCGCCAGCAGACTGTAGTCACCTCGGCCACCGCGGCCGGCTTTACTGGGACATTATTGCTTCTGCTATGTGTACTTTCAACCGTGTAAGTTTGCGCCAACCCGGCAATCCTTCGCATTTGCTAATATGTATGTTAATTGGATATACTCTGCATCTATATCCTCTCTCCCTTTCCTCATATCAATTTATATATTCCTCGTCCTCCTCTCTCTGTAACACCCCCCCCCCCCCCTCCCAGTCTCTCTCATTACCTTTCCTTCGTTATCTGCCAATTGCCTTCCTCCCGTGTATACGAAATATGATTATCTACTACATTTTATGATGTTCTGTCAAACAGTGCCGAAGCCTGGAGTAAGCTACCATCTGCTGTGCACAATACGAAGCCATATGTAGACGATGATGTTTTTCTTGTTTCGAATGTCAAGTGTGAACGAGAGAGGGCCCGAAACTCCGACGTGGGAGGCCATGCGGTCCGTAACGTGACGCTCCAGACCACACGGATACTGCTACGGGGCCCAGTGATCACTCTCAGAAAATACTGTTTACTCTTTGAATATTCTACTTAATCACATATCTGAAAATATTTTTATTGCTTATTAGCTTAAACCCGCGGTTCCGTTCGTGTGTTGGTTGATTATGATAGATAATACGTGAAAAGTCAAATCGATTTTTTTAAAGAGATGTATTAAAAAACATTTTTTTTTACTGCTTATTCGTATGCTTATCCTTACAGAGAAAGAGCTGAAGACATTATAGCACGCATAGACCAAAGATATGGTCTGTGGCATCACGTTTCGCTGTATGTAACCTCTTTGCTAGAGAGAAGAAAACATCATCGCTGGTCTTCAGTCCGAATTTTTTTATAATATGACGACTTTCTGTCTGTCTGTAAATCTATCTGACCAAACTGCGTGGTCATCAGTCCCTTTGACTACTTTCAAACACCATATTTTCCACCCCCTTATAGCTATCGGCATGGAACTGCTATGGTGTACACCGGGAGACTTTGGACAACAATTACTCACAGACCATTCGTTTGCGTTCTGTAGTTTTCGCTGCAGAGCGAAATATTAACACACACACACACACACGTAGAATTTTATATACACCGATAACTTTCCATCCCAATATACTCCACCCTTTTGTCATTATCAACTCTAAAGGAACAATGCAACCAATAAAATCATTTTCAAAGAGAAAATATCATTTTCAAAGAGTAATTATTGCTTCGCATTTCACGTTATATTCTTCAAATTACTAAACATCTATTAGATCGCTATAAAACCGTGCCTAAAACCTTCCTCAGGTACAAATTAATAACTGTACAAATATTTAAGTCTCTGCGTCTTGTCGTTCGGACGTGATAAGCGTACACCGAACAGACATTCACATTTATAGATATAGAAGACTAGCTGAAAACCCGGCGTTTCCCGGGTATATATTTATTTATTTATTCCTATTTTGAGGTATATATGCATTTGTATATGGGCTGTATGTCTTTAAAATCTCTTGGGAATACAATTAGTAGTAAAGAGTAATAGATTAAAACTTGGTGCGTAATGGGACGGTTTTCCATGAATGTTACTGTTTATGTGCTCATATCTCATGAACTATGTGTCGTACTGTGATGCAATTTAGAAGGTACACTCAACTATATGCGTTTATACTGTCTGTAAAATTTCCTGCGGCAACAATTTCCAGTGTAGAAATTGAAAATTGTAACGTAATACCGAATGCCGTAGAGTTACTCCATAAACAGCGGAGAAGTAGTAAGCAAGAAACTTTTTTCCTTTCATCATTTTGCTATGTTTGTCAGCGAGAAAAAGTTCATTAAAGGTTTGATATTACGTTTAAAGTTTGCTGCAAGTCGCTAAGTACTCTCATTCTCATACAGCGTATTTATAAAGTCTCGCCGACTTATGCGGCAGTTTTTTTTGCGATTGCTATCGTTTACCTTCTGTACCATGTTTCGTATGTTCTAATATTCAAATGTTTGTAGAGCTTATGGGACTTATCTACGGGGTCATCAGTCCCTAAACTTATAAACTACTTATGAACTAGCTAACGCTAAGGACGGCACAAATATCCATGCCCGAGGGGGATTCGAACCCCCGACTGTAGTGGCCGTGCAGACTGTGACTGACGTGCCGCAGAACGCTCGGCCACCGCGGTCGGCGTTTCGTATGTGATTCTCAACCCTGCACCAAGGAATATGTTTGCCAAATTAGGTTGAAATCGGTCTAGTGGTTTCGGAGGAAATGAGCAGCATTATAGCTAAATGCAGCAGTTTTTCGCTTATCTCATTGTTTATGACGTCATCTCTCGTGAACTATGTATCGTATGAAGTGAGTCATACACTCGGCGACAGTCCTCATGAATTTAAGCTCACGTGTACAAAATTTCATAAAGATTGGAACAAAACTGTAGATTTGTAAGCAACATGTACACACAAACATACGGAGACTATGCTTTATACAGGGTGTCCCAGCTATCTTGTCCATCCAAAATATCTCTGGAACAATAACAGCTATTGGAAAACGACTTTCACCGGTATCAATGTACGGCTGGGGCCCATGAATGTACATACTTGGAAACCTTCTAAAACGAAAGCAAATGTGTGTTTTAACACAAACCTATGTTTTTTTTTAAATGGATACCCTACATTTTTTCTTCAGCAATCCATAGCATGACAAATCACAGCCGGGCGCGGTGGCCGAGAGGACTGAGGCGCTTCAGTCACGGTCTGCACGGCCACTATGGTCGGGGGTTCGAATCCCCCCTCAGGCATGGATATTTGTGCCGTCCTAGTTCGTAAGTAGTTCATAAGTAGTTTGTAAGTTTAGGGACTGATGACCCTATAGTTAAGTCCCATAAGCTTTACAAACATTTGAACATTTTTTGAACATTTTGACAAATCACATAAACATTGACGTTGATTGCATCGCAATATTCCAATTACATCCCGAGATATTGCGACGCGAAGTTGAAGCTTGAAAAACACGAAATGCGCTGCTAGCGCACGTCCTGAGGCTCAGGCGTGAACCCCATGCTGCCCGTAATCGCGATGTGATTGACATGCGTAATCGCACTTCCATACTTACCAAGAGGTCTGAAACGAAAAATACGGTCTGCTGCCATCCTGCATTAAAGTCGTACATTCCAGCAGGTATTTATCCCATAGGCTAGGGTTGATGCGGTTCTGTAAATTATCTGAATACGGCAACGTTAGTCACAAAGTTAACTTCGCTTATCGTTAATCCGTTACTAAAAAGGTAATGCCGTTCAACGTTAAAACTTTACTGTAGATCTAGCGCAAGTGACAGTGAATCATTCACTCATAATAATAAAATTCATGTTGATGGTTTTAGTGAAACGAGCAATTGGACTAAAGGTTTTACCGATGTTTAGGTAAAAATGTTTTGATTTGGGAAGTTCAGGTAAGACATAGAAGATGAATGTAAATATTTTTAACCATTTAGTTTTGTTATCACATAATTATCAATGTTATGTTTATCTTATGCGTTACATGACAAATTGTTTCAAACAAATGTTTCTGAACATCACTGGGTAAAATGGCCCTTTGTAGAAACTTGCACTGTGATACCAGCACTACATACTCAAGATAGCGTTCACTTTCTGCCAGATGTAACAGTGGACGGAAGTCACTCCCGAAAGCTTCGATTTGGAGAAAAAAAAGCAGAAATATTGCAGTAAGCACAAATGGTTGAGATAAAAATGAAAAATTGGTTCTATATTTTTTTTTTCAAAAATGTTCAGATGTCTGTAAACGTATTGGCCCAAACTGCAATGATCATCAGTCCCTAGACTTACAAACTACAATCTTATGTACACCGAGGACAACACACCCACCCACAACTCGAACCTTCGGTGGGCGCGAGCACCCAGTCCGTAACATGGTGCCTTAGACCATGCGTTCACTCCCGCGCTGCCAATTTTTAACTGAAAGAATAAAAAAAAAAATCTCCAAGTTCTTATAATAATTTATTATTGACCGTTTCTGATTGACGAACACTGAAATTCATTTACACCCGATAGGAAGATATGTATGTAGGAATATGGTATGTAAGATGTATGAGACAGGGGAAATACCCTCCGACTTCAAGAAGAATATCGTAATTCCAACTACAAGGAAAGCAAGTGCAGACAAGTGTGAAAATTACAGAACTATCAGTTTAATATGTCATGGTTGCAAAATACTAACACGAATTATTAACAGACGAATGGAGAAACTTGTGGAATCCGACCTCGGGGAAGATCAGTTCGGATTTAGGAGAAATGTAGGAACACCGGAGGCAATACTAACATTACGACTTATCTTAGAAGATAGACTAAGGAAGGGCAAATCTACATTTGTGGCGTTTGTAATTTGGATAAAGCTTTTGACAACGTCGACTGGAATACACTCTTCGAAATTCTGAAGGTATCTGGGATAAAATTTATGGAGCGATGAGTTATATTCAACCTATACAAAAGCCAGACAGTGGTTATTGGAGTCGAAGGGCAAGAAACAGACGCAGAGGTTGGGAAGAGAGTAAGACAGGGTTGTAGCATTTCCCCAAAGTTGTTCAATCTGTACACAGAGCAGGCAGTAAAGGAATGGAAGGAGAAATTTGGAGAGGGCATTAAAGTGCAGGGAAAAGAAATAAAAACAAAAGCCAGACAGTGGTTATTGGAGTCGAAGGGCAAGAAAGAGACGCAGAGGTTGGGAAGAGAGTAAGACAGGGTTGTAGCATTTCCCCAAAGTTGTTCAATCTGTACACAGAGCAGGCAGTAAAGGAATGGAAGGAGAAATTTGGAGAGGGCATTAAAGTGCAGGGAAAAGAAATAAAAACATTGCAGTTTGCCGATGACATAGTAAATCTGTCAGAGATCGCAAAGGAACTGGAAGAGCAATTGAATGGATTGGACAGTGTCTTGAAAGGAAGATATACGATGAACATTAACAAGAGTAAAACGAAGGTAATGGAATGTAATTTCAGAAAATTAGGCGATGCTGAAGGCATTAGATTAGGTAATGAGACAATAAAAGTGGTAGGTGAATTTTGTTATTTGGGTAGCAAGATAACTTCTGATGGCCGAAGTAAAGAAGATTAAAATGCAGAATGGCTATGGGGAGAAAAGCCTTTCTAAAGAAGGGAAACTTGTTAACATCCAATGTTAATTTAAATGCTAGGAAGTCCTTTCTGAAAGCATTTGTCTGAAGTGTAGCACTGTATGGGAGTGAAACGTGGACGATAAGGATTTCAGATAAAAACATGATAGAAGCTTTTGAAATGTGGTGCTACAGACGAATGATGAACATTAGATGGGTAGATCACATAACTAATGAGGAGGTGCTTAACCGAATCGGGAAGAAAAGAGGTTTCTGGCATATCCTGACAAAGAGAAGGGATAGATGGTAAGGCATCGACTAAAACAGAGGTGATTTCTGGCGTTCCACCGGGTAGTGTTATTAGTCCTTTGCTATTCCTTATTTACATAAACGATTTACGGGAAAATCTAAGTAGCTCTCTTAGGTTGTTTGCAGATGACGCCGTCATTTACCGTCTAGTAAAATCATCTGAAGATCAAAACCAACTGCATAACGATCTGAATAAGATATCAGTATAGTGTAAAAATTGGCAATTGACTCTAAATAACGAGAAGTGTGAAGTCGTCCACATGAGTACAAAAAGAACTCCGTTATTGTTTACAAGATAAATCAATCAAAAGTGAAGACCGCAAACTCCACAAAATACCTAGGAATTACTATTACTTCAGACTTAAATTGGAAAGAACACGTAGATTATGTCGTGGGAAAGGCGAACCAGAGACTGAGTTTTATTGGCAGAACCCTTAAAACATGCAACAGACCTGCAAAAGAAACTGCATACACTACGTTTGTCCGTCCATTTTTGGAGTACTGCAGCACAGTGTGGGATCCGTATCAGGTGGGTTTGACGGAGGACATCGAAAGAGTCCTAAGAAGGGCAGCTCGTTTCGTATTGTCACGATACAGGGGAGATAGCGTTACGGAAATGATACAGGATCTGGGATGGGAATCATTACAACAACGGCGCTTATCGCTGCGGCGTGGGCTACCTACGAAACTCCAATCGCCAACATTCTCCTTCGAATGCGAAAATGTATAGTTGACTCCCACTTACATAGGTAGAAATGATCATCAGAATAAAATACGGCAAATCAGAGGTCGAACGGAGAGATTGAGGTGTTCTGTCTTTCCGCGCGCTATTCGTGAATGGAATGGGAGATAAATAGGATAATGGTGGTTCGATGAAACCTCTGCCAGGCACTTAAATGTGATTTGCAGAGTATCCCACGTGGATGTAGATGTATGTCTTAGAAGGAATGCCAAACACAGTTGATGCAATACTATCGTTATGTGCGGGAACAGTTGAGCGGTTCTCGGCGCTATGTCAGGGACTGCGATGCTGCTACCGCGGGATGTTCGAGTCCTCTCTCGGACATGTGTGTGTGTGTGTGTGTGTGTGTGTGTGTGTGTGTGTGTGTGTGTGTGTGTTGTCCTTAGATGAAGTAAGTTTAAGTACTTTGTAAGCGTAGGGACTGATGACCACAGTAGTTAGGTTCCATAGATTTACGCACATTTGAACATTCTGTAAAATAAGACGGGAAGTCTAAACTATGCCCTAAGATCACTAAATACCTACCGGCCGCCGTGTCATACTCTGCCAGAAGGCGTCAACGGATGCGGGATGGATATGGTCAGCGCCCTATCCTCCCCGCCGTTGTGCCTGTTTTAGCGACAGGATATAATAATAATAACTTCGTGTAGCTCATTGGCCTAGAACAAGTCTTTCAATTGGACGCATTTTCTGCGACTTGTGTGTCCCTAGCCTACCCCAGTTATCCAACCGGGGAAAGGGGACCTACAGTTTAACGTGGAATCCGAACCACGTGTAATAAGGAGGTACTAAACAGAATTGGGGAGAAAAGAAATTTCTGGCATACCTTGACTAAAAGAAGGGATAGATTGGTAGAACACATTCTTAGACATCAAGGAATTGTGAATTTAGCATTGGAGGGAAGTGTGTGAGGTAAAAATCGCAGAGGAAGGCCAAGAGATGGATACAGTAAGCAGATTCAGACAGATGTAGGTTGCCGTTCTTATGTGGAGATGAAGAGGCTTGCTCAGGATAGGGTATTGTGAAGAGCTGCATCAAACCAGTCTCCGGACTGAAGACCACAACAACAACAAGCTGAGTGCAGCCCGTTTACCAACAGCGCTCGGCAGACGGTGACGCATCAAAGTGCTATCCGACAGTGCTGAACCCTATGATGCATAAATTGCTAAAAAAATGGTGTTTATATAGCAAAGAACAATGTATACTAATAGTAAGATAAATATTTAGTGTAATTTATTATCTTGACAAGAGTACAGATTATGTGATACTGTGTACTTGAGATCACCAGAGTCCTTTCTGTGAATGTTTTCTACGGAAACTTTCGAAGAAATTTCTACGTAAAGGATTCTTTGTGTAAATTTCCTTTGCGTTTTGTTTGTGAAAATGGTGAAATGTGGCGCTGATGACCTCGCCGTTGAGTGTCCTAAGACACTAACCATCATCATCATCATCATCTTGGTGAAATACATTTCGAAACCGCTCGCTGCCTTTTAACGCTCGCCATCTTGACACTTGTCAGTTTATGTGGCATCTACAGTGGAACACCTAGCCGAATGGCCCCTTGGAGTGCATGCTTCAGGAGTGAGAAAGTATGGCAGATGGAATGAAATACGGCCAGTAGCAGTCGACTGATGTACACACTGCGGCACGACTGTTGGCATGGGAATTTGACAAATGGAAAAAACCAGAGAGAGAGAGAGAGAGAGAGAGAGAGAGAGAGAGAGAGAGAGAGAGAGAGCAGTGGGAGCACGCAAAACACGCATTATATTGTGACGATGAGGCCCGAGTTGCGTAGCATGTGCTAACGACACAGAATCATTAACATGTCGGTTTTAACTTTCACACAGAGCCGTATAAGTCCACAAAACAATTTATCTTCTGTCTAGCAACGAACGCCGCGGATTACATGGCTTGTAGCTGAAATTTTGATGAACCTCGGTAAGTGTGGCGTGCAAATGTTAACGGAAATCGAAGTATCTGTTTGTAAAATAAGTTGTTAATCATTGCGGAATGAAAGAAAATGGGAAATAGACCAGATTACCGATAATCATACAAAGTTTTGTTTCCTATGAGCTTAAGGATGTCATTAACTGTTACAATACACTGATGTGACAGGTTATGAGATAGGGAACTGTACACGTGCAGATGGCGACAGTATGTAGACCACAAAGATTAATAAAAGTAAGGTGCTTGGCAGAGCTGTCATTCGTACTCTGCTGATTTAGGGAAAAAGGTTTCCAACGTCATCATGCCCGGAATACGGGATTTAAGAGACCTGGAGCGCTGAATAGTAATTCGAGCTAGACACACGTGACATTCCATTTCGAAACGCATTATGGAATTAAATATTCCGATATGCACAGTGCCCAGTACTGGTATTGTACTCTGCAAAGACAGTATGGTCTTTTCGGATCTTGTGTCTGCATTGTGTTGTTACTATGCCCTGACAAATGCACATACAATACCAATTGATATTTTCACTCTGTAACGAATATGAATCTTCCTGACATATTAGAACTGTGTGATGGATCGGGATTCGAACCAGCACAGTTTTTATGTGCCACGAAGTATCGTATCAGTGTACACTCCACTGCAGCGTGAAACTGTCATTCTGGAAACATCCCCTTGCCTGTGAATAACCCATGTTACTACAGTATCCTTTCTTCCAGGAGTGCTTTTGTGAAGTTTTCTAAGCAGGACGCGAGTACTGGCGGGTGCTGTGAGGACGGGCACTCGGTAGAGGGCTTCCTCGCGAAAGACAAAGGTCCCGGGTTCGATACACAGTTTTAATCTGCCACGAAGTTTGACGCACGATAGATTATACATCAAAGGAAGTGTCGTGCCATGCTTCTCAGCACGAAATAAAATTTCACTCAATGCGGTGAAAGAGAACGCTGATTTGGGGAGCATTAAGTGAAAATCGTATTACTGGAAACCATTTTAACGTAGTTTCCTCTTAATATCATGGTTTATGACGGACCGTTACTGTCGAGAAAGTACGACACGCCAACTTGTCTTGTTTCTCTAGATATCTTAACAGTGATTCTACACCTAGACATCCATTTAAATTTCAAGAAAAATCAATAAAATATAGAATTATACACTTCCTAATATAGCGTTAGAACTCCTTTTGAATGGCGACGTTCAGACTTGTCGTGGCATTGTGGAGAAACAAGCTTTCCCTACTGTCTCATATGACTGAATGTCGCGTGATATGCGCCTGTTGTATAACCACCCTTACAAATTCAAATGTTCAAATGTTGGTTAAGCTTATGGGATTTAACTACGGGGTCATCAGTCCCTAAACTTACAAACTACTTATCAACTACCTTATACTAAAGACGGCACAAATATCCATGCCCGAGGGGGGATTCGAACCCCCGACCGTAGTGCCCGTGCAGACCGTGACTGGAGCGCCACCCTTACAAACGATTGCTCAGCTGCACATGTCATCCGCATGAGCGCAACGTCAGAACTACAGAACAGCCGTATTTACGAATAACTGCACAACTGTGCACAATATTCCGTCCCGTAATATTAATTCTACAAAAATATAAATTTTAGATTTAGGTCTGAATTATTGTAGAATGCTAGGTGCAGTGTTGTTAAGATTGATTTTTATTGAATTCAGAAATTATCAGCTCAAAACGAAATTTGTTCTGTCAAAAGTATAAAAACATTGAAGTTTAAGTGCGTATTAGAATTAAGGTGCAGTGTTAGTACTATAGCACTTCATTTATTAAGCAAGAAGATGAAACTGTGCCAAATTTCACGAGGATTGGATAAATAGAAAAGTACAGGAAGCTAGAATAGGAAAATTTCTTCACTCATGGCTGCCATTAAAAAAAATTATACAAGTCAAAACTGCCATGATATTTATTCGTAAATTTTATTTAGAATTGGTTTAAATGCGTGATATACGGAGAAAAATCAGCGATTCTGTAAGTTTTGAACGTACAGAGATGTCAGTGTTTTTTTACAATAAAAGCAAGCTGTCGTTACACGCCATGCGGCGAATAATCGCGTCATCGTTTTCAGGCCCCGGCGCGTGTAACAGCCACCCGTGGTGGCTCTCTACAGCTGCATACACACTACACAATCCACTGTAAGGTGTGTGGCGGAGGGTACACTCAACCACTAGTAGGTAGTAGTAAGTAGAGATTCGTGCATCTATGAAAAGATCGATGCACGAAGCATACAATAATTATCACAGCCATACCTTAGCAAAAGATCTTTCCAAGAACCCGAAAAAATTCTGGTCTTAAGCGGGTCAAAGCCCACTGTCCAGTCGCTCGTTGATCATTCCGGGGCAATAATAGAAGAAAGCAAACGAAAAGCTGAAGTTCTAAATTTAACCTTTAAGAAATCTTTCACGCAGGAGGACCGCACAAATGTACCTTCATTTGATCAACGTACTAATTCCGAAATGGGGGACATAGCAATAGGTATTTCCGGTGTAGAGAAGCAGCTGAGAGAGCTAAATACGAAAAAGTCTGCTGGACCGGATGGAATGCCAGTTCGGTTTTACAGAGACTATTCTGCGGCGTTGGCCCTGTACTTAGCTTGCATTTATTGCGAATCTTTAATTCAGCTCGAAGTTCCTAGTGATTGGAAAAAAACGCAGGTGACTCCCGTTTATAAGAAAGGAAAGAGAACTGACCCACACAATTACAGGCCAATATGACATCAGTTTCATGTAGAATTTTGGAGCATATTCTCAGTTCGAATATAGTAAATTTCATTGAAACGGAAAAGCTTCTTTCTATGAATCAGCATGGGTTTAGGAAACATTGTTCATGTGAAACTCAGCTTGCCCTTTTCTCACATGACATCTTGCGAGCCATGGATGAAGGGCAACAGGCGGATTGTGTTTTTCTCGACTTCAAAAAGGCGTTCGACGCGGTGCCACACTGCAGACTGCTAACGAAGATACGAGCTTATGGAATCGGTTCACAGATTTGTGACTGGCAGGAAGACTTCCTACGTAATAGAACGCAGTACGTTGTTCTCGGCGGCGAGTGTTCATCACAGACGAGAGTATCGTCAGGCGTGCCCCAGGGGAGTGTGATAGGACCGCTATTATTTTCTATCTATATAAATGATGTGATGGACAGAGTAAGTTGTAATTTGCGGCTGTTTGCAGATGATGCTGTGGTGTATGGGAGGGTGTCGTCTGTAACTGACGGTAATAGCATGCAGGATGACTTCGACAAAATTTCAAGTTGGTGCGAAGAATGGCAGCTAGCTCTCAATGTAGAAAAATGTAAGGTGATGCGCATGAGAAGAAAAAACCCATAATGTTCGAATAGAGCATTAGTAGTGAGCTTCTTGATGTTGTCGCGTCGTTCAAATATCTAGGCGTAACATTGCAGAGCGATGTAAGGACAGTTGTGAGTAAGGCGGACAGCCGACTTCGGTGTACTGGGAGAATTTTGGGAAGATGTACTTCATCTGTAAAGAAGACCGCGTATAACAAAGACAAGAGAAATTAGTGCTCGTAAGAGGCATATAGGCATTCTTTTTTTCCTCGTTCAATTTGGGAGTGGAATAGGAAAGGAAATGCCTAGTAGTGGTACAGTGTACCCTCCGCCACGCACCTTACGGTGAATTGCGGAGTATGTATGTAGATGTAGGCATTTCCTTTCCTATGCCACTCCCAAATAGAACGAGGAAAAAGAGAATGACTATATGCCTCAACGAGCCCCAGTTCCTCATGTCCTCCTTCTACTGTTACCACTTTCCACCTAGATTTAAGCTTCTCGCCCCTTATCCTGTTCAGATTTGTCCTAGCTCCATCTAACTCGGCATGAACGGCAGAAATTTTCCCCTCCATTTCTGCTATCTTCGGCATAACTTTAAGAAGCGATTCCACCCGTCTGCTTTGACCTGAGGCTCTTATAAACCCGAGCTGAACTATCCGCCATTTTTCCCCAAGCTGTAGGAGTTGCCACGTTCCGGACGAGTTCACGCATTTCATTCAACTCGCTCACACTCGCTAACTACTCACTGTATGGTCGTGGAATTTTCATCAATGTCTTCGTTAAGACCTATACTACCTTTTTTTAGTTTTATTTAGGCACTAATTTATAAACAGCATATACTGATAGTTTACGACCATGCACTTTCTGGCGACGTTACTGAATTTTAGACATGCGATGTACTTTTTTCTGTTGAAGTTAGGTGAACACATTAACGGAATGAAATGTTCTAAAATAAATCAAATTTTTCATCCTCTCCAAACAGCAACTCTGTGAGAAATGTATAACTTGAGATAATGCCAGTTAAATGGAAGGCACTAGGATCCGCCCGCCCGTCTAGTAGTAACACGTCTTCCGTATTAGAGCTCCTAATAACTGCATAACATCCATACTTGAAGATACTGGTATTGACTTCTTTTAACCCATTAAATTTAATAGTTGCACACTACAAAAGTGCTGTGTCTCTATGTAATATGCAATTTCAATTTTTCAGTTATATGAAAAGGATATTCTAAATATCTCAATACAGAGTGTTTTATTATGTGAGAAAATGAGAACAAGTCAGTACGTTAGCTAGTGAAGAGATCCTTGCTATCTGTCATTTTCAAGTATTCTCACATAAAATCCTCATTAGATCTAGTAACTTCCGATCTGTTACTGCTAGGCTTTAAACGGAAGGAAATTTAAGTCCTATTAGGTTTTGGAAACTGAGTAGTAGCTCTGAAACACAATGGACAAGAAGCAAAGAAATAAACATTTGTGAGTGACGAAGAAATATCTGCAAATCGAATAATAAATCACTAACTTTACTCTTTTTCATTCTACAACTATGTATTTCCTTGAATAACGCGACAGTTAATGAAGATTTGCGTAGTAACCATGTGGTAAAATACTCCCCTCTTTGCATGTTATCATTTGTCAAAATATCATTTTGATACCTCTAACCGTGTATGAGAAATGCAATTATTCATTCTGGCCTTATCGCCATCGGAAATGAGTGCGCTAAATAAAATAAAGTTTCATCATCATTTTTTTCGATTTCCGTCGTCCTTAGTTGCATATGAAATTGGTGCAGGTGTATTACCGTATTTAGCAACTAAATGAAAGGCATTTTTTGTGTGCCATACACCGTTTCGCTTCTTTACTTATGAAGCATCATCAGTGGCGGTTTTCTGTTTTATTCCATGTGTGTCTTCATGGAGATGTTTGTGAGGTCTTCATTTGGATATGGTATTTTCTGTCTTGCTATAAACCCTTGCGTCACCACTTCACTGTGTACTCGTTTTTGAACGTTCAAAAACGAGTACACAGAGAAGTGGTGACGCAAGGGTTTTCAGAAGACCGAAAATACCATATCCAACTGTAGATCTCACAAACATCTCCATGAAGACACACATGGAATAACACATAAAAACCGCCACCGATGATGCCTCATAAATAAAGAAGCGAAACGCGTATGGCAAACAAAAAAAACGCCTTTCATTTAGTTGCTAAAGACGGTAATACACCTCCACCAAAGTAAAGTTTAGCGGTATGAGTGAAAGGTAAAGATCTCCTCCTAAGTCGAAAATAAAATTCAATTCATTAGGAAAGTTTCATCCTCAGCAACATATGGTGCAACAAGCACCAAACGGAATATCATACCAGCCTCTATTTTTTACTGCAAATTTTCGTAATGTAGCGCAGTCTCTTATTTAGAAGCCAATATCTTGTTAACTATGACCATTAACGAAATGACGAGCATTTCGTCACAATGCTGACATCTAAAGATTTAAGTAGCGGAAAAATTAAATATTTTTACCAGTTAGTTTTTGCGAAATTGTTTGTGAAAGATGGCAGGGCATGCGCCTCTACGCTGTTAGTGCAGCGCGATTCCAACCATGTTGGGAAAAACATGGCGGACGATTCAGCCTGGGTATTTAGGAGCTCTACTTTGACCTATGACGTCAATAACATGTCGGAAAACCCATATTTCCGACGTAGCCGAATGCAAATAATCAGAGTTTCTATTGGTTAGTGTTTTTAATTAAATTACGGGGCCTTAAAATTTTACTGACAATTTGGAAGAAGTGTTGCATATCGCATTACGGTCTACTATCGGTACTTTGCCTACTACACAAGACGCCTATGCCACGGTGCAAAGTCAGCTGGTGGAATCGAGTTCTATAAATGACCCCTTATCTTTCTATTTCTACTAAATATCCTACAGAACCAATAATGAGCCTCGTTCAGTTACCCAGTGGCACCAATTGAAAATTCTACTGAAACCATGACACCAAACACTGGAGCTAAAAACGCTACGTCAACTCAGGCATTTTTTTTACTAATGGTAAAACAGTAACAACGAGAATCATTTGATTTAATTAACGGAAAACAAAGAAAGTGCGTATACGAAAATTGGCCTCCTATCTGTTTTTAACGAAAGCAGTAAGTGCAATGTTTAAAATGCCATCAAATTAAAATGAACGTTGTGTTTCGCAAATAGGAAATAAAACAATGGAGGGATACGCTTGATAAAAAAAAAAAAAAAAAAAAAAAAAAAAAAAAAAAAAAAAAAAAAAAAAAAAAACTCGCAATGAGATTCGTTAAGTTTACTGTGCAAAAATATGAACAAAAATACGACTCATTTCTGGAAAAACATGCAAATAAAACTGAAACTTTAATGGTAAACTTGAAGCGTATAAATATTGTATAACTGTTCTGAGTGAAACTCTGCGAAATATGTCAGCTATATCGTACATGGGGAAACTTCATGAGAAATATTTGTATGTGCAGAGAAGCCAGGTATGAGCTTTTTCTGCGTAAGTTCCGACAGAAAGCAAAAGACCACTCATTTAAACGCCAGAAAAAAATGTACAGGGAAACGAGGTTATCGTGAAACGGGCTTAAAACAGAACGTTGGGGAAAATTTAATTAAGGTTCCTGCGGCCACTGCCAAAGGCAATATGTGAAGCCAAACGATAGTTGTGGTGCGCCAGGAAATTTCTAATATGAAAACGGTAGGCTGCCACGAATAACGTTGTATGCAGCGTTCGCCAGCCTAACGACGTTTTCTACAGAAAACGTTTTTCCCTCCATATAAGCCTGTGGAAGAAATACACTGCATACCGTTGTATTCATTTGCATGCCTACCTTAAGCAAAGTGAAATACGGCTGTGGAGGAACGCAGAAATGCTACATGTTTGTCGCTATCGACAACATTAGAAGTAATAGGAATTCGTAACTCTACTGTGGCTGTATACAATTCTAATTAAATTATACCTGCAAAAAATATTATCAAATCAATAGAATGTTGACGTCTTTCAATCGATGTTGAATGTAGAACCATACATATATATTAAAAAAAAAATCTATGTACAGTGTTTAATTAGAGGTAACTGCTCACTAAGGGCTAATGGTGAACATTCATACGTACACTCTCAAATCCTCAGTAATTAGGTCCGTAACTGAAAAAAAGAGTTCTTTTACGAAAAGGAAGTTATGATTTTTGATTTTTCTGCCTAAAACATCGTCCGAAATCGTACTGAACGCATTCTCCGAAAATTATGTCGAACAGTTAGGACATGAACCCACTAGACAAGTAGATGGTTGTGAAAGTATACTTGTCCTCTTAGCAACTAATAATCCGGATCTAATAAAGTGTATCAAAACAGACACAGGACCTGGTGAACAGCCGCGGCGGAGCGGCCGAGCGCATTGAGGCGCTATGCTGCGATGCTCGAGGTCGTTCCCCGTCGGTGGTTCGAATCCCCCCTCGGCCATGGATGTTTGTATCGTCTTTAGTATAAGATAGTTCATAAGTAGTTTGTAAGTTTAGGGACTGATGATCCCGCAGTTAAATCCCTTAAGCTTAACAAACATTTGAATTGGTGAACACTATTGCTTTAGCGAAAATGAATATCGAATTTCCCAAATCCACCAAAAATAAACGAAAAATATTCAAATAAAGCAGATAAAAATTCGATTAACGCTTTCCTGAGCGAGAATCTGCAGTCTTTCGAAACTAACAAAGTTATTGCAGATCATGCATTGAAGGCTTTCACAACCGGCTGAAATAATTGCTTTTGGATGATCTGGGTTATATGGTCGTGGTCGAAGAAACATATCTGCTACTGACGTTTCGCCCACAGCTGGAGTGGACATCATCAGAGTTGCTACTGGCAGCGGTGCGTCTTGCCGACTGACGAGTCGGGCGTCGGAGAGCGGTATAAATACTGTCTAAAAGGGGACGTGATCAAGTGTTCACGTGCGCAGCAGAGATAAGCTTTGTCAAAGATAAAACACAACTTTCGATAGTCGATAGTCAAAGATAAAAGCGTAACTACCTAGAGCCACAGTCCATATGGCTCTTCAGACTATCGAAAGTTGTGTTTTATCTTTGAAAAGGCTTATCTCTCCTGCGCACGTGAACACTTGACCACGCCCCCTTTTAGACAGTATTTATACCGAAACTTCCTGGCAGATTAAAATTGTGTGCCGGAACCGGGACTCGAACCTGGGACCTTTGCCTTTCGCGGGCAAGCGCTCTACCGACTGAGCTACCCCGACACGACTCACGATGCCGCCTCACAACTTTACTTCCGCCAGTACCTCGCCTCCTACTTTCCAAACTTCACAGAAGCTCTTTTGCAAACACGCAAGACTAGCACTCCTGGAAGAAAGGATATGGTGGAGACATGGCTTAGCCACAGCCTAAGGGATGTTTCCAGAATGAAACTTTCACTCTGCAGCGGAGTGTGCGCTGATATGAAACTTCCTGGCAGATTAAAATTGTGTGCCGGAACCGGGACTCGAACCTGGGACCTTTGCCTTTCGCGGGCAAGCGCTCTACCGACTGAGCTACCCCGACACGACTCACGATGCCGCCTCACAACTTTGGAAAGTAGGAGGCGAGGTTCTGGCGGAAGTAAAGTTGTGAGGCGGCATCGTGAGTCGTGTCGGGGTAGCTCAGTCGGTAGAGCGCTTGCCCGCGAAAGGCAAAGGTTCGAGTCCCGGTTCCGGCACACAATTTTAATCTGCCAGGAAGTTTCATATCAGCGCACACTCCGCTGCAGAGTGAAAGTTTCATTCTAGTATTTATACCGCTCTCCGACGCCCGACTCGTCAGTCGGCAAGACGCACCGCTACCAGTAGCAACTCTGAAGATGTCTAGCGCAGCTATGGACGAAACGTCAGGAGCAGATATGTTTCTTCGACCACGACCATATAACCCGGAAGATTCAACAGCAGTTATTGTAGATCAGATGTGGCTTACGTTCAAAGAGATAATATCGACAACCATTAAAAGATATATAACAAACAAATTAACAAAAGAGGGGGCTGACCCGCCGTGGTACACAAAACAGGTTAGATCACTCTTGCAAAAGCAAAGAAGAAAGCATGCTAAGTTTAAACGAACACAACATCCTCAAGACTGGCAGTCTTTTACAGAAACTCGAAATTTAGCTCGAACTTCAATGCAAGATGCTTATAACAAAATTCCACAACGAAACCCTATAACGTAATTTGGTAGAGAATCCTAAGAAATTCTGGTCGTATGTAAAGTATACTAGCGGTGAAAAACAATAAATACATTCACTACGTGATAGTAACGGTGATGCTACTGAAGACCAACTAAAGCAGAATTGCTTAACACAGCCTTCCGAAATTCCTTCACGAAAGAAGACGAAGCAAATACTCCAGAAATCGCATGAGTAATTTAGAAGTTGATATCTCTGATGTATTAAAGCAACTTAAATCACTTAACAAAAGTAAGTTTCACGGTCCCGATTGTAAACCAATTAGTTTTCTTTCATAGTATGGTGATGCAATATCTACATACAAGTTATCAGCCGGACGCGGAGGCCGCGGGGACTGAGGCGCTTCAGTCACGGTCTGTACGGCCACTACGGTCGGGAGTTCGAATCCCCCTCGGGTATGGATATTTGTGCCGTCCTAGTTCGTAAGTAGTTCATAAGTAGTTTGTAAGTTTAGGGACTGATGACCCCGTAGTTAAGTCCCATAGACCATACAAACAAAAAAACAAGTTATCATATACAACCGCTCACTCAGCAAATGTTCCTTACCCAATGACTGGAAAGGCAATAGGAGTGACCCGCAAAATTACAGGCGTATATCATTGACGTCAGTTTGCAGCAGGATTTTAGAACGTATACTTTCCTCAAATATTATGATCTACCTCGAAAAGAACGACCTATTGACGCAAAGTCAACACGGATTCGGAAAGTATCATTCTTGTGAAACACAGCTAGCCCTTTACTCGCATATTGTGATGAGTGTTATCGACAAGGGATGTCAAAGATTCAGAATTCCTAGATTTCCGGAAGGCTTACCTCACAAGCTTCTTCTAATCAAACTGCGTGCTTATGGAATATCGCTACAAGTGTGCGATTGGATTCGTGATTTCGTGTTAGAAAGGACACAGTAAAATTAATTGATTTTTCCGTCGGTACTTGACAGAACATGATAATAATATCAAAAAGGAACAACTTCCTGATGTTCTGAAAAACTTATTCATTGATCACAAACCGGCTTTCGGCTTCTTAGGCCATCTTCAGGTGACAACTGACTGTACTTTGGTGTAAACATTCCCTGTTGAACCATATATGCTGTGTAGCTGTTACCTTCTGCTTCAATAATCTTCTGTACATGACGGTTAACTGCAATAAATAAGTTTTGCGGAACATCAGGAAATTGTTCCTTTTCGATATTATTATCATGTTCTGTCAAGTAACGACGGAAAAATCAATTAATTTTATAAAGTGTGCTAGCAAAGTGCAGTTAACCGTAATGTACAGAAGATTATTGAAGCAGAAGCTAACAGCTACACAGCATATATGGTTCAACAGGGAATGTTTACACCAAAATACAGTCAGTTGTCACCTGAAGACGGCCTAAGAAGCCGAAAGCCGGTTTGTGACCAATAAATAAGTTTTGCAGAACATCAAGAAGTTGTTCCTTTTTGATATTAAGGACACAGTGGGTTGTAACTGACGAAAACCCATCGAGTAGAGCTGAAGTGACATCTGGCTTTCCCCAGGGAAGAGTCATAGAGTCCCCTACTGTTCTTTATTTTTATAAACGATTTATGAGACAATCTGAGAAGCTCCGGTAGACTGTTCGCGGATGATACTGTCACTTTTTGGTTAGTAAAGTCACCAGAAGATCAAAAGCAACTACAAAATGATTTAGATAAGATATCTGCATGGTGCCAAAATGGCAATTGACCCTTAATAATGAGAAGTGTGAAATCATCCATATGACCATTGCATTTACACGATAAATCAGTCAAAATTACAGGCCGTAAATTCAACTAAATACCTAGGAGTAACATCTACATCTACATGGGATACTCTGCAAATCACATTTAAGTGCCCGGCAGAGGGTTCATCGAACCACCATTATATTATTTATCTCCCATTCCATTCTCGAATAGCGCGCGGGAAGAAAGAACACCTGAATCTCTCCGTTCGAGCTCTGATTTCTCGTATTTTATTCTGATGATCATTTCTACCTATGTACGTGGGAGTCAACAATATATTTTCGCATTCGGAGTAGAATGTTGGCGATTTCAGTTTCGTAAATAGCCCACGCCGCAGCGATAAGCACCGTTGTTGTAATGATTCCCATCCCAGATCCTGTATCATTTCCGTAACGCTGTCTCCCCTGTAAGGTGACAATACGAAACGAGCTGCCCTTCTTTGGACTCTTTCGATGTCCTCCGTGAAACGCACCGGATAAGGATTCCACACTGGGCAGCAATACTATAAAAATGGACGGACAAGCGTAGTGTATGCAGTTTCTTTTGTAGTTCTGTTGCATGTTTTAAAGGTTGTGACAATAAAACGCAATCTTTGGTTCGCCTTTCCCACGACATTATCTACGTGTTCTTTCCAATTTAAGTCTGAAGTAGTAGTAATTCCTAGGTATTTTGTGGAGTTTACGGCCTTCAATTTTGATTGATTTATCTTGTAAACAAAGTTTAACGGCTTTCTTTTCGCACTCATGTGAACCACTTCACACTTCTCATTATTGAGAGTAAATTTTAACACCATACTGATATCTTATTCAGATCGTTCTGCAGTTGCTTTTGATCTTCAGATGATTTTATTTAACGCTAAATGACGGAATCGTCTGCGAACAACCTAAGAGAGCTACTTAGATTTTCCCCTAAATCGTTTATGTAAAAAAGGAACAGCAGAGAACCAATAACACTACTCTATGGAACGCCCGATATCACCTCTGTTTTAGTCGATACCTTACCATCGATTACTACGAACTGTATTCTCTCTGACAGGAATTTCCCTATCCAATCGCAAATTTGGGGCTATATACCACAGCCGGCCGCGGTGGCCGAGGTGACTGAGGCGCTCCAGTCACGATCAGCACGGCCACTACGGTCGGGGGTTCGAATCCCCCCTCGGGCATGGATATTTGTGCCGTCCTAGTTCGTAAGTAGTTCATAAGTAGTTCGTAAGTTTAGGGACTGATGACCCCGTAGTTAAGTCCCATAAGCTTAACAAACGTTTGATTTTTTATATACCACAACCATGCAATTTGATTAAAAGCCGTTGTGAGGTTCGGTGTCAAAAGCCTTCTGGAAATCAAGAAATACGGAATGGATTTGCGAACCCTCGTCGATAGCACCCATCACTTTGTGTGAATAAAGAGATAGTTGTGTTTCGCATGAACGATATTTTCTAAATCCGTGTTGACCTTGGGTCAGTAGATAGATCTGTTCGAAATAATTCATAATTTTGAATACAGGATATGTTCCAAAACCCTGCTGCAAATTGACGTCAAAGAAATAGGCCTGTAGTTTAGTGGATTACTCCTACTGCCTTTCTTGAATATAGGTGTGACCTGTGCAACTTTCCAATCTTTTGGTACAGATCCTTCTATGAGAGAGCGGTTGAATATGGCTGTTAATTAAGGAGCTTTCGCTTCAGCATAATCAGATAGAAATCTAATAGGTATACAATCCGGACCAGAAGACTTGTTAAGTGATTTTAGTTGCTGCACTACTCATTACGTTACTCATTACGGCCTCTGTTCGTAATTCGAAATCTGGAATATTGGTTTGTCTACTCTGGTGAATGAGTTTCTAAAAGCTGTGTTTAGTAACTCTGCTTTAGTAGCGCTGTCATCGGCAGGATCGTCATTACTATCACGTAGTGAGGGTATTGTTTGTGTTTTGCCCCTAGTATATTTAACACATAACTAAAATCTCTTTGGGTTTTCAGTCAAATTTCGAGAAAGGGTTTCGTTGTGATAATATTGTAGGCATCTCGCATTGAAATCCTCGTTAAATTTCGAGCTTCTGTGTAGTAACAATGAGAAACAACGTAAATTGGAAAGAACACATAGCAAATATTGTAGGGAAGGCGAACCAAAGACCACGTTTCGTTGGTAGAACACTTAGAAAATGCATCAGCTATACTAAAGAAACTGCCTACTCCACACTTGTGCGTCGTGTTTGGGGGATTGTTGCGCAATGTGGGATCCCCACAAAGTGGGATTCAAATAAATATTTGTAGAGTCTATGGGTCTTAACTACGGGGTATCATTCCCTAAACTTACAAACTACTTATGAACTACCTACAACTAAGGACGGCACAAATATCCATGCCCGAGGGGGGATTCGAACCCCCGACTGTAGTGGCCGTGCGGACCGTGACTGGAGCGCCTCAGTCCCCTCGGCCACCGCGGCCGGCAAAATGGGATTGACAGACGATTTAGAGAAAGTACAGTTAAGGGCAGCTTATTTTGTATTATCGCGATATAGGGGAGAGAGTGTCACGGAAAGGATGCACGAGTTGGGGTGGAAACCATTATAAGAAAGGCGTTACTCGTTGCGACGAGATCTATTTGCGAAATTTCTTGCAGCAACTTTCTCTTCCGAATGCGAACAGATTTTGTTAGCATACACCTACATAGGAAGACATGTTCATCAAAATAAAATAAGAGAAATCAGATCGAAAACGGAACGATTTAGGAGTTCCATTTTTCCGAGAGCTATTAGACAATGGAACTGTAGAGAAACATCATAAAAGCGGTTCGATCAACCCTCTGCCATGCACTTCAATATGGCTTGCAGAGTACCATGTAGATGAAGAAAATCGCTTTCGAGGTAATCAGGATAATGATTTGAAGAGGCCTCAGTAATTGTGAAGCAACCAGCGTTTAAAATAGCCTTTTTACTTATTTCAGTCTGAACGAAATGTTACATATTTTGTGAAAGAAGCCACAGTACAGACTTATGGCCATTGAAATTAAAACACCTTGGAAATTAAATGCCACACATTTATAATCTGAAGTGTATTACGTGGCTGGATACACAAATGGCTAGTATTTCAGATAGTAGGGTAAGGTCGGCCGAATCGGGTCAATTTGAGGAATTTCTGCCTAATCGCCATGTACGAAGTAGTATGGGGAGTGCTGCCACACAGCGGTGACTGTTGGAACTCTGTGTATGAGTTGTAAAGTGATAGACATTGTCAGTTGTTGTGTAAAAATTTGTGGAATATTGCGCTGTTTGCGGTAAGTTCTTAAAATTTTCTCCTTTGTAAAACAGCTTCGGCTTCAAATTCACATATCTCTGGTAATTCGTTTAGTAATTTGTTAAGTATTCGTTTAGAAGTAAATTCATATAATGGAGTTAAGGTTATGATGTCACCGGCGTGTAATTATGTTTGTGCAACGTAGGGAAAAATAATTTGCATTTACGCCGAATCGCTACAATACAAACCGGGTGAAAAGGGTTAATGCTTTTATTTCGATTCATTGCGGTTATTATATTGTTTCGTTTTTTATTAATTCGTTCGGTTTTTTGTTATTGCAGACGGGGAAATATAAAAGAAAAACCGTTATTATGTGAAGAGAGGATGACATGCAAAATGCAATTAAAGCTCACCGGAAGGGTAGGAGTCAGTGCCATGCAGCGAATTGTTTGGGGTACCGGCGACTGCAAAGTGGAACGGATTATCCAGAAAAGGTGAAAGGTGGTCAGAAAACAGAAAGCACTACTTCTTACATCCCCAGAAAATATAAATGCAACAAAAAATAGATTTAAAAAAAAAAAAAAAATCTCATCCCAGCCCAAAAGTTTGAAGAAACGCCAGGTTAATAGCAGACAAGACCTACAGCATGAATCATCAGCGTCAATTTTATCAGAATCCCCCGAAGAAACAGGTGATGACACATCTTGTGAACTCTGCAACATTAAATACAGCGATCCAATATCAGCGAAACTCGGTGACTGGATTCAATGTCAAGGAAATGGCAGGGGATGGTACCATGAGAATTGTGTTGGTGCAGTTGGGACGAAGAGAGGTATTTGTGGAAAATGTGTTGTTATTTTAAAGTGATGCATACATTTTCGTACTGACCCTGTTCGCCGAATTGATGACCTGATTCCCCTTACTTGAAGAAGGCGAATAGGGTCATGCAGTTCAGCTTTCAGATTTATTTTGTGAAACTATAAATAATATTTACCAAGTGTTATATATCTGAATTTATAACCAAAAAGAACATAGTTTTTATGGATATACAATAAAAATTTGTTCATGTGTAAATCTGTCTTTCATTTCGATTTTAACAAATTTTTTGACCCGATTCGGCAGACCTTACACTAAATAGAGTAGCATCATTTATATTCTTCGACGTCTACATCTGCGTCTATATTGCGCAATCTGCCTTGCGGTGTGTGGTGGAGATTACTTTGTGTGCAGTGTCAGTCACTTCCAGTAGCGCATGCATCGCAATGTCGTTAAGCCTCTAATCTTTCTAATTTTATCCTCATGGACTTTTCACGAGAAAATGTAGGAGGAAGAAATGTACCGAAAAAATCTTTGAGAACCCTAAGCTCTCGGAACTTTGATAATATATGTCTCTTGCAGCGTCTACCAATGGAGGTGGACAGTCACGTCGGTGACGCTTTCGCACTTGCTAAATAAAGCTGTACTGAAGCGTGCTGCTCTTCGCTGAATATTCTCTCTCCACCTTACCTGGTACAGACCGCACACTAACAGACAATATTCAAGCATTTGTGAAACGAGTGTTTTGATAGATACTTCCTTTGTTGATGACTACTTTTCCTAACTAATCTGAGACTGAATATAACCGTGGGATCTGCATTTTATGTGCTCGTTCGGCTTCAAACCACTGCTAATGCATACTCCCAGATATTTTATGAAAGTTACCTGCTTACAGGGATTGTTCTTCATTTGCGTTTTCCTTCTGTGTGTTTGCTATTCGGTATTTTTGTTTTACACTGAGGGTAAACTAATATTCCCCGCCCCAGACATTGTTACGATGCAGTCCTTCTGCATTTTGCTGCCGCGGTAGAGTAGCCGTACGGTGTTACGCGCCTCGCTGCTGAGCGCGCGGTTGCTCGCCGTCGGAGGTTCGAGTCCTCCCTGGGGCGTGGCTGTTTGTGTTGTCTTTAGGTAAATTAGTTCAAGTAGTTTTTCAGCCTGGGGACTAATAACCAACGCAGTTAAGTCCCATAGATTTCCTAAGTTCAGCTGAATGATAAACTAGGTATATGAGAGGTATTTACATTTATCATATCATATTATTGTATAAGTATGATGCAGAGGTAGGTCCAATAATTGGTTTTGGTGATTGTACTTCGTAACTGGTCAAATATTTGATCGAATGTTGCATACTCGACCACTATAAGAGGTACTATCTCTGTTAAAAAGTAATGTGCGAATGAAATGCCTATTTAAAGTTACGTGGGCTCTTACAATTATTCATACCCAAATTCGAGCATTTTTGTCATAACAAAAGAAAGCTCTTTTAGTAGCGGTAGCAAAAGCCAATAAGAGCGGACGAACTAAAAAGAGCGACCTACTTCGAGGCCGAGCTGATGAGAGCCATTTCGAGCCGGTCGCGGTGGCCGCGGAGACTGAGGCGCTCCAGTCACGGTCTGCACGGCCACTACGGTCGGGGGTTCGAATCCCCCCCCTAGGGCGTGGATATTTGTGCCGTCCTTAGTCTTAGTTCATAAGTAGTTTGTAAGTTTAGGGACTGATAAAACCGTAGTTAGGTCCCATAGACTATACAAAACATTTGATTTGAGCCATTTCGAGGTGAGCGTCTCCCTGCTAGATTACATAGTTCAGTACAACAAAATTTCTGTTTTGAAGTATTCTGCAGTCTATAATATCTGATTCCATAATGCCAAGATATAGAGATAACTCTAAACTTAAACGCGCGAAATTAACCACAAACTGTTTCTTTTGGTTTGCGTGATATCGTTAGCGGCTCAAGCAGCAAGCGCATGAAGCAGCTAGGTCGGGGAACTTCTCCCTCCACCTGCATGCGCAGACCACGCCTCTCAGCCGTCACTGGGAGCGGACGAACTAAAAGAACGAACTAGTTCGCGGCAGACCCGCTAACTAAAGTGAGCGCTCCCGATCGCGAACTATTATGCGCAAGTCTACTAGGATACTTCCCTGCAAATGGCGGCGATCAGCTGCTTCAATTAGTAAACAGTTTCCTCGCTTCTCCGATACGGCGCGGTAGGGGCTTATATACAGCACGGTGTTCAATTTATTTTGTTTCACCCCCCGTAATAGACTTGAGAGGATCAGCAAATGTTACAAATAAATTATTAACTGACGAATGGCGATAAGTAAGAATTGTTTTCATCGAAAATGAAGCACCCAGTGGTAGAAGCCATTACGAGCCCAGCGAGTAATCTGCAGCCGGCTGGTGCCGACCGCACGCCCGGGTAATCTGCATCGACCGCCAGCGCAGCCAGTCGCTCCACAGCAGTCAGATCCGATTAACCAATAATCGACTCATTAACACAGCACGGTCGCCGTAATCCGATACGCGTCGTGTCATACATAACTGATAACTGAAGAAGGCGCCGAGCCTACTGCAATAGACGCTGACCGAAATCTCTGCAATACATTTACTTTATGACATCAACATTACCATCTTCTTCATCTTATGTATTGAATGTCTGCGTGCTCGTTTGTACAAATTCATAAATATCTACACATTTATTCCAGCCTTGAAAAAATATTGCACACTTGACCTTCAACACAAGAGGAAGGTCACTGTTAAAATTTCGCCTCCGTTTCAATGATAGCCATTATAGTTGGAGAACAGTTTTTATACTGTTGAAAACCACCTTGGAATAATTCTCCACACGTGTCACCATGAAAATTTGTTGAAATTGGTAATTTTTCACGGGGAGAAGCAGACGGTCTGAGAGATCAAAATTTAAATGTTTGTAAATCTATCGAACCAAACTGCGTGGTCATCAGTCCGTAGCTTACAAACTACTTAAACCTAGGTAAACTAACCTAAGGACAAACACACACACACCCATGCCCCAGGAAGGACTCGAACCTCCACGGCGAGCAACCGCGCGCTCCGCAGCGAGGCGCCTTAGACCGCTCGGTTACTCCACCGCGGCGGTCTGAGAGAGAACGGAATAACAGAAGATAAGTGTTTCATGTCTTGTCGACATCGTTGTCTTTAGAGACAGAGCACAAGCTCGGATTATTAAAAAATTATATTTTCTTAAAGATGGGGAGAGAACTCAGCAGTGCCTTTCGTAAGAAAATGAATGAAAACCTAATCTGTATGTCGTAGGCGGGTTTGAAACGCCGTTCTTCCCAATGCGACTCCAATTTGTTACCACAGCAGCACCTCGCACGGTCGCAGAGAGGGGGAGGAGACGAACAAAGAGATAGGAGAAAAAGAGAGAGAGAGAAATAAGTGAGAGAGAGAGTAAAAAGAGAGTGTAAAGAGAGAGAGTAAAAAGAGAGAGAGAGAGAAAATAAAAAGAGACAGAGAAAATAAAAAGAGAGAGAAAAAAAGAAAGAGGAAAAAGAGAGGTATAGAAAAAAGAGAGGGGGGAGAAAAAAGAGAGGAAGAGATAAAAAGAGGGAGAAAAGAGAGAGAGAGAGAAACGGAGAAAAGAGAGAGAGAGGGAAAAAAGAGAGAGAGAGAGAGAGAGAGAGAGAGAGAGAGAGACAGACAGAGAGAGAGAGAGAGAGAGAGGGGGGGGGGGAGAGGGAGGGAGAAAATAGAGAGAGAGGGAGAATAGAGAGAGAGAAAGCGAGCGAAAGAGTGAGTGAGAGAGAGAGAGAGAGAGAGAGAGATGGAGGAGATAACTGAGAGGAAGGAAGAAGAGATAGATTAACAGAATATTGAATTAATAAATACCCGGGAGACCCCGAGTTTTTATCTAGTCTTATAGTCGCGTAAATAAAGAAGGGTCGCTGTTTGTTTGTTTGCTTGTAATTCATAGAGATCTACAGTTTAGTTCCTATTTTGATGAAATTTTGCAGAATTGACCTTCAAAATAACAGGAAAGTTACTGTCTTCATAAAAATTCCTGTACTGTGTGGTATAAGGTACTTAACTTCACTTACAGACTTTGAAAATCTGTCTACAATCTTATACAAAGCAAGAACAACATGTCTAACATTTCTTAGGGTGCATGGCGGAAGGTTAATTACCATAACACTGTTCAATCGATCAATACGACAGTTGGCAGATATGTGTGCGTGTCTTCTATACTCCGAAAACCACCTTGACAGAGGGTATGTTGCAATAAACTTCAAGGTGCCAAAATTATGAATTTTTTTATAGAAGTGAGGAGGAGCCAATTGACTGACTAGGCAGAGAAGGAGATCGACGGAGGAGGAGGAGGGGGAGACGGGCAGAGGGGAGAGAGGATGCACAGAGAGAGAAGGGGAGATGGATTAACTTAAGACGAATATGTAAATACTCGGTAAAACTGGATTTCGCCTTGTTCTTCTACGCTACAGACCCAAAGAAAGTGGTCCACCTGCCTAATATTGTGTAGGGAGCCTGCGAGCACACAAAAGGGTCGCAACGGTTCGTGGCATGGACTCCAGTAATGCCTGAAGTCGTGCTGGAGGGAACTGGCACCATAAATCCTCAAAGACTGTCCAGAAATCCGTAACAGACATTTCTGAACATCACGTTGCAAATAGTCTTGTGCAGTTCGCGAACGAGCTAGTTCGGAAGAGCGCTCTAACAGGCGAACTAGTTCGCAGATCCCTCGCCTCTTAGTTCGTCCGCTCCTTTTCCGAAGACTGACGGGGAACAGCGAGAGGACACGAGAGCGCACAGAATCGCGTGATTCCCTTCTGCCAGTTACTGTAATTTTGAGCTGAAATGCAGCTCAGCTGTAGTTCCATAGACATTACCCAAAAAGACGGTTAATAGCACACGCTTGGGTAACACTGATCATTCTATAAAAAAGCTGTCATAACAAAAGAAAGAGCCCTTTTAGTAGCGGTAGCAAAAGCCAGAAAGAGCGGACGAACTAAAAAGAGCGACCTGCTTAGCGGCCGAGCTGCGAACTAAAAGGAGAGCTACCGGTCACGTACTAAAATATGCGCGATCTGTCGCGAACTAATATGTGCGCGATCGGTCGCGAACTAATATGTGCGCGATCGGTCGCGAACTAAAATATGTACAATTGGTCGCGAACTAAAACATGAGTTACCGGTGGGGAACTATAATGCCAAACGTATCTCGCTTCTTAGTTCGTTGGATTCTTTTCCGAAGAACGACGGGCAATAGCGAGACGGCACACAGCAGAATTAAAAATCACGTGTTTGCCTTCTGCTGATGAGTCATTTCGAGGTGAGCGTCTGCCTGCTAGATTACATAGTTCAGTGCTACAAAATTCCTGTTTTGAAGTATTCTGCACTCTGCAATATCTGACTAGTAAATTCCATAATGCCAAGATATAGATATAACTCTAAACTTAAACGCGAGAAATTATCCACAAACTGTTTCTTTAGTCCTGCGTGATATCGTTAGCGGCTCACGCAGCAAGCGCATGAAGCAGCTAGGTGGGGGAACTTCTCCCTCCACCTGCATACGCAGACCACGCCGCTCAGCCGTCACTGGGAGCGGACGAACTAAAGGAACGAACTAAAGTGAGCGCTCCCGATCGCGAACTATCATGCGCAAGTTTAGTTGCAAGGCATCCCAGATATGCTGAATAATGTTTTCCTCTCCTCTCCCTCCACCTACCTTCTCTTTCCCCCTCCTCCCGCTCTGTGATCGTCTGCTCTTCACACTTGCTAATAATTGTCCCCTCCTCGCAGGTCTGTGTCAATCTTCACCTCTCCCCTCTCTCCCCTATCGGCTCTCATCCATCCCTCCAACTCTTCCTGCGTCTCTCTCTGTCTATCTCCTCTTCCCCAGACTTTAAATAAAGTCTTTTGTAAAATACCTGCGCCATGCACCGTATTAAATCTTATACTAGAGAGTTATGTTAATCATAGTTCAAAATCCAGGTGTTCAAAAATGCACAAATATCGGAATAAAACTACGGTTTGCTGGCGACGTCTGTTCTAAGGTACCCTCCGCCACGTAGCGTACGACGGTGGTTTTCCAAGTGTGTAAAATTTCATCAAGATCAAACTAAAACTGTAGTTTGGTGTCAAAGTCTGTTGTACAGTATCTCTTCCCCCTCCCTCCATGCACTACAAAATATTAGAGACCTTCCTTTTCCTCTTCTCAAGTCTGCAAAATTTCGGACAAAACTGCAATTTGTTTGCATTACAAACAAACCAATAAATAAACACTCTTACGTATGTATAAAATAACTTGCCCAACTCCCGCCTTTGTCCGGATATTAATTTATTCCAATCCTAGTCTACTTGTGGTTCTGTCCTCTCTCCTTCCATTTCCTGCTTCCTCCTATCTACCCATCTCCCTATGGCCCTCTTCCTCTGACCATCTGCTTCCCCCTCGGCCTTGTCCTCCTCGTTATCCTCCTCCTTTGGAACCAAATCAAATCAAATGTTCAAATGTTTGTAAAGCTTATGGGACTTAACTACGGGGTCATCAGTCCCTAAACTCACAAACTACTTATGAACTACTTACGAACTAGGACGGCACAAATATCCATGCCCGAGGGGGGATTCGAACCCCCGACCGTAGTGGCCGTGCAGACCGTGACTGAAGCGCCTCAGTCTCCTCGGCCACCGCGGTCGGCCCTTTGGAACCCTCATGTCTTCAACTCCTCCCCCATTCCCTCCGATATAAACAACTGTGCGACTATTTCATAATAAAATTGTAATCTTGCAATCTTATTTAGTCATGTCCTTCCTCCCCTCTTATTGGCAGCTCTCTTTGCCCTCCTCCCATTTTCTCTTTTTCCATCTTCTCCTTTTCTTCCTGTCTACGGAAACTTTAATACAATGCTCACTAGATTATCTGAACCCAATTACTTGTGTAATTCGTTTAGTACAGTAAATAGAATACCAAATCCCTGTGCAGGAAGTTTCTGTTTTTAACACTATCTCGGTTGCCGTAATGTTGTTGTCTCGACTTCGTAGAACTGTCAGACGTAGTATCACTTTAATTCATTCTGTCGATTACAATACTTCAGAACCTAGATATCTCAATTGTTCCCCTAATTGTTTTGACGAGTGTAATTGCAACTGGTACTGATCTGAGCTAGCGACTGTTTTGCATATAATAAATGACAAAAGAAGAATGTAAAATAGCGACTGTGGAATATAAGTGCACTGTTTACATGTCTCCATTTTAAAAGGATGTACCTCGTCGTTCCCATGATTAGGAACTAACCAAGATACAGTTATTTTTATCTGATAAAAGTAGATTTAATCCCTCAAAAACAAAGAACATTCTGCAACGCTTGGAGAAACCCGGTGTCAACTGGATACTTATTTATTTGAGTACATCTCTCTCTCTCTCTCTCCCTTTCTTCTCTCTCTCTCTCTCTCTCTCTCTCTCTCTCTCTCTCTCTCTCTCTCTCTCTCTCCACTTATATCTCAGTCCATCTCCTCCTGTCCTCCCTCTCTGTTCATCTTCTCACCTCCCCTCTCTCTGTTCATCTGTTCCTACTCCTCCCCCGACCATCTCCCCTTTCTCTGCCAATCACTTTCTCGTTTCACTGTCGGACTCCTCCTCCACCTCCTTAGTCCATTCCCTCCTCCATCTGTGGGTTAACTTACATGATGGTCAATGAAGTAATGTTTAAACTTGTTGCAAGGTTCTCTCCGTCATTTACCGTACGAAACTTAGATAGACGGTGATGTTCATATTATTTACGGGTTAAGCGTGTAAAATTTCATCAAGATCGGAGTAATACCGTAGATTTTCTCAAAGTTCGAAGATAAAGCACTCTCTACCGTACATCATACAAAAGTTTACGTAAACAGTGACCAGTGACTTTTCTGTTGTTCTGAATATCAAGTGTACAAAGTTTCATCGCAATCAGTTGAACAGCACTGCAGAACATAAAATACGAACAAACAAACAAACAAACATTGATTTTTATATATTAGATATTAATTTCAAATCTTTTATCTGTTTCAAAGAAGAACTGCCAATGCAGAATGTCGTGAGAAGATAACAGTGAATCAAGATGGCTGCAGCAGCTAACGCAGAGATACAGTGTAGGAAGTAAAGTACCGGTACTGCATTCAGTCCCGACAAAGCAAAATAACACTTTTTATGCTAAAGTGGATGTCCACGATCTTGTTCTTTATATTGTGTGGTGAGGCTACCTGGTGAGCCATGAGCTTCAGGTGCAGTTTTCTTCTTCGTAATAACAAAAATGAGCGTTTGTCGTGACCAGCATGCTGTATCTTTCCGTATATTACACCGGCAATTCTTTTCAGCATGCAAGTCGGTTACACAATGCGACGTTACTTTCTGCACGACAGGCACAACAAAGACAGAAAAAAAACCGTTACTATAGGAAAAGAAAATTGCCTGCCTGGACCGCAGAAATGTGCGTCTCCATCCACTGCACAATACATTAAATTGCGTCTCATTTCTATGTTTGTGGCAATTTTTGTTGCTTGCAATAAAAAGTTTTCTGACAAAAGCCTGTAATTTTGCAATAATCACGAATAAAGACGAATATTAGTCGAAAACCGAGGCCGGATGTGGCCAAAATAATCGAATATATTAAAAGAATCTACGAAAACTAACGTCAGTCGGCCAGACCAAACTACCCGGCTGATTTACTTCATTTTTGTATTAAACGAAAGGTATTCATCCACAGATTTGTCATCAAATATCAGAATTTACATAACTCTCGCCTTACTTTTCTATACTCAAACGCGGTTTCCTTCTTTATTTTTGTTATGGGGATGTCCTTGTTGTAAACTAAAGTCAGTTTGTCAGGCCATTCTATCCGACCGATTTCCTTCATTTTTGCTTTAAACGATATGTATTCATTCGCAGATTTGTCATCAAGTAACAGAATTAACTTACGTCTCTCCAGACTTTATTTTTATTCAAACACGGTATCCTTCTGTCCTTGCATTGACTATTTTAATCGGTTTGTTTAAAGATATATTATGGTAGGCAGTTTTTTTTTGAACTAACAACACTCAGCGGATCAAACTCTTTCAGTTCCTCTTTTAAACATTGATTCTGAAGAAAGTTGTGCGTGAACATTTAACTTTACTTTTTTCCCCATCTTTTTTGTCATTTCATTAACGGTGCGAAGTATTCGCACGGGTCCTCTACTATTGATTTATTACTAACTAGCTGAAAACCCGGCGTTGCCCGGGATGTTAAATCTGCCAGGCTGCATGTAAAACTGCAGTAGGTGTAGATGGAAAGCACATATAAAAATCAGGTTCCGGGCTTCCGATTTTGACTTTTCGGATATACACCAATTTCGACCAAAGGTTTATTGATACCACTTATTCTTCGATTTCTTTTTAAATTATAAAGTAAACAATTTTATCATTTCAGTATACTTGAAAATGCAAGTTCCAATGGAAACTGCAGTCTCTTGAAGGTAGACTTTTGGGGTATAATGGATATTCGTTAGTTGTACACTGTTTCATTCTGTTCCTTTCCTTGTAGCTCTATGGAAACGGCTTTCACTTCCAGCCGAATGGAGCAATTTTCCATGAACGTTACTGGTTACGTGCTCATATCACATGAACTACGTGTCGGAATGTGATACAATTTAGAAGCTAGAAGGAGGGGTGGGCAAGTTTGAAGCCCTTACTCTTACGGGAATTAGTTAAACTACGAGTTTGAGTACTATGGGCAGGGCGAAGCTGGGAATTTGTATCTGACTGGAGGCGTGCATGGGTAGTCCTTGCAGGTGCGGTGATCACTGTGTCCCCAGTGGTGTAGGGATCAGCGCAACTGCCTAGAAAGAAGGAGACGCGGGTTCGAATCCCGGCTGGGTACACATTTTCAGCTTTGCCCAATCGCAGTTGATGTCATATATTCTATGAATATTATATTATACTAGAACTGACATGTGATTACATTTTCACATAATTTGGGAGCATAGATCCTGAGAAATCAGTGCCTACCTCTGGACGTAATAACGGTCTTGATACGCCTGGGCATTGAGTCAAACAGAGCTTGGATGGCGTGTACAGGTACAGATGCACATGCAGCTTCAACACAATACCACAGTTCATCAAGAGTAATGACTGGCGTATTGTGACGAGCCAGTTGCTCGGCCACCATTAACCAGACGTTTTCAGTTGGTGAGAGATCTAGAAAATGCGCTGGCTAGGGCAGCAGTCGAACATTTTCCGTATCCAAAAAGGCCCGTACAGGGCCTACAAAATGCGGTCGTGCATTATCCTGCTGAACTGTTGGGTAGAACCACGTGTCGTAACACATCTGAAATGTAACGGCCATGTTGAAAGTGCCGTCGATGCGAACAAGAGGTGACCGAGACGTTTTGCCATCGTACACCCAGGTTCGTCGTTGCGTACATCATCGCAGGCGCTTCTATCTTTGATGCAGCGTAACCGCAGCCATGGTCTCCGAGATGACAGCCCATGCTGCTGCAAACGTCGTCGACCTGTTCGTGAAGATGGTTGTTGTCTTGCAAACGTCCCCATCTGTTGTCTCAGGGACCGAGACGTGTCTGCACGATACGTTACAGCGATGCGGATAAGATGCCTGTCATCTCAAGTGCTAGTGATACGAGGCCTTTGGGATCCTGAACCAACCGATTCCATATTGTGCTAACAGTCATTGGATGACGACCAACGTGAACAGCAATATCGCGATACCAGAAACCGCAATCGCGATAGGCTACAATCCGACTTTTATCAAAGTCGGAAACATGATGGTACGCATTTCTCTTCCTTACACGAGGCATCACAACAACGTTTCATCAGGCAACGCCGGTCAACAGCTGTCTGTGAATGAGAAATCGGTTGGAAACTTTCCTCATGTCAGCACGTTGTAGGTGTCGCCACCGGTGCTAACCTTGTGTGAATGCTCTGAAAAGCTAATCAATTCATATCACAGCATATTCTTCCTGTGGGTTAAATTTGGCGTCTGTAGCACGTCATCTTCGTAGTGTAGCAATTTTAATGGACAACAGTGTATTATTATTATTATTATTATTATTATTATTATTTTGTTCTTTGGGTAGTTCTGTTCCTTGCGGTCGCCGGTCGTGTTCATTCGTTGTTGCTGGATGTGTTCCCAGCTCAGCTTTTTTATTACAGAGGACGTCCAGCCATCTGACTCTTTTAATTATTCGTACTTACGTATACTTGCAAAACTTTAAAGTCGATGTTCTCGGGAATTTTTGTGAGTTGCATTGAATGACTATGTCTGATCATTATTGAAGTTCTGAACTTCATGTGTCCGAAATATAAAGCAATTCTAAAGTAAGATACCTACGTTGTCTCCTTGTAAGACGTTGGCTCACCATTGGCACTGAAAATAGCTCCAATTACTCGATGAACAGATTCGAAATGATTGTTCATAGTTTCCAACATATTGTTATCCGTTCTTGCAGCAAAATATCCGTCAATTACTTCAATCTCTGATCAATTATCTTGACACGTCGCGATTTTGCGGTCCAGAGGAGATATTCGATTAAATTTCTGCTGTTATACAAAGCACGCGTAAGTGTGTAGGTGCGTTATAATTTTAGAATATGGCAGTGTCTGTTAGCAATATATTAATCACAGCAAGGCCTTTTTTATCGAAGATAGTGAGATATTCCTTCACAGTTAACAAACCAAAGAAAGATATGATAGAAACATGTGATTACCACGTTATAGATACCTGACTGTAGCACATATGCATACCGTACTTTATTCTTTATTTCGACTGAAACACACCCTGCCATTCTCAAGGCAAAACTGCACTCAAGAAAACACTGTGCAACAGAATTTATTACCTCGGCAAAACGACAAAAGTACCGCCTACATATTTGAAAAAACACTCAGGTTACAAGGTCGCTGACTCCAAAGCACGTTCCTCGAAATCCTCCACAGGCTTTGGAGTCGGCGACCTTGAAAGTAGACGATAATTTTCTCGTTTGGCTTTATGGTAGTGAGAGTTCAAGCGGCTTTTTGGAACACGTAAATTCAATCCTTCGAATATTCAGTTCACATTGATTTCATATTGATTTGTATCTACGAGCTGACACTTGCCACTATCCATCTAAGAGTAAAGGAGTACTTCGTTCAAAAAATGTTCAAATGTTTGTATAGCTTATGGGACTTAACTACGGGGTCACCAGTCCCTAAACTTACAAACTACTTATGAACTAGCTAACACTAAGGACGGCACAAATATCCATGCCCGCGGGGGGATTCGAACCCCCGACCGTAGTGCCCGTGCAGACCGTGACTGGAGCGACTCAGTCCCCTCGGCCACCGCGGCCGGCGAGTGCTTCGTACCTTGGTTCACAGGGGACCTATCATTTCAGACCCTGAAAGTTTGTCAGCCGAGTTGTATCATCTCGAGATCACCTTTCGTCAGAATACAATTATATATTTTTGATCTGTAATCGGGTTCGAATCCCGGCCGGGCACAAAGTTTCATTCGCCGCACTTTGGCATTCCATCTAAATCTAGTACAGTGAAGCCATAACTGATCGCAAATTGCGATTTATTTCATTTCGTCAGAATGGTTGAAGTGAGAGGCAGATAAAACTTGCGTTGCGCTATCAAACTACTGTGCAACAGGTGAATTACGATAGTAACAAAGTGTCACATAAATCTATGGCCTTTTTTGCCTGAAGCAGGAAGCTTTTTCAACAAGATTGGTCATATTTTGCGGAAATATGATGTGGAATGTGTTGTTTGACCACCTTCTAAGATAAAGGCCCCGTTGGGGTCCGTAAAGGATGAACCTGGGTTGCGTAAGGCTGGTGTGTATTGTATTCCTTGGAGTTGTGGCGTGTCATATATTGGTCAGACAATGAGAGCTGTGGAAGACCGGTATACTGAACACAAGCGTCGCACACGCTTACATCAAAGACATTCTAGCATGCACTTCCACCTATTGGTATAGTGTTATTAACGAATCTGTTGAAATTACACTAGCAAGCGACCTTGTAAACAGAGATGGTGGTTTTTGTTTAAATTCTGCTTGTAATTTCGGACTGTTTGTTTTGATATTGCGCGACTTGTTGCTGCCTGGAGGGTGCGTTGCAGCTGAGTGACATTCAGCCTTCTGTCTTGGCGGGCTTTTAACCGGAGTAACGTCACCTCTTTCTGATGTTACATGTGGAAGACCTTGCCCTTGCCTTCTTTTAGCGGTTCCTATTGTCTGAAATTGAGTCCAGGTCCTTGAAGTTATTCTTTGGGACACTCCAATAGTTGTAGCCATCTCCCTCTGCGTCTGCGCAGCTTTGAACTTTCCTATGGCTCTCCGTGTCATAGCTTTGGGGAAGTCACGTTGCTATTGCATTGCACTACCTGCTTACTAGCTTATTTGAACCCAATTACTTGTGTAATTCGTTTGGTATAGTAAATAGAACACCAAATCCCTGTGCAGGAAGTTTCTGTTTTTAACATTATCTCGGTTGCCGTAACGTTGTTGTCTCGACTTCGTAGAACCGACAGACGTCGAATCATTTTAGTTCATTCTGCCGATGACAATACTTCAGAACCTAGATATCTCAACTGATCCCCTAATTGTTTTGACCAGTGTAATTGCAATCGGTGCTCATCTAATTCTCTTTTTTTTTTTTTTTTTTTTTTTTTTTTTTTTTTTTTTTTTTTGTTTTTGTTTTGTTTTAGGGCGCACAACTGCTAACGTCATTGGTGCTCATTGAAGCTAGCCACTGTTCTCCAGTCGTATAGGTTCCAACCGATGAGTTCACGAAAGGAAAGGTGCACCAGTTGATGTCGTGCTGTTAGTAACGCCACTTGATTCTGTCAACTGCTGCCATAGCCCATTAACGCCAAATTGCAGAGCACTTTGTTTACGGACACGTACTTCGTGCGTCCAGTATTGATTTATGCAGTTATTCCACACAGGGTTGACTGTCTGTTACTAACAACAAAACGGAAATGCCTCTGGTCTCGGTCTCTGGTCTCGGAGTGCAGACTGTTGAACACCGTGACTGGTATTCTCAGCACACTCTGAACAATGTAGCACTCGGAATGTTGAATTCCACAATGGAATGCCCTGAACCTCTATGTACAAATAGGTTCCCACGTTCAAAGTCTTTAATTCGCGTTGTGTGGTTGTAATCATGTCGTAAGCCTTTCACATAGTAATGACTGGAGCACATATGACAGCTGTTAGTGCACATTCCTTTTACCGTTGGGGCCTTGCTTGGATAGCTGCGTGATTCTAGGCGCCTTCTCAGGGACTGCCAGTCTGTTCCCACCGGAGGTTCCAGTCCTTCCTCGGGCGCGTATCTGTGTGTGTGTGTGTGTGTGTGTGTGTGTGTGTGTGTGTGTGTGTATGTGTGTGGTTCTTAGGTTAGTGTAAGTTCGTTTAAATAGTTTGTAAGCCTAGGAACTGACGGCCACGGTAAACTCATAGTTTAACAAACATTTTAACATAAACCTTGTGAACGCGATACTACCGCCATTTGTATCAGTGCATAACGCAGTCCCATGACTTATTCCACTTCAACGTGTACGTTTTGTGGTGCCTGTTCTTTCGGAAATTTCCAAAATAACAGTCAGCACACCATTTACACTGGACTTGTGTACCTGCCTATAGTCCGCGTCACGTAGGAAGGTGCCCTAGTTTCTGGACGTGTGGCGTATCGCATTGTCCTGCAGGAATTGCCCAATTACGTCGTAATGCACAATGGAAGTAAATGAATGCAGGACGACATATACACTAACTTTCATGGAAAACCGCCCATCACGCATCACTTTATAATATATTACTTCTTTACTACTAACTGTATTCGCAATAGATACTACAGACACACAGCATTTATACAAACGAATTTATACCTCGAAACTTATACAACTGTACAAAATTCAATAAATATGAGATCATATATACTGCGATGGGTAAAAACCAGTTACATCATGCACCAAGTTTTAATACATTACTTACTTGCTACTAAGACATTCCTATATTACAGTGAGTAGTGGGACAAGATAGTCGTACTACATTTTTCTATGTCGACCGTGTTTTGAAGTTATAAATAAAAAAATGAAAGAAAACGAACCTTTTATTTAAAATGCATACATATTTGATGTTTATGTAAATATTGCAATTTTTTATAATATGATTCTTAAAATATTTTGGTTCTGTATGTTACATGTACGATCGAGGCGCCGCATCAACAAGGACAGCGTCGTCGCCGCCGCAGCCAACATTACAGCAGACGGCCACTATTAAAATTTAACCGACAGCTACGGGGCTACGAATGCTGCTGCGGCTTCTTTATTGCCGCGCTTTAATCGTTTCAAAGAAGGAAAGAAAAGAATATTAAATTATTGTTAGTCTCATGCGAGATTCAGTCCAAGCTAGTTGTCCATGTTCACGTTTCTTGCTAAACTGACGCTGTATTAACATGAGGAAGAATAAATATTTGTTAATCTTGAAAGATATCTTGCATTTATGAAGATTTATTTATGATTAAGAATATTTTATAGCAAGAGAAAACAATTTAATTTTGATTGAATCACTACTGAATGTGACATTATTTTTGTATTTAGTGAGAATGTGGAAAACCAGTGTTTAGAAGGCAGTGGATTATTAATATTTTTTTCATTGCGAGTTAAGAACAACAAATAGAAGTGCCTGTGTTTAACTTTGATGTAATTTTAGTAACGGCTACAGACTATTTTTCATACCCCGCTCGTACAAGAACCTTATTTGTTTTTGATGAACTATTTAAAGGAATTATTCCTACAAATGTTGTGGTGCGGGACACTTCGGACGAAGTCTAGAGAATTTCCACGGTTAGCTTATGACAGTTGGTGTTGCTAGGGAACTGTAACTAACGAATCAACAACGTCCTAGCAACTGATAAAATTTTTTCTAGTGTCAGAGTAATTTCACGATTACAGACTAAAGAAGAACATGAATAACAATATTAAACATGGCAGTTATCCTGTCGCCATTCCACTACAAGTGCTGTTGACAACTATGAACCAAATTTGAAGTGTGAAGCGCACGCGGCTGCAGGTGAAAACATTAGACAATGTTTGTAAATCTATGGGACTTACAAACTACTTATACTATTAAAAATAAGACGTTTCAGCTTGGCGGGCGATATGAAATATTTATTTTACAAAAATTCACATATCTATTTCATTCCCATGATCATAAGTTCAGATTGATAGTCATGATGACTCATGTACCCTGCGCGTTCGAATGCTGGCTGGGTACACATTTTCAGCTTTGCCCATTCGCAGCTGATGTCATATATTTTGTGAATATGAAAACATTTAATCGTCAGATCCGTAAAATAACTGACCTTTAAATATTTTATGCAAGGTACATGAGTCATCATGACTTGCAGTCTGCACTGATGATCATGGGAATGAAATCGATATGTGAATTTTTGTAAAATGTATATGTCATATCGCCGGCAAAGCTGCAACGTCTTATTTTTATTGTAATATTGTGGTGGGCTGGCACAATCTCGATTATGGAATCAAATTATTGAAAGTAAGTTAGACTAAGTTAAGGACAACTCTCTCTCTCTCTCTCTCTCTCTCTCTCTCGCTCTCTCTCTCTCTCTCTCTCTCTCTCTCTCTTGCCCGAGGGAGGACTTGAACCTTCGTCGGCGAGCAACCGCGCCTTAGACCACCGAACTACTCCACCGCGGCAAAGAATAGACTTCTATAGAGCTACAAGCAAAGGGAGAGAAAGAACCAGTGTACATCCAACTAGTACCAATTATTTCCGACAGATCTGGAGTTTAATTTCAAGAGACTGAGACTTGCATTTTCTATTACGATTAATACACTACAGGGCAATCTATTAAACACTGCGTAGTGAATTTGACATCTCCAAGTTTCTCACACTGAAAACTTCGTGTCACTTGCTCAGGGGTGTGCTTACCAAAGAATTCATATTAGATTCATGTTAGATCATGTACAAGGAACAAGAAATATTGTTTACAGTCACGTTTTGAATTTAATGAATGTGTGGATGTTTGCGTATCATTTATATTTTGATTACTATCTTTCTTTGTTTGGATACCGCGCTTTCAGTTTTGTAGTTCACGGAAGACGGCCTTATTTAGTACATACTAGGTGAAAACCCGGCGTTGCCCGGGTATTTATTTACTTATTCCTGCCATTTTCAGGTATATATTAATTTGTATAAGGGCTGTATGTCTATAAAATCTCTTGCGACTACAATTAGTGGTAAATAAGTAATAGATTAAAACTTGGTGCGTGACGGGGCGCATTTCCATAAAATTTACTGTTTATGTGATCATATCTCATGAACTACGTGTCTTACTGTGATACAATTTAGAAGGTGTATACTGTTTGTAAAATTTCCTGCGGTTACAATTTGTAGTGTTCAAATTACAAATTGTAACGTCATACCGAGAGCCGTAGTTTTACTGCATAAACAGCGGAAAAGTAGTGAGCGAAAAACTTTTTTTGCTATGGTTGTCAGCGAGAAAAAATTTAATAAAGGTTTGAAATTATGTTTAAAGTTTGTTGCAAGTTGCTAAGTGCTATAATTCTCATATAGCGTATTTATAGCCGTATTATATAGGATTTTTTGCGATTTCTATAGGTTATGACGTAATATCTCTTGAAACATGTGCCGTATGTGATTCTTAACCATGCAGAAATTGTTACCTCACGCTAAGGAATGTGTGTATCAAATTTGGTTGAAATCGGGCCAGTGGTTTTAGCAGAAAATGAGCAGTATTGTCTCAAAATGCAGTTTTTCGCGCATCTCATTGTTTATGACGTCATATCTAGTGAACTATATATAGTATGTGATTCTTACACTTACGGCGACCGTCCTCATGGATTGAAGCTTACGTGTTCAAAATTTCATAAAGATTGGAACAAAACTGTAGATTTGTATGCAACACGTACAAACATACGGACACTCTGCTTAAATATTAGATTCTACCATACATGTAACATGAGTTTAGAAAAAAACGGAGATGGACTGAGAGAGAGGTGACAGGAAAAGTGCTACCTCAAGATGTGAATAAATCAATAACCGTGTAACGCCGAGTTTTCAGCTAGTTTTACACTTGCACTAATATGTCGGGATTTTAATTTAAGCATTTCTAAGGGCCGGTTCGTCATCTCTCGTTAATCTTCTCGTTAGTAAACGAGAATATGCCTTTAACGTCCAGTTAAATGTGCTCGTTAAGTGCATTGCGTTTGTCATTGCCAGATACACCTCTCGTTTGCTAACCTGGAGAAAACGAGAAGGTATGATATGTTTCGACTAGGTTGGCAATAGAAACAAGTGAAAGTGCCGTCTGAATAAAAAGCTGTTTCCCTTACTTAACTATCAGGGAAGAGGTTAGCAGATAGTTGTTCATTGGCGTTATGGAAAACAAACGTGAAAGAAGCTCGAATTTTATAAGACGTTAGTGCGAGTGTGTTGTGTCCTCAATAGAGAAATATTAGGGTGCATTGGAATGTAAAGAAGCGGACGCTACAACATGGAAGGAGAAGAAAAAAGCGTCATGATCGCATGTGCCAAATGAATTCAATGCTTTCCACGGAAAATGTAGGACAGTAAACATGCTTAGGCCTTAGTACGATAACATGCCAAGCGTGTAGTATCTCAGTGCAAGCGGAGGAAGGAATTACATTTTAGGCCTCACAGTAGGCGCAACAAGCATAAGTAAATACTGAGTAAAAGTTTACGACGTTTCTCGCCGGGCTCCAGTGCTTATGTTGCCAACAGATAAACAATGAAGTGTAGAATTGTGTTAATGTTTTTCACGAGCTACAGAGTAAATGTTATTGCTGCTCGTTTCATTCGCAGCAAAAATAATAATAATAATAATAATAAAAAATAATTATCGTTTTAATTGAAGTTGTCACGAGAAAACATTTATTGGTCGTCTGAGTTGCCGTCATTATCATTGGTGCCAACATACCACTGCAGCCCGGCGAGAAACGTGGTACAGTTTAACCAAATACTGAATTAATAAGCTTGCAGGCATAAATAATGTATTCTGTTTTCTATTATGACAGATAGCTTACAAAATACGGAACTATCTGTTGGACTCTTGAGATGGTCGTAGAGTTTTTCATGTAGCGTTTCCAAGACGAAATAGCGTAACAAATTCTGCATCACCTCAGCATTCAAAATGATTTGAGCGAACATAAATACGTCTAGGTCGCATTATAGGAGCAATGACCTCTAGATCGTCTAAAATATTGATATCGTCTTCATTGTCAACCAAATCTCTTATTCCAACCATTTTCATCATACCGATTCTCCATGAACTAGTCGTTACCCATAAGTTTGTATATTGATATCGCAACAATAATTTTAAGGTTATGTTACATATCTGCAATATATCAAACTCATCTGATAGCTACGACATGGATGGTGCGAGAAATATGACGATACAATTTTTCAATGAAGCTGCTTTCCACAATAGTTTTTCATACATATAGTGCTTCTATTATTTTGTTCGATAAATCGGTCTTATCGCGTGAATATATTGCGGTATTTTTAGCGCTTTGGAATCTTTCTATTTCCATAAAGATTCTCACTTAACTGATAGTTAGCCGTGTGTAACGATACACTGTAGAGTTGTGGCGATTCGTCAATGAGTCGTTGATTTGAACGAATACAAATAATGAATCGTAAGAATCGAATCGTGATCCGGACGAATCATCGTTCAAAAGACTCGTCTGTCTCGTGACGATTCCAAGATCCAACGATTCATGATTCGAAAGCAAGTGGCGAATCGTATCGAATAATTACGAAGCCAGAAAGAGTGTGAACAAAGGAAGCACAGAACGAAGATCGTGAGCTGTTAATTATTAGCCTATTCAAGAATTACAGATGACAGAAAGAAAACACAGCGAAATACACACATTTATATTTCGCGTATCCCGGAAATGGCTGTAACGATTTGGATTATATTTTGTGTTTAGAGAGGTTTAAGCTTTTCGAGTTCATCAACGTAGTTGTATTTTTGTAAAAACTCAATTTTACAAAAATATTCTTTTTATATAAAAAGGCGATTTTAAATGTTTTTAAAGCCATCTCAAAACTCTTTTTACCATTTTGGTTTTTACGTCATCAGCTTGAAAGAAACCGATTTTACAAAAAAGGAACCTTTTAATAAACGTGAATTTCTTGCATCTCGAAAGAAATTTAATATTTAGAGACGGATTTTTATTTTTAATGTTTATTTCGTGTTTCGTTAAACTAATTGATTTTACATAATAAGTATTTTATAATGATTAGATATCTGTTAATTACCATAGATTTAATTAAATTTATATATAAATGACCGAAGTATTCAAACAGAACAAAAAAAAAATTATAAGGCTACAGCAAGATTCGAAATAAGTGACCTATGTTCACTAAACGAGCTACGATGACAGCAGAAATAGTTGGTAGTATAATATGTGTTTATAACTGCTCGCAAAACTTCAGACTATTTTCTACAGAATTTTCGAGAGCTGGATCGAATGGCTTTGCATCATTATTTTAAGTCTGAACTTTACGCACCATAAATATTAAAAAATCCGATACCCATATTGTAACCTTTATAGCATTCTGTAAGAATCGTGCCGTCACAGACCAGAAAGAATCGTGAACGAATCGTAGGGACAGATGCAAAAGGTTAAGATTCCAACATCCATGACACAAACATGTATTGCCATCTATGAGCAAGATGTAGAAGTAAGAATCGCGCCAATGCAGACTAAAGAATCGTGAACGAATCGTAGGAATCGATTCACAATGTGGGATTGAATCGCAAGAATCGATTCCTAAAAAAGAATCGTGTTGCCCAACTCTAATACACTAAAATTTTTATTTATTTTTTGTTTATCTTTGATCAGCGATACTTCGCCTCCGGTTCCCTCTGACTCGCAATGCAAATAATTTAATTTCGTTCGTCATTTTTTACTCCCAAACAAGCGAGAAGACGGAACCGAGATAGTAGTTTGACTCACTCTCTTATCTTTGTTCGTTCTGTACGGACGTCTTCCATTCCTGTAGGTGTGATGCAAGATGTTTTAGAAATATATTACTTAAATTTAAAATCATCCCCTCTCTTTGGTTTTTATTTAAATGAATCCCTCCACGCCAAATATTTAATTTCTTAAGGTTTTCAGCTCCTCTACGTCCGTAATAGTTTAATGTTCAGACGCCATTACAATCGCTTCGCATTGTCTGCAAAATTTCAATCAATCAATCATCCTTATACTATACTTTGCTTGAATTTAGAACCTGCAGTCATTTCTTCTGTAATTTCACGAAGTCCGATCTTTTTTTTTATTACTCTATCATTACCAGTAACTTCATGTTCCACCCACGGTCACACAACAATGAAAAGCGAAGTGAGCAGTCTGAACATTGATCTCCTACGGAAAGTATCTCGAACATTAACTTATTAAATAAGACATAAAATTTATCATTTCCAGCTTCTACAATACGAAGTGCAGGATCCAGCTAGATGCTTTCCGTAAGTTTTATAACGTGCTGTTGCTTCTATGGTGCCCAACTTTAATATGCAATCCGCGGTTTATTTGCTTTAATGTTCATTTTGTGCTGTGCTTTAACTTATTTCAAGTTCAAACATTTGGTACGATCAATTCTTTGTCAATATATATATATATATATATATATATATATATATATATATATATATATAATCGCGGAATCTACTTTTAACAATTATGGCATCATACGAAACAAGGGCAACGTTATGCGTGTAACGAGCAGAATTCTACTCGTTAACTTAACGGCCAGATTGAAGTCTTTTAACGTCAGGTTAACTCATAACAAAACATTGACAAACGCAGTTCTCCGCTAACGACAAGTTAAAATCTTAACCGGAACTTAACGAGACATTGACAAACCGGCCCTAAAGCTGCCAAAAATGTTCAGCAGCTAGTTCTCTTCGTCTGCATATTGGACTCTGGCCACGACAAGTGCCAGCAACATTTTAAATTGAAGTGAACAGTTTGTCTCACAATCATTCGCACACTATCGCTCAGTGTTTTACACAGACCAGTACCTCGTGCTGCGGCTGGTGTACACGTGTGGCGGTTACGCGGCTCTGCCTCGCCGCAGCGGGGCTGCGCGTGCGTAACTTCCCCAATTACGAAGACAATCGACACTAATCCGGCCGGAGGGTGCGCACTGCGCTGTTATGATCGGCCGGCTAAGAGGATTAAACTCCGCCCCCGAGATTCGCAGAAAAGCCGTTGTTCGGGCCAAGCCGCACAATGGAGTCGTAGCTGCTTCGCGGCCGGCCTCGGGAAGTGGTCACTGCTCCACTGCTGTCGTGGAACAGTCGCGCAGGCTGGGACGGAATCCCCGCGCTGGAAACCTCATATACCGAGAACACTGCTTTACAAGACAGTTGCTGAGTGGTCTTATGCGGTCACCATTAATTCTTCTGTAGTACTTCTAGTTCAGAGCTTTCCAAACTGCGGTCGCGACACCCTGGGGTGTCGCGTAGTCGTATCGAGGGTGTCGCGAGACTAAAGGCTAGTCTACACGACGACACTAGGTTGCGAAATTCGTTGCATGAAATGAATTGCGTGCAACTAGTTTCGTGTATGTCTGTAGACACGGCGCCAATACCATACACTTCAGTTTCGTTGTTTTGTGAGTGCCGTAGTCGCCGTAAAATGAAAGTTTTGGTAACTGTACGAGTTGTGGCGAATCTATTGCTTGCCTGTGTGAAGTCGCTGCATAAGACTAAACATAAAAAGAATAAGAAACGTGTTTGGGTTCGTGACTGGATTAAACAAAAGACGTCAGCTCTGTTGCTCTGCGACCTTCCTGAAAGAAATTGTGATTGAACACCCTAGAAGTTATTTTAATCAACTTAGACTGTCACCAGAGCAGTTAACGTTCCTTTTAAACAGAATTAGTAGTGCAATAAAAAACAACTTACCGTTTCTTGTCAAGTAGATATTCTTCTCTGAGTACTTGTACCGTGTTCCGAAATCCACAATTCCCATACTTCGTTTGAATAGGTATTTCAAATTGGATGTATTTTAGTCTGCAATTCACTAATCGTCAACCCATCGATATTTAATTTCACAAATAATTGCCAGAAGAGCACTAACACGCCGTTAAAATCGCACAAACACCTACTGAACGCATATATCTTCAAAAACCGAATCATTTCTCCCGTTCCCCCATTTATGTTGTATTTTGTTCTGTATTGGTCATGACCTAACCTAAAAACAGTTTCGCCAAAAACTATTTAGTTTCGTCAACGAGTTGCGCGAAGGCCTGCTGCGCATGCGCAGTGGCCAGTAGCGCAGTTTCGTGAAACGTAGTGTCGTCGTGTAAACTAGCCATAACAATCAATAAAATTCTTCTGGGTATTATACCGCGTCGTCATTTTGTAAACTTTGCCGACGTTTCGGCCACTATTGCAGGTGGCCTTCATCAGGGTCTGTGTCTGACACAGTATAATACCCAGACACAGTATAATACCCAGAAGAATTTTATTGATAGTGACAACTGCCGCGGAAGCCTACGTTTGCATTTAGCCTTAACAAATTTAGACTCTTAAACAAAAAAAGACTTTTCATAAAATAACACAATATATCCTTATCTTCATACTACCCTGAAGACTCGCCTGCAGCTAATCCTCCTCCTCTTCATTCATTGCAATACAGATCACCTACTACAGGAATGATCGGTGCACATTAACTGCGTGCTCAGCCGCTACGCGGCAGCCCTGCTACATCAGCAGTAGACACTCAGGGTTCGTCCAAGCAGCTGCCAGTTGGTAGACTCCAGCAAACTGCGCATGCGTAGAGCTGCAGCTGATACTCGATAACAGCTCTTCACGTGCGCAGTTTGCAGGAACTGGCAGCTGCTTGAACTAACCTTCACTGTAGTCTTCTTTCCTTCTCAAAAAGCTGCACCTGAGCGTTTCTTTAACGCATTTATCAAAGCCACGGCACGCTCGGTAGCGTTTCTTACAGTTAAATGTCAATCAATGACACAGTGGCTGTAGAAGCTGTCACAGATTGTAAAAGCAGTCGCAATTGTCCAATAAAGCAATTCAGTAGCGATGTTTAGTATGGTGTATGGCTGGGTGATTAACGGAATATTTTAAATGCAGTAATCGTTGGTTAGAACCCTGGTATGCGTTAATATTTCTTTCTATCAGTTTCCTATATGTAACAGATTCTGGGACCAGAAATGACATTCATATTCTTGTCACAAATATTTATCCATTTTGTCCGAATATGTCGGGACTTCCGAGGTCGTGGTGAAGCAAGAACCTAACAATAGAACTTAAATAATAATTCATCACTTTTCATAAATACATCCTCTTTATTTTTGAAAACAATGTGATAATATTGAACTGAAAGCCACTGTGCTGTCTAAATCTGAAATCCGAACAGCTAATTTCTAGATGCCGTTTTCAGTCGATCCAGAAAAACCGTATCTGGCCCTGACATGTACACACGACAGCGAAAAACGGTTTCCGGAAAAACAGTTTCCGTGTTTCGGAAGTTGGGTCGCATGTAGAAGAAGCAAGTATTACTGTGTGAGTTAAGCATTGTTGTCTGCGGTGTTGTACATCTCCGTAGTTCCTAATGTTTCCTTTTCATGCGATGAGTGTCCGTAACTGCTGCAGTCAGGATCAACATTAAACATGTCAATGCGTACGAGGCTTTCAGTTTCGTTTACAAACTACATTTAAGCGATACTTTATCTAAATCTAAATTCTACCATATGTATTTAGTGAAAGGGTGTCGCGCAAAACTGTAAGCTATAAAAGGGTGTCGCCATGAGGGAAAGTTTGGAAAGCATTGTTCTAGTTCGATGTAATACACGATAACTTTCCAAATTAGGTGTACGAACACTCCTGGCTGTCGGGTACTAGAAGCAAGGGTCTTGTGCGTCTACTTCATCGCTTAAAACATATAGACGATCAGGTAAGATATCATAAACAGTATACAAATGGTAACGTATTTTATTCAGATATTGGTTGCAACTGTAATTTGTATGTGATGCAGTAAGATGGTTTGGCTGTGTCAAATCTTAACTTGAGGTTTGCACGGCGTTTATTCATAGGGAGGCACCATAGCGCTACCATATTAGCAAAACAAGTCATTCTTGTTGCCCTCTAATATGATGTGCCATCACCTCTAACGGCCAGTAAAGATGCAAACCTGCGTGGCATCGACAGTGTGAGGTTATCAATCAGATGTTGATATTTGGCCATTCTACCACGAGTGCAATATCCAGCTCTGCAACCGTTTTGGGAGGTGCTGGTATGGCTGCGTTGCGTCTGCCAAGTGCATCCCAGACATGCTCAGTAGACAAGTCCGGTGAACAAGCTGGCCACTTCATTCTTTCAATTCCCTCAACTTCAACGGTCATGTCTTGCTGAGGTGGCCCATCTAGGGCTTTGGCCTTGCTTCTTTTGACGCTTCCTCTTGCCTGAAATCGCGACTCGGTCCTGGAATTAACACTGTGGGACACTCAAATAGCTGCAGCCACCTCCTTCTGTCTGGCCAGCTTCCCACCTCCCAATGGCTCTCCATGCCCTAGCTTTGGGTAAGAAATTACACTGTCTGAACAGATCTGCGTGTATGATTCGTTTGGTAGATTAAATAAAAGTCAAGAAACTTTATGTTACTACCACTAGCTGGAATACTTCCACTAAGAATTATTTAGTAATAACGTACAGCCATAGATTCGCGAGGAATTAGTGCAACTGAAACTGCGGTTGGACGGAAGTATACCAAGACCACATGAAAACATCTACATCTACATGAGATACTCTGCAAATCACATTTAAGTGCCGGGCAGAGGGTTCATCGAACCACAATTATACTATTTATCTCCCATTCCATTCTCGAATAGCGCGCGGGAAGAAAGAACACCTAAATCTCCCTGTTCGAGCTGTGATTTCTCTTATTTTATTCTGATGATAATTTCTACCTATGTAAGTGGGAGTCAATAATATACGTTCGCATTCCGAGAAGAATGTTGGCGATTGGACTTTCGCAAGTAGCCCACGCCGCAGCGATAAGCGCCGTTGTTGTAATGATTCCCATCCCAGAACCTGTATCATTTCCGTAACGCTGTCTCCTCTGTATCGTGACAATACGAAACGACCTGCCCATCTTTGGACTCTTTCGATGTCCTCCGTCAAACCCACCTGATAAGGATCCCACACAGGGCTGCAATACTCCAAAAATGGACGGACAAGCGCAGTATATGCAGTTTCTTTAGTAGTTCTGTTGCATCTTTTAAGGGTTCTGCCAATAAAACGCAGTCTCTGGTTCGCCTTTCCCACGATATTATCTACGTGTTCTTTCCAGTTTAAGTCTGAAGTAATAGTGATTCCTAGGTATTTTGTGGAGTTTACGGCCTTCACATTTGATTGATTTATGTTGTAAACAAAGTTTAACGGATTTCTTTTCGTACTCATGTGGACGACTTCACACTTCTCATTATTTAGAGTCAATTGCCAAGTTTTACACCATAGTGATATTTTATTCAGATCGTTGTGCAGTTGCCCCTAAATCGTTTATGAAAATGAGGAACAGTAGAGGACCAATAACAATACCCTGTGGAACGCCAGATATCACCTCTTTTAGTCTATGCCTTACCGTAGATTACTACAAACTGTTTCCTCTCTCACAGGATATCCCCTATCCAATCGCAAATTTGGGACGATATACCATAACCACGCAATTTGATTAAAAGCCGTTTGTGAGTTACGGTGTCAAAAGCCTTCTGGAAATCAAGAAATACGGAATGGATTTGCGAACCCTCGTCGATAGCACCCATCACTTTGTGTGAATAAAGAGATAGTTGTGTTTCGCATGAACGATATTTTCTAAATCCGTGTTGATCTTGGGTCAGTAGATAGTTCTGTTCGAGATAATTCATAATTTTGAATACAGGATATGTTCCAAAACCCTGCTGCAAATTGACGTCAATGAAATAGACCTGTAGTTTAGTGGGTTACTCCTACTGCCTCTCTTGAATATAGGTGTGACCTGTGCAACTTTCCAATCTTTTGGTACAAATCCTTCTATGAGAGAGCGGTTATATATGTCTGTTAAGTAAGGAGCTATCGCTTCAGCATAATCAGATAGAAATCTAATGGGTATACAATCCGGACCAGAAGACTTGTTCTTGTTAAGTGATTTTAGTTGCTGCACTACTCCGATGATATCTACTTCTATGTTACTCATTACGGCATCTGTTCGTAATTAGAAATCTGGAATATTGGTTTCGTCTTCTTTGGTGAATGAGTTTCTAAAAGCTAAGTTTAGTAACTCTGCTTTAGTAGCGCTGTCATCGGCAGGATCGCCATTACTATCACGTAGTGAAGGTATTGTTTGTGACTTGCCCCGAGTATATTTAACATATGACCAAAATCTCTTTGGGTTTTCAATCAAATTACGAGAAAGAGTTTCGTTGTGATAAATATTGTAGGAATCTCGCATTGAAATCCTCGCTAAATTTCGAGCTTCTGAGTACGATCGCAAATCCTGGGGATTTCGTGTTCGTTTAAATTTAGTATGCCTTTTCCTTTGCTTTTGCAACAGTGTCCTGACCTGTTTTGTGTACCAAGGGGGATCGCCTCCTTCTTTTATTAATTTATTAGGTATAAAACTTTCAATTGCTGTCGATACCATTTCTTTGAATTTGAGCCACATCTGGTCTACACCTACGTTTAGTGTTAGAAACGAGTGGAAGCTGTCTTTCAAGAAGCAATGTATTTTGTTTCTATCTGCTTTCCTGAACAAATATATTTTGCGTTTATTTTTGGTAACTTTGGGACTTTCGATATTCAATTTCGCTACGATAGCTCTGTGTTCACTAATACCTGTATCCGTTTTGATGCTCGTTATGAGCTCAAGATTATTTGTTGCTAAGAGATCAAGTGTGTTTTCACTTCCATTTACAATTCTAGTTGGCTCATGAACTAATTGTTCGAAGTAATTCTCAGAGAATGCGTTGAGTACAATTTCGGACGATGTTTTATGCCTACCTGCTGATTTGAATATATAATTTCGCCAACAGATCGATGGTAAATTAAAATCACCACCTACTATTATCGTGTGAGTCGGGTACGTTTTTGTAATTAGACTTAGGTTCAAAGAAAACCTTTCTGTTATTGTATCGTCAGAGTCGGGAGGCCGGTAAAAGGAACCGATTATTAACTTCTTACGATTTTCGGGTACAACCTCTACCCATAATAGCTCGCACGAACTATCAACTTCAACTTCGCTACATGAAATACTATTTTTGACAGCGACAAACACACCCCACCTATTTTGTTTAATCTATCATTTCTGAACACCGATAGATCTTTTGAAAATACTTCTTCTGAACTTATTTCCGGCTTGAGCCAACTTTCGCTGCCTATAATGAATTGTGTTTCGGTGCTTTCTATTAACGCTTGCAGTTCTGGAACTTTCCCGACACAGCTACGACAATTTACAACTGTTATACAGATAGTTTCCGGATCTACATTTCTCCTGTCATCCACCTGCACCCTTTGAGATTGCCCATTTTCTATTTCCCCGAAGCTCTTTATCCTAAAAAACCGCCCAGTCCACGCCACACAGCCCCCGCTACCCGTGTAGCCGCTTCCTGCGTATAGTGGACTGCTGACCTATTCAGCGGAACCCGGAAACCCACCACCCAATGGCGCAAGTCAAGGAATCTGCAGCCTACACGGTCGCAGAACCGTCTGAGCCTCTGATTCAGACCCCCCACTCGGCTCTGTACCAGAGGTCCACAGTCGGTCCTGTCAACTATGCTGCAGATGGTGAGCTCTGCTTTCATCTTGCAAGCAAGACTGGCAGTCTTTACCACTTCAGTTAGCCTCTCGAAACCTGAGAGGATCTCTTCAGATCCGAAACGACACACATCATTGGTACCGACGTGAGCCACCACCTGCAGTTGGCTGCACCCCGTACCCTTCATGGCATCCGGGAGGACCCGTTCCACATCTGGAATGACTCCGCCCGGTATGCACACGGAGTGCACGTTGGCCTTCTTTCCCTCCTTGGCAGCCATCTCTCTAAGGGGCTCCATCACCCGCCTAACGTTGGAGCTCCCAAATACAAGTAAACCCACCCTCTGTGAAAGCCCGGATCTTGCAGGCTGGGTGGTGACAGGGTGAGAGACACCATCCGACTCAGGAACGTCGTCCTGAGCAGACAGCGCCTCAAACCTGTTCGCAAGACGAACCGGGAAGGCCTCACGATCGGTCCCCCGGAATGTCTTGCGCCTCCTGCCACGCACTGGAGCAACCTCCCACGCAACCACGGGTGGGATGTCTGCCTCACTCCTAGCAGTTTCAGGGCATGTCGCTGCCTCAGGCCGATCGGTGGAGACGACGGGAGTCCGTTCGGTCGTCACCGCCGGCCAACAACAACGACGCCCATCGATCGCAGCTTCCAACTGTGCAACCGAGGTTAACACAGCTTGAAGCTGGGAGCGAAGTGTCACCAGCTCAGACTGCATCCGCACACAGCAGTCACAGTCCCTATTCATGATTACAGTGCCAACAAAAACAAAAACTACAGTCGCGATGCGTTGAAAGGAAAAGTACACTGTTCGTTCGAACGCGGATGTGAATCCAATACGCACGACAGCTCAGTATAACTTGAGACGAGAAAGTGTAGACGAAAATCAAAATACTATATGTCGCTTCTAATCAGAAAATAAATACAGACGACTGTCGCGACGCGGTTCACACGGCGGAATAATACACTAATCAGATATTTAACGCGAATATGAATCAAATAAAAACGCGAACACACAATAAATTTAATGAACTGAGGGGAAAACGCACTGAAAAGTAAAAATATGTAGCTTCTAGAGAGAAGCCGGTTACACTTACAAATGATAATTTACTGCTACACCACTGGAGAGGTGTGCTCTGGACGACGTCCGCTGGACGACTAGGAGAAAAGATGATATTCACTATTCAAGGTTAAATCTAACTTTAGCTCAGAAAGGGGTGAATTATGCTGCCAAAAAAGTCTTTGGTCACTTACCAAGTAGCATCAAAGGTCTGACAGATAGCCAACTAGTATTTAAAAAGAAATTAAAGGAATTTCTGAATGGCAACTCCTACAATGTAGATGAATTTTTAGATAAACTTAAAAAAAAAATAAACAACAAAAAATGAAATAAAGAATCTTTAAAATATCGATTGTCAGTTGTAGACAACATTGACTAAACTGACACGTTCCACATCATTACGAAATGTCGTATATATGATCTATGTAACAAGTATTAATCTAATCTAACCATCAGAAGTGTAGTCCTACAACAAACGAAGTAGGTTACAAGACTCGTTCGGCCAGCGCTGTGGAATCCGCAAATGTGATATTCAGAGTAATTACGTAAATGTAGGAAGGTTTGATGACGTAGAGAAGATCCAATGGAGAGCAGCACCGTCCGTTAAGGGCTTATTTAGTAAGTGCCAAAGCGTCACTGAGAGAGAGAGAGAGTCGTTCTGTGTTGCGGTGCGGGTTTTTGTCAAAGTTTATCCCGAGCAGTCAACCAATATATTGCTTCCTCCTATGTATAGTTCGCGAAACGAGCTCAGAGATAAAATTAGAGAAATTATGGCCCACACAAAGGCTTGCCGGCAATCATTTTTCCCGCGAGCCATACGCGACTGTAATAGGAGGAAGCGACAATGGGACGCGAAGTACCCTCGGCCACACACCATCCAGAGGCTCGAGGAGTATGGATGTAGATGTTTCTTTCATCTCCAGTTCTGTGGGTGACACCACTTGTTTGCAGTATCAAGTTTGAAAAAGGTTGAGTCACACAATCCATGATTTACTACCATAGAATGCTAAATTTAGCACTGTGTTAGCGGTAAAAGACATGCACTATCTACATGTTAAGTTCGTTTAGAAGCAACAGTCTTAATACATTGTGATACACTGTTAACACTCATTTCAATATCCAACAGAATGTGACCTGAAAGCTTTAATTGATGTTCGTTAGTCTCGCTAAAATTCGAGAACGGCTGAACCGATTTGGCTAATTTTAGTCTTGAAATGTTCGTGTAAGTCCAGGCAAGGTGTAAACGGTGATAAAATATGGAAAAGTTGTCCGGAAAAGAGGAAAATTGAGAAAAAAATGAAACAGCTTTTTCCAGTGAGCTATCAATATCGTTCGTCCAATTGCAATAAAATTTTGTACATTTCATGTTGAAAGCAAGATGAAGGTTCGCATCAAATGAAAGTTTAGAAAAGTCTTACTGAAAGTAGGAAAATTTAGGAAAAACCTAAAGCGATTTTTTTTGTGGTTTTAGGGCGCACAACTGCTAAGGTCATTAGCGCCCGGACAAGACCAGAGATTCGCTGGATCTCAAAAAATTTCTAACTATCAGATAGAGTAATAAAAGAAGGCTAAGAACGAAAGATAAAAACAATTAAAAGGGTTAAATATCTTTTGATAGATTGGCCATGTTGATAAACGCAATACTCGAGCAGCTGCTCGTGTGTTATCAGCTAAAAGTTCCTCCAGAGTAGACGGAAAGTGAAGGGCTAAACGAAGATGATTAAAATTGGGACAAGATAGTAAAACATGTCGCACCGTTAGCAATTCACCGCAGGAGCACAGCGGTGCAGGGTCGGCGGTTAGCAAATGACGGTGGCTGAAGCGGCAGTGACCGATCTGCAACCGGGCCAGGATGACCTCCTCTTGCCGAGAGAGGCGTGAGGAGGTCTCCCAAGCGGTCGGGATCGGTTTTACAGTTCTCAATTTATTGTCAGTACGTGAAAACCATGCACTGTGCCAGGACGACAGAATACTCCGGCGAAGAGCCCGTTGAACATCGTCCGATGGGACGCAAAAGGTAGCCACGCGAGACAAAAGAGCTGCTGCCTTGGCTGCTATGTCGGCGGTCTCATTCCCGGGCACACCCACGTGGCCAGGGACCCACAGAAAAGAAACGTGACAGCTGTCAACTGCTAACAACTGGAGGGAGCGCTGGATTCGATACACAAGAGGATGGTTCGAGAAAGGGTCCGTAAGACTCTGTAGGGCACTAAGGGAGTCCGAACAGATGACATAAAAAGGTTGGCGGCGGCGGCAGGTATACAAAACAGCCTGGTGGAGGGCAAATAGCTCAGCCGTGAAAATCGAGCACCGGTCAGGGAGCTTGTATTGGAAATGGTTGTCCCCGACGACGATGGCAGATTTGACACCGTCAGTGCTCTTAGAATCATCAGTGTAAATAAATATGGCATTATCGAACCGCGAACAGAGTTCGACAAGCCTCGAGCGGTATACCAAATCCGGGGTGCTCTCCTTGGGCAGCGAAGTATGTTCAATGTGGGTGTGAACCTGGGCCTAATGCCACGGTGGCAATGGGCTTTCGCTCAACCGAAAGGTGGAAGGAAGAGTAAAATCGAGCCGCTGAAGCAGTCGGCGAAACCGAACTCCAGGTGGAAGCAAGGCTATCACAGACAACTGATACTGGCGATCAAGTGAGTCGTCAAAAAATAATCGGTAAGATGGATGGTGGGGCATCGACCGCAGGCGGCATGCGTACCGTTACAAGAGTATGTCACGCCGAGTGGTCAAGGGTAATACAGCAGCCTCGGCATACAGACTTTCAACAGGGCTGGTATAAAATGCACCGGTCGCCAGACGTAATCCCCGATGGTGAATAGAGTTGAGACGGCGGAGAATCGACGGCCGTGCAGAAGAGTATACAAGGCACCCGTAGTCGAGCTTCGACTGAACAATGGCCTGGTAAAGGTGAAGCAGGACAGTACGATCCGCTCCCCATGAGGTGCTACTGAGGACACGAAGAACATTAAGGGATCGGGCACAACGGGCAGCCAGGTAGGACACATGTGTGGACCAGCAAAGTTTCCGATCCAACATTAGCCCCAAGAATTTTGTTGTCTCCACGAAAGGGAGAGCAACGGGGCCGAGACGTAAAGATGGTGGAAGAAATTCCTTGTATCTCCAGAAATTTACACACACCGTTTTCTCAGTGGAGAATCGGAAGCCGTTTGCTATGCTCCAGGAATATAGACGGTCAAGACACCGTTGAAGAGAACGCACTAAGAGACACGTCCGCTGACGTCGGCTGAAAGGCAATCTACGATCGGATTGATTGCAATGGCAAAGAGAGCCACACTCAAGACGGAGCCCTGTGGCACCCCATTCTCCTGGCGAAAGGTATCGGACAGAACAGAGCCCACCCGTACCCGGAACTTTCGATCCGCCAAAAACGCTTGAATAAAAAGAGGGAGGCGGCCCCGAAGGCCCCATGTGTGCAATGTGCGGAGAATGCCCGCTCTCCAACAGGTATCGTATGCCTTCTCCAAGTCGAAGAACACTGCTACTGTTTGACGCTTCTTTATAAAGTTATTCATAATGAAGGTCGACAAGGTTACGAGGTGGTCAGCAGCAGAGCGGTGTCGACGAAAACCACATTGGACATTAGTCAGGAGACGTCGAGGTTCGAGGATCCAGACCAACCGAGCGTTAACCATGCGTTCCATCACCTTACAGACGCAGCTCGTCAGAGAAATGGGGCGATAACTGGAAGGAAGATGTTTGTCCTTCCCTGGTTTGGTGATGGGGACAACAATGGCTTCACGCCAACTTGTGAGAACATGACCTTCAGTCCATATGCGATTATAGGTACTAAGAAGGAAACACTTGCCCGCAGGAGAGAGGTTCTTCAGCATCTCAATATGGATGGAATCGGGCCCGGGAGCAGAAGATCGGGACAGGGCGAGAGCACGGTCAAGCCCCTGCATGTTGAAGGCGACATTATAATTATAACGATTAAAAGAGTGGAAAGAAGGCGACCGTGCCTCCTCTGCCTGCTTGCGAGGGAGGAAGGAAGGGTGGTAATGGGCAGAGCTCGAAACCTCCGCAAAGGAACGGCCCAGTGCGTTGGAAACATCAGCGGGGTCCACAAGGACTGCATTCTCGACAGTCAAGCCAGGAATCGGGGAGTGGACCTTGGTGCCGGTTAAACGGCGTAGGCCACCCCAAACAACCGTGGAGGGAGTAAAACGGTTAAAAGAACTAGTAAAAGCAGTCCAGCAAGCGTTTTTGCTGTCGTTTAAAATACGACGACATTGTGCTCTCATTCGTTTATAATTTATACAATTCTCCAACGTTGGGTGGCGGTGGAAGGTGCGTAAAGCACGCAGGCTGCATTCCACCAAGGGACCGGGACACGACGTGGAGAAGAGGATGTACGAGGTATGGAATGTTCGGCAGCTGTGAGAATAATCTCTGTGAGGTATTCGACCTGACTGTCACAGATGGGAAAATTCTGATCGTGAAAAACAGCCATGGAAGTATAAAGCCCCCAGTCGGCTTGAGAGATTTACCAACTGGTGGGACGAGGAAATGGGGAATGATGCAGAAAGTGGATGACACAAGGGAAATGGTCACTCGAGTACTTGTCAGAAAGTGCATACCACTCAAACCGACCGGCGAGCTGAGGAGTGCATATTGCGAGGTCTATATGGGAAGGAGTCACGCCGCGGCGGAGCCTTCTTAGAAGCATGACGAGTTGAAGAAGCGGTTGACGATTGATAAGTCGGAGTTTTGAGAAAATCTTAACGGACGGGTTCTTTTTTTGAACTCCGGGCAGCAGATTTGGGTGAACTGGTCGACGAATTCACTGTAGAACGGGCAGAAGGGATTGGAGAGGTGGAACGAGCAATTTTCGGGCTAGCCGACCTGACGACAGTGTCACAGAACATTAAATCGCAAGTCTGAATGCCTACCTCCTTAGTTGGTCGAGGGGAGGCGAGGACCTGGCTGAAAGTACCTGATGGGAGTACAGCGGGCTTTCTACTCGCTAATAACTCCCGAGCGGCATAGGTTGACACCTTTTCCTTCACGCGAATCTCTTGAATGACCCGCTCTTCTTTATAAACGGGGCAGTCCCGTGAAGAAGCAGCATGGTCACCCATGCAATTAATGCAGCGAGGGGATGGAGGTAGACATTCACCCTCATGAGCGTCCCTGCCACAGGCGCACTTGGCTGCATTTGGACAAGATTTACTGGTATGATTGTATCTTTGGCAATGGAAGCAGCGCGTAGGATTGGGTATGTACGGGCGAATGGAAATGACTTCGTAGCCCGCTTTCACTTTAGATGGTAGGTCAACCCTGTCAAAAGTCAAGAAGATTGTGCGAGTCGGCACGAGGTCATTGTTAACCTTTTTCACCACGCGATGAACTGCCGTAACACCCTGATCGGACATATAGTTCGGTATCTCCTCGTCCGATAACCCATCCAGGGATCTCGTGAAGACTACACCCCGCGAAGAGTTGAGGGTGCGATGAGCCTCCACTTTTACTGGGAAAGTGTGCACACGTGTGGCCCGAAGCAATTTTTGTGCCTGGAACGCATTCTCAATCTCAAACAACAAGGTCCCATTGCGCTGCCTGGAGCAGGTCTTCAAGGGACCTGCGATCGCATCGACACCCTTCTGGATGGTAAACGGATTTACAGCAGAAAAATCCTTATCGTCGGTACGTGATACCACCAGGAACTTAGGAATGTTAGGCAATGCTTTCTGTGGCTGAGAATCATCATGTTTCCGCTTATGAGTCAATGTTATAGATGATTTGGAAGGTTTCATAGCGGAGGTGTCCCCCATGAATACTGGCGTCTTCGATGGCGCGCTCTTTCCTTGTGGGGGCCCTCACTGAGGGCGCACCCGCCTTAGGTGACTGTTCGCACCTCAGGTCACACCTCCCGAGAACGGACGGAGGGACCAATCGGCATGTTCGGAAGGTATCAGCTCGGGTAATCACCCCTCCCTGGGCCCGGCCTTTACCGGGGGGTACGTACGTGCCCTACATGTCTACCCGGGGCGGGGAGTTACGCCTTACCCCGTCACCGGCTACGCAGAGCGTGGGTTGACCTTCAGACACGCACAGGGAGGAAAGAAAGGAGGAAGGAGAGAAAGGGATGAAGGAGGGAGAATCTCAAACGCCGAGGCGGAGATTAAAGGGCGAGTCGAGGACAAGGAGAAAGGAGAAGGAGAAAGAGGGGAAGGCTAAAGAACAGGAAAGGAAGAGGACCAAGAAGAGGAGAAGTCTGAGAGGAAGCGAAAAAGAAACCTTGGACTGACTAAAAACGCCAGTCTCCGGGCGATGGCACAAACCGGTGGGAAAAGAGGGAAGCGGCCTGGGACGGAAGAAAGGTCGCTTCGGCTCGGGGCCCCGTGTGCGCCACACACGTACCTACAAAAGAGCTGTGGGCCCCCTGGGGGGCGAAAGCGAATTTGTTCTATGAATAAAAATCAATTGCCACATGGTTATAAGAGCATCACTTAAGTACGGCTTGACAGGAAAAATTACCGGAAAATTGGGAAATTTGTGAAAAACTGAAAGTGCGTTTTTCAATGTGTCTTTGATTAAATATAACTGACTATTCGCACGATGAAGAGGGGTAATTCTTTTGTTATATTGTTCATTATGGTCTTGGAAAAGTTTTCAGTAAAAAATAGGAGCAGATAAAAAGGAAAGTCGCAAAATTTCGAACCTAGTTTCTGTTTCATTGTGTTTCTAAATGTACTCATCCGACTGCGATAAAATTTTGATCATTTGACGTTCAACGAAAGATGAACGTTCTTATGAACTAAAAGTTCGGGAAAGTTACCCGGAAATTTTGAAAATGGGATATAAATATCATTCGTCTGGTTACGATAAAATTTTGCATATTTGACGTTAAAAGCAAGAGTAACGTTCTTATGAAATAAAAATTTGGAAAAGTTTACCGCAAAATTGGAAAATACAGAAAAAACAGAAAGAGATTTTTCTATGAAATATCAATACCATTCACCTGATTGCGATAAGATTTTGCACATTCGACGTTCAAAGGTAGAGGAAGGTTTGAGTGAAGTAAAAGTTTGGAATAGTTGATCAGGAAATAGGAAAATTTGTGGAAAACTGAAAGAGCTCTTTTCTTTGGGATATCAATATCATTCGCACGATTGCGATAAAATATTGCACATTTGACGTTCAGAGCAAATGCCTTTATAAAGCTATTGAGTCTAATGATTTAAATTAATATGGTTTATATTAAGAAGTAAGTAATACGAAGTTCACCGGGTCATCTAGTATTTAATAATAATATTCTTAATATGGATCTATCAACTAACACTCCAAGATTCATCGACTGCAATACGTGGAATATGGCCTTGTGGTTTATTTACGGTCATGTAATAACAAAATTTCATCCAAGAACTGTACGAAATGAAACTGGTCACTGTAAATCTGTTGACATAGAACATTCGATTGGGTGCGTTTTCTGGAGTTTAGCCCTGTAAGGGACTAAGACGTGGACGATAAGGTGTGTCAGAAAATCACAGAAGCTTTTGAAATTTCGTGCTGTAAGATAACGGTTAAGACTGGATGGGTAGATCATATAACTAACGAAGAGTTACTGAAAAGAATCGAGGGGAAATATTTCTGGCACATCTTGAATAAATAAGACATCGAATGGTAAGACATATTCTGACACAAGGAGTCGGCAACTTAGCCATGGAGGAAAGCATGAGGAATAAGAATTGATGATGGAAACCGAGAGACGAATACACTATGCATGTTCAAAGAGAAGTAGGTGGCCAATGCCATTCAGAGATGAAGTGGTATGCGTAGGAGAGGGTAGCATGGTGAGCTACACCAAACAAGTCCCCGGACTGAAGACCACAACAACAACAACGAATAAGCGGATATGGAGTATAGAAACGAAAACAAAATGTAATAAACTGGTCGTCCCGGCAATGTTTCGCAGTTGTTAATATGTATGTACTCTTGCTTTGAACGTCAAATATGCAAAATTTTATCACAATTAGACGAATGATATTGATATCCAATTTAAAAAAGATCTTTCAGTTTCTCACGAATTTTCAAATTTTCCGGATAACTTTCTCAAATTTTTAGTTCATAAGAACGTTTCTCAACTTATAATGTCAAGTACATTTAGAAACACATTGAAAAAGGAACTTGGTTCGAATTTTGCGACTTTCATTTTTAACTGTCCCTCTTCCTTTTTTTTTTTTTTTTTTTTTTATTCAAAACTTTTCCAAGAGCATAATGAACAAAAGGGAAAAAGAATTACCCCTCTCCGTCGGCGAATAGTTAGTTACAGTGCTGAATTCAATCAAAAACACACTGAAATACGCACTTTCAGTTTTTCTCAAATTTTTCAATTTTCCGGTAGATTTTCCAAAAAACTTATTTCATACAAAATTTATCCTGTCAAGCCGTACTTAAGTGATGCTCTTACAACCATTTAGCAATTTATTTTTATTTATAGAAAAATATCAATTTCGAGTTTTCCTAAATTTTCCTGCTTTTCGGGAGACTTTTCCAAATTTTTATTTAATGCGAACCTTCATCTTGCTTTCAACATGAAATGTACAAAATTTTATCGCAGTTGGACGAACGGTATTGATAGCTCACTGGAAAAATCTGTTTCAGTTTTTCCCGATTTTTCCTCTTTTTCGGACAATTTTCCCATATTTTATCACCGTTTAAACCTTCCCTGAACTTGCACGAATATTTCAATACTAAAAGTAGCCAAATCGGTTAAGCCGTTCTAGAGTTTTAGCGAGACTAGTGAACAACAATGTACCGAAATTACAAAGCAATGAAATAACTCAGTTATAAACAAATTAAAAACAATTGTATATGTGAAACCGTCAACGACGGATGTAGGTAATACGTTATATATTTTCTTTGCATCATCCGATTTTAATTAACTAAAGCCGATGATCTTATATAATACTTAAAATTACCATCTAATCATAACTAACTCCTGCAGCCCGAAAATAAAACCTGCTTTATGGATGGGAGATTGGAGGTTACCCACAACATACAGGGTGGTAGTAAATTCCAATTACAAACTTCTAGGACTGGTAGAGGGTAGTGAGTACATGAAATTTTGAATACGAACTCATGTCCGGAAACGTTTCCGTTCTACGACAGTTTTAATTCAGATGTGTAACTGGTCAACGTCTGCTTAGGGACAGAGAAACGTCTGAGTTCCCGGTCCCGGTATGGAGAGTGTATACCAGAACATGCTTCGGAGGTTCAAAGTGTGTAACGACGTTGGTGGTCGCCACATCGCGCTGCTGTTGTAATGCATCAGTACGTTGCGGCTGTTGCCATAGATGCTGGGTTCTGGTTGTTATCGACTGATGTAAACCATACGGTGTAAATAGTAATGAAAATGCGTAAGTAATAACGGAACGATTCAGTATTCTTTTCAAATTTACTGTAACAATTGTACTGGGTCACGCCTAATTGCATTCCTCAAGTAGGAGTGGATGAGATAATCGTAAGAAATGAAACCATCGTGGAACGGAAACGATACTTTCCGGACATGGGTTCCTATTCAGAATGTTATGTACTCACTACCCTTTACAGACTTCTAGGGAAGTTTATAACGGAAGTTTCCGGCCATCTTGTATAACCTCAAATGCGGTTGAGGAATTGTGGTGGAACCCACAAATAAAATACATTTACTCTACGGACTGATGACTTGTTCCCAGTAGACATATTTCTTCCAAGAAAATATACCTAATCTTCTTTTTCTGCTATTGTTACCTCGCCCGTTATACGTTATAGTCTTTCTAAAGTAGCAGATTTCCGTAAATTCGTCTGCTTCCTAGTCACCACTTTTGACGTAAAGTATTTTTTTTTTACTGACAAGGAAAGTGCTTGGGCTCAAACAAAACATATCTGTATGAACGTTTGATTACAGGATCTCTACGTATAGCTCAATGTGCTGGTGGGTGTCGTTTTTCTGCAAAGCTCTGCAACCATGCTCTAGATAGCACTGAGATGTAATTGTAGACGCCATATGTAATGCAGATATCTTAAATACAACTTATGTAATAATCATCGTACATGTTCTCTAGCGTATTGTCATCAAAAGCCGTGATGATAGTTGCAACTTTAACCTTCTTCCCGAAAGACTGATGGTATTCACTGCCACTGCTTCCCGCACTTACCGTAGCACTACCGCTTGCAATGAGTTGTTCGTCATTATTATCCCTATTATCATTACTATGAGTTGGTAACAACAGTATCTAACTTATGCTCATATTTCTGTACCATAACAGATACGAGAAAGCATGCAAATGATTCATCTTGTACACTAATACCATCATCACGAAGAAGGGTTCTTCGTAACTTCATCTCAACCAATCGCAATACATTAGCAGGTTTGATTACCAATCACCGCCCCATCTGACGCTTCACCACACAAATAACGTCACAAAACGCAACTTCGGAGGCACACTGCACCGTCCCTACAGGCGAACCGACAGGTCAAAGTGCTATGCGGCATGGCACACGCAGAGGCCTCTAACGGACGACTGCAGAGTTTTGCAGATGCAGGAGTATCACTAGTGCAATAAGGGATCTTTACATTATCTCTCGTACGATTTTGGTGTATATGTGTTTGTTCGAGCCCAAGTACTTTCCTTGTTAGAATGAATGCCAAACACAGAGGTGAAGAAGTTACCGCTGCAGGTGCTCCAATGTTGCTATAGAACTTTGGGAAGCAACCTGAAGCTCCTAGCTGTGTCCGGCCACCAGGAATTAACCTTACGTTGAAAATAAGCACAATCACTATCTAGATGATTTATCTGTTGATCGAGCACGCCATCTCTATGGTGACGAAGAAAATAACACAGAAAATTCCATCACTGATGTTGCAAGGTGAGGACAGAGCTTGAAGCAGGAGGGGGAGGGGGGATTATTTAATCAGTAAACACTCATAGTAGATGAAAAACAAAATAAACAGAGAGGATACGTATCTTGCAAAGTGGAGAATGCTTTATACACATTTTATTTCGTGCTCGTGCTTCGTCGAAAACAGATTATAACACTTTCCACAATCGCACTCCGCCACCGATTTTCTCATGTTTTGTAGGACTATATATGAGAAGTTGTCACAGTTGACAACAAGTTGGTAGCTCATGGGCTCATTATTCAGATGCAACTTCAGTTTGTTTAAGGTGTTTAATCTCAAGCTTTCGACCATTGGCTCCATCGTGTTCGACAAGAGTACCTGACTTTCGTAGGTGCTGCTTTGGTGGTCTTATATAGCTCTTACATAGCTCATTGTTAGTCTCCAGTACATGTTACCCTAGGTGGTGTAGTAATATCTGGTGGCATGCATTCTCCAGTAGGAGCGAAAGTAATGTAACGAACCTCTGTACTTCTTCTCTGCGTTGAGAGCTCGCTAGCACGTACCGCTAATAAGGGAAATGTGTGACTCTGAGAGCTCATAACAACTTTTAAAAAAATCCGCTTAAAATACAAATCGCTCATCCTCATTTAGCCGATACGCAAAGTTTAAATCAGTATGGGCTTGGCTTGATATCTAAGAATATTTTATACGAGCGGGTTGTCACAAAAAACACCAATTCACTGTACCTATTGCCGCCGCAGTGGCCGAGCGGTCTGTGGTGTGCCAGTCACGGTCTGTATGGCCGCTGCGGTCGGGAGTTCGAATCCTCCCTCGGGCATGGATGTTTGTGCCGTCTTTAGTATAAGATAGTTCAAATATTTTATTCATTTCAGCAACTGTTCAGGTTATAAATTAATAAAATGCAGCAACCAGTTGCTTGTAGTTATTTGTTTTTAACTTTAACGACCGGTTTCGGGCGCTTGAGTGCCCTGCTTCTGGTCTCTATACAGGCAAACAAGTACATTTGCATACAGTAAAGGCTAAAACGTACAAATGTCGGTTACATAAATTTGAAGCAGTTTTGAACCAAATAATTTGTAATAAAAGATATGTTCATATAATGGGATAATATTAACACTTAAATTTTAGTATTGTTGCTTAATGAATGTACATACTAGCAGAGGAGTGGAGCAGGTGACTGATAAATCAGTCGTTTTTAACAGATTAATATTTAGTAGTATAATAAGTGCAATGGCTAATGGAAAAGCAGTAATACTCGATGTAGTTGAAAAGCGTAAAGAGAGGAGCAGGTAACTGACTGATTTATCAGTCACTTGCTCCTCTCATTACGCTTTTCTTTTCAACTACATCGAGTATTACTGTTTTTCCCTTAGCCTTTTTTCTGTATTTATTTTTACTCTTTCACTATGAGGCTCACCCACAGATACTTCGTTAGCAGCTGATTGTTATTCATTCATATTCATTAAGCAACAATACTAAAATGTAAGTGTTAATATTATCCCATTATATGAACATATCTTTTATTTCAATCTATTTGGTGCAAAACTGCTTCAAATTTCCGTAACCGACTTTTGTACGTTTTATAGCATTTACTGTATACCAATGCACTTGTTTGCCTGTATAGAGACCAGAAAAAGGGCACTCAAGCGCCCGAAACCGGTCGTCAAAAATAAATAATCACAAGTAGCTGGTTGCTGCATTTTATTAATTTATAAGCTAGTTCATTAGTAGCTGGTAACTGTTCAAATGTTTGTGGAGTTTATGGGACTTAACTACGGGGTCACCAGTCCCTAAACTTACAAAATACTTAAGAACTAGCTTATACTAAAGACGGCACAAACATCCATGCCCAAGGGGGGATTCGAACACCCGACCGCAACGGCCGTGCAAACCGTGACTGGCTCGCCACAGACCGCTCGGCCACTGCGGCCGGCAAGTAGTTTTTAAGTTTAGGGACTGATGACCCCGTAGTTAAGTCCCATAAGCTCTGCAAACATTTGAACATTTGATTTTTCACTGTACCTATAGACCTAATTAAACAAATTCAACGTGCAATCATCAGTGCTGATCATGACGTGTACAAGGTTTCAAACACATGTTACATTATAGTTAACAACAATGATCACATGACACACGATGATCCTGCTGGCACTTACGCTCAATTTGCAGAGTTCCCGTATAAATGTAGAAGGCATGAAATGGAAAACCCTAAGGCAGTTGTTATTTTGAGGGGACTAAACAGCTTGGTCATCAATCCCACACTCAGGCAGCACAGTTGGACATATTATGTGTGCGGTAACGCTGAACGAAATCCAGTGAAGGGAGTTAGGAAACAAGAAAAACCCACACTGTCACAAAATAGCGCGTGGTAAGAATCGTAATTGGGGTGAGAATTATGATCCTGATCCGCTGGATAAGAAAACCCCAGCTGTTATGGTCTTCATTCCGCAGACTGGTTTGATACAATTCTCCAGCTACCCTCTCCTGTGAAAGCCGCTTCATCTGAGAAAAAGAATGGCAAATATACATCCTTTCGAATCTGTTTACAGTATTCGTCCCTCGGTCTTCTGTATGCGCTATATATCTCTTCCCTAGTTATACATTCTTCCAATGTCTTGTATTTGTCGTCTAGCCACTCCTGCTTAGCCAGTCTGCATTTATTGTCAGCCTCATATTTCAGACGTCTATACTCCCTTTTGGCTGCTGCTACATTAGCTGCATTTTTATATTTTCTTCTTTCATCAATCGAGTTGAGTAATCTGATGTTACAAGGCCAGCTCACTCAATCATGCAGACCTTTGCCGCTGCAACTACTGAAAAGGCTGTTGCCCCTACTGGACCTCGACTACAACATATTCGAGCTGTTGCCAGTGGCACTTGGGTATTTTTAAACTATATGTGGTGTTTATAAGTGATGAAAAGCGGCAATGATTTCACACACCTAACTTCAACTATGATGATGGTTTGTGAGGCAATTTATACAAAAGTTTTCTAAGTGCCATTTGCCGATTCCTTTACATTTCGAATAGGTTACTATGTCAAAAAATGAGACACATTTTTTTTATACGTGCCAATATTGCCGCTGAAGTGGTGAAAACTCTGCCGAAGAAACCTCCGCTGTTATATTTCTGAGAACGAAAGCGTGGAAACAGTAGGAGATATAACAAAGAGGAGATACATTATTTCCATGGTTGCCACTTTACAACTGTGAAATCACGTTTTTAAACATTGACATGTATTGCGATAACCTCACCTTACGCCAAAATTTTTGAAACAGTAAAAATTTGTGTGTAGTAAACGTAATAGCATATTGTACAGCAAATTCAACCCTGTATGATAAAGTTCGGAGCAGTCAGATATAAATACCGCTTTATGCCGGAGCTGTTAGCCGTATGACGTTTGCCTTAAATGGCGTTATTGTTCTGTGTAGTTTCACAGTACAAAGATATAAGTCAGACTCCGATTTACTTTTAATTACGGTGACTTCACCATGTAACTATGTAATAAATTGTGTAATTTTGGTCAAATATATTATTTATTGTTAAATATAATATTATATTTTAAGAATATAATGAAGATAGTCTTGCAACTCATTGCAAAGACGTTCGTCGAACCGCGACGGGCACACAAAAGAAACTTGTAGACACGTTGCGGCGACTGCGATGAGTTCCAAACTATCAAAACTACCCTCATTATCTTGTTCAATTCCAACATGTACTTTCCGTTATTACACTATTAGAAGTACTAAACATTTTTTTAATCTTGTGAAGTGAGGGGAGTACTTTAAACATATCACAGTGTTCAAAGACGTGATTACACAGTTGTACAGTACAGTAGCGATCATGGAAATTGTGACTGAAAATTGTTGTTTCTGCGATGATTGCTCAGAGAGCTAACAATCCCATTTTCTTCGGGAGTGTTTTAGGCAGTTCGAGGTCTGTATGGTCACACACAAAAAATACTTGTAAGAAGCAATCTATTACCATTGTTCAAATTGACATTGATATAGATTAGCTGTTATTTATTCAGGAGCCGAGCCGGCATTAATCTCTACGATTTTGTTCCGGACAATTTATAAATGAAAGAAGCTGCTAAAGCTGTGTGTTATGACTTGCAGAACATTAGGTACAGTAAGTACGTAAAGCGAAGTAGTAAAGCAGTAAAATTAAAAGAAAAGGTAACGTGACACACCTTCCTTATCGTTGAGAGCCCGGTACTGAATGCGTACTACCTGAATGCGTGCTAGCAGGGAAAGAGTAAATGATATGTTTTTCTGAAAGACAGAAAAAAAGAAAGAAATACAGCTAGGTTGTTAGACGTAGGAGAAAAATTTATGCAGGTAAATGCCATAGCAGATGCTGTTGCTAGAGGCTAAACCCAGACCCAAACGTATCAACAGTTCAGACGTTGGTAGTATCCGTAATATAGTAATGACCATTAATACAAAAATATCTGAATCTAGTCAAAGCAGAGACCAAAATGAAGCCAATTTATAGAACACTAATCTATTAAACTGATTATATGTATATATAATGAGAAGCCTGGCACAATAGTTATCAATGAAAACTTATGTTGTGTTTCACGAACTTACCTGCCACTGTCATCCATCTCTTTCGTTGAAATGGGCCATTTCGAACGAAATACAGAAGCTGCTGTAGTTTTGTTCGTGAAATATTTTCGCGCCCACTGCGTTATCTGTCGTCAGCTAACTCAAATAGAGAGCTTCGTATCCTAACATTGGCTTGGGGGAGACTTCTGTGGCAGCTTTGGCGAAGTTGTTAACAGGTGACCCCAAAGGTTTGCCGGCTAAGTTAACAGATTGTTTGGTAGAGGGAACGAATTTGCTTCCAGGAAGCTCTGGAGAATTGACATACTGCCGCTGTCGTTTGTGTCTTTTCTGTGATGAACCGTGTGGATATATTTGCACATGGAGCAATCTCTAATATTTTGTCATATGATTATGGCAGAACATTAATGGCGGGAGTCATCCTTTTGATATCAGATTCGTGATTAGATTATTACTGCCTTTAGATAGTAATTATTCTCCGGGGTCTGACTGTCATCCTAAGCACTTGATGTCATTTGGTGTGTGCAAATGGTGGCCACACGCCAGTATTGCAGCCAAGGGTAGATGCACCCCACACTGAAAACTTTAACCAGTTGTCACAATGTGTGTACAAATCTCTGATGTTGGAAGTTGGAAAACGGGACAATGTCAGTTATGTAAGGTGCAATTATTTCCGTTCTGAAACATTTACATTCTTTAAACTTTACTATCACTTGTTTACAGAGTTTTATTCACGAAATGTTCAAATGTTTGTATAGCTTATGGGACTTAGCTACAGAGTCATCAGCCCCTAAACCTCCAAACTATTTATGAACTAGCTAATACTAAGAACGGCACAAATATCCATGCCAGAGGGAGGATTCGAACCCCCGATCGTAGTGGCCGTGCAGACCGTGACTGACGCGCCGCAGTCCCCTCGGTCACCGCGGCCGGCAGGGTTTTATGGTAAAACTATTTGTTAGGTTACACTTATCGGTTTTGCTGTTAAATCTCTCTATTACTAAGCGTGTCAGTCACAAAGAGGAGTAGCATACTACATCTTAAGTCATTATTCCCCAGCCATATGATGGAACCGACGCCAGAATGAGCGCCTGCGCAGTGCGTGGGTGGGCAATGTTGTATGTCAGAATAACACATCACCTTCCGTTTGCGAGAATGGCGCAAGTACGCGCTTTACAATACTCTGCACCTACAGAGCGCTGGTCGCCGTTCCCTCTATAAACGACAGTTGTAGCTTACCGCAGCCCAGACCATTAAGCCTATGCTTCTCACACGAATGCACTCTACGATACAGCGCTTGACAGATTTACGTCGTTCTTACAAAACGACCGTCACTTATGTGCGGGAAGAACCGCTTTCATCGCTGAAGACAACGGTCCGCCATTCTGCCCAAGTGATCCTTTAAAACTAAACTCCATCTCACACAGGCTTCGAAGGAAGCGGGTACCATCCGGCCGCCGTGTTATTCTCCGCCCGAAGACGTCACCACAGGCGGTATACTCTTGTATAGTACGCGAACGAACTAGTGCGGAAGAGCGCTCCCACAGGCGAACTACGCGAACTAGTTCGCAGATCCCTCGCCTCTTAGTTCTTCCGCTCCTTTTCCGAAGACTGACAGGTAACAGCTAGAGGACGCGAGAGCGCGCATAATCGCGTTATTCCCTTCTGCCAGTTGCTGTCCTTTCGAGCTGAGATGTAGCTCAGCTGTAGTTTTAGTAGCGGTAGCAAAAGCCAAAACGAGCGGACGAACTAAAAAGAATGACCCACTTCGCGGCCGAGCTGCGGAATAAAAGGAGACCTACCGGTCGCGGACTAAAATATGCGCGATAGGTCGCAAACTAAAATATGCGCCATAAGTCGCGAACTAAAATATGCGCGATAGTCGCGAACAGAATTAAAAATCATGTGTTTGCCTTCTGCTGATGAGAGCCATTTCAAGGTTAGCGCCTGTCTGCTAGATTACATACTTCAGTTCTACAAAATTTCTGCTTTGTAGTATTCTGAACTCTGCAATATCTGACTAATAAATTACATAATGCCAAGACATAGAGATAACTGTAAACTTAAACGCGAGAAATTATCCACAAACTGTTTCTTTTGGTTTGCGTGATATCATTAGCGCATGAAGCAGCGCATGAAGCAGCTAGGTGAGGGAACTTCTTCCTCCACCTGTATGCGTAGACCACGCCGCTCAGCAGTCACTGGGAGCGGACGAACTAAAAACGAATTCGCGGCAGAGCCGCGAACTAAAGTGAGCGCTCCCTATCGCGAACTATTAGACATGCGCTATGAAGGGGGACGTGGTCACCACCCCCACACTCCCAGCCGCTGTGTCGGTTATTTCGATCGGAGCCGCTATTTCTCATTCGAGTAGCTCTTCAAAGGCTGGGTGCACCCCACACCCCAACAGCGGTGGGCAGACACGGACGGTTACCCAGCCAAGTGCTAGTCGAGCCCCACAGTGATGTATATATTTCGTATGCGAGCTACAAACTGTATATAATAAAGAATGAAACTTTCACTCTGCAGCGGAGTGTCCGCTGATGCGAAACTTCCTGGCAGGTTAAAATTGTGTGCCGGAACCGGGACTCGAACATGGGACCTTTGCCTTTCGCGGGCAAGCGCACACTCCGCTGCAGAGTGAAAGTTTCATTCTGGAAACATCCCTTAGGCTGTGGCCAGGTCATGTCTCCACCATATCCTTTCTTCCAGGAGTGCTAGTCTTGCATGTTTCGCAGGAGAGCTTCTGTGAAGTTTGGAAAGTAGGAGGCGAGGTACTGGCGGAAGTAAAGTTGTGAGGTGGCATCGTGAGTCGTGTCGGGATACCTCCGCGGGTAGAGCGCTTACCCGCGAAAGGCAAAGGTCCCAGGTTCGAGTCCCGGTTTCGGCACATAATTTTAATCTGCCAGGAAGTTTCAGTATAGAATAAATTCACAAATTGTAAAATAATAATGTGTACAAATTTTTACAATAACATAATTATAATACATGAAACGTTATGTACAAGAATAGTATGATCATATCTCATTCTTCCAGAAGTCTAATATGCCATTGCTCTACCGCTGCAGGTCATCAGGTCTTGCGCTGTGCCCGCTCTTGGGTGATTTACTTCCGGACATTCCAGCGGGTGATTCATGGTCTGTATGTTACCACACGAACACAACACACTTTCACTGATTCCCCACTTGTGCAAATTCTTGTTACATCTACCCATTCCCGACCGCAGTCTGTTCAGAGTCTTCCTTCTCTGCCAGTCAAGTTCTGCGCCTGGTGGCAGCGCCTCCTCGGCATAGTTGGCATGTCCTTGTTGCTCCTGCCACAATTTTATTCTGGTAGTTCTTGGTGGGTCTGCGAGTGGTGCCGTTGAATGTAGAAAACTGCTTCTTGACTTATGGCGTTTCGGTACAGTTTGGTAGCCATGTAATGGGTGACGTTGGTCTTTAAGCTGTTTTGATCGTTCTCTGCTGATCTGTACCGAGCGTCGGACCTTTGGTGGAGCGATTCCTGATAATGAGTATAGGTGATCAACTCTTGTAGGTTTAAGACAGCCAGTGATAAGCCTACATGTCTGATTCAGGACAGGGTCCAGTTTGAAACTTCCTGGCAGATTAAAATTGTGTGCCGGAACCAGGACTCGAACCTGGGACCTTTGCCTTTCGCGGGCAAGCGCTCTACCGACTGAGCTACCCCGACACGACTCACGATGCCGCCTCACAACTTTACTTCCGCCAGTACCTCGCCTCCTACTTTCCAAACTTCACAGAAGCTCTTTTGCAAACACGCAAGACTAGCATTCCTGGAAGAAAAGATATGGTGGAGACATGGCTTAGCCACAGCCTAATGGATGTTTCCAGAATGAAACTTTCACTCTGCAGCGGAGTGTGCGCTGGTATGAAACTTCCTGGCAGATTAAAATTGTGTGCCAGGTTCGAGTTCCGGTTCCGGCACACAATTTTAATCTGCCAGGAAGTTTCATATCAGAGCACAGTCCGCTGCAGAGTGAATGTTTCATTCAGGGTCCAGTTTGTTTGCATGACATGACTGTTCCCACACAGGACTTGCAAACTCAGCAGCAAAGTAACAGAGCGCCATTGCTGTCGTGCGTAAAACTTTTGAATTAGTTCCCAATTCTGACATTGTTAGTTTGCCAAGTAAGCTATTCCGTGTTTATACTTTTGCTCTGCTCTTCTCAATGTGTCGTTTAAATGATTGTGCCTTATCCAGGGTTACTCCCAAGTACACTGGGGAAGGGCAGTGTTTTAATCTTGTACCATTCCACCAAACATTCTGTTCCCTCTTTGCCTCTCTATTGTTAAGATGGAACAGGCAAGTCTGGGTCTTACTTGGATTGGGCTTCAGCTAATTTTTATTGTAATAGTTTGTTAGATTTTCTAGGTTCTCATTTAGTGTTTCCATAATATCCTCGTAGTTTGATGCCTGAACAGCTATTGCCTTATCGTCAGCATATATGAAAGATCTTGACGGCGGACTGATAGGCTGGTCATTCGTGTAGTTATTGAATAGAACTGGGGCAAGGACACTCCCCTGGGGAAGCCCATTTTTCAGTAGCCGTCATCTGCTCTTGTTACCCCGGAATTCAACAAAATATCTTCTGTTAAACAGAACTGATTTGAGTACTGCAGTAAGTCGAGGGCTTTTAGTTGTTCTTTGCACCTTCGTAATAAGGGTTCTGAGGTTGATGGTATCTTAAGCTGCCTTAAAATCTATAAACACAGCCCCTGTTGCTAGTCGTTCCTCAAACCCATCTTCAATGAACTGAGTTAGGTTGAGAGCTTGGCTGGTACAAGATTTGCCAGGTCGAAATCCTGCTTGCTCTTTTATTAAGGTGCCCTCAATCAGGTCACTGAATCTGTTTAGTGATGGACTTCAGTGATCTAACGGGAACCGGTGTACCCGCTGCGGCATGGCCGTTGGCTCAAGTATTCCTCTGACGGCAGCAATCGAGCCGTGCGCGCCAGTGCTGCGACTTGAGTGGGAAACAGGCTAGAGATGTTAGTCCGTACACCTACTGCTAGTAAACGGGTTTCAACCGTTCGTGTCTACACTTCTGGGCTCACAATCCTTCTTACCTGTGCTCTGATAGTTGTACAATCTGCTATAGTTGTGCAATACCGTGATCTTGGCGGAAGTCTGTGCTGCGCCTACTTCCCGAATCTCGAATACGGTTATGAGGATGTTGACGTTACCACTGCAACCAGCATCGTTGCAGAACTTGTAGTGGGACGAAATATTATCCCCTTTACGTCAGCTCAGTTTCGCAGGTTCAAATGTTCAAATGTTTGTAAATCTATCGGACCAAACTGCGTGGACATCAGGCCGTAGCATACAAACTACTTAAACCTAGGTAAACTAACCTAAGGACAAAAACACAGACCCATGCCCCAGGGAGCACTCAAACCTCCACGGCGAGCAACCGCGCGCTCCGCAGCGAGACGCTTTAGACAGCTCGGCTACTCCACCGCGGCTTTGCAGGTAAAAGAACATGTTTATATATGTTGTTGTTAATAATGTTTAGTCTTAATAGGCTGTACTTCATTCTCAAAGGAAATATGTGTTGTTTTTATGTTTCAAGTGCGGTGCCAACGGAGCAACCTACGAAAATAGCATCTTTTCTGCTCAAGCCAAAGATGATGTTCCTGGCCACCAATCGTCGCGGGTCGACAGCCACACGCTCAGAGAAGATCCTGTTGGAGTACCTCCGTTGCCAACCGTCACAATCATATAAACAAGAAAAATTGAAAAATGTATTGTAATAAAAAGTCTGTTCATGTTTTATGTTAAAAACAGTTCTAGTCTTGATGCCGAGTCCTTACGAGCAAGTTTTGATTGTATGTCATATATTACGTGGACTTATAACTTACGAAATAAAACGTAAACTTTTACTTCCAGTAGCAGTGTGTGAAAAATAATTATTGCACTGAGTAAGAAGAGAAGATATTTACATATTGAACTGAATTTATATTTTTGGAACTTATAACAGAATTTCTCCGGTTTTATACCAGTGTAGGGACTCAGCAATAATTTTATTTACTGGAAAACAGTGAGATCAAGTTTTATGAATCTATATATTTTACGACTGATTCAGTGATCAACATCTGTGATAGTAAAATATTATCTTAGGAAATTTTCAACAAGATTTTTTTTTTAGAATATTCAACGAAAGTGCGTACCAGATTTTGAACTTTTACAGTATTTTTATGGAACAGTTTTGGCGTATCACGTCTGCTGTTCCTTGGCGACATCTGCTGGCATCAGATTAAAAATGACGTCGTCGTTCCAGGTGTAGTAAAGTTTAATCGGCAGCACAGTGATGCTTATTTTTCGTAGATTAAAGACTGCAATTTAATAACGGTCATTTTCGGCATATTTATTCATTTACCTAAAACTAAGGAGATTATGCTAATTGATCGTCTACATCTCGGAAACAGTATTATTGCAACATTAACTGTATCTGACTCTTTCTTTCTTCCTATTGAACCTTCTTGTGACGACGATGTCTTCTCACGATATTGATCTAATCTCTTTGAGACGGTAAAGTTTCTGTCCATTAATCAGAACGGCTTTAGGAAGCATCGAAAGTGCGAAACCCAGCTTGCCCTTTTCTCTCATGACATCTTGCATGCAACGGATGAAGGACAACAGGGAGACTGCATATATTTCGATTTTCGAAACTCAGTTAACATTCACTAAAGCGATGGCCGCCTTAATATTTTATTTCATACGAATAGAAGATTTATTCCTTTAATTCCCGCAATGGAGTAATTTTTATTTTCTAAGGAAGTTTTATTTTCTTCTATTGTCAAGTATGCAGACGACCTGGTAGTGTTCGACAAAAACCAGAGACAGCTGCAACACACGATGAACCGTTTGGTGGAAATGGGAAGAAAATACGGCATGGATATCAATATCGAAAAATCAAAAGTGATGGAAATATCAAAACGTGAGAAACACTTGAAGATAATTGTTGACAATCGAGAACTGGAAAATGTGAATCAGTTCAAGTACTAGGGATGTTTCATCACGAACGATACCCACTGCACCAACGAAATCCGAGCAAGAATCGCCATGGCCAAAGCTGATTTCAATAAGAAGAGGACTCTGCTGACCAGCAAGTTGACTTAGCATTAAGGAAGAAACTGGTAAAGTGCTACATTTGTAGCATTGCACTGTATGAAGCAGAGACGTGGGCCATGAGAAAGAAGGAGAAAAAAATACTTCGAGAGCTTTGGAATGTGGTGCTGGAGGAGAATGGAAAAGATCAAATGGACAGATTGCATGAAGAATGATGATGTACTGTGAAGAGTAGGAGAGAAGAGAAGTATTCAGCATACAATTCTACAGAGAAAGGCCAATTGGATTGGACACGTACTTTCACACGAGGGACTCCTACGCGATGTCATCGAAGGAAGAATATGAGGAAACACAGGACGAGGAAGAAGGTGGATTCAGCATCTGGACGACATGAAAGATGGAAGGAGATACAACAGACTGAAGTGGCTTGAAGACAAGTAATAGAACCCAGTTCGTTGTCCTCTATGGCGAATGTTAATCAGAGACTAGCGCACCGTCAGGAGTGCTACACGAAAGTGTGATAGGACCATTATTATTTTGTATATAAATGTTCTGATGGAGAGAGTGACTTGAATTGCCCCCCAGGGGGCTCACGGTTCTTTCGTACGTACGTGGAGAGCACGGGTCCCCGAGCTAATGGAGTCTTTCTTCCTTTTTTCCTCCATGGACTGAATTTTCTTTTCCTTTCCCTTTTCCTCCTTTCCTATCCTTCGCTTCCCCACCGGGTGACCGATAACCTTAGTAATTTGGTCCGCCTATCCCAAACAACCAGCCAACCAACCAACCAACCAACCTGCCATCTGCTGCTGTTTGCTGATGATGCTGTGGTGTACAGAAAGCTGTAGTCATAGGCTGTAATACGATGCAGGACGACTTGGAACAAATTTCTAGGTGATGGGAGGAATGGCATATAGTTCTAAGTGGCGACAAATGTATGGTGATGCAGATGAGTAGAAGAAATAATTCCAAATGTTAGAATACAGCGTTGTGTTGTAACGATACACTAAAAATTTTATTTATTTTTTATCTTTGAGCAGCGATGCTTATCGCCTCCGGTTCCCTCTTACTCGCAATGCAACTAATTTAATTTCGTTCGTCATTTTTTACTTCCGAACAAGCGAGAAGACGGAACCGTGATAGTAGTTTTACTCACATTCTTGTCTGTATCCGACCTGTGAAGACGTCTTTCATACCTGTATCACTCATGTAAGTAAGAATAATGCAAGCTGTTGCTGAAAATATGTTATTTAAATTTAAAAGTATTCCCTCTCTTGGGTTTTCATTTAAATCTAACTCCTCCACGTCAAATATTTAATTTCTTAATGTTTTCAGCTCCTCTACGTCCGTAATAGTTTAATGTTCAGACGCCAATACAATCGCTTTGCATTGTCTGCAAAATTTCAGTCACAATCAATCATCCTTATACAATACTTGCTTGATTTTAGAACCTGCAGTTATTTCTTTTGTAATTTCACGAAGTCCGATCATTTTTTTTTTTTTTTTTTTATTATTCTATCATTACCAGTAACTTCATGTTCCACCCACGGTCATACAACAATGAAAAGCGAAGTGAAAAGTCTGAACATTGATCTCCTACGGAAAGTATCTCGAACGTTCACGTATTAAATAAGTAAAAGTTATCATTTCCAGCTTCTACAATACGAAGGGCAGGATCCAGCTATATGCTTTCCGTAAGTCTTATAAAGTGCTGTTGCTTGTATGGTGCCCGACTTTAATATGCAACCCGCGGTTTATTTGCTTTAATGTTCATTTAGTGCTGTACTTTAACTAAATTATTTCAAATTCAAAAATTCGGAACCATCAATTCCTTGTCCAAAATGTAATCGCGGAATCTAACAATTATGGCATCATACGAAGCAAGGGCAACGTTATAGTGTGATACTTAAGAGTCCGATCAATTAAATATCTCGTCGTAACGCTACACAGATATATGAAATGGAACGAGCATACAAGGACAGTCTCTGGTAAGGAGACGACTTCGATTTATTGAGAGAATTTGGGAAGTTATAATTTGTCTGTAAAGAAGACAATTTAAAACTCTGGCTGTTGTGCGTCTCGAATATTGCTGAAGTGTTTGGGATCGCAACCAGCTGGCTTTGAAGGAGGACACAGAAGCATTTCAGATGCGCGCGGCTAGATTTATTAGTTGCAGTTTCGATCAATGCGCGATTGTTACTGAGATTCGTTGCGAACTCAAGTTGGAGTCGCAGGAAGGGAAGGCGACGTTATTTCCAGAAACACCATTGAAGAAATTTAGAGCGCCGGAATTTTAAGCGTACTGGGGAGCAATTCTATTGCCGCCAACCTACATTTGTGCGAAAAGACCAAAAAGATAAAATCAGAAAACTAAGGGTTCGTAGGGATGTATACAAGCATTCGTTTCTCTCTCGCTCCGTATGGTAGAAAAGCACTAAATTAGTAGTGGTACTAGGTCCATTCCGTCGCGCACCTTTGGATGAACTGCGAAATATGTATGTAGAAGTAGGTATAGAACCATCACCCGCTAGTATACTCCCAGCCTTCCAATTTCGCTCGGATTGCATGTTTAGGTGTGTACATCAAAAAGTTACCGTCTTGGCCGCTGCGGCGCTATAGCGTGTCCTAAACCCGCGCTTCACGAACATTGAAATCAATAGTAGAAACTAAGTAAACCATGTAATTTCTTTTTGATTGTCTAGACTAGCAACAGGTATGATCAGGGAATTACGGTGGTTTGATTCCGTAATATAGGAGGTAGTAATCTTAGTAATTCTTATTAGAAAAACATTACAGAGTTTGCAATAATCCGATCTTCATGTTTGTTCATACGCACTCTCTAATTTTGTACCCCATCGGTGTATATGGTCTGATTAGTTACTTTTTATGATCTTAGCATACGTATATTACTTTAACACAGTAACGTCTAATTGCAGGTTTTAATTTGTCAATAGCAATGATATATTGCTGCACAAACCGGTCGAAAAGCGAAAGGAGTTTCATTTTATGAATTTAACAGCAAAAGTGATGTCAGAGAATAGTGACTGAAAGCAATATGAAGAGCAGATTTTACGCTTAATTTCAACTCTAGATCGTGTCTGGTATGTAGCCTTCATTTCCGAGAGGCTTTTTATCGGCGTGGATTAAAAATTAAGAAATTGCTGGATGTTGCTGTTCCCTCTGGTTTTCCTTCTTATCCAGCTTATAAAGTTGTACAAGCGAAAGAAGTACGTAGAACTATTAAAAAAACTTACAGTGAATATGACACTCAAAAAACGAAAATATGAAAGCACTGAGGGAACCCATGATCTGAGCATTAATTGTAATGTCCAACTGCTCGAAAATAATGGCAGTAATAGTTTTCATTCTTCCAGTCACATTCAGTGTCATATTTCAGTCGAAAAGATGATAAATATAGAACAAAATATGTTTCGTGTTAAATTGTGGAGGTCTAGAGTTAAACTTTTACATCTACATCTACAACCATACTCCGCAAGCCACCCGACGGTGTGTGGCGGATGGTACCTTGAGTACCAGTATCGATTTTCCCTCCTATTCCAGTCACGTATATTTCGCGGAAAGAAGGATTGTCGGTATGCCTCTGTGTGGGCTCTAATTTCTCTGATTTTATCCTCACGATCTCTTCGCGAGATATACATAGGAGGGAGCAATATACTGCTAGACTCCTCAGTAAAGGTAAGTTCTCGAAACTTCGACAAAAGCCCGTAGCGAGCGACAGAGCGTCTCTCCTGCAGAGTCTTCCACTGGAGTTTATCGATCGTCTACGTAACGCTTTCGCGATTACCAAGTGATCCTGTAACGAAGCGCGCTGCTCTCCGTTGGATCTTCTCCACTTCCTCTATCAATCCCAGCAGGTACGGATCCCAAACTGGTGAGCAGTATTCAAGCTGTGGACGAATAAGTGTACTGTAACCTACTTCCTTTGTTTTCGCACTGCATTTCCTTAGAATTCTCCCAATGAATCTAAGTCTGACATCTGCTTTACCGACGATTGATTTTATATGGTCGTTCCATTTTAAATCCCTCCTAATGACTACTCCCAGATAATTTATGGAATTAACTGCTTCCAGTTGCTGACCTGCTATAGTGTAGCTAAATGATAAAGGATGTTTCTTTCTGTGCATTCACAGCACATTACACTTGTCTACATTGAGCTTTAATTGTCATTCCCTGCACCATGCGTCAATTCGATGCAGATCCTTCTGCATCTCAATACAATTTTCCATTGTTACAAACTCTCTATATACTACCGCATCATCCGAAAAAAGCCTCAGTGAACTTCCGAAGTTATCCGAAGGTCATTTGTATATATCGTGAACAGCAACGTACCCATGACGCTCCCCTGTGGCACACCTGACATAACTCCTACTTCGGAAGACTTCTCTCCATTGAGAATGACCTGCTGCTTTCTGTTATGTAGGAATTCCTCAATCCAATCACACAATTGGTCTGATAGACCATATGCTCTTACTTTGTTCATTAAACGTTTGTGGGGAACTGTATCAAACGCCTTGCGGAAGTCGAGAAACACAGCATCTACCTGAGAACCCGTGTCTATGGCCCTCTGAGTCTCGTGGACGAATAGCGCGAGCTGGGTTTCACACGAACGCCTTTTTCGAAACCCATGCTGATTCCTACAGAGCAGATTCCTAGTCTCGAGAAATGTCATTGTATTCGAACATAATACATGTTCCAAAATTCTACAACTGACCGACGTTAGAGATATAGGCCTATAGTTCTGCACATCTGTTCGAGGACCCTTCTTGAAAACGCGGATGACCTGCCCCATTTTCCAATATTTCGGAACGCTATGCTCTTCTAGAGACCTACGATACATCACTGCGAGAAGGAGGGCCAGTTCCTTCGCGTACTCTTGAAAAGTAACTTAATGAAATCACCCATGAGCTTCCAAATTGGTCAGCACTCAAGCTTGTACAATATTAACTTCTTCAGTTTTCAATGTGTTGAACACAGTGCACAAGTGAAACTTCAGAACATAGAGAAAAATTAGGCGTGGTAATATGTAAAACAGTTATACCAGTCGTCTTAAAAAACATTGGAGCATTGGAGCAGAAGTGACTGAAGGTTTGGAACGGGCAAAGTATTTAAATAGCAAGCCCATAAACTGAAAAATGATCCGAATGCAACAAATGTCATAAGTGCGTATAGCGGCGGATGGCCAGAGTAGTGCACGCTTGTAAAACTCTAATGTTTGTATAGCTTATGGGACTTAACTAAGGGGTCATCAGTCCCTAAACTTACAAACTAAAACTACACATAAACTAGCTAATACAAAGTAAGGCACAAATATCCATGCCCGAGGGGGGATTCGATCCCCGACCGTAGTGGCCGTGCAGACCGTGACTGGAGCGCCTCAGTCCCCTTTTTTTTCTCTTTCTGTATATATATATAGGGCCTCCTTCCTCCCCTTCAGCCACGCCTTTCGCTCGCCACTTTTTGCCTTCTCGGCCTGCCTTCAATGCTGTATAAGTCTTCTCAGTAAGAAAATTAAAATTTTAACTTCTCTAAGCACAGAAATTAAAGTTAAATCTCTTATTTAAACAAAAAAACATATAAACATAGTTGAAATGAAAGTAATAACGCTATGGAACTCAGTTCTTGTATCGGACTGTGGCTGGCTACTAAACTAATATTAGAAGTGCACCTCGCCGATCCCCAACGCTCCTCGTGTTGGAGTCGGGCACGTCTTCTCCATAGTTCTAGCTCTAAGTATCCCCTCGGCCACGCGGCCGGCGCACGCTCGCAGCTCTGCTGTGGCGAATGTGAGTACTTCCTGACTTTCGGTGATTTTTCCGGAGTGGGGAGGCTACACCTACATCTGCATGGGATACTCTGCGAATCATATTTAAGTGCCTGGCAGAGGGTTCATCGAACCACCATTAAACTATTAATCTCCCATTCCATTCTCGAACAGCGCGCGGGGAGAAAGAACACCTGAATCTTTCTGTTCGAGCTGTAATTTCTCGTATTTTATTTTGATGATCATTTCTACCTATGTATGTGGGAGTCAACAATATATTTTCGCATTCGGAGGAGAATGCTGGCGATTGGAGTTTCGCAAGTAGCCCACGCCGCAGCGATAAGCGCCGTTGTTGTAATGATTCCCAGCCCAGATCCTGTATCATTTCCGTAACGCTGTCTCCCCTGTGTCGTGACAATACTAAACGAGCTGCCCTTCTTTGGACTTTTTCGATGCCCTCCGACAAACTTACCTGATAAGGATCCCACACTGGGCAGCAATACTCCAAAAATGTAAGCAATTTCTTTTGTAGTTCTGTTGCATCTCTTAAGGATTATGCCAATAAAACGCAGTGCCGGCCGTGGTGGCCGAGGGGCCTGCGGCGCTTCAGTCACGGTCTGCACGGCCACTACGGTCGGGGGTACGAATCCCCCCTCGGGCATGGATATTTGTGCCGTCCTTAGTTGTAGCTAGTTCATAAGTAGTTTGTAAGTTTAGGGACTGAGGACCCCATAGTTAAGTCCCATAAGCTGTAGAAACATTTGAACATTTGAAAACGCAGTCCCTGGTTCGCCTTTCCCACGATATTATGTACGTGTTCGTTGCAATGTAAGTCTGAAGTAATAGTAATTCCTAGGTATTTTGTGGAGTTTACGGCCTTCACTTTTGATTGATTTACCTTGTAAACAAAGTTTAACGGATTTCTTTTCGTACTCATGTGGCTGGGAGTATACTAGCGGGCGGTGGTAGAACTGTCCCTGGTCATCTAGACTGCTACACGGAGAAGAGAGGAGAATATTGGCGATTGGAGTTTCGCAAGTAGCCCACGCCGCTGCGATAAGCGCCGTTGTTGTAATGATTCCCATCCCATTTCCTGTATCCCCTGTATCGTGACAATACGAAACGAGCTGTCCTTCTTTGGACTCTTTCGATGTCCTCCGTCAAACCCACCTGATAAGGATCCCACACTGGGCAGCAATACTCCATAAAACGGCGGACAAGCGTAGTGTACGCATTTTCTTTTGTAGTTCTGTTGCATGTTTTATGGGGTTCTGCCAATAAAACGCAGTCTCTGGTTCGCCTTTCCCACGATATTATCTACGTGTTCTTTTCAATTTAAGTCTGAAGTAATAGTAATTCCTAGGTATTTTGTAGTGTTTATGGCCTTCACGTGTGATTGATTTATATTGTAAACAAAGTTTAACGGATTTCTTTTCGTACTCATGTGGCTGGGAGTATACTAGCGGGCGGTGGTAGAAATGCCCCTGGTCATCTAGACTGCCATGCGCAGCAGATAGAAGTCGTCGTAAATGGAGCTGGCGGTATGTAATGTCAAAGACAAATACATACAGACAGGAAACCTACATAAGGGCGCGATCCTACGCTCAGGGGTGCGGGGAGGGAGGGCTTCCAGCAGTTCCATAAGATGTCCCACGATGGCTCTGCGGTCAGAAGCAGCTCTTTAAACTGGCCAGAGCAGGCGGCAGGTAGCGGCTGCCCCCTCCACCACCTCCCCTCAAACGTCAGCAAGCCGGACACAGCCGTGGCCTCGTGGCAGGCGGCAGGAGCTCTCCCCTCAGCCTCCCCTCCACGCTGCCCTCTGACGTGCGAGATGCGCCCTAAGCCAGTGAACCGCCTGACACCTGCTAGCATCTTACGAAACTACAAGGGGAGTGTAGGAAAGTGGTTTAGGGGGGGCTTCTCCTCTGTATATGTTACTCTGTGGTAATGCGCTTGCAGTGTGGGCGACTCACCTGAAGGGCCAGTTGTAAGGCGCCAGGCAGGGCGAAGGATCGCGGCAGGAGGCACAGCCCGGCGCGCAGCGGAAGCACCGGAACAGCTCGTCGTACAGCTGGCTCACGTTCTGCTCGCGCTCCTGCCACGCTGCTGCAACAGGGAAAACGAGCGTCATGGTCTGCTGCACTAGTACTGCCTGTGGTCGAAAATCGACCAACTGTGTTTACAATGGTCACTGGGGGTAAAATTTTACGTATCGTGTCGGTGGCCTCGTGTGATTATTTTGCCAACATCAACAACACGATAGAAAATCTTCGCCCATTTGTTCGAACCACATAGAATGACTCGATTGGTGTATTGTACAGACTAGAGCACTGTATAGTACAAGCAGAACAATCCGCCATTTTGAATCCCACATTGAAGGTGCGCATTTAAAGGCTACGGCACGCTTATGCTTTTTAATATGCTCTTAAGGCCATTAAATATACTTTCCTGGCGCAGAAATATTTCAGCACAGTAAATTTATTAGCCTACATATGACACTAAGAGGCAAGTCACTTAGTGATTAGAGGGATATTTAGAGATATGTAACATTAACTTACATTCCATATAAATGCATATGTTGGCGTTCTAAATGTGGTGTCACACAAGTCTAAAGTGCGCGCCACCTACTTTCGCCGCGCGCCGCCATGCACGCACGGCGCGGCGTTCTTACAACGTCAGCCACGAGCGCCCTCTGCTGCAACTCCGCTCGTGGCCACCACTGAACGACATCGTTCACTTGGGACTGAGATAGGAACCAGCTAACACTTTGGAATCAGATAGGCACCAGTGAAGACTTGGCTATCGGATAGGCACTAGGCAGGCCTCTAGCTCAACTATGTATCAGCATTCTGTAGTACTGAGCTATGTAAAAGTTAAATATTACTAAGTCTCTAAGAAATATATATCTCGTTCTAATTTACTCTAGTTCTTCTAGTTTCTGCTGTTCCACTGGCTGGTCACCTCCTACCTGCACAAGCGTGCATCCTTTATTCCTGTGTCGGTCTTTCTAGTTGGCCACCGACACCTACGACGGAAACGAGACACAAAAGCGACGACGAGGCTGGGACTCAAAACTAAATATGTACCAACATAGTTAAAATACGTTCCAATTATCGTATTTTCTAGTTTAGAAGTAGTACATCGACATACGCTTACGGTAACTAAGAGTTGCATACGAAAACATTTACGGAATAATGTTAAATTGCGGTACTGTACTTCCCGTATTGCCCCCTTCTAATGTGTTGCATATTTTATACACACCATATTTCAGAGAAGATTTTACATCTTTGCTGTTCCCATTCTTTGCGAAGATCAATTTATTATTTTTCTTTTTTAGACATTCTTTTCACAGCTTGGCTGAGGCCTACATATTACAGTGTTGAGTCATATTTAATTTAAACAATAAACTAATGTGAAATAATATAATTTAAAAACCACTCATGCATCACTTAAAAATACAATTATTAGACCTTAGAATAAGTACCTAGTTGGTCTAAATATATCAAGAAAAGCAACTTTAAACACACTGTGTGTCGTGATGTATTAACAATCTATCAAAATTAAAATAAACCACTGCTGACATGTATAGGCCTATATTTTGTTTACTACATCTCTGTCAGCATAACTATTTTAATACAAATTCTTAACGTTAACAGATAGTTACTCGATTTTGGCGTCCATACTTGACATCTGGAATTTACAAGCCACCTTTGACGACGATCTGTGTTTCAAGAAATCCGATAAAACTTCTAGCGACCAAGTCTGCTAATATTTGAGCAGTCTAGAGCTACACAACCAACCATTACACACTGTGTAACAATAAAATCACAAACTGTTGGCTGATTCACTTCGCTGCACCAGGCAAAGCATACAACTGTGTCGTCGAATTGGGATTCAAAATGGCGGTTTGATCAGCTCGGTGTATCTAGTGCTTTAGTACAGACCATGAAGTAAACAAATAATGCTGTTCCTGCTTTATGGTTGACAGGTTCTTGAATGTACCCTCGTCCGCCCTCGTAAAAATAATTGCCCTCGTAAAGCGAAGATTCCATGAGAAAACAGCGTTGTCAAGCGATTGGCTAAAAAGAAGACTCACAAGATTCTCGCTATTCAGCATCTGTTGCCAACATTATCATAGGAGGCCGCTGGGATATTTGGTAAAATGTAACCGGCACTGAGAGGTATGAAACGGTATCTTTTACGTCTTAAGGAAAATGCCTGACACAACAACAACAAATAAAAACAGAAGTATATACTTCTCATGCCATTTTCGAATTATATGACTTTCATTAGCCTAATATTTGAAATGGAACTACAATTTCGGTGTTCGTATATTTATACAACGCCAAGAAATAATGTTAGTACGATACTGCGATATTCAGAATTCCAGAGCTGAGAACATGTCAACTTGTAGTTCCACCCGAGCACCGCTACATGCCTCTCCCGGCGCATCATCCTTCATATCGGCATTCATATGTAAACATCCATTTCCTTTAACCACTCTTAATCAACGGCATTCATATGTAAACATCCATTTCCTTTAACCACTCTTAATCACTACGTAAATGAAGCATTTGAACGGCACAAGAAAGTGAGTTGGGAGCACTCCATGTTTCGATATTCACTTATTTTAATACTGCAGGTGCGCTGCATTACAGCGTCTTTGGACGAGGCGAATAGCCAATCAGTGAGCTGATTGTTGAAAGATGTAGAACTTGATCCAAGCTGTACATAGGAAAATTTCTAATTCCTTTTACCACTTTTAATTGCTAAATGCACACATAATACTTATATTCGTGAAATCTACGACAAACAATCTTTAGAATTATGTAACTTTCATTGTCCTTCTTGTAGGAATAAATTAGTAATCTGTACCACAATTTTCGTGTTAGCGTATTGGACCGCAGCTGCTTCACTTATTAGCCCAAAGCTACCGCTTTCTGTTAAAAGACCATTATCAAGCACCGGCAGAGCTCAGCCAATTGATTAACATTTCGACCACTCTGTAGTGGTCCTCTTCAGGGCGGTTAACCGTTGGATGCTATCGTGTAGCATCTTCGCTGAGCTTGAGCTGGAATTTATTAGCGGAGTTTAAGCCCACTGAGGCTATTCCTCCGAAACCTCTTGGTGGATTTGTTTTCTTCTTACTTGGTTGTCAACGTGGTGGCTGTTTTTAATGACAGTATTCTTTTGTTATGCCACATGAGGATAAGTTCGATGTGTGCATTTTTGAAATTTTGAATATAGTAGTAGAGAAAAGTAGTAGAGAAAGATAAAGAGTATGAGGGTGAGATTGGTGATTTGTAATGTGATCGTTTTTTTTTTTCATTCATTCCGTTCATTCATGCTCTCACACAGGGAGGATCATGTACTATGATACTAAATTTTCCCTTACATTACATTAATGTTCCCCTCCAAAAATTTTCCTTCCAAAATTATTGTCCCGCAATACTTTATTAGCCCCTAATGTCTTGCTTACATCATATACTGGTGCCCCTCCTGTACATTATTTACTTTAATTAAACAGCACTTACATTACCCCCCCCCCCCCCGTATTTTTCCTTTCCAAAATATACTATTACTGACCCTTGATTTTTATTTTTATTTATTTATCTATTTATTTATGCTGTTTTATCTATCTTGTCTGTGTTGATTGAAAACTGGCTTATCAGTTGTGTGGATTGTGTTCCCTCAGTTTTGGTTTCTGTTGTCAATAGATCAGGCCATCTGGTTGTGGGTAGCCAGTGAGGACTCGTTCCAAGCGACCTTATCTTGTCGTTTTGCGACCTCACTGTTTTGGTGTACAACCTGTTTGCAACCGTTGCGAAGTGCTGTTTTATTTTTGGTAACCCCTGCGAGTTGGTGCAGAGGCTCCACGCTAAATATCGGTGGTAGGTGGAGTGCCCTTCTCAGTGCACTATTCTGCACAGTCTGCAGCCTAGAAGTGTGGGTGTCTGCCGCATTGCCCCACACAGGTGCAGCATAATCCATTAAGGGGCGGACTACTGTCTTATACAGTGTGAGCCCTACCTCTGGCGCTAGTGTAGATGTTTCATTCAGTGCTGGGTACAGGATGCTGCTGAATGTACACCCTTATATACTGTGAATATTTCGGTTATCTAATACCGACGCCATGCATTTAATATGGTGATTGGCTGGCAGTAGCGTATCAGCAGGCTCTTACGTTTGCTACTCCGTGAGTGATTAGTAGGGAAAATCTTATGTCTGATTGGAAGGCAAGAGCGAATCAGCAACTAGCATCCAGGGTATGGTGTTTGCTGCTGCGAACGTTCAGGGCGCGCGTCAGTTCTACTGTGGCCGCTGTTTATACTGCAGAGCCCGGATCAAGTGGAGCCGCTGGATGGCGCATACACGCGGCCCGCTGAGCAGGGATTGCCGGCAGCCACGTCGAAGGTAACTTGTAGCCGCAAAACCTGTGACCCGTTGAGGCCCACGAAGGATCCCATAAATTCCCTCCGCACTCCAGGCGCGTATGAACTCCAATGCGAGTGCGGCGATGTATATGTTGGTGAAACAGGGAGACAACAGCAATCGCGTTTCGGAACATGAAGGTTACATACGATTGGTACAAGTCAACAAGTCAGCTGTGGCAGAACACCGGAAGGAATGCGGCGCTACTGTTAACTTCCAAGAAGCTCACGTACTTGCTCGGGTACCGTGGATGCAACAACGCAAAATAAGAGAAGCGATCGCAATAATTAAAAGACCTAACCACATGAATAGGGAGGATGCCAGTACAAACAGCGGCCACAGTAGAACTGACGCGCGGCCTGAACGTTCGCAGCAGGAAACACCATCCCCTGGATGCTAGTTGCTGATTGGCTGTTGTCTTCCAATCAGACATAAGATTTTGCCTACCAATCACTCACTGGGTAGCAAACGTAAGAGCCTGCTGATACGCTACTGCCAGCCAATTACTATCTTAGGTGCATGAAGTCGGTATTAGACAACCGAAAAATTCACAGTATATAAGGGTGTACATTCAATAGCATCCAACAGTTAACCGCCCGAAGAGGACCACTGCAGAGTGGTCGAAACGTCGGCAATTAATTTGCTAGGTGTTTTAAAAAATGACGCGGCCTAACACCTAGAATTGTTTTATTCAAAATGACACCGGCCGTGGAAGCCTACGAAATTATAAACTGAAGCATACTTTTGTAATGAGCAGTCACTAGAAAAACAGATCTAGCAAGTGAAGTATAATGCCAAATACTTATTTTCAACTAGCTTAATTACCGCTGCTTCGCACGCAGACTGGATGGTCTCCATTGATTGTTTCTATTTCTAAATTTAAATTTTCATAGATTTAGCTTTAAAAATACTTTCCTAATCAAGTATTTTGATACAACTTGCCACTCCCTATTGCAGCACTGATGGCAGAATTCAAAACCTTCCAAAACACATTTTCTTTTTTAATTCTAACATCGGTTCCAAGTCCAAATTTTCGGATTTCTTGCATCAAAATAGTATCACCCTTAAAAGATTTTCCCTTATTTCACCCACTTAATGGTTGAATTTCAAAAAATGTCGAAACACTTGTTATTAAAATTCCAATCATATATCTAAATCCGAAGTATTAAAAAAACCGTTCATCCCCTATTTCACCCCCTCATGGAGGGGAATATAAAAAAATCGCTGATATCTACAGTGTAAGATAAACAACATCTACAAATTTCAAGTTTCTATCGTCTGTAGATTCACTTTTCAGCGCCGTATTCTGTCTTTTAGAAATGGATCGAGATCGCGAAATTTCTTTCTTACGCTTTGGCCTCTTTCTTGGAAGTTTCACTTTTCAAACTGCAATATGAACTTAATTTGTTTTATTTGTATGCTTGTTGCTGAAAAACAACCGAAGAATGATTGAATTCAGCACTATAACTGACTATTCGTACGACGGAGAGAGGTTATAAAAAGGAAGGTCGCAAAATTCTAACTAAGTTCTTTTTTCAATGTGTTTCTAAATGTACTCAACCCTATAAGTTGAGAACCGTTCATACGATTGTGATAACATTTCAATTTGTGGAAAACTGAAAGAGCTCGTTTCTTTGGGATATATCATTCAAACGACTGCGATAAAATTTTACACATTTGACGTTCAAAACTAGAGTACATTCATATTAGCAATCGCGAAGCATTGCCGGGTCGATTTGATGACTAGATGGCCCGGTGAACTTCGTATCACTATCTCTTAATATAACCATTTAATTTAAATCATATGTGTTTTAGACCCAATAGCTTTAAAAAGACATCATGAGATAGTCTAAGTATCGGGTCGATAGAGGGCGGAAAGAGTGGACAAATCACGCACACATGTCCAGGATAGTATTCATGTCACATTCGTGGATGTTCAGGGATGATTTACACGGTGATAAAATATGGAAAAATTGCGAGGAAAATTTAGATTTAAAACGTGTAAAATAATTACTTGGTTGATGTGTTGGGTGTGTTCAAAAATATACTTTGAAAAAGTTCGCTTTACACGATCCGAACCCGTTTATGAACTGTCGAAATCACTGTCAAAGGTCTTCCACGAATGTGACATGAACATTATCCAGGACATGTGTGCGTGATTTGTCCACTCTTTCCGCCCACTATTGAGCCGATACTTAAGACTATCTGATGATGCCTTTATAAAGCTAAAATACATATGATCTAAATTAATATGGTTTATATGAAGAGGTAAATGATACGAAGTTCACCGGGTCATCTAGTGAAATGTAAAATTTGTAAATTATTACCCTAAAATTGCGGAAAATATATCCAAGCTGTTGTAAAAAAGGTACATATATATTACTGTTTTTATTTATGAATTTTACTTACGTCTAAGTATTTACATTCTCGTTCCCAATCCACAAAATGAATATACTTTCTGGCCAATAGTTTTTAGTTTGCTGCATCATTGTACGCCTATTAGATGTTTCAAAGTATCATGATAACTGAGAAGTAAGCGTACTGTCTGACAACAATAACTTGGCATGCGTTCATCCTGGTTGTGATCGGTACCGGTAGGACACCTGTCACCGTTCTGATTTGCAGATGTTGTGGTGTCATCTCTGTGCCCTACTATTAGCCGTTGTGGTCTGCATTGTTGTCTGTTTCGTCACAGAGTCCAGCTGGTGTTGTGTTTAGTTGCGGTATTCCCAATGTTCACTTTTTTCATAATTTAAAAGGTAAATAGAACTAGTAAACTAAACTGCACTATCACAACGTATTTGAATGACAATTACACACGTTATTCACACTGCTTGTTTTATGGAAGCTGGAAACAGACATTTGCGTTTCACAACACAAGTGTCCCGGTTTTTTTCTCTTTGAAATCTGGTCAGCCCCGTATTCACTTAGTATGACGTGACGAACCGCCTACACAACCTTAATCGCTAGTGATGCGGTGGTCTAGCGGTTGCCGGGCGCCGTGGCTCAGCGCGCCCGGTCCGGGGGCAAAACGCCCTCTGTAATAAAAAAAAACTGAGCCAAATGTCTAACGAACAACGGTAAGCACGGAGGTCCGGGTTCGATTCCCGGTCGCATCACAAATTTTAATGCAATGCTTCAGATTTATCATTAATGTTTTTACCACACATCTTATCGCAACTTGCAACCGCTGAGTACGTCTTAACAATGACAAGGAAAGTACTTGAGCCCGAGCAAACATATCTGTATGAACGATTGGTTACAAGACCGTTACGTGCTGATGGGTGTCGTTTTCTGCAAAACCCTGCAAACAAGCTCTAGACAGCGCTGTAGCTGTAACTGTAGACGCCCTACACAGTGCAGAAATCTTAACTATAAATGTCAATGGGGAATGTCAATAAAATGATCCGAGCAATATGAAAGACTGCAAAACACATAGTGAAGAAATGCAAGTTCATCGCATGTCATATTTGCACATTCTATAATATCAGTGTTGAACGCCACGTCGATGATACTTTTGAAGCTGTCCTCTGGTTCCTTATCATCATCATTATGTGTTAGTGTTACAACAGTACCTAACTTGTGCTCATATTTATGAACTATAATAGATAACAGAAAACATGCGAATGATTTATCTTCTACACCAATACTATCTTCACGAAGAAGAGATCTCCGTAATTTCATCTCAACTAATCACAATACAGTAGCAGGATTTATTAGCCGATGCATTCAACGCTTCACTACACAAATAACGTCACACAACGCAATTTCAGAGACACTACTGGTTCCGACTGCTGTACCGGTAGGTGAATGTGTGATGCGGCATGACCCACACAGAGGCCTCTAACGGACGACTGCCGAGTATTGCAGATGCACGAGTATCACTAGTGCAATTAGAGACCCCTACATTATTTCGCACACTTTTTTTGGTGTATTTTGTTCGATCCCAAGTATTTTCCTTGTGAGTCGCGTCCGCAGTGCACGAATGACATACGGAATCTCTTACATTACCTTGCACGGTGTTATATGTTCTGTTAGGCGAACGCGGTTGCTCTTCGTGGAGGTTCGAGTCCTCCCTGGGGCATGGATGTGTGTGTATGTCCTTAGGTTAGTTTACCTAGGTTTAAGTAATTTGTAAGCTACTGACTGAGGACCACGCAGTTTGGTCCGATAGATGTACCAACATTTGAACATTTTTGTTAGGCGAAAAAGGCCAACTACATGGCGCGCAGGTAGATGTGGCATACATGTTTAACGTTCCACTAGCGATAATATCCTCAATAACGGTAGCGTACTCTAAACAAGCTCTATCATCATTGATGAAGACTAATGTTGTGTGTAACACCAAAATAATTGACAAGGATCGACGAGCATTAAGAACAAATGCGGCCAGACAGTAAAAAAGTACCACGGAAAAAGTTACGGAAAAACCCACACCTCACTGAGATACGCAGTTTCGATCGAAGAAGTACGGCTGGGGCTTAACATAGCGGAAGGGGTTGCAATTGCTAAATCTATATCTATAAATGTGAATGTTCTGTGTACGCTTATCACGTCTGAACCACATGACATAAAGAGCTAAAAATTTGTACATTTACTAATTTCTATCCGGGGAAGGCTACAGTTTTACGGCGATCGGATAGCTGTTTATCTACATATATATTAATTCGAATGTCTGTTTGGTGTACGCTTATCACGCCCGAACGACAAGACGCACACACTTAAATATATGTACAGTTATTAATTTACCTGAGGAAGGTGTTAGGCACGGTTTTATACCGATCTGATAGATATTTAGTAATCTGAAGAATATAACGCGAAATGCGGAACAATAATTACTCTTTGAAAATTATATTTACTCTTTGAAAATGGTTTTATTGGTTGCATTGTTGCTTGAGGGTTGATAATGATAAAAGGGTGGAGTATATTGGGATGGAAAGTTATCTGTATATATAAAATTCTACGCGTGTGTGTATTAATATTTCGTTCTGCAGCGAAAACTACAGAACGCAAACGAATGGTCTGTGTGTAATTGTTGTCCGAAGTCTCCCGTTGTACACTACAGCAGTTCCATGCCGATAGCTATAAGAGGGTGGAAGATGTGGTGGTTGAAAGTCGTCAGATTATAAAAAAATTCGGACTGAAGGCCAGCGATGACGTTTGCGACTCTATAGCAAGGAGGTTACTTACAGCGAAACGTGATGCCATAGACCATATCTTTGGTCTATACGTGCTACAATGTCTTTAGCTCTTTCTCTGTAAGGATAAGCATACGAATAAGGAAATTTTATTTTTTATTTGAATGTTGATTAAAAATGTTTGTTTATAAGGAAGATATTGTATTTCATTTCATCCTTCAAAACCAGTCTCATAGCACACTACTGAAAGATAGCGTAACTATCGTATTCAACCTGCCGGCTGCTGTGGCCGAGGGGACTGAGGCGCTTCAGTCAAGGTCTGCACGGCCACTATGGTCGGGGGTTCGAATCCCCCCCCCTCGGGCATGGATATTTGTGCCGTCCTAGTTCGTAAGTAGTTCATAAGTAGTTTGTAAGTTTAGGGACTGATGACCCCGTAGTTAAGTCCCATAAGCTTTACAAACATTTGAACATAATCAACCAACACGCGAGAGGAGCCTCGGGTTTAAGCTAGTTCTTAATAACGGAAGCCATCGCAAAACTGCGAAAGAAGTGGTGCCACGATCATAAAAACACATATTTTATGGAACTTTGTTCCCATGAAAAATAAACAGCGATCAAAAATTTCTGAGTAATATTATAAGTGCAGCAGTCTAGATCACAATACGATAATTATTTTATTTTATTACGATGACCGGTCTCGATCAACAAAGATCATTCTCAGATGGCATCCTTGTGAGGAACTCCTCAAGAGACGGGCCACCTCCTCACAAGGACATGATCTGAGGATTATCTTTATTGGTCGAAACCGGTCATCATAATAAAATAAAATAAATATCATATTGCGATCTAGACTGCTCGAATTATTATTAATAAAACTTGATGCTTGATGACTAGAAGTATGTGGTATGGCTCAATGACTCATCGTTTACCTAAACAGCCGGCCGCGGTGGCCGAGGGGACTGAGGCGCTCCAGTCACGGTCTGCACGGACACTACGGTCGGGCGGTTCGAATCCCCCCTCGGGCATGGATATTTGTGCCGTTTTAGTTCGTAAGTAGTTCATAAGTAGTTTGTAAGTTTAGGGACTGATGACCCCGTTGTTAAGTCCCATAGACTATACAAACAGTTCAACATTTTTTACCTAAACAGACTTTACGTATCAGGAGTCGCGAAAGAAGCTTACTATGCGGTATGCCTGCTTTCTGCGTATTTTTATTTCTTATTCGTCCATTTTTAACTTCGGTTCAGTGAATGCCATGTATGCATTCAGCAGAACATCACTTTTTTTGTAACCTTGCTAATACAACCTAGGCATTCTTTATCATAACAGCGTTGGTGTCATTTTATCAATAGCCGATATAACTTATTAATTTGTTTTATTGATTTGTGTTTTCTTGTCAGAGAGGACACAGTTCGTAGTAATAGATGGTAAGACATCGACTAATAGAAACGTGATTTCGGGTGTTCCACAGGGTAGTGTTATTGCTCCTCTGATGTTCCTTATTTACATAAACGATTTAGGGGAATATCTAAGTAGCTAAGGTTGTTTGCAGATGACACCGTCATTTACCGTCTAGTAAAATCATCTGAAAATCAAAACCAACTGCAGGACGATCTGAATAAGATATCAGTATGGTGTAAAAATTGGCAATTGACGCTAAATAATGAGAAGTGTGAAGTCGTCCACATGAGTACGAAAATAAATCCGTTAAACTATGTTTACAAGATAAACCAATCAAAAGTGAAGGCCGTAAACTCCACAAAATACCTAGGAATTACTATTACTTCAGAATTAAATTAGAAAGAACATGTAGATAATGTCGTGGGAAAGGCGAACCAGAGACTGCGTCTGATTGGCACAACCCTTAAAAGATGCAACAGAACTACAAAAGAAACTGCATACACTACGCTTGTCCGTCCATTTTTGGAGTATTCCTGCCCAGTGTGGGATCCTTATCAGGTGGGTTTGACGGAGGACATCAAAAGATTCGAAAGAAGAGCAGCTCGTTTCGTATTGTCGCGATAAAGGGGAGACAGCATTACGGAAATGTTACAGGGCCTGGGATGGGAATCATTAAGCGCTTCTCGCTGCGGCGTGGGCTACTTAAAAAACTCCAATCTACAACATTCTCCTCCGAATACGAAACTATATTGTTGACTCCTACTTACATATGTAGAAATGATCATCAGAATAAAATACGAGAAATCAGAGCTCGAACGGAGAGATTCAGGTGTTCTTTCAAATGTTAAAATATTTGTAAAGCTTATGGGACTTAACTACGGGGTCAATGAACTATCTAATCCTAAGGACGGCACAAATATCCATGCCCGAGGGGGGATTCGAACCCCCGACCGTAGTGGCCGTGCTGACCGTGACTGAAGTGCCTCAGTCCCCTCGGCCACCGCGGCCGGCAGGTGTTGTTCCTTCCCGCGCGCTATTCGAGAATGGAATGGGAGATAAATAGTATAATGGTGGTTCGATGAACCCTCTCTCAGGCACTTAAATATGATTTGCAGAGTATCCCATGTAGATGTAGATGAAGCGGCCGGGCTGTCACTGACATGGCGCATAGAACATCACGGGATATCCCACGCGGCTGTGGGAGCTTTATGAAAAACTATTTTATAATCATCGATGCTTTGTTTTCTTTCGTCCTTAATTACTTAGAAAATTTGTGGAGGTGTATTTCCGTCTATTACTGTTTGTGCCGTACGCGTTTGCTTGTTATTTGTGAAGCATCATCAGTGTTCGATTTTTGTGTATAATATTTGATTGCAGAAGAGCTATAAATATTTTGCATTTCATAGTATAACAGCTGTAAAACTCTGCTACGATACAATTCCTCAAAATTTAACCTACTAAATTAAAAACAATTTTGGTAGCAAAATTAATTTAATCTTTCGTATTTCTTACGGTTTTTTGGTGTTACTTCGTAAGTGTCTTCACAGAGCGGTATGTATATGCTGTAGATTAATGAATTTTTGTGGCATGTATTTAGACTCTTCACTGTGTACTGGTTTTGTGACAGTTTGTTTAGAGTGTCTAGTGCTGCCAACTGTCACTTTTCACTGATATATACAGGGTGAGTCACCTAACATTACCGCTGGATATATTTCGTAAACCACATCAAACACTGATATATTTCGTAAACCACATCAAACACTGACGAACCGATTCCACAGACTGAATGTGAGGCGAGGGGCTAGTGTAATTGGTTAATACAAACCATAAAAAATGCACGGAAGTATGTTTTTAACATAAACCTACGTTTTTGTAAATGGAACCCAGTTAGTTTCGTTAGCACATCTGAACATATAAACAAATACGTAATCAGTGCCGCTTGTTGCATTGTAAAATGTTAATTACATCCGGAGATATTGTAACCTAAAGTTGACGCTTGAAACCTCCGACGTTCAGTTGCGTGTTGTAACAAACACGGACCACGCTCGGCGAGCAGGATCTGCAGGGACATGTTTACGATGACGGCCGTGTTTACGAGTGTGGCTGTAGTGCACTGTTGTGGTTTGGTATAGCTGTCGCAGTGTCCGCATGTAGCTATTGTTTTCTGCATTCGCCTTTGCACGCAGACTAACTGTAGTACACTGTCCCCACTAGGGACACAGCGATCACCACACCTGGACGGAATTATTCAAGTTCTCCTCCCATCAAATACAAATTTTTCTCAGCCCACTAGAACTCAAATTCGTAGTTATTGTAAACTAATTTCCGTAAGTGTAAGGTCTTAGAAGTGACTCCGCACTGAAGAAATGATCAGTGCCCGTCACTGGCATTTGTATAACTTATATAAATATTTACTTTCCATTGTTCCTTGTTTCTCTGACTATATTAGCTGTTCGTTTGTGTTGTTCGCTTTGTACGTATGTGTGTGTGATTTACTATTTGCGATCGTTTTTGCAAGTGTGAGAGTGGGGGAGGGGAGGGAGAGGAGAGAAAGAAAGATGGGGGTAGGGCATTTCATTTTTTCCAACATTGATTTTCACTGTTTTTCTGACCAGCTTATCAGTTAATCGTTCTTACGTTGATCTGATGATTAGTCACTACCTTATACATTGCCAGTGTCCCTTGTATATAAACGTTTTCCTGTGGTGTAAAGAGTTTTCTGTTATTCACTATGACAATTTTCATGTCTTGCACCATATTGGATGGTTCATGTCTGTTTTATCAAGAGTTCTACAAAGGTGGATTGACTATATTCTTACTTCAGCTTCTTATATGTTCTTTATTCCTGGTTTTGAAGTATCTGTCTTCCATTCACATATACACTGATTTATATTCTTGACATTATAGATAAACCTGCTTTCAGTATAAGTGCTGTGTTCAGTTGAAAATGGAGATGGTGTCCGTCCTGATTCAAATAAAGTAAGGGCAGTCACAGAATTTCCAACTCCTCAGCACATTCGTGGTGTGAGAAGTTTTCTCGGGCTATGCTCATACTACCGACGTTTCATAAAAGGATTTTGTAACAAGGCAAGTCCGTTGCAAGAACTTCTGCAGGGAGATGCCAAGGTTTACTGGGATGAGACAAAAGAAAGACATTTCCGGCCACTTAAGGAGGCTCTAGCATCCGCACCAGTTTTAGCCTTGTACGACGAGAATGCGGAACCTGAACTTCGTACAGACGCCAGTGATTATGGGATTGGTACAGTGCTTGTACAAGTTCAGGAAGGTGCTGAAAAGGGGATAGCCTACGCATCAAGAATTCTCTCAAAGTCCGAGATAAGCTACTCTACAACTGAAAAAGAATGTCTCGCGGTTATCTGGGCTATCAACAAGTTCCGGGCGTATTATTCAGCAAACCATACACCGTCGTGACAAACCACCATTTTTGGTATTGGCTGTATGTAACCTCCTTGCTATAGAGTCGCAAACGTCATCGCTGGCCTTCAGTCCGAATTTTTTGACGGCTTTCAACCACCATATCTTGCACCCCCTAATAGCTATCGGCATGGAACTGCTACGGTGTACAACGGGAGACTTCGGACAACAATTGCACACAGAACATTCGTTTGCGTTCTGTAGTTTTCGCTGTAGAGGAAAATATTAACACACACACACACACACACACGTAGAATTTTATATACACCGATAACTTTCCATCCCAATATACTCCATCCTTTTATCATTATCATCCCTCAAGCAACAATGCAACCAATAATACCATTTTCAAAGAGTAAATATAATTTTCAAGAGTAATTATTGTTTCGCACATCGTGTTTTATTCTTCAAATTACTAAATATCTATCGGATCGCTATAAAACCGTGCCTAAAACCTTCCTCAGGTATAAATTAGTAACTGTACAAATATTTAAGTCTCTACGTCTTGTTATTTGGACGTGATAAGTGTACACCAAACAGACATTGACATTAATATATATATATATATATATATATATATATATATATATATATATATATATATAGCTATCCGATCGCCATAAAACCGTGCCTAAAGCCTTCCCCAGATAGACATTAGTAACTGTACAAACTTTTAGCTCTTTATGTCTTGTGGTTCAGACGTGATGAACGAACACCGAACAGACATTCACATAGACTACATAGATATAAAACTTCCTGGCAGATTAAAATTGTGTACCAGAACCGGGACTCGAACCTGGGAGCTTTGCCTTTCGCGGGCAAGCACACTACCGACTGTCCTATCCCGACGCGACTCACGATGCCGTCTCACAACTTTACTTCCGCCAGTACCTCCCCTCCTACTTTCCAAACTTCACAGAAGCTCTCCTGCGAACCATGCAAGACTAGCCGGTTCCAGCACACAATTCTAATCTGCCAGGAAGTTTCATATCAGCGCACACTCCGCTGCAGAGTGAAAAGTTTCATTGTGGAAACATCCCTTAGGCTGTGGCTAAGCCATGTCTCCACCATATCCTTTCTTCCAGGAGTGCTAGTGTTACATGCTTTGCAGGAGAGCTTCTGTGAAGTTTGGAAAGTAGGAGGCGAAGTACTGGCGGAAGTTGTTAGGCGGCATCGTGAGTCGTGTTGGGATAGCACAGTCGGTAGTGCGCTTGCCCGCGAGTTGCAAAGGTCCCAGGTTCGAGTCCCGGTTCCGGCACACAATTTCGATCTGCCAGGAAGTTTCATTTCAGCGCACACTTCGCTGCAGAATGAAAAGTTTCCTTCTGGTCTACATAGATATAGATTGGGCTGGGGGGGAAGTAGCGGTAAATGTAAGTAAAAAAGCAATAAACGTAGGCTGGTACTTTATGATACCACCTCATGACCGTTCTCATTCGATTATGTAACAATACGAAATGTAGGATACGTAACGTCCAGCGTTCCTACAGTGCTCCATGGACAATCTGACAACAGCAGTTAACTGGCAGTGTTACCGCCTACACTCTATTCGACGGTAGTGCAGCGACGCTGTTGTCACAGAACGTTAGCTGGGAGAGGTGAGCGCACTGTCCCGTGTCCGCACCCCTCACCTCACCTCACCCAGGAAGCCGTTTAGACCCTCGACCAGATCACTCGCTGCGACACGGACCATTAGCTGGACTTTCGCCGCTGCGCCGAGCCGTCCAATCTGATCACAGCCCGTCTGCGGGAGAGGAAACGTCAATACAGTGCGCGGCATCGCGTGTTCGACGAGTCTGGTGGTTCACTGGCCACTAGATTTGCGCATAATAGTTCGCGATCGAGAGCGCTCACTGTGCCGCGAACTAGTTCGTTCTTTTAGTTCGTCCGCTCCCGGTGTCGGCTGAGCGGCGTGGTCTGCGCATGCAGGTGGAGGGAGAAGTCCCCCCACCTAGCTGCTTCATGCGCTTGCTGCGTGAGCCGCTAACGATATCACGCAGACCAAAAGAAACAGTTTGTGGATAATCTCTCGCGTTTAAGTTTAGAGTTATCTCTATATCTTGGCATTATGGAATTTATTAGTCAGATATTTCAGAGTGCAGAATTTGATTTGATTTGATTTTTTCAGTGAAGCCAAAACAGTGTTAGTCCAACCCGCCACTGTCCGCACCGAAACTGAGTTTATTGTACGGTATCGCTCCCTGTATGTCTAGTAAAGCCAACCAATGCCCTTGAACAGTGCAAGGAGTCCCTTTACCAGTTCTTTATTAGACACAATTTCTTCGGGTCTGGTTGTCCCAAATGTTCTGTGCCTTTTACTCTCCAATGCAATGCATTCGAAGATTAGATGTGATGCAGTTTCATCACCGTCATCACAGATCCTACATTTATGGTCCTCTTCTGTTATTCCCATTGTATGTAGGTGTTTTTTGAAATTCCCATGGCCTGTCAGCAATCCAACAATGAGTGTATTCTCTCTCCTGTTCAGACCCAGGATTGCAGAGCTTCTTTTAAAACATGGCTTTGGCCTTGGCATTATGGAATTTATTAGTCAGATATTTCAGAGTGCAGAATACTTCAAAACAGAAATTTTGTAGCACGGAACTATGTAATCTAGCAGGCAGACGCTCACCTCGAAAGGGCTCCCATTAGCAGAAGGCAAACGCGTGATTTTTAATTCTGCTGCGAGACCTCTAGCTATTGCCCGTCGTTCTTCGGAAAAGAATCCAACGAACTAAGAAGCGAGATACGTTTGGCATAATAGTTCGCGACCGGTAACGCATGTTTTAGTTCGCGACCGATTGCACATATTTGAGTTCGCGACCGATTGCGAATATTTTAGTTCGTGACCGATCGCATATATTTTAGTTCGCGACCCGTAGCTCTCCTTTTAGTACTCAGCTCTTTTTAGTTCGTCCGCTCTTTTTGGCTTTTGCTCCCGCTACTAAAAGAGCTCTTTTTTTGTTATGACACTGCTGAATACCTTAGAAAAGAAAATTAGTGGCAGTAAACTACGAAACTACAGCTGAACTGTATCTCAGCTCGAAATGACGGTAACTGGCAGAAGGGAATCACGCGATGCTGCGCGCTCTCGCGTCCTCTTGCTGCTCCCCACCAGTCTTCGGAAAAGGAGCGGACGAACTAAGAGGCGAGGGATCTGCGAACTAGTTAGCGTAGTTCGCCTGTGGGAGCGCTCTTTCGAACTAGTTCGTTCGCGAACTTCACAAGACTTTTTCCGGGAGCCTTCAATGAACCCAAAATCCAATCACTCCGTAACAAACAATGTGACAATTTTAACTGCAACATTTCCTTCAAGGCAGTTATCTTGTAAGAGAATGTATAAAATCTTTGGCGCAAGAGTGGTGCCATTCCAGAGATAAATAAGATAATGTTTATTCTGGGGTAAAATGATGACCCCACGATAGTAAGTTAGGATCATCAGTAGTTTTTATGTCTCGGTAGTGATGAGCATGTATAACACCTCTTTTTCCGTAAAAAATACATAATTACCTTATTAGTTACGTGTGGAATGCAACAACGCCGTTTCCTTAGAATTCCATGCCCCTGAGCCCATATTTAGCACGGCGATTAATAAAATTGCAGGTTCGATGCCATGGATTCGGGACAGCCTAACACGTATTGGAACAGGGGAGTATTAAGTACAGTTGGTTACTGTCTGAAACTGAGAACATAATATTTTAATAGCAAGTAACCATCAGTGCGCAACACGCGCGGTCCATACAAAACTGGCGTAAACTATAGCTCATCATTTGATAACTATACATACAGGGTGTTTCACTAAGTGTGTTTGCCTCTGTAACTTATAAAATAATAGGTGACGGGAAATTTTAATGCGGTAGGTCAACACAAGAAATGTTACACTTTCTGCGGAGCTATGAACATACTTTGTTGTATCATTCTCCAAACAGTTACATCACAAAGCTATAATTTTTTAAATGGAACAATAGTTTTTTCTGTCGTGTATTGGATTCGTCAGCTGCGTCCAAATCAATTTAAACTACATTCCTATCACTGTTAGTTTGGGAGCTACAACCCTTCAAAGTTCCGGGGGCGGAGGCTGCTATAGCGTATCTGACTGGCCGAGTGGCTATCCCCTGGGGCACGGCCCACTGTCTCATGACCACCAGCCAGTCAGATACGCTGTCGTAGCCTCCGCCCCCTAAACTTTGAAGAGTTGTAGCTACCAAACTAACAGTGATAGGAATGTAGTTTAAATTGATTTGGACGCAGCTGGTTTCAACGGATCCAATGCACGATAGGAAAAAAACTATTGTTCCATTTAAAAATTATATATTTGTGCTGTAACTCTTTAGAAAATGATACAATAAACTATGTTCATAGCTCCGCAGAAAATGTAACATTTCTTTTGTTGACCTACCGCATTAAAATTTCCCGTCACCTATTATTTTATAAGTTACAGAGGCAAACACTTAGTGAAACACCCCCATTCCAAAGAAATCAGGCGCAGACAGGTGTGAAAATTAGAGAACCATTAGTTTGATAAGTCATGGTTGCAAAATTTTAACACGAATTATCTACAGGAGAATGGAAAAGCTGGTAGAAACTGACCTCGGGGAAGATCAGTTTGGATTCAGGGGGAACGTAGGAACCCGGGAGGCAATACTCACTTTACATCTTGTCTTAATGATAACTAATGAAGAGATACTGAACAGAATTGGTGAGAAAAGGAATTTTTGGCATATCCTGACTAAAAGAAGGGATCGCTTGGTAGGACACATTCTTAGACATAGGGGAATCGTAAATTTAGCATTGGAGGGAAGTGTGTGGGGTAAAAATCGCAGAGGGAGACCAAGAGACGCGTATAGTAAGCAGATTCAAGTGGATGTGGATGAGGAGATGAAAAGGCTTGCTCAGGATAGAGTAGGGTGGAGAGCTGCATCAAACCAGTCTCTGGACTGAAGACCATAACAACAATAACAACATATAAAAAAAAGTTCAACTTAGACAAAATGATACTAGCAGCAATCCAGTATCTAATGCCAAGTAAAAACGACTGCTAGTAGATCTCAACAGCAACTGAGAACGACGGAGAGCGACTGAGAGAAAGGCTGTCGCCTCAGCCTCATCAGTCAGCAGTCAGCAGGCCTCTCCTCTACACGTGAGCGCTCTGCTCACACTCGCGGGCTCCCTCTGGCGGCCCGTATCGCCACCGCTCACGTCCACCACTGTTTGCGACCTTTCCAGAGATGTTACACATGTCAGTTTAGTCCAATAGTTTACACACATTTGATTTGATCTGGAACCGGCGCACCTGTCCCAATTACGGAAATAGCATCATTACGCGCTCGGCAGTTGGAACGGATTCTGGTTTGAAATGGATGCTGGACACGAAACTGTTTTAATAATACCATATAGCAAGAGCCCCGTAAATAACATATTTTAAAGTCATCTGAAATATATCAGATAAAATGCAATCAGGATAAATATTCATTTTTTTCTTTTTTGAAATCGATAGGCTATGTAAAAGATATACAAAGAAACTCTAATTATAATATCATTGTAACTAATTAAAATCTCTGACTATAAAAGTAATAATCCCATCGTACTCGCTCTCTGTTCTGTTGTCTGCTCTGTTCTAGTGTGTGCTCTGTTCCATTGTCTGCTCTGTTCTGATTGTTCTGTTGTCTGAATTTTACTGATAAGATCTGCCACTACAATATGCTAAAACGAACATTATTAACTATTGATTATTGTTCTTAACTGATTATACAAAATCTTCAGATATAAAATGGATACTCAGGTATGAATTTTGCTTTCTGTTCAAATTAATAAATCCCCCCATTTAAAGTTAATTTCAGTCAGTTGTTCAGTTATTTATTTTTCCAGTCCCTCCAGTTAGTAATCATGTTGTTTTCAGGTATAACTATTTATTACGACTTTGGATGGTTCGGTAATTAAACATGTTAAACTTACGTATCTCGTGTAGCTTGCCATAGTATCTTGGACTTCAATTAAACATTTTGCAATATTTATTGGCTTAGAACCTGCAATCACTTTTACGTAATGAACAGTTCGAAGTCTGATTAGCCATTAATCTGTATTAATTATCTATTTTCATTCACTAAATTACCTTCTTACAAAATTATGCTACACGTGGATTGAATCTTAATATTCCGAACCTCCATCCAATGTCTGCGGATAGTTACGCGGATTACAACCAAGCTCACTACAGCTTATCAACGAGATCAACTACACCGCTGTTTAAGGAAACTATTCGTCCAATTCTGTAGGTTGCTTGCTCTGCAAGATGTTTTAAACAATTAAATGTTTGGCCATTTCACTTCATTTCTCTTTTTTTTAAATTAACAGTTCATCTAAATTGAAGGCTTAGTCACTGATTATTATTTTAAAATCGTTCAACAACTTCTGTACGGCCAATTTTTCAAACCTAAATAGTCAGGCAAGCAATTACACTACACTGTCGAATCTAAAACAGCCTCCGAAGCTCGTTATTTTCGTGTGAATCTTCAGACGTAATTCTTTCGCGAGCGACATTACGAGGAGAGAGAGTGAAAAAAGTCGGTCGCGGGCGACAGCTGGCAGAACCGCAGAAAAGGCAACAGGAACGCGTAATCGGGTTGGCGCGCGCGGGCGCGGCGCCTTATCTGCTTTCCGCCTAATTTAAAGTTTCCACTGGGCGTAATTTATTTAATAGGGCCGCCCGCCCCTGAGCCCCCGCCCATTAGGGCGCGAGATAAGGCCGCATCAGATCCACTTAGGGCGCGCCGCCGCCGCCTGTTGCCCTGCAAGGGCAGGGGGCAAACCAGAAGACTGCGCACGAGGGAGGCTTCTTGACCCACCACAGGCAACGCTGGAGTCGAAGCGCATCGACACCCGAACTTCCACACATGTACTCATCATCAATCTCTCCATTACCGGTATATACAGGTAGATCACGTAACTAATGAGGAGGTGCTTAACCGAATCGTGGAGAAAAGGAGTTTCTGGCATATCCTGACTAAGAGAAGGGATAGATTGGTTGGACACATTCTGAGACATCAAAGAATTGTCAAATTCACATTAGAAGGAAGCGTGTGGGGTAAAAATTGTAGAGGGAGATCGAGGCACGAATATAGTAAGCAGATTCAAAAGGATGTAGGTTGCCGAACTTATTCTCAGATGAAGAGACTTGCACAGGGTAGCGTGGAGAGCTGCATCAAACCAGTCTGTCGACTGAAGACCACAACAACAACAACAACAACAACGACAACAGGGTGATACAAAAAGGTACGGCCAAACTTTCAGGAAACATTCCTCATACACAAAGAAAGAAAATATGTCGACATGTTTTCGGAAACGCTTAATTCCCATGTTAGAGCTCATTTTATTACTTCTCCTTAAACGTAAATTGAAATAATTCGTGCAGACAATAGTCAAAATACACAATTGTTTCGTTAGTATGTACTATACTTCCTCCCATAATGTTCGAATACAGCGTTAGTAGTGAGGTTCTTGATGCTGTCGCGTCGTTCAAATGTCTAGGCGCAACATTGCAGAGCGATATGAAATGGAACGAGCATGTAAAGACAGTTGTGAGTAAGGCGGACAGCCGACTTCGGTTTATTGGGAGAATTTTGGGAAGATGTACTTCACCTGTAAAGGAGAACGCGTATAAAACGCTTGTACGACCACGTCTTGAGTATTGCTCAAGTGTTTGGGACCCGCAGCAGATCAGTTTAAAGGAAGACATAGAGGCGGTTCAGAGACGAGCAGCTAGATTTGTTACCGGTAGGTTCGACCAATGCGCGAGTGTCACGGCAATGCTCCGGAAACTCAATTGGGGATCGCTGGAAGAAAGACGACGTTCTTTTCGTGAATTTCTGTTGAGTAAATTTAGAGGGCCGGAATTTGAAGCTGAGTGTAGTACGATCTTGCTGCCGCCTACTTACATTTCGCGTAAAGATCACAAAGACAAGATAAGAGAAATTAGGGCTCGTATGGAGGCATATAGGCATTCTTTTTTTCCTCTTTCAATTTGGGAGTGGAATAGGAAAGGAAATGCCTAGTAGTGGTACAGTGTACCCTCCGCCACGCACCTTGCGGTGAATTGCGGAGTATGTATGTAGATGTAGATTCACCACCAGTTGGCCCAATTGAAGGAAGGTAATGTTGACTTCAGTGTCTGTGTTGACATGCGACTCATTGCTCTATAGTACTAGCATCAAGCACATCAGTACGTAGCATCAACTGGTTAGTGTTCATCACGAACGTCGTTTTGCAGTCAGTCCAATGTTTACAAATGCGGAGTTGGCAGATGCCCATTTTATGTATGAATTAGCACGGGGCAATAGCCGTGGCGCGGTTCGTTTGTATCGAGACAGATTTCTAGAACGAAGGTGTCCCGACAGGAAGACGTTCGAAGCAATTGATCGGCGTCTTACGGAACACGGAACATTCCAGCCTATGACTAGCGGACTCGCGACAGCGGAAGACCTAGACACCTGCAATGGACGAGGCAATTCTTCGAGCAGTTGACGATAACCCTAATGTCAGCGACAGAGAAGTTGTTGCTGTACAAGGTAACGTTGACCACGTAACTGTATGGAGAGTGCTACGAGAGAACCAGTTGTTTCCGTACCATGTACAGCGTGTGCAGGAACTATCAGCAGCTTATTGGCCTCCATGGGCACACTTCTGCGAATGGTTCATACAACACTGTGTCACTCCTCATTTCAGTGCAAATATTCTATTTACGTACGGATGAGGCTTCATTCCAACGTGATCATATTGTAAATTTTCACAATCAACATGTGTGGGCTGACGAGAATCCGCACGAAATTGTGCAATCACGTCATCAACAGAGATTTTCTGTGAACGTTTGGGCAGGAATTGTTGGTGATGTCTTGATTGGGAATCATGTTCTTCCACCTACGCTCACTGGAGCACGTTATCATGATGCCATGTGCTGCTAGAACATGCGCCTTTACAAGTACGACACAAGTGGTTCACGCACGATGGAGCTCCTGCACATTTCAGTTGACGTGTTCGTACGCTTCTCAACAGATTAGATGACCGATGGATTGATAGAGGCGGACCAATTCCATGGCCTCCGCGCTCTCCTGATCTCAACCCTCTTGACTTTCATTTTTGGGGGCATTTGAAAGGTCTTGTCTACGCAACCCCGGTACCAAATGTAGAGACTCTTCGTGCTCGTATTGTGGACGGCTGTGATACAATACACCATTTTCCAAGGCTGCATCAGCGCATCAGGGATTCCATGCGACTAAGGGTGAATGCATGTATCCTCGCTAACGGAGGACATTTTGAACATTTCCTGTAACAAAGTGTTTGAAGTCACGCTGGTACGGTTGCTGTGTGTTTCCATTCCATGATTAATTTGATTTGAAGAGAAGTAATAAAATCAGCTCTAACATGGAAATTAAGCGTTTCCGGATATATGTCCACGCAACATATTTTCTTTCTTTGTGTTTGAGGAATGTTTCCTGAAAGTTTGGCCGTACCTTTTTGTAACACCCTGTATACAGTAGAGCCTCGATTATCCGATCTTCCGTTATCCGACTTTCCAATTTATCCGATCCTTTCACAGCGCCGGGACTGTACACAGTAGTCGTGCGCCAGCCGATAGGTCGGTGACTATACGTGTTGTTTGTTTTGGCGCGCGTCACTGTCACTCAGTTAAAAAATGTTCAAATGTTCGTAATTCTATCGGACTCAACTTCTGGGTCACTAGTCCGTAGCTTACAAACTACTTAAACCGAGGCGGTCGCGGTGGCGCTCCAGTCACGGTCTGCACGGCCACTACGGTCGGGGGTTCGAATCCCCCTTCGGGCATGGATATTTGTGCCGTCCTTAGTATTAGCTAGTTCATAAGTAGTTTGTAAGTTTCGGGACTGATGACCCCGTAGTTGAAATTTTTCATACACAGGAAGTGCATCCGGCCACTTATTAAAATAAATTAACCATACCAATTCAGTAGTAAACCACGTCGCCAAAAAAAGAGAAAACATGTGTTTGTGTGTGTTTGTGTGTGTTTGTGTGTGTGTGTGTGTGAGAGAGAGAGAGAGAGAGAGAGAGAGAGAGAGAGAGAGAGAGAGAGAGAGAGACAGACAGACAGACAGACAGACAGAGAGGCGGCGGCGGAGCGGCCCAGCGCATTGAGGCGCTATGCTACGATGCGCGAGGCCGTGCCCCGTCGGGGGTTCGAATCCCCTCTCGGGCATGGCTGCTTGTGTCGACTTAAGTATCAGGTAGTTCATAAGAAGTTTGTTAGTTTAAGGACTGATGACCCCGCAGTTAAATCCCTTAAGCTTAACAAACATTTGAACATTTGAGAGAGAGAGAGAGAGAGAGAGAGAGAGAGAGAGAGAGAGAGAGAGATAGAGAGTGAGAGAGAGAGAGAGGAATTTAGGAGGTGGACTTGGGCAGAGACGGAACAAAGAGATGGACAGATGGTGGGGTGAAGAGGTCGGCTTGAAAAGGGGAAGGTTGAGTCGAACAGAGCGAGGGGAGAGGAATAAATGAAGAAATACAGTTGGGGGAGGGTGGAAGATACAGAAGAATGTTTAACAAATAAATACTCGGGAGATGCAGCGTTATCAGCTAGTGCGTCATATAGTAAGTCTAACTTGCGTGTGCCACTAACACTCGGAAAGAAGTCCCAGTACAATAAAGGGAGTTCTATCCATCTGTCTATCCAAGTAGAGGAAATGTTCAAATGTTTGTAAACCTATTTGACTAAAGTGCTATGGTCATCACTTCCCTGGACTTTTAACTACTTAAAATAACTTACACAAAAGAAACTAACACACAAACACACACACACACACACACACACACACACACACACACACACACACACTGACCAAGGGAGGACTCGAATCTCCGAGAGCAGCGACCGGCCAATGTGTAGCATGATGCCCTAGACAGCGCGGCTGTTACCATGCGGCCAATGAAGAGGGCTTCGTTTTTACTTGAAGGGCGTGCATTGAATAAAATGGGGCTGAAAATTTCCACCATCCAAAAATTTCTAGGACATACCTGAACATTCGACAGTATTCGAAAGCATTCCGGAATATTCCACTATGATCCGGGATGTTCCGAACTGTCCGGGAAGAGGATGGAAAGTTTCCAGAGTATCTGGATTCATTGTGGATCAGTCTGGAATACTGTGAAATATTTGACCGATCACAATGAAATTAGTCGTGTTTATATATTATGTTATCCATTTCTGGCTTGACAACACTGCAGTTGTTTTCTTAATAATACTGTAGTAAATAAATGCTGCGAGCAGCCACACGGGTTTTGTTAGTTTCGGTCCTGAGCTCATAATCAGAGAGTAGTGTTAGTTATACATGCTATACATATTAGTGTTTTCATAGAAAAATCTATCTTAGGCCTACATGTTACAGGACGGAATTGACTATTTGTAATGATCCACGCTGCTCTAAATTCAAGATGTAAATAAACGTTCCAGGGGGACACTACCTTGATGTAGCACTGTCCGTGCAGGTTGGGAGGCTTTTGTATCAAATCAATTAATAGTGGTGGAAGAGCTCTTGTTACCTTGAAGGATACTCCTCGAGGTAGAGACATTAAAGAAGCCCTGGGTGGTGTTTTAATGAAATATTCAGTGCGTAATGTGGGAAAATTGTCAGTATTGCTACTGATGATGCACCATTTATGACAGGTGAAAACCAAGACTTTTGGGGCTTCTAAAGTTTGACACTGCCTTCCCTGAATTTCCACCTGTCCCCTGTATTATTCACTGAACGCGTTGGGCATCTAAATATTTTCAATATCCGCATGTTCTGCTGTTGGTACTAAAAATTGGGAGCTTCATTCGCTCAAATTTAAAAACACATAGTTGGGTACCACATATACGAGTGAATCAATGTACTCAACTGTAGGTTTTATTGAATATAAATAACGATCTGTAGTGTCTGATGAACATTTATGTAAACTTGTCCACACTGAAATAACTAATCATCGACCAGACATTAAATAGCTCACAGAAAAAGTGGAAAAGCACAAATGTAACTTACAACGTATTATTGTGCAATGAAATACTTCAAATACGTCATAGTACACCTCAATTACACCTCAAAGTAGTGGAGTAGCCAAGCGGTCTAAAGCGTCTCGCTGCGGAGCGCGCGGTGGAGGTTCGAGTCCTCCCTGGGGCATGGGTGTGTGTGTTGTCCTTAGGTTGTTTTAACTTAGTTTAAGTAGATTGTAAGCTACGGACTGATAAGCACGCAGTTTGGTCCGATAGATTTACAAACATGTGTACTGCGGCGGCGTAATGTGGTAATGTTGAAAACAGCATGCTTGATTTACAAGAATAATTAATTTACTGTGTAAACAAGGGTACAGACAAGAATGTTCCAACTATAGAACAGGAGGAGTATTAATTATTGACTTAATCTTCATCACACTCAAAACGTCCCCTCGTTCTATGTGGTTGCGGCGGCAAACAGCATTCAAGCGTCATTGCCAAATGAGCACAATACCCCGCGAATTGCAAATAAACATTTACCTTGATTACTACCACTATAAAGCACCAGCCGAGGGTGGTCACATTGTCTTCCCAGTCGAAAAAAATATTGTAAAAAAATAATAAAAAATAAATAAATAAAATAAAATAAAAAGGGAGACAAATGGTAGCTCTCCCAGTGTAATGCAACAGTCATAATAGCACTTTAACCCCGTTATTCTTGACGATAAGCGTATGAGAAAGGGTTTAGAAAATGAAATTACGTTTAAAGCTTGTTGAAATACTGGATGTTTATTTGTCCTCAACTTTGTGCCGTATAGTGATAGAAGTTTGCTGGTGCATTCAGATAATGTCTGCAAAGTGAGTTGTGAATCGAGTCAGTATTTAAGAAGTTATGAATGAAAATGTCAGGTAGGGATAAAGTTTGACCTAATAAAGAGTGAAAATGTAGTAACCCTTAAACCTTTTTTCTTTCATTATTTTGTGGGGGGTGTCTGCGAGAATAACTTTCGTTAAGATTTGCAATTATACGTGAAGTATATTGGAAGTCTCAAAGTGTTAACATTTTCGAGTAATGGTTGGTTGGGCAATTGTTTGGTTTGGGACTGGGACCCAAACAGCTAAGGTCATCAGTCCCTGATGGAGAGGGGAAGAAATGTCGTTAGGAAAGGGAAAGGAAATACAGTCCAGGGAGAAAAGAAGGAAGAAACGCTGCATTATTTCATTTCGGGACCCATGTTCGCCACGCACGTACTCACAAAAGAACCGTGAGCCCCCTGGAATAGGGGGTGGGGGGTTCGAGTAATAGATGCGCAAAACTGAAATATTTGAATGCAAAAAAATGTTCAAATGTTTGTAGAACGTAAGGGTCTTAACTACGGGGTCATCAGTCCCTAAACTTACAAACTACTTATGAACTACTTACGAACTAGGACGGCACAAATATCCATGCCCGAGGGGGGATTCGAACCCCCGACCGTAGTGGCCGTGCTGACCGTGACTGGAGCGCCTCAGTCACCTCGGCCACCGCGGCCGGCTTATCACTTAAAGAACAGATTGCGATTGCACTTTAAATTTTTAAATACAGTCAATAATTACGCGAAACATTGAAACGAACTTTTTTCCAACCAAACATGAGAACACCGAAAATAGGATTTTATATTGTACGTTACACTGCGATGAAAGGGGTGGCTGGCTTCTAAACAGCTCCGTAAGTTTTCGGCTCCAAAGGGTAAAGTGTGTGGCCACTTCTGCAATATAAGGTATAGCTGATAATATGTAAGTACTGTTGCCCCTCAAAATGATATTTGTTCTCAATGGATAACATTGCTATTACCATAACATGCTTTTATTACTAATTATGCAGGGGGAGTAATGAACGAGGAAAAATAGTTCGTGCAAATTGTCACGCACTGATCTACGAACATTAATTCGTTATCCACATGTTCCTATATCAATAAATGACAATGCAATTGAATGGTAAAAATTTGGAAATATTAGTGGACGTTTGGGTGTCACTGTGCACCGACATTGGCTAAGGGCACAGATAGGCAGCACGGTACAACAAGCGAGTTTTGTAGGCACTTACGAGGAGGGAGGCATGCGGCGTCATGCTACGGTCTGCGAGCAATAACAGCTCTCACATTTATCTCGTACCGTTTTCAATTCAAATGTTCAAATGTTTGTGAATCTATCTGACCAAACTGCGTGATCATCAGTCCGTAGCTTACAAACTACTTAAACCTAGATAAACTAGCCTAAGGACACCACACACACTCATGCCCCAGGGAGGACTCGAACCTCCACGGCGAGCAACCGCGCGCTCCGCAGCGAGACGCTTTAGACCGTTCGGCTACTCCACCGCGGCGTACCGTTTTCGCTGGCCTGAGTTATGTATCGTGGCTAGATGGCATAGGGAAAGAAACTTGTGCTCTGTTGCCGATCTGTTCCCTTGGCCAATGTTAGCGCACAATAACACACAAAAGTCCACTTCATATTTCCAAATTTTTAACATTCAATTGCATTGTCATTTGTTGACATAGGAATATGCGGAAAAAGAATATATGTTTGTAGCTCAGTATGTGACAATTTGCATGAAATATTTTTCCTCACCCTGTACATACTAAGTCAGCACCTCCTCTTCGAAACTCGTCTAGGTTACAAGTGATGTGTACAAATGTTTGTAGATCATACGGGGTCATCAGTCCCTAAACTTACAAACTACTTATGAACTAGCTAATACTAAGGACGGCACAAATTTCCATGCCCGAGGGGGGATTCGAACCCCCAACCGTAGTGGCCGTGCAGAACGTGACTGGTGCGCCGCAGAGCGCTTGGCCACCGCGGCCGGCTCCAAGTGATATAGTCGCGAGTTTAGCGGAGGCGTTGCAGCTAACGACGTGTTGTTAGAACACGTAATCAAGTCGGTCGTCTGCTGGGATGGCCTATCAACGCCGAATTGCGCCGCATTGCCGTACGTGTCACGTTAATTTCTACGGTTATTTCGAGCAATATTGCTTGTGTATTAGCAGTGACATCTCTATGTAAACGCCACTGTGCTAGGATTTAAGTGCAAGCAAACTGCCACTGCTTTATTCATAGTGAAAGGTAACATCTGGAGTTCGGTATTCTCCGCACATTCTGGATCTGGAGATATCAAACTCTGCAACCATTTTCTAAATGGAATGTTCCATGCGTATAAATGCAACTACCATTCCGCGTTGTCTGCTGATTCCTACTGTGAGGCCACAAATGAAGTCATTCACGGGAGTACAAATGACAGCACTGCTAGTGTTCCACCATTTAATTAATAGTACCGGGTGATCAAAACGTCAGTATAAATTTGAAAACTTAATAAAAGGCATAACATCAGACGAGGCATCAATGTTAGCATTGAATAAGGGATCATGGAGGAATTTTATTAGAGGTACTAAGATCCAGACTGAACGCTGAAAGGCATAATTAGTCTCTGATGATGATGATCATGATGATGATGATGATGATGAATAAATAACGGAACGAAAAAGAAAGTTCAAAAACTGTCCGACAGATTGCGCTTCATCTGATCAGAAAAGCTATAATTAGCATATCAAATTAAGACAAAGATGAGGTTCTTTACAGGAAATGCTCAGTATGTCCAACATCATTTCTCAACAATAACTGTAGTCGAGAAATAACGTTGTGAACAGCACTGTAATGCATGTCCGGAGTTCTGGTGAGGCACTACCGGTTCCGATCGGAAGATTCACTTGAATGCCAGTCTTGTTTAAACAACTGTATTACAGCACCGGTGCATACACTGTTACCGAAACATCAACATCAGATTAATCGAGGGTAAAACCTATGACCTAGAATGATTTTAATAGTGAGAGCTTGTCATCTGCTGCGACTCTCATTAATCTTTCTGCTCCGTCCTTTTTCCTATTTTTTTAAAGTTTTGTTCTTTTTGTTTTAATAAATCCTCATGTCATTTCAAGCATGTGTGTCAATTTTTACCTCTCTATTTTCCGTGATTTATTAAGTTTTCAAATTTATACTGACTTTTTGATCACCCGGTACTTTTGTACGTACTGTTCCTCGCTGTCTGCACATCTGGATGTGACTTTTACATGACTTTTGTCACGTGACTGTATTTTGTGTGTAGTGGCATCGTGCAGAATTAGCGAAGGAGCAACTACTGTACGCGACCATTAATTCTTCACTTGGTTGCCGCGCAGTCAAATGAGGGCCATTAGTAATTAGAAAACTAATAATTAAGGCAATCGAAGTGAAATGTTTGAATAGCTTATGGGACATAACTACGGGGTCATCAGTCCCTAAACTTACAAACTACTTATGAACTAGCTAATACTAAGGACGGCAAAAATATCCATGCCCTATGGGGGATTCGAAACCCCGACCGTAGTGGCCGTGCAGACCGTGACAAGAGCGCCTCAGTCCCCTCGGCTACCGCGGCCAGCAACCAATCGGTGATACCATCTCAGTGGTCACACGTGGATTTTAACTTGCCTCGTGACTAATGTGAGAGGATTGTGTTACCTACGCACCTCAGTGGTGGCGATGGAAGACATGCTGGCAACGAAACATGGAAAAACGAAATGACGACTGGGCGTTTTTGGTGCTAGAAACGGAGGACACGTGTGTCTATAAGTAACTTGGCAACTAATCGCAAAGCTTTGTTTGTCATGATTCCTGAAAATAAATTTTTAAAATCAAGGACAGATATTACGCAGCCAGTAAAGAACCAAAATGGAATGCAGTAAGCCGCGGTGGAGCGGCCAAGCGCATTGAGGTGCTAAACTACGATGCGCGAGCCCTTTTCCCGTCGGGGGTTCGAATCCTCCCTTGGGCATGGATGTTTGTGCTGTCTTTAGTATAAGGTAGTTCATAAGTAGTATGTAACTTTTGGGACTGATGACACCGCAGTTAAGTCCCATAAGCTTCACAAAAATTTGAACATTTTGGAATGCAGTAAACCAAACATCAATCTACAGCTCATTGCTACTGTATAGATTAAATTCTCTGTCATGTAAAAGTCACAATTATCAAAGAAGGGAAGAAATGCACTCAGTTCAAGTAATAGAAGCTTTTAGGGGTATTCAAATGTTTAAGTGTTAGTAAACTTATCGGACCTGTGGTGGTCATCAGGCCATAAAATTACAAACTACTTAATGTAACTTATCCTAACGACAATACACACCCCATGCCCGAGGAAGAACTCGAATCTCCGACGGCGAACGGTCGCGCGCACCGCAGCAAAGTGACCCTAGGCGCACGGGCTTTCCGCCGCGGCTGTAGCGAAATACACGCCCAATCCGGTACAGTACATATGTAAAGGATGTGTCACGTTATTTAGCATAGACTTCATTGCCTCTCTGCGCTATCGTGCGCCACATTTTCAAAAGTTATTATGTGATTCTTTTCAAAGCAAGAGATATAGTGTACGAACTTTAAAGAAAAGCGGTTTCTTAATTTCCTTTCGAAATCATACGTAATATTTGCCCACGATGTATCTGCAAGCAGGAAAGGAACACGACTCCAAAGGTACCTCTTTTTTAAAGAATATTATTTGTTGGTTCGAATATTAATTTAACGAAGTATTTTTCTGTAGGCATTTGTCTGGAGTATAGCCATGTACGGAACGGATACATGGACGATAAAGGCTTCTGAAATGTGGTGCTGCAGAAGGAAACTGAAGATTAGGTGGGCATATCGCGTAATTAATGAAGAGTTACTGAACAGAATTTCGGAGAAAAGGAATGTCTGGCATTCCTTGTCTAAAAGAAGGGCTTGATTAGTACCACACATTCTTAGACATAAAGAAATCGAGATTTAGAATTGTTGGATAAAAATTGCTGAGGGAGATCAAGAGACCAATGCAGTAAGCGCATTCTAATGTATGTGGGTTGCTGTTCTTTTGAGGAGAAGAAGACGCTTGCTCATGATAGAGTAGGGTGGAAAGGTGCAGTCTCCGGACTGAAGACCAGAACAATAACATGTGTTAGTTGTTTTGTCAGTAAATGAAACAGGCAAAATGGAGTACAGACGCCTAAGAAATGAGATTGACAGGCTGTGCAAAATGGCTATGCAAGCGTGGCTAGCTGGTAAATGCAAGGATGTAGAAGAATGTATAAATAGGGGAAAAATAGATACAGCATACAGGAAAATAAAAGATATGTTCGGAGATAGGAAAAACAGCGCTATGAATATCAAGAACACAGATGAAAAACCAGATCTCAGCAAAGAAGAGGAAGTTGAAAGTTGAAAAGAGTATATAGAGAGGATCTACGATGGAAATGAACCTATAGGCAATGTTTTAGTAAGGGGAGAAGAAGTAAGGGGAGGATGAAATAGGAGATACTATACTGAGAGATGAATTTGACAGAGCACTAACAGACCTAAGTCATAACAAGGTCCCTGGAGTCGATGAGATTCCCTCAGAGCTATCGAAATCTCCGGGAGAACCAGCCATGACAAAACTGTTTCACTTGGTGTGTAAGATGTATGAGACAGGCAAAGTACCCTCAGACTTTAAGAAAAATAATCCCCATTCCAAAGAAAGCAGGCGCAAACAGGTGTGAAAACTACAGAACCATCTGATTAGTAAGTTATGGTTGCAAAATATTAACACGAATTATTTACAGAAAGATAGAAAAGCTGGTAGAAGCCGACCTCGGGGAAGATTCACTTTACGGCTTTACGACTTATCCTAGAAGATTAAGAAAATTCAAACCTACATATCTAGCTTTTGTAGATTTAGAGAAGGCTTTTGACAATGTTGATTGGAATAAACTCTTTCAAGTTCTGAAGCAAGAAGGAGTAAAATATTGGGAGCGTAAGGTTATTTACAACTATATTAAAACCAGACAGCGGTTGTCAGTTGAAGGGCATGAAAGGGATGCAGTGGTTGGAAAGGGAGTAAGACAGGGTTGTAGCCTTTCTCCAATGTTATTCAATTTGTATATTGATCAAGCTATAAAGGAAAGCAAGGAGAAATTTGGAGAAGGAATTAAAGTTCAGGGTGAAGAATTAAAAACATTGCGTTTTGCCGACGACATAGTAATTTTGTCAGAGACAGGAAAGGACCTGGAAGAGCAGTTAAACGGAATGGACAGTGTGCTGAAAGGTGCATACACGATGAACATTACCAAGAGCAAAACTAGGGTAATGGAGTGCAGTCTAAGAAAATCAGGTGATGCTGAAGGAATTAGATTAGGTAACGAAACAATAAATGAGGTAGATGAGTTTTGTTGCTTGGGCAGTAAAATAACGAATGATGGTCGCAGTACAGAGGATATAAAATGTAGAATGGCAATGGGTAGAAAAGCGTTCTTGAAAAAGAGAAATTTGTTAACATCGAATATTGATTTAAGCCTAAGGAAGTCCTTTCTGAAGGCATTTGTGTGGAGTGTTACCTTGTGTAGGAGTGAAACATGGACGATAAACAGTGCGGACAGGAAGAGGACTGAGGCTTTTGAAATGTGCTGCTACAGAAGAATGCTGAAGATTAGGTGGGTGGATCGCGTAACTAATGAGGTACTGAACAGAATTGGGGAGAAAAGGAACTTCTGGCATACCTTGACTAAAAGAAGGGATCGATTGGTAGGAAACATTCTTAGACATCAAGGAATCGTGAATTTAGCGTTGGAGAGAAGTGTGTGGGGTAAAAACCGCAGAGGAAGAGGAAGAGACGGATACAGTAAGCAGATTCAGACAGATGTAGTTTGCCGTTCTTATGTGGAGTTGAAGAGGCCTGTGGAGAGCTGCATCAAACCACTCTCCGGACACAACAACAACAATCCAATCACTCGAATATGTCGATTTACCCTGCTAGCCATCGCAAATGCAACGCCAATCAGGAACGGAACTTTGAACTTAAATTGCGGCATCTGTTTTTTCGTACATGTCCGGAAGAGCAGACGTAGCTATTTTATGTGTGTTTTTTAATTTTTTTTATTTGTTATAAACATACATTTTAACTGGGCTTTTTGGGTATCATCTTCTTGCAGGTATTGTATTGTTATAATTCGTGCCAGAGCCAGGATTCAAATCCCTGACTTTTCGCTTACTAGTCCGTTGTGGAAAGCCACTACATCACTCCAGGCACTTGGGCTTAACGCACCTGCAAGGAATACCCAAGCATGTATCCGATCCGACCCAAACTTCCGTATGTTCTCCTACTTCGTCCACAGTACTCAAACGCTACTTCGACTAAATCAAACCTTTTTTAGCAAAAAATTGGTCTCTTTATGTGTAGTTTGCTCCCTAGTTTTCACTTTCCTTCCAGTAGGGCCTATATCTAGGCCTATTCTCACCAATGTCTAAGTTATCGCAATTTTTCCATTTTAGACCCCGTTTTGAATGTACCGTTCACCCCGCCCAAAAATACGCACCCTTAACTTTCATGTAAAATATTCAAATTTCAGAAAAATCGGAGAGTGACAATTCCGTAGGTATACTTGTCAGCGTGATTTGTGTTTGTCCTCTATCCTGTTGCAATTTACCCGTCGTCAACTTTCAAAGGCAGGAAACAGGACCTAATACCACAGCAAACCATAGTACCAAGTGTACGATAGGTGTGGCGATGCACGATGTAAGAGTTCAACGGGCTCTTAGGCACAGTGCACTGCTACATATTTCTCCCGGCGCATCATCCTTTAAATCGGCATTCATTTGAAAATATCCATTTCCTATAACCAGTCTTAATCACTGCGAAAATTAAACATTTGAACTGTACAAGAAAGTGAGTTGGGAGCACTCCATGTTTCGATATTCACTTATTTTAATACGTTGTTTTAATACTGCAGATGCGCTGCATTACAGCGTCTTTGGTCGAGGCGAATAGCCATTCAGTGAGCTGATTGTTGGAGAACTTGATCCAAGCTGTTGATAGGAAAATGTCTACTTCCTTTTACCACTTTTAATAACTAAATGCACACATAATATTTATATTCGTGAAATCTGCGACAAACGACCTTTCGAATTATGTAACTTTCATTGGCCTTCTTGCACGAATAAATTAGTAATCTGTACCACAATTTTTGTGTTAGCGTATTTATATTAATTGTATATCTTTAGATTATCCATTACGGAAAATTCAGAACCCGTGACTTTTACTTTCAATATGACTGAAGGAAACTGCAACCAGCCACTTTTCATTATCTAAAGTGAAAAGTGACTGGTTGCATTTTTCTTAAATAAAAATGTACATCTGCCCCAACAATCAATAGGCAATTTCAATGCGGTCGCATTAATATGCTCGACCCGTTGTAGGAATCCAGTATAAGCAGCGAGCAAATTGAATCATATGGGGAGGAGGTACTACAAACGTATTGTGCTACAAGATGAGAATTTGGGTTGGAAAGGAAGCGTGCCTGGATAGCCTAATTGGTTAAGGCAACAGCTGGGACAAAGCGGGAAATCCGGGTTCGAATCCCGGTCCAGCACAAATGTTCAACTTTGTCGTTGAAGTTGTTGGTAGATCTTCCGGGTTATAAGGCCGTAGTCCATAAAACTTTTCAGTTTCACCTAACGTTTCGTCCAGAGCTGCGCCGGACATCTTCAGAGGTCTTCTTACTTGCGTTGAGTCATGTCGACTGATGAGTCGGGTGTCTGAGAGCGAGTAAATTTAAAATCGTAAAAGAAAAGTAGACACTAAAGTACAACTGAAGATGTAGTACACGTTCGTTGACAATAAAAGTGACAAAATCACAGATTTTCCAGTCCTGTCACAGGCTTATCCTACCCTATCAGAGGCCGGACCACCTGTGAAAGCAGCCACCTAATTTACCAACTGTGCTGCAAACACTGTGCAGCTTTCTATATTGGCATGACCACCAACCAGCTATCCATTGGAATGAATGGCCACCAGCAAAACTGTGGCCAAAAACAAGGTGGACCACCCTGTGGCACAGCAGGCAGCGGAGCACATGCTTGATTTCAATGGCTGCTTCACAACCCGGGGCATCTGGATCCTCCATCCACCACCAGCTTTTCTGAACTGCACATATGGGAGTTAACCCTACAATACATTCTCCGATCCCGAAATCAACCAGGCCTCAACGTACGATAACTTCCCTATTTTCCCCACATACCTTACAGTTCCTACCTCTCCATCCCAAACCTCACCTATTTTGAGTGGTCCGTGAATGTGCGATCTTGTGTGTGTGTGTGTGTGTGTGTGTGTGTGTGTGAGCGCGCGCGTGTGCGTCCGTGCGTGTGTGTGCGTGCGTGCGTGCGTGTGTGTGTGTGTGTGTGTGTGTGTGTGTGTGTGTGTGTGTGTACGCGGTCTTGTGTATTTACAGTGTGCACAAATTTTGTATATTTATTTTACTTTATTTTATTTTTCTCCCCTCACCCGCCTCCCCACTCCATTCCTATGCTGCACCTCGTTATTCCCATCTAACCCATCCCCACCACCGTGACGTAACCTTCCTATCTCCTCTCCTATACCCTCCCCTCCCCTTCCGTCTCCGATTCGCCGCAGAGCGTGATTCGAAGTGCGGCAGCCGGAGGTGATGGTTGTATGACTGTGTTGTGTGCCTGTGTGATTGCGTGAGTGTTCTATTTTCTGAAGAAGGTCATGGCCAAAAGCTGAGAGTGTTGTATGTGTGTGTATTTTGTATGTGCGTGTCGCAGCTCGGCGCCAGGTCTTTGCGGTGAGTTGTAAACTGTCCTCACTATATTATTAAAATCACAGATTGGTGAGACAATTTACACACTAAATGTTATTCCCTTCAATTTCGCGTCATAATAAGAACGATTCATACATCTGAACGCCACACATTTCAGCATAAAAGAGCAAAATCCTTCCGGAAAGGAGCGACAAGCATACGCGAAGTACGTTAGCACAGCAGTGTTTTTGGTAGGATCAAAGATTGCTGTCCTTGGATTCACAGCTGTGAAGTTTTCTTTTTCTTTATTGTGATTTGAATTCCCCTAAAAAGGGGCGGACTGGCAGCGCTCACTGTGGCTCTTCAGCCTACAGAAATAAAATTTGACAAAGGAGAAACATACGAACATAAGAGATAAAATTTAGAGACAACACATGCATAAAACGGAGGTGTAAAATGGAGATAAAACAAAGTATATAAAATGGAAGGAAACAGTGGCGTCATAAGAGATTTGGAACGGCGATGGTGGAGAATGAAAACAGTTGCTCGAAGGTCAGAAGCACACACACAATTAAAATGAGCGCAGGGCGGCGGCTATGGATAGAGCGTCCGCTATTGTGGAATTAAAACGAAAAATGCACCACACACACGGAGAAACGCACAATTAAAACTGATGTTGTCGGATGCGGGTTGGCCGTTCACTGTTGTAAAAATAAAACAATGGAACTAAAAGGCACCACACTTATCGAAGCACAAGGAAACACAAAGAAGCCTCCACAGATGCACTCGCAGCATTGGAGGTGTGGCGTGGGAGGAAAAGCGGATGAGAGGAGAGGGTGGGGAGGAGCCACAGGGCCGGTGGGTAAGGGAAGGGGGAGGGGGATGATGTCCCAGGAAGCCATGGGGAAGAAGGAAAGGGTACGGCGGTAAGAGGAGGATCCGGAGGGACAGCTGGGGGAATGAGGAGGGGAGAAGGGACGGGAAGGGAGCGATGGTCGGGGCCCTCAGGGAGAGAAGGGGGAGAGGGAGCTAGGGGAAGGATCACAGCTGGTATGAAGGGTAGATGTCAGCTCGGAGGGCATCAGCCGGCCGCGGTGGCCGAGGAGACTGAGGCGCTCCAGTCACGGTCTGCACGGCCACTACGGTCGGGGGTTCGAATCCCCCCTCGGGCAGCGATTTGCGGGATATGTAACGGAGGCGGAGATGAGCTGTGGCGTTAGGGCGCGTCCATTTATTGTTACCTCCGCCGTACGGACGAATGAAAACGCGGTGAAGGGTACGTTGGCGGTGTTGCAGACGCACTCACTCACCTTCGACCAGCGTGCCGTTGAAGACGCCGCCGTGGTGCGGCGAGTAGAAGCCGTCCCTGCAGCGGCACACGTAGCCGCCTCGCACCCAGCCGGGGCTCGGCCGGAACTCGCACTGCAACGGAAACAGGGGCAGCCTGTAGCAGCGGTAAACATACAGTGCGTTTCAGAAAGGGGTAATATTAGATTACATGTACGTGACATACCTCCATATTTAGGAGATCCTAGTGGATGTGGAAAATGTGAATTCTATTTTCTTCTCTTCCTTCTTTCTTTCCTTTTCTTTTCTTTTTTATTTTTTCCCCTTACAGGCTGACATAATAATGCTAACAGTATGAATATATACATTATTGGGTTCTATTCAAAATATTTTGTTCACGTAGAAGACAACCACAAAGCATTTCTTTCGTGCTGCGCTGTTTCTGAATGTCAATACATACGACCAATCATCTAAATAAAAGTTTTAAGCCATCTTGGCTTAAAATTGAATAATAACTGTCAATATGTGAGGTTTGCCTAGCGCCTTGCAAAACACATCTCTTTTTGTTTTACTTACATTCATCTACGTCTACATGGGATATTCTGCAAATCACATTTAAGTGCCTGGCAGAGGGTCCATCGAACCACCATTATACTATTTATTTCCCATTCCATTCTCGAATAGCGCGCGGGAAGAATGAACACCTAACTCCGTTCGAGCTCTGATTTCTCGTATTTTATTCTGATGATAATTTCTACCTATGTAAGTGGGAGTCAATAATATATGTTCGCATTCCGAGAAGAATGTTGGCGATTGGAGTTTCGTAAGTAGCGCACGCCGCAGCGATAAGCGTCGTTGTAGTGACTCCCATCCCAGATCCTGTATCATTTTCGTAACGCTGTCTCCCCTGTATCGTGACAATACACGAAACGAGCTGCCCTTCTTTGGACACTTTCGATGTCCTCCGTCGAACCCACCTGATAAGGATCCCACACTCTCCAGCAATACTCCAAAAATGGACGGACAAAAATGTCCTCTCTGACAGGAAATCCCCTATCCAATCGCAAATTTGGGGCGATATACCATAACCACGCAATTTTATTAAAAGCCGTTTGTGAGGTTTCTGGAAATCAAGAATACGGAATACCTAATCTAATTCCGTCAGCATCGCTTGGTTTTCTGCCATTGCATTCCATTACCTTCGTTTTACTCTTGTTAATGTTCATCTTATATCTTCCTTTCAAGACACTGTCCCTTCCAATGAACTGCTCTTCAAGATCTTTTGTGGTCTCTGACAGAATTACTATGTCATCTGCAAACCGCAATGTTTTTATTTGTTTTCCCTGCACTTTAATGCCCCCTCCAAATTTCTCCTTTCATTCCTTCACTGTCAACTCAGTGTACGGATTGAACAAGATTGGGGAAAGGCTACAACCCTGTCTTACTCCCTTCCCAAACTCTGCATCCCTTTCTTGCCCTTCGACTTTCTGGTTTTCGTATAGGTTGAATATAACTCTTCGCTCCCTAGATTTTACCTTTGCTACCTTCAGAATTTGGAATAGTGTATTCCAGTCGACATTGCCAAAAGCTTTCTCCAAATCGACAGAAGCCAAAAACGTAGGTTTGCCTTTCCTTAGCCTATCTTCTAAGATAAGTCGTAATGTGAGTATTGCCTCCCGTTTTCCTACATTTCTCCTAAATCCAAACTGATCTTCCACGAGCTCGAATTCCACAAGTTTTTCCATTCGTCTGTAAATAATTCGTGTTAGTATTTTGCACCCATGACTTATTAAACTGGTAGTTCTGTGATTTTCACACTTGACTGCACTAGCTTTCTTTGGAATTGGAATTACTGTATTCTTCTTGAAGTCAGAGGATATTTTCCCTGTCTCATACATCTTGCATACCAGGTGATACAATTTTTTCACGAGTGGCTCTCCTAACGACATCAGCAGTTCAGACGGAATATCATCTACTCCAGGGGCCTTGTTTTGACTCAAGTCCTTCAGCGCTCTGTCAAATTCTTCTCGCAGTATCATATTCCTATCTCATGTTCCACACTTGGTCTTCCCTTTCTAGAATATTGCCATCAGGTTTATCTCCTTTGTATAGGCCCTCTATATATTCACTCCACAGTTCAGCTTTCCCCGCTTTGCTTAGTAATGGTTTTCCGTCTGAGTTATTGATATTCATACCGCTCTTTTTCTTGTCTCCAAATATCTCTTTTTTTTCCTGTAGGCGGTATCTATCTTTCCCATAGTTATGCATTCTTCTACGGTTCTGCGTTTGTCCTCTAGCTACTCCTGCTTAGCCAGTCTGTACTTCCTGTCAATCTCATTTTTCAGACATTTGTACTCCCTTTTTCCTGTTTCACTTGCTGAATTTTTATATTTTCTCCTCTCAATAATTAAGCTCAGTATATCCTGTGTTATCCAAGGATTTCTATTAGCTCTTGTCCTTCTGCCTATATGGTCCTCTGCAGCCTTCACTACCCTATCTCTCAGAGCTACCCATTCTTCTTCTACTGTATTACTTTCCCTCGTTTCAGCCAATCCTTGCCTAATGCTCCCTCTGAAATTCAACCACCTCTGGTTTCTTCAATTCGTCCAGGTTCCTTCTCCTAACTGTTCTACCTCTCTGCAGTCTCATAAGTTTTAATCGGCAGTTCATAACCAACGGAATTTATTATCAAGTTGTAATCTCAGGAATTTAACACTATCAACCTCTTATATGTGCTCAACTATACATTTTATGTATACGCTGGGCGGAAACCTCTCACATGACTGATTTACATGTTGAAACACGTCCATATCACGTGTTCCATTTATTTTATGTCCTCTAAATAAATGTTGTTGGGTTTCAGACACTTTTTTTCCAATGTAGCGAGACGGTATTAGCACTAGGACAGATACCCAAGTAGTATAAGTTATATTTTCTCAAACTATTACATAATTTAGTTCTTTTTTATAAGTTTAAAATGAGGCCCCGACGTGTCATTATGTATGTTGTGACCCCTTATTGCGCAATATCAATACAACTAGTGTCCAAAGCGTTTCAAATAAGAGTTTGTGGCGTGTCGTCTGCTGGAGTCTTCTGCTGGTTCAAACAGATTGCCTCTGGGCTGGTCAATTGTTGCCAACTGCCAGCCAGAGGGAAAGATTTAGCAAAGTTGCCTGGAGAGGTTCCCCATTCATTCCCTGAGTCTAGACTTGTTAAGGTGCTTACATGGAGTGGCTTAAACCCTTTGCAGAGGTTTCCCCCTCCCTCGGTGGCTATGAAAAAATAATAAACGTCAGTAAGCTGATAGAGTATTCATAATTTTGTCAGAAAATATAAATATAAAGCCCTAGGGAGACTTTAACAGCGAATTTTCGGCTTCAAAACTGACACGATGACCATAAACCCATGAGGAAAACCCTCTAGTTACCTCCTCAACTTTTCATACATTGTGTTAGAACCGTTCGTTGTTTCGCAGTTCCATACACTTCTTCCTGATTCCGCACTTGATCTGTGTTCAGTTTATTACTGGCAATCCACTGCGCCCTCTTAGCATTGAATCTACTGTGCAAAACAATGATGAAAACAGTGAAATGTCTGGAAATCAATACCGGGGAAGATGTTGGGCGTTTCAGTTGAAAAACGTATAGTGTAGTATAGTAATCTGTGATCCTCCGCATTTCTACTGGTTATTGCGATTGTTTACATTATTGCAGATTTAGAGAACAGAAGATGATGTCTATGTACATCGAAACCGGTCGTATGTTATAAATAAAAACGAAATACCGCGATCTTGGCATTTCATTAATCACAAAAATATATTTATAAGATCGTTCCCTGCCATTAGCAAATTATATAAGAAACAGGTATGCACAGTGTGTGAATGCTAGTAATCGCAGTGCTCTAGGATAATAGTGGACTGGATGCAGAAAAAAAATGCAACGACTAACTCATTCCCTGACAATATGCTAACAAGCATACAGGACAAACACAGACCTCATGCAGCATTGGAAGACTTGCATTATTTCTTTTCAGCAGTAGTAACAGTATACACTAAAAAGAAGAAAATGGATTAGGTTTATTTTGTTTGGAATTTACAAACTCAGTAACGTCGTCGAATAATGTTTTGCATTTTCATTATAATGTACGTAACATGCAGTTAAAAATCTGATGCTACCACCACTACTCGATATCACATTCGTTTGTCATGTGAATGAGTGTATCTTGTCTTGTTGTTTATTTGTGTATAATACATAGTGTGTTCGTGTAACAGTATAAGTGTGAGCGAGTAATCCCTAGCGCGTTGTGTGATAACAGGCTCTAGTCGGAACAAAAACTACAAAAAATTGTTGAAACCGGAAATTATAAAGAATCATAGCAATAAAGACTATGAAGAGAGGAAGCGTAGACCAGTACTCCAAATGAGAAGAAAGAAAGGAAAGAAAACAAAGATGTGGTTAGAGTAGAAAAAGGACAAAAGACTAGCCCCAAAAGACAGGAAGCCCATAACCATCCCCCACACCAAGAGTCCCGTCCCTTCATGTACTTCTCCATGGCACCGGAGGGCGATTTGAATGTCTGATAGATGGTCACGGACCCCTAAAGAACGGGATACCATGGCGTCACCTTTCAGAAGCCCCGAAAAGTAACTCTAACCACATCTATAGAGTGCGCTATTGGAGTGAATTACTACGGTTGTTTGAGTAATGTGAGAGTGTATTGTCATGTCAAGTGCATGTATTTAAATGTGTGTGTGTGTGTGTGTGTGTGTGCGTGTGTGTGTGAGAGAGAGAGAGAGAGAGAAAGAGAGAGAGAGAGTGTGTGTGTGTGTGTGTGTGTGTGAGAGAGAGAGAGAGAGAGAGAGAGAGAGAGAGAGAGAGAGAGAGAGAGAGAGAGAGAGACTGAGTATGTTAGCGATACGTTCCCGTCAGAGATTCGAGTCTCCCTCCGTCGAGTAGTTTGTTAGTCTAGGCACTGGCGAGAATATCAGATTGCTCAAATAGGCTTACAAACATTTCAACATAGTTTTTGTATAAGTATGTAACCGGAATTTCCCTAAAGATGGCGCTGTTCGTTATTGTAGGACCCATGAGACCGCGACTACAGCTCCATCTGCTTCATGTAAAGGTTGGCGACGAATGTCAAGACATAGTAACTCGAGTTCCATGCATTGGTATCTTTTTCAAATCCGTAAACATGTCTGGTTTCGTGCCAACAATCTACGATTTGCAGACATAATTGTTTTTCAATTATCATTTAAAGATCACTGCTGCAGAATTGTATCGAATGCTTGTCGAAGTTTTCGGTGAAACTGCTCTTGGCAAAATTGTTTCGAATTGTTCAGAAAGTTCAAAAGTGGCCATTTTGGCGTGAGAAACGGCGAGCACAGGGAACAACGTTTGTTTGTAAACTTCTTTGTTTGTTAACTTCTTTGGTCAACAGTCCACAGGCTTACAATCTTCTTATACTAAACTAAGGACAACACAAACCCATTCCAGAGGGAGGACTCGAAACTCCGACGGCGAGCAACCGAGCGCTCCGCAGCAAGGCGCCTTAGACTGCCCGAATACTTCACCGTGGCGCGGGGAATAACCGAAAAATTTCAAAGACAACGAACTGCAGGCCTTATTGGATGAAGACGATACTGAAACTTAACAAGAACTCGTGAAACTTCCCACCGCCATAACATCCATCACCCACCACACAGCCATGTATTATGTACAGCGTGTGGTATCTGCCCCTGAAACTTTGAAGGGTTGTAGCTCCCAAACTAACAGTTATAGGAATGTAGTTTAAATTGATTTGGACGCAGCTGGTTTCAACGAATCCAATGCACGATAGAAAAAACTATTGTTCCATTAAAAACATTATATCTTTGGCTGTAACTCCTTGGAAAATGATAGAATAAACTATGTTCATAGCTCCGCAGAGAGTGTAACATTTCTTGTGTTGACCTACCGCATTAAAATTTCCCGTCACCTATTATTTTATAAGTTACAGAGGCAAATACAGTGAAACACCGTGTATAAAGAAGAGTGTCCGTTCCAATATTTATGAAATTTTATACAAGTAAGCTTCAATCCATGAGAACGGTTGCCGTAAGTGTAAGAACCACGTACGATTCATAGTTGACGAGATATGACGTCATAAACAATGAGATGCGCGAAACACCGCTGCATTTTGCGACAATGCTGCTCATTTTCTTCTAAACCATTGGACCCATTTCAACCAAATTTGGTACACACATTCCTTACCGTGGGGTAATAATTGATGCATGGTTAAGAATCACATACGGTACATGGTTCAAAAGATATTACGTCATAGCCAATAGAAATCGCAAAAAAATGCCATATAATGCGGCAAGACTTTCGAAATACACTGTATGAGAATGACAGTACTTTAAACATAATGTCAAACCTTAATTAAACTTTTTCTCCCTGGCAACCATAGTAAAATGATGAAAGGAAAAAAGTTTTTCGCTTACTACTTTTCCGCTGATTATGGAGTAAAACTTCGGCCCTCGGTATGACGATACAATTTATAATTTGAACAATACAAATTGTAGCGATAGGAAATCTTACAGACAGTATACACACATATAGTTGAATGTGCCTTCTAAATTGTATCACAGTACGACATGTAGTTCATGCGATATGAGCGGATAAAACTACGGAATTCGGTATGACGTTACAATTTATAATTTCTACACCTCAAATTGTAGCCGCAGGAAATTTTATAGACAATATACAAGAATATAGCTGAGTGTACCTTCTAATTTGTATCACAGTACGACACGTAGTTCATGAGATATGGGCACATAAACGGTAACGTTTATGCAAAACGCCCCATCACGCACCAAGTTTTAATCTATTACTTCTTTACTACTTACTGTATTCCCAAGAGATTTTACTGACAGACAGCCCTTATACAATCTATACCTGAAAAATGGCAGGAATAAATAGATGAATATCCAGGCAACTCCGGGGTTTCAGCCAGTGACATATAACACGACCGGAATATATGAGAAAAGAAAGGCACAGTCTTATTTCTCCATAATAACGCCCCATCACTCACAGAAAAACAGGTCACGAAAACGATAGAGGCGTTCGGTTTGGAAATACTAGGTCATGCGGCTTATTCTCCAGACTTGTCTCCGTCCGATTATCATCTTTTTTTCACCACTGGCACACGCTCTCGGTTAACACGCTTAATTTCGTATGAAAATATACTTAAAAGACCCACTGACTGGTTCAAGAGAAGAACTGCCGGGGAGTTGGGAGGAAAGTATAATTAGCAATAGAGATTAATTTGAATAAAATATTGTTTATCAGTTTCAAACAACAGACGTGAAGTTATGCAACAAAATTTCGGTTTCTTCCTCCTACACCCGGTAGAACGTAACTTTCCTCGTGACTTGATCCGGCTATTCTATGAATGAAAGTTCCAAGAAAAATGTAAACGTCCACATTAAGGCGCACGCTCCGTGAGCCAGCGGCTTACAGCGCTCTTTGAGGGGCTGCCTCTTAAGCGCCCTTTACACGATCGACTTAGTCTGACTGCTCGAGACGAGAGCTTTTACCGCTGAGTCTCAAGCGAGTTATTCCCGTTCTCCGTCTCGTCTGTCTCAAGTGGTCGTCTTTGTTCAGACGTCAGTAACAAAACTTTAAAGCTGTCTGCGCTGCAGTTTCGCACCCAGACAATGACGTGAGGTTGTGACGGCACTTTTTACGTTAGAACAACCGATCATACTTCAGTTCATTAATAATGGAACGAAAAAAAACATAGTGTACTTTGTTGTCAAAAATTATGTGCTAAGTTCTTTACATTCTTGAGAATTAAAACAACAGAAAAAGTAGTTTTCAAAATGACAAGCCAAGATCGCACACTAACAATTTATTAAATGATGACCGGTTTCGGTGCACTGTGTCACCATCATCTGGTCACATATATATTATAATCTGGTCATCTTGTTAAAAAAAATTGGGTATGAAATAACAAGTGCAACATTGCACTTAGCACTATATAAAAAAATTTAAAAGCATGACAGCATACAAAAAAAGCTGTCATGTTCTTATGTATTTTTTTATATGGTGACTAAGTGCATTGTTGCACTTGTTACTTTATACCTAGTTTTTTTAACAAGATGACCAGATTATAACATATATGTGACCAGATGATGGTGACACAGTGCACCGAAACCGGTCATCATTTAATAAATTGTTAGTGTGCGATCTTGGCTTGTCATTTTGAAAAAGATAAAACGATTAGATCGCCTCCAGACCCGACTATGTCAAGTAATCTTAACAGGAAAAGTGCCGTATAAGCATTAAAACATCTACATTTATTTGCTCTAGAAAATATGTACCCGCCAACACATGAAACAATATAAAAAATCAGTATATACTAGATCGTGTTGCTGCGTCTGCCATGGTGTAACACATGTGAAGGTGTGCAAAAACATTTTTACGTGTTTGTGAGTGGTACAGTTGAAGCCGGACTTGGGTTCAAGCTCTGTTTTTGCTTAGTGGGATGTGGTAAACCACCTAAAAACCACATCCAGACTGGCGGACACACCGACCCATATCGTTAATACGTCGGGAGAATTCGATCTGGAGTCTGCACACATCTTGGTCTCTAAAGGTAGCGTTATAAATGGCGACTGTAATCAGGCAGGTTAAGTCAAGCGTCCGAAAATGGATGAGGTTTTAACGACGGCGTCAGTAGAGACAGAGAAGTATGATAGAGAAATAAATCGTCGGGAAAATTCATAGCAGCTATGCCAGGATTTGCATTATTGATTTCGAGAAAACACCAAAAACGTAACTCTGGAAGGCTGGAACGGTGTCTGAAAACAACGACTAATACAAAGGACTTTACTACGCCAACAAATGGAAGAAGAGAAAAAAGTATGGTGGTAATAGGCTATTTTCCGTTGTTAAAATATGGTTCCATTTGCTGTTAGTCTGAATGATAGTAAAGTTGGAATAATATTTTCCGTCATTATATTTACAAGACATTTTTCTGAAGTTAAAGCTTAAAAATGATCAAAATTCAAGATTAAGTCGCATGACCGAAAACGCTGTGTTATTGGCTCGGTGTCTAGTGACGTTAAATGTCACGAGGAAGATGAAGTTATATAATTATGTGGTGTGTTATAGCAGTTTTAGCGAAAGATCATTTTCCTTTTCTATGCGTATTATTAAGTTCATTGTGACAGAAACGCAATAACAGCTTTTAGTAAGAATGAAAAAGTATTTTGTGAATCCTTCTCAAAGTTGATGCGTTTATGATACCGTATGTTAGTTTAACGAAAACAACCCGGATTTTTACACTTCGTAAAGAAGAAAGGTGATAATTGTAAAGTACAATATAGCTACATTTAAACCAAACTGTTGCTTGTTTGTAACAACAGACTGACTCTAGTCCACAAATGTTATACACCATAATCTCAACTGTTAAATTAACACTGCTATTAGTGGCCACTGTAAAAATTACATGGTAATTGCTCAGAAATAGGATTCAGATTAATTCTTACGTATACATAATCTTGCGCAGTGGTTACGTTCCACCTTCTAGTATGTATTTTTCTCGTGCTGATTGGTTACATATAAACTTGTCAGGTTAAATCGGAACTTTGGATGCCAAAGAAGTGAAAAAAAGTGGAGAAATATTTTGCCGTAGGTGCCACCATGAAAATAACGGTAAAGTGTTGAATTATTTGTATCTACATCAAGACAAGTTATTTTCTCGGGCAGCCGTAGCAATTAGACAGCATAATTGTCAGTGTTGATTAAATTTTGCTTTCCGTTAAAAAAAAAAAAAAAAAAAAAAAAAAAAAAAAAAAAAAAAAAAAAAAAAAAAAAAAAACACCCTCCTCTCATTTACTGCACGTGGAAAAATGTGATAGGCTACTGTGAAATAGAATCCAATTATTGACGAAATTAGTAATCAGTTCAAATTTCATTAAAAGAACTCCATTCACCAGATGTGCTTTTGGAACGCAAGTCGTTTATTTATCGATCATACATGGAAATGCTGCATCACTGACGTATGTGTTAGAGCTTACAACCAATACGAAATTTGTACATTCACCAACATCAGCTCAGTTATCTGTACATGGTAACACTTTACATAGAATAACAGTTCACGTACGAAGTGTTTTTCTTACTAAAAATGATCCTCAGAAACAAGAACGAACGAAGTCACACTATTTTATTTCGATGTTTGGGAGCGAACTTTAGTCACATTTTACGCATTTCTGATTGTTTGGGACATACAAAAACATTTTTTTTCTTTGTAGATGTAGTTGTATAGTGCAGTCCTACATAATATTTGTAGACCTTTTTCGGAACCTTTAGTGTCCAAACAACGACCACTGTTAGTGAGTTTTACGACAGCAGGCGTAGCACCCTGACGTCACACTCATCACATGACTCTGATGAAGCGTTTTATCTGAATATCATTCCTCTCATACCCTATAGGGATGATTTCGGCCAGAATAATTTAACCTCCCAGACTGCTTTGTTGCGCAGCGTACAGCATACTAAAATATTTAGAACTCCACACTGGGCCCAATCTATAAATCAGTAATGTCGTAGGGGCACTCAGGATGTCGTTGGCGGCTGATTTACTCGCAGTCACGAAAGACCTAGGAGCGGTACTGTTAGTTCGTTTCCTACTTTATCCTACAATATTCTTTATTAATTTTTTATTAATGCCAACAGATTGGTTGGATCCTTTATTTTTGACGAGCTTAGTTGGCTGGTCAGGTCATTATGTTGTTACAGTGCAGTTTTGAATTAGGTACCAGTGGACACAAAATGCATTACATAAAGCAAATACAGTGAGCCAGGTTCCACAGCACCCATTTCCCTCCCTGAGTGTGTGTGTGTGTGTCAATTTGTGCGTGTGGCAGAAGATTGTAGTGGATTTAGCTGTAGCAGGAAGTTCCAAGTAGGATAGCCTACATATGCTTACTAGGCCAACAGGCGAGATTTGCTTATGGTACCAGACGATGCTAGCCAGCATATCGCGAGTCGTGCAGGTTGTCAGATTGGCGGTAGGTCACGTTATGCCTTCAGCCAATGGGAGAGCTCCGCCGAGCAACTTGAAACGCAAGAGCGGGTGAGCTTAGTGACACGCTAGGCAAGCGTCGGGCTGACGTCATCAGGAGTTGAATGCGATACATCTACCTGCGGACACGAGTCCTTATTTCGACACGCAGAAATTGTCTCCGCCAATGAGAACTCGCTAGCCGTCAGCCAGTGAGCTACACCACAATACTGACAAACATATGCCAGCAGACGACGATGTTCTGAGTATGCTGTATACCAGAGCCGTGCAGCGCGCCACATTTACCCGCCCGAGCTCGCCTGCGTCCGGCCGCTGCGCTCTGCTGCCCGCACCGCGGGTAGTCGAGTCCCAATGCACCGCTGTACACAGCGAGCGAGCTGCGGTGCGCCGTCGAGTCCCGACACTTGCCGGGCGAGCGGGTACCCGCCGGGCCCGTGCAACAGCGCTACAGGCGGCGCTGCGAGCGGGGGAATGCATACAGTTCTGAGCAAGGCGTTGTAATACTCACAGCGTAGGCTTCACGCACCTTTTATGTTACCTACATTGCCATTTATAAGTTATCGATCGTTATGTCTGAAATAAATAGCGAACAGGACAGATCGTACCAACGTGCAAGGAGTAGACGATCCGAGGAAGAGAAAAAAGACGTTTCCAGGAAACTCGCGGAGAGAATCTACAAGCGTTTAAAGATATCTGGAGACAGCATTGTATGGGAGCGTTTTATGCTGATTGTAGGTAATGAAAATAAACCTGTGGGATTTGCAGAGTGTAATGGCTGCCGTAAATTATTGGCGTTCTGTGATGGCAGTACCACTACGCTGTTATGGCACCTGAATAGCTGCAAAGCTTATCTTAATACTGATTTGAACGGTTGTAGCAATATTCCAGGGTCAGAAAAATCTTTTGTGCTGGAGAAATGTGTAAGAATGTGTGCGATAGATTTGCGGCCCTTCAGCACAGTTGCGGCAGAAGGATTTCGAGACCTCGCACAGACTTTGATGGAGATAGGAGCACAGTACCCCACTGCAAGTGCCAAAGACGTTCTTCCTCATCCTTCAACAGTTTCTAGAAACGTAAAAAGAATAACATACGAATACCTGTTCGCAAACAACTGGCTTTTTAAAGATTTCCTGCTTACCTTGGCAGAATTTTAGCTAGATAATTAGTTGGACAACCTTGAACAAAATTAAATATCACATCATCGTAGGGCATATAATTTTTTGTCACATACATGAAATACATAGATTTACTAGCAACAAGGAACTGAAGAGATTTAAGGAATAATCTTGTTCTTTATGTTAGAGCCATCACATAGTTTAATATGAAGTTAAAGTGAAACACTGTGTAAGTAAATACTGAGCAAAGTATAAAACTACCTACAAATTTGCTGGAGCCGGCTAACGCGAAGCCAACGACTTTCAACATGTTTAATTTCCGGCGCGAGCCGATTCGGCTACCGTTTTGCTTCTGCACCACAAAATTGCACGATCTGCTTTTACCAGGTGCATTACTGCACACGTCAATTTTTTTTTTCCTCGCAACTGATACTACACTGACAATTCAGTCAGTGAGGAAAAATCACAAGTGTTTCAAGATACATGAAAGACTGTCCAGCGACTGCGACCTTGAATGTCACCTCTCGAATAGTGGTGACTCCCTCGGGGTTTCAGCTACCACCAGCCAAAGGGAAAAGGAGGAATATGAAATAATAGAAAACCACAACAATGGTCCACACGCCTGTATCGAGTAACAGTAATTAGTTTACTTCCCTTGGAGTGATTAAGCGTAAGCTGAACCTCCTAACATTCTACCAGTTAATCGTTTCTAATGACCTCGATTGCAACTGAACTTTTATTCTTATTTATATTTATTTACTTACTTTTTCTTAGCAGCAAGGAAACATCAAGCAATTTAGCGAAATGTCCACAGAAACGCTGTTCGAACACGTGCTGAATGCGTATACTTGCTATCGCAGCACTAATGCTGCTCATTAACTCGCAATTACTCACGATTTGAGACCGCTCTATTACACTCACGTTAATGAGTGTTCTAAAATGCATCGGTTAGTAAGCTTCCCGCTATCTAACTTTTTCAATAAATGGTTTGTTAATGAAAAGTTGAATGCTTTGTTAGAAAGCTAAGTTGCTGTATTATCAGATGTCCAAAAATCAGATTTAACCTCATAGTTTCTTCATAATCGAGTGAAAAGCATTATGAAACTGAAAATTCACGGGGAATGAAAAGCAGACATGTTATTTTTTCCAAGGAAAGTAAAGATTTTAAGGTAAAACTAAGTTAATAAGCCGATGTGGGATGGTCGTTTGTAACGTGAACAGTTTTTACAGTGTGAAAATCGGAACAGTGTATTTCCCGCTAAGAATGCAGCGGCTGGTGGGCGCGTGTCCCGGCTAGCAGCAGAGCGCCACGGGCGGCCGGGCGGACCAGGGCTCGCGCGGGTAGTCCGGGTACCCGCGCTGCCCGCCGCCGTCCGGTGGGGCTCGAGCCGGCAGGCCGGGCAGCGCGTGGCAAGGCCCGCCCGGGAGGCGCGGCTACGGGCCCGGGCGGGTAGCGCAGGCCCGCTGCACGCCTCTGCTGTATACATTTGCAAAAGAAATTAGTTATCCTCTTAGGATCACTGTTAGCCACATACCCTATAATCGTGACATATTCGCAAAGAAATTGCCAAATATTGGTGACAAGTAAGGAATATCAATAAAACCACACTCTCGAAAATCTCCACGTATTCGAAACTAAGTAGCAAAATACTGGGGGCAAACAAGGAATATTACGAGATATTAGAAATTAAACAACGAAATGTTTCTGATTAGCGAATAGTGTGAATGTCACTGATACTTATTTCATTTAGGCCTACCAGCAATTTAAGCGTTTCCCATACGTTTGTCACTTATCATTTTCTCGGAAATCGTAACATATTTGGAACAAAGGTCAAATATTTTTGTGAAGAAAAAACAGAAATATCATTGCTAGTCTTATCACTTGCAGCAGTTTCATTCTCCATTTTTTAGTCACACACAAATTTCCGAATCGATGACACCTATACCCGACACAGCATTTTGTTACAATTAACATCAAGTACTGTGTAACATACTACTGTTATATGAATAAGAAAATCCCACTATATGTTAAGTAAGTACTACAATGTGATACAAACAATAAAAAAAATTATTTGTGGGTGCGAGAGATTTGAACCCTTACCTCCAAATTGGGATCTACTGCTCTGTCCACTACGCTATGGTACCTACATGCCACAATCGTTTATTGTAGACTTTAGTAGATGATTTTTTGTTAATGTGTGTTTTCATTTACATTTAGTTATAACAAATTGATCCAGATACGATTTTGTTATACATCTCTGATGCGCTGTTAGCTTGAAACACCGTACTGCGAGTTATGAAACCAAAACTGCGAAATATACGGCCAATCAAGATGGCTTCTGTTGGCATGGAAAGAACAAGTGGAAATCTCTTAGGTTAGGTATAGGTTAAACAAGAAATTTTTTTATAGTACGTGAGGGCGCGTAGCGTCCGAATCTTCGGTTAAGAAACACACAGCATCACTTTGGCCGGAGACAATTTCTGCGTGTCGAAATAAGGACTCGTTTGTTCTGTAGCTACAAAGATCGATAGCGCCCGGTCGTGGCCACAGTCGAGTTTGTTTGCGAGATGTGACTGTGACGTCAGCACGACGCTTGCCTAGCGTGTCACTAAGCTCACCCTGGAAGAGCGGTTATCACAGGTGTCTCCCATTAGAGTTCGCTGAGTCCCCGACCCGAGCGGATATGAGTGTGTTAGGGCTGGTGTGAGTGTCATAAATGTGCCATATTGTGTTCATTTTGTTGAGTTATTCGGTCAGCAATATTGGAACTTCCATCATTTTACTGCGAGATCATGTATGGGATATAAATTCATGTAATTGTAACGTAGAAATTCGGTCTAATGTGGGACTTGAAATTGTTACGGTTTCTTTTATGTGGGACTAGAGCCATCAGCTTCAGCCCTTCAGTTTTTAGTTTCAAATAGATATCAGGGAGTAATGTATCATGATCAAGTGCGTGTGTTAGTATTACAAAATAAAGGACGATGTTCGTGGCAGAATCATATTTAATTCATTGTAACGAGCGTGCTGGGCATCCGTTTCCGCCATTTCCTTTTATCTATGATTTTGTGTTTTCATGACCCAACAGTAACTAATAATAGCCTTAAGTGTGCTTTAGTAACTTTTATTAATTACCGTGCATTTTTGCCGTTTTTCTCAATATGCTATGTTAACCTTTGCCAACGTTCTGAAAATTTTTGAAACGGTCATTGGCCTTCAACTTCACCGACCAGTAGTTAAATATGTGGCTCTATTGCAAGGAACAAAAGCGAGCAGTATACCGCGCGGGATATAGTTACGAAAATACGAGTAATGTCCGAGAAATTAATGGATTCTTAGTGGTTACAGTTGTTTCCCGGCATTATTCATTTGCTTCATTTTCATGTTTAGTATAGTAGCATATCCCCTGTAAGCACTTTCAGTATAACGAATTTAATGTTTCAATATCGGTGAGTAAAATTTTGTCCCGAGATTATCGCAGGATTAACGGTATTTCTTAGTAAGAGGACATGAACGTTTGCGTGGCACCACGTGGATTCGTAACGTCTCTTTGCATCGGTCTGATTGTGAATTATATTCTTCTTAACGGTCAGAAGTATTGTCCTCCTAAAATATATTTGTTTTATTTTTTATTTGTGGTGATGTTACTTTTTGCGGATGATGATGGAAGTTACGGAACTTATGATTAGTATGCTGGTAGTGCCAGGGAATCTCTGTGCTGATTCTCTTAGGAAGTACGCGGTTTAACGCCTTGTGTGGCAAATTTCCGTAGAGCATGCCACATCCAGTTTCTAATGTCTTGAGCATGAATTGTGGGGAGATTGAATGTTTGACTGGAGAATTAAGTACCTATATGCTCCGTTCCAACTGTATGAAATGATTCACTACAAAATCCAACTAATCGTTTTATAGTTTTCAAAATGAAAAGCCATGATCGCACATTAATAATTTATTAAATGACGACCGGTTTCGGTGCACTTTGTCACCATCATCTGGTCACATATATGTTATAAACTGGTCATCTTGTTAAAAAAAATGGGTATAAAATAACAAGTGCATCATTGCACTATTTAAAAAATACACAAGTTAAAAACATGACAGCTCACCAAATACTCAAAATTGATCAGATCGCCTCCAAACCCGACCATATCATGTAATCTTAACAAAATCCAACCATAATTTAGTGAGACCAGTAATTTTAAATATTTTACACCTAGCCAGTCGGCAGGAACCTCGTTGTGTTCACCTTTTATTTGTTTAGTGCTCACGTACTAGCTCCAATAAATGGTGTAATGGTCCTCATTTTTATCCGTATCTCCACCCATCCTTTAATCCCTATTATATAAAAAATGCATAAGTGGGTTGTGGTGGAGATTCAAACTGGAAGTACGACAGTCATAACAAAATCATAGCCAGTAGCCACAATTCGGGACGATCGTTATCCGTTGCGAAATTGAAATTAATCAGTGGAAAATTGAAACTTCATGAAAGATCAGTGTCATAATTAAAATCTAATAATTAAATGGTTCGGAATGGTGACTACAGGTTAGGGGAGGTAAATCTAAGGCGGCCAACTTTTTCAAATCCCAATGCGGGTCGTTTGGAGGATGTGTATGGGTACTGCGAACACGCGACTCAGTGTCAGGACTCTCTCTAATACAGGTAAAAGTGTAAGCCTTCGTGTTTTACTATATCCTAGGATTCTTTTGTATTGCATTTCTGTGTTCGCAAAAACTATGAGAGTTTCTACACGCCCTGTGTACGAATTCTGATGTTTGTGCAGAGGTGTGTGCAATATGCCCTGCCCACCCCATGCCAACTCTTATTCTCCCTCATGAAGTTTGAAGAAAGCTTTGTATTGTCCTTCATGTTCAACTCCCCCAAAATTTCCATTGGCACTATCTGCACGAATTACGACTTTTCCTTTCCCCCATTGATTTTCCAGTATGTCCGTTGAAGAAAGGTATACCTGCAGTTTCACCAGGGAAATTCAGGATATCTAATATTTTTACATTAATTTGGATGAAAGTACCGCACTAATATTGGATATATTTTTAGGTCTTTGTGATTTGAAATGTCTGTACAGGTACTTAGAAATGGAAAGTCTTTTATTCTGAAGTACTGTCTGAAGGTTAGCTAAAGAAAAATCTTTCATATTCTTTATTACTGCTTCGCACTTAGTTTTCCCGCAACGAAACTTCTTTTGAAACACTTTTTAAATCAATTCCATAGATATAAAAGTCTAATAGTGACTTACATTGTGGAAAGCCCACAAACCTTCGGTTCTTACAAGTTCCTCTAAGCCAGCGAAGTATTCCTGACAGAAATAACTTGAGAGTGATTATGTATCTGTGGCGGTCTGAGCCCTTTTATTTTTGTCAGATGTTAAATGACGTGTTTACTGCCGTGAGCAACTGAGGACACCTCATTACACGTTTTGCACCACACTTCTGCAAAAAAGTAACTCCTTTTGTAAATCCTTGGTCAGTTGACAATTTTTTTCATTTTTGTAATAGTTGGCGGCATTACTAAGTAAAACAAACAAATTTGTTGAAGGAACCCGACGAAGCAAGCAAGCAAGCACAAATGAACAATGTCGAGTCTCCGCGCAACAAACTTGCAACCTAAAAAACCGTCCGTTGTACTTCGGCATCTCCCGGAACGTTTCGTTCGGAACCTACTGCTATTGTGATCGTTATCAATCTCAGAGAATTAAGAATGGTCAACCCCCAGCTACAGCTTTTCACCTAGTCGTACTAAATATTTTTCATTTCTAGACAACAAAAGTGCTGCACATAATCCCTGTTATAAATCGTCATATTCTGATTCGTAATGCTCACGATACGTGGGAATAATTTGCAGTCGGTGGTATGTGAAAAATTACCGGGATCCAGGACTTGCGGGACAAATTAGGCATTTTGCGGGACACTTTTATGAAGTTTTCCAATGCGGGACGGTACGTCAGAATCCGGGACGGTCCCGCAGAATCCGGGACGGTTGGCCGCCTTAGCTATATGTGAATGCCCTGACAAGTTTTCAGAAGGAACAGGTATATAAATGTGTCACACTTATACGCAGGGTGGTTGGTATTCAAGCCGGAGTACTCCAAGGCAGCATCCTGGGGCCCCTCTTGTTTAACCTGTACATTAACGATTTTCCATCCACACATAACGCGATGACTGCAATCTACGCAGATGACACCGCCATCATGGCGCAAGATTGGAAGCCATCAAACATTAACTCACGCCTACAGACAGCACTCAGAACTGCCGAACCTTGGTTGGAGAAATGGCGTGTTAAAGTCAACGTCGACAAGTGTGAGGCAGTTCTGTTCACACGCAGACCGAAACACCTGCGCAAACACCAATACTGTAGACCAATTACTCTACATACACGCCCAATACGTTTCCGCGAGAAAGTCAAATACCTTGGTGTCTGGCTGGACCGGAAACTCATATGGGGGGACCACATACAACACATGACCAACAGAGCAAACGCGAGGCTCAAACAACTCTACCCGATGCTCAACAGGGAAAGCAAACTGAATAGCCGGGTGTCGAGGAACCTCTACATGACACATATTCGACCTCTGATGACGTACGGTGCTCCGTGCTGGGCATACGCGCCGCCTGCAGCTCATACAGAACAAGGTACTACACATCATTAGCAACGCTCCACGATACACACGCACCGTGGACCTTCACAATGAATACCGCCTAGAGCGCCTCTCGGTGGTATTCAAGAAACTCGCCACACGACTATACAGAAACTCGAGACACTCGAACAACCCCTTCATCCTACGCTTGGGGAACTACGATCACAACCATAGGTGGAAACATAATCGCCCAAAAACACTTCTCCTCAGAGACTAACCACCTACGGCCGTAGGGAACACCAACTCACAAACACGGTGAACATGGCAAACCCCTGCAAAACAGCAATCTGACTGGCAATGCCAGCTGAGCCCACAGCCGACCTACAGGCAAAGCAGGGAAACCATATACATCGCACTAAACACAAACAAACCTAAACAATCCCGCACACTTAGCCAGTTCTATGACCGAACTGCCTAACCACCATGACAGACTTGGCTATGTTACAGGTATTCTGCCACAGCCGATGTTAACGGGTAAACTGCCGCAGCCGACCCAGGAGGCATCATTAGAGCTCAGCTGCAGCAAAACCTCGCATCAAAACGGACTGATTCCTTATGACGAACCTAGCAAAGTTAATGGTACTGAGAAAATACCCATTACTAACATTACCAAACCTTGCATAATCTGTCGCAGATAGCATACCGCTACTGCCCTTCATACGTACCCCACTGTCGCAGAGGTTATTTTCCTTGGCTCTTGCCTTGGCACTTTTTTTCCTCTGCCCTTACATACCTTTACCCTTCATATACCTTTCGACCAATTCTACCTCCAGATGCACCGTATTAATGGGTGATCGCGCCCACACGTATGGATAACATCGCGGTTCCCACATCCCGTGATCCACCTTAGCAAACTAACTTAATTACGGAGGTGACAGTAGAACTTTTGTGATGGTCACCACGTTGGTGTGGGCGTGGAGGGGCCCCATCCTTGCTAAACACGCAGAGTGGTTCACGAAAATTAAGACGTCGGCTTACAACCTACGCACTTAACGTTGTCAGTTTCCACCAGAAAGTTGCTCGTGTAAAACGAGCTTTACACCTGGTGAGTTGGTGAATGGAGCCGATTACATACGTAAGCCGTACATAGTGGTGTTACTCTTTGTTCCACTATCGTTCTCCTTTCTCATCTCTGACCTTTGTCTCCCCATTCTCTTTTCCTGGGAAGGAATGAGAACGATAAGCGATGAAAATCTTTGTTCTTTTTTGATCGTGGAGGAGATCTGAGGCTTTTTCTTCTTTTTGGCTGCTCTCAATTATGTAAGTGTTGTAGTGAGCAAAATTTATTTTTTCTAATAATAAAATTCGTAATTCACAAAAACGGGTGTTGAATATTATTTCATACCTAAATATCCAATTTTTCATTTTTTATAAATGACTATTTTCAGTAATCCTGTAGTTTAGTAATTGTAAGTTCATACCATTGTTGGGCGCCATTGTGCGAGCCATGAAGACTCGCGAGATTTCTGGTAAAACAATAATAATAAAATAGAACTTAACAGTTTATGAATATAAAGTAATTTTATCTCAACATTAACAAGATAGGCGAAATTTATCTACAAAGGTACTGCAATGGTAACTTCAATTTAAAAGGAAAAAATATTTAACAGAGAATAAGTAGGTAGTGTTGCTCGCCAACCCATTTTACGCAATTGAAAGAAAAATAAATTTTATAGGTTGCTTTACATTTCTTGTTAGTCGTGTTCGTAATTCCAACTGCTTTTGGTACGACGCGACGTAACGTGCGCCAATAATAAAATTTTATCCGTGTGTTACCAACCTAAATCCGGCCGCGCGATCCGCTGGACGCGTATAGTGAAATTTATCCCGACTTGCGGCAAATCTTGAAATCACCAAATCTTGACAAACAACTGCGACGGGCAACGCTATAGCTTCCTGCGTACGTACCTGCGTGGTGTCGTTGTGGCACTTGTGGGTGGAGTGGAAGGCCCGCAGCTGCGACCGTGGCGGAGGGTCGCCGGGCGCCTCACACTGGTTCACCTCCAGCGGCGTCACGTTCACGTCCAGCGACAGGTAGCCCTTCGTCCTGCAACACAAGCGGGCCCTCTGATATACTGGCGGGTAGCATGCCGATGGCACTAAATTACAGGGACGACGTAGAAGAGCACATGAAGGGGAGCAAATTATTTATACTACTGGCCATTAAAATTGCTACACTAAGAACAAATTCAGATCATAAACGGATATTCATTGGACAAATATATTATACTAGAACTGACATGTGATTACATTTTCACGCTATTTGGGTGCATAGATACTGGGAAATCGGTACCTAGAACAACCACCTCTGGCTGTATTACGGGCCTTCATACGCCTGGGAATTGAGTCAAACAGTGCTTGAATGGCGTGTACAGATACAGATGCCCTTGCAGCTCCAACACGATACCACAGTTCATCAAGATTGTTGTTGTTGTGGTTGGTTTTTGAGGGTAATAAATAGCTAGGTCATCAGTCCCCTGTTCCTAACTGGGAGTCCACTGTCAAGAACATAAAAAGTAAAACAAAGCTCTGAAAATGGGAACGCACAAAAGGGACAGGCTGGCAATGGAAAAGTCGCTGACAATACCAAACGAAGACACAGACAATAGGTAAAACAAAGTCAGGAACTCAACTAAAACTGGATAGCAGAGTGCAACGGCTGGCTGATCACAAAGTTAAAACAGAATGAGCCAGCCAAACTGTACTCACTAAGAACCCCTAGGTATTTCACATAAGGGTCTGGAAAAGTCTTTAAAAGTGCTGGATTTGTGGTGGTCTAAGATATCAGGCTACAGCACCCACCACTAGACAGTCGTAAAAACCAGCAGCGCGGATGAAACTAAAACTGCGTTAGCCATAGAGGTGTCGTCGCCTAAAACTAAGGGTAGCGCGTCTGGTAGGTTAAAAGACTGCAGCAAGATGGCTAAAACTGGGCAGTCCATCAGAAGATGGACTACTGTCAGCGCTGCTCCACACCGACACACAGGCGGGGCCTCACCGCGGAGATGGCCCTGGGTCAGCCAGGTATGCCCAGTACGGAGGCGGCAGAGGACAACTGACTCCGACGCATGGGCTGCAGTGAAGACTTCCACAGAGTTGTGGATAGTTTCACTGCCCGAAGCTTATTCGGTGCATTCGCCGTAGCCCACTAAGTGCTCCAAGCCTCGCGCACCTTCCGGTGCAACACCAATTTAAGATCTGGTTCCATGACGCCGATATCGAGTTCATCAAGAGTAGTGCCTGGAGTATTGCGACGAGCCAGTTGCTCGGCCACCGTTGACCAAACGTTTTCAATGGGTGAGAGATCTGGAGAATGTACTGGCCAAGGCAGCAGTCGAACATTTTCCGTACAGGACCTGCAACATGCAGACGTGCATTATCCTGCTGAAATGCAGGGTTTCGCAGGATTCGAATGAAGGGTAGTGCCACGGGTCGTAACACATCTGAAATTTAACGGCCGCTGCTGAAGGTGCTGTCGATGCGAATAAGAGGTGACCGAGACGTGTAATCAATGGCACCCCATACCATGGCCGGGCCGGGTGATACGCCAGTATGGCGATGACGAATACACGCTTCCAATGTGCGTTCAACGCGATGTCGCCAAACATGGATGCGACCATCATGATGCTGTAAACAGAACTTTGATTCATCCGAAAAAATGACGTTTTGCCATTCGTGCACCCAGGTTAGTCGTTGCGTATACCGTCGCAGACGCTCCTGTCTGTGATGCAGCGTCAAGGGTAACAGTAGCCATGGTCTCTGAGGTGATTGTCCTTGCTGCTGCAAACGTCGTCCAGCTGTTCGTGAAGATGGTTGTTTTCTTTCGAACGTCCCCATCTGTTGAGCCAGGGATCGAGACGTGACTGCACGATCCGTTACAGACATGCGGATAAGATGCCTGTCGTCTCGACTGCTAGTGATACGAGACCGTTGGGATCCTCCACGGCGTTCCGTATTGCCCTTCTGAACCCACCGATTCCATATTCTGCTAACAGTCATTGTATCGCGACCAACGTGAGCAGCAATGTCGCGATACGATAAACCGCAATCGGGATAGGCTACAATCCGACCTTTATCAAAGTCGGAATCGTGATGGTACGCATTTCTCCTTCTTACACGATGCATCACAACAACGTTTCACTAGGCAACGCCGGTCATCTGCTGTTTGTGTATGAGAAATCGGTTTGAAACTTTCCTCATGTCAGCACGTTGTAGATGTCGCCACTGGCGCCAACTTTATGTGAATGTCTGATAAGCTGATCATTTGCATATCACAGAATCTTCTTCCTGTCGGTTAAATTTCGCGTCTGTAGCACGTCATCTTCGTGGTGTAGCAATTTTAATGGCCAGCAGTGTAATTGCACTCAGAGCAGTAAGGCGCGGTCGGAATCGCCTATATAAAACAAGTGCCTGGCGCAGGTGCTATTTCGGCTTATTATGCTACGATGGCAGATTATCACAATTTAGGATAAGTGAGTTTGTTCTTGGTGTTATAGTCTACGCACGAAAGATGGGACATAGCATCCCAGAGGTAGCAGTGAGGCAGGGATTAAACTGTACGACCATTTCACAAGTGCACCGTGAATATTGGGAATTCGGTAAAACATGAAATCTTCGACATCTCTGCGACGGGAGAAAAAGAACCTGCAAGAACAGGACTACAAATGACCGAATAGAAACGCTGAAAATGACAGAAATGCAACACTTCTGCCAACTGCGGATTTCACTGGTGGGCCATCGACAAGTGACAGCGTGCGAATAATTCAGTGGAACATAATCAATGTGGGCTTTCGGAGCCGAAGCCTCACTAGTACATCCTTCTTGACTGCCCGAAGCAAAGTTTTACCCTTCGCCTACGCCCGTAAACACCGATATTGGTCTGTTTGGAAAAATGTGGCCTGGTATGACAAGTATTGTTTTAAATCGTATCTAGCTGATGGTGTAGGTTATGAAGACAACCTCATGAATCTAAATCAAATCAAATGTTTTTATAGTCTATGGGACTTAACTACGGGGTCATCAGTCCCGAAACTTACAAACTATTTATGAACTAACTAAGACTAAGGACGGGACAAATATCCATGCCCGAGGGGAGATTCGAACCCCCGACCGTAGTGGCCGTGCAGACCGTGAATGGAGCGCCTCAGTCTCCTCGGCCACCGCGGCCGGCCTCATGAATCCGTGGACCTTACGTGTGAGCAGGGGATTCTTGAAATTAGTGGAGGCTCTATAATGGCATGGGGCGAGTGCAGCTGGAGTGATTGGTACACCTGATATGTCTAGATACAACTCTAACAGGTTACTCGTTTGTACGCACCCTGGCTGATAACCTGCATTCATTAATGGTCATTGTGCATTCAGACGGAATTCGACAATTTCAGATAGAAATCCTACAACTCACATATTCGAATTTGATACAGATTGGCTCCAGGAACAGTCTTAAGAGTTTAAACACCTCAGCTGGGCGTCGAAAAAAGTTACTGGGCCTGTTCATAAGTTACTTTTTAGTATATGAACTTATTAATGGTCTATCGCTGTTATCAAAGGTTCAAATTTTTGTTACGCGTATGGGACTTAGTTGCGGTGTCATCTGTCCCTAAATTACAAACTACTACATATAATACAGACACACAAACATCCATGCCCGAGAGAGGATTCGAACCCCCGACGGGGAACGGCCTCTCGCATCGGAGCATAGCGCCTGAATGCGCTCGGCCACTCCGCCACTTGCAGTTATCAGCAGATTGCAATGTTTGTTAAGCTTAAGGGACTAAACTGCGGGGTCATCAGTCCCTAAACTTACAAACTATTCATGAACTACCTTATAGTAAAGACGACACAAACATCCATGCCCGAGGGGAATCGAACCCCCAACGGGGAACGGCCTCGCGCATCGTAGCATAGCGTCTCAATGCGCTCGGCCGCTCTGCCGCGGCTATCAGCATGTTATATTTATAGTATGTACAAGGTGATAATAAGTAAACTTTTAAAACGCTGTAAAAATAACACCACTGATTATAATGACGTCAAATTGCAACGGACTATTATCGGAAAAGGGGGAAACGCATGAAAGAATGAAGGCGCTGTATCTGTCAGAATATGTAAATCAAATAACCTCTCATGCTCACGATCCACTGAAGTTGGTATAAACGTGCCGGGTACACAGCTTTTCCTCATTTCGAGTCTCGAGACGTTCGCGCTCTACTTGTAAAGCTGTTTTACAAGAATAATGACTGTGCACAAGTCGCTCTGCAGACGTTTCGCACACTACAAGGGATTGGGAAAGGGCGTTGGTCAGATGACTGTCTTGGGTCTGGAGAAGATGATACAGAAACCTGGTAGAGGAGGAAACGAATTGATTCGACGTCAATGGAAGAAGTGGCCACAGCAGTGCAGGAGGACTCGAGTGGTTGTGGAAGAGTGCAAACGTGTAGTGTACGGAGAATTTCCCGAAAATTGGACAAACCTGTGAGTAAGGTACGTAAAATTTTACGAATCATCCTTTTGTGCTATAAATTCAAAATTACCCATGTGCACAAGTTGCTTCCTGTTGACCTGTCACAAAGAGAGACTTCTGCTTTACAATTTTTTGCTCGAATGGAAGTGGACGGTGGATGGCAGCGGGAGATTTTGTGGACAGACGAAGCCCACTTCCGTCTAACAGAAAATGTCAATACACAGGACTGTCTACTATGGGCAACAGAAAATCCACACCCAAATCAACCAGTACCGTTTCGTCCTGAAAATGTTACTTGTTTATGGCATCATTTATCATAAGGCAATATTTTACGAGGAGACAGGTGCTTCCGTCCTGTTCTCTAGACCGTCAAAGATAAGGGCAACCACGTCATTCCAGCTCTCCAACATCGTGGTTGTGTAGATAGTATCATTTTTACGCAAGATGGCGCATCGCCCGTTACAAACCCAGTTAAACAGCTGATGAAGTGCCATTTCGGAAATGCTAGTATTATCAGCCGCCATTTCCCTACAGCCTGGCCGTTCGGTCACCTTAATCCGTGTGACATTTGGCTGGTGACTGAAAGACGTTGTGTTCAGTGTTCCTACAGCGAACTTAGCTGCATTGAAGGCACGTATTGCGAAACACATACTGAATGTAATCCCGAAACACTTCGTTCAGTAATGGAACACTGTTTCTCTATTTCAACTTGTTCCAGAAAACGGTGGACAGCATATAGAACACGTTTTGCTTCAGTCACATGGAAATTAAAAATCCGATTTGCTTTTGAATGATGCATTTTATACTGGTTTTGGCGGCAAGACAAAAACCGATGTGATTGATAATTTTTATGCGGTTTTTGGTCTCAGGAGAATTAAAAACCGATTTTTCCATTCGATATATTACGACTGCCTACAGGAAAATGACATTTAGAGACAAGAAAAGCAGCGGTATGAATATCAAGAACTCAGATGGATAACCAGTACGAAGCAAAGAAGGAAAAGGCCTACACAAAGGAAATAAACTTGGAGGCATTATTCTAGAAGTGGAAGACGAAGTAAAGGAAGATGAGATAGGAGATACAATACTGCGAGAAAAATTTGACAGGGCTCTAAGAGATTTGGGTAGAAACAAGCCCGCTGGAATAAATGATGTCCCGTCTGAACTGCTATTATCGTTAGGGGAGCCAGTCATGAACAAATTGTTCCACCTGGTATGCAAGATGTACGAGACAGGGGAAATACCCTCAGATTTCAAGAAGGATATAGAGACACCGGAAGGTATGAGATAGATTTTATAACGGTAAGACATAGATTCCGGAACCAGGTTATAAATTGCAGGACATACCCAGGGGCAGATATAGACTCTGACCATAACTTGTTAGTCATGAACTGTAGGCTGAAGCTGAAAAAATTGCAGAAAGGTAGGAAAATAAGGAGATGGGACTTAGATAAATTGAAGGAAAGTAAAGTTCTGGAGAATTTCAGAGGGAGATTTAGGCAACAATTGACAGAAACAGGGGGAAATAAAACAGTAGAAGAGGAATGGGTAGCATTGAGAGATGAAATAGTGAAGGCAGAAGAGGACGAAATAGGTAGAAAGGCAAGACCTACAAAAAATCCTTGGATATCACAGGAAATACTAAATTTAATTGATGAAAGGAGAAAATATAAAAAATGCAGTAAATGAAACAGGCAAAATGGAGTACAGACGACTAAAAAATGAAATTGACAGGAAGTGCAAAATGGCTAAGCAGGAGTGGCTAGAATGCAAATGCAAGGATGTAGAAGAATGTATAAATAGGGGAAAAATAGATACAGCTTACAGGAGAATAAAAGAGATATTTGGAGATAAGAAAAACAGCTCTATGAATATCAAGAACACAGATGGAAAACCAGTTCTCAGCAAAGAAGGGAAAGCTGAAAGATGGAAAGGGTATATAGAGCAGCTCTACAAAGGAAATGAACTTAGAGATGATGTTGTAGGAAGGGAAGAGGAAGTAGATCAAGATGAAATAGGAGATAGTATACTGAGAGATGAATTTGACAGAGCCTTGAAAGACCTAGGTCGGAACAAGGCCCTAGGCGTAGATGACATACCCTCAGAGCTACTAAAGTCTCTGGCAGAGCCAGCCATGACAAGACTATTTGAAATGATGTGTAGGATGTATGAGACAGGCGAAATACCCTCAGACTTTAAGAAAAATGTAATAATTCCCATTACAAAGAAATCAGGCGCAGACAGGTGTGAAAATTACAGCATCATCAGTTTGATAAGTCATGGTTGCAAAATTTTAACACGAATTATGTACAGGAGAATGGAAAAGCTGGTAGAAGCTGACCTCGGGGTAGATCAGTTTGGATTCAGCAGGAACATAGGAACCCGGAAGGCAATACTCACTTTACGTCTTATCTTAGAAGATAGATTAAGGAAAGGTAGACCTTCATTTCTAGCTTTTGTAGATTTGGAGAAAGCATTTGACAATGTTGACTGGAATACACTCTTTCAAATTGTGAAGTCAGCAGGGGTAAAATACAGGGAAAGGAGAGTTATTTACAACTTGTACAAAAGCCAGACCGCAGTTATTAGACTCGAAGGGCAAGAAATGGAAGCATCAGTTGGGAAGGGAGTAAGACAGGGTTGTAGCCTTTCTCTGATGTTATTCAATTTGTACATCGAGCAAGCGGTGAAGAAAAGCAAGGATTAAAGTTCAGGGGGAAGAAATAAAAACATTGCGTTTTGCTGATGACGTTGTAATTCTGTCAGAGACAGTAAAGGCCCTGGAAGAGCAGTTGAATGGAATGGACAGTGTGTTGAGGAGAGCTTATAAAATGAACATTAAAAGAGCAAAACAAAAATAATGGAATGCGGTCTTAGAAAGTCGGGCGATGCTGAAGGAATTAGATTAGGTAACGAAACAGTGAAGGTGGTAGATGAGTTTTGTTACTTGGGTAGTAAAATAACATGCTATGGTCGCAGTACAGAGGATGTAAAATGCAGAATGGCAATGGGAAGAAAAGCATTTTTGAAAAAGAGAAATTTGCTAACATCGATTATTAATTTAAGGATAAGGAAGTCTTTTCTGAAGGCATTTGTGTGGAGTGTTGCCTTGTACGGGAGTGAAACATGGACGATAAGCAGTGCGCACAGGAAGACAATTGAGGCTTTTGAAATGTGGTGCTACAGAAGAATGCTGAAGATTAGGTGGGTAGAGCGCATAACTAATGAAGAGGTACTGAACAGAATTGGTGAGAAAAGGAATTTTTGGCATACCCTGACTAAAAGAAGGGATCGCTTGGTAGGACACATACTTAGACCTCGGGGTATCGTAAATTTAGCATTGGAGGGAAGTGTGTGGGGTAAAAATAGCAGAGGGAGACCAAGAGACGCGTATAGTAAGCAGATTCAAGTGGATGTGGGTTGCCGTTCTTATGAGGAGATGAAAAGGCTTGCTCAGGATAGAGTAGGGTGGAGAGCTGCATCAAACCAGTCTCCGGACTGAAGACCATAACAACATAGAGTGATTCCAAATCCGAGGAAAGAAAGTGCAGTCAAATGTGAAAATTGCAGAACTATCAGTTTAATAAGTCATGGTTGCCAAATACTAACACGAATTATGTACAGAAGAAAAAATGTTGGAATCCGACCTTGGGAAAGATCAATTTGGATTTAGGAGAAACGTAGGAACGGGGGAGGTAATACTCACATTACGACTTAGAACAGGAAAGGGAAAACTACGTTTTTAGCATTTGTGGATCTGGAGAAAGCTTTTGACTATGTTGACTGGAATTATATTCAACTTGTACATAAACCAAACAGCAGTTTTTAGAGTTGAAAGTCATGAAAGGGTCGCAATGGTTGTGAAGGCAGTAAGACAGGGTTGTAGCCCTTCCCCAATGTTGTTCAATCTGTACATTGTGAAAACTGTGAAGGAATGCTAGGAGAATTTTGGAAAAGGAATTAAAGTCCAGAGAGAGGGAATAAAAGCCTAGCTGTTTGCTGACGACATAGTTTCAGTTTTACTACGCATTCGTAGCTAAGATCACGAGAAATTCGTATTTGCAGCTTCTTCTACTGAAACGATTCTCGTCCCTATTCTGATCGGGTTCTCAAGTGTAGTGGTGGATCCAAAGCTGACAATTAAGCCGGCCGCGGTGGGCGAGGGGACTGAGGCGCTCCAGTCACGGTCTGCACGGCCACTGCGGTCGGGGGTTCGAATCCCCCCTCAGGCATGGATATTTGTGCTGTCCTTAGGATTAGCTAGTTCGTAAGTAGTTTGTAAGCTTAGGGACTGATGACCCCGTAGTTAAGTCCCATAAGTTCTACAAAAATTTGAACAATTAATCTGCGGGCTCACTAATTTTCGGCATTCCTATATAATGGAAATCAAGTTTGCTTATCAGCAATAGTAATGTGATTATAGACAGAAAATGATCTGGAAGAGCAATTGAATGGAATGGACAGTGTCTTGAAAAGAGCATATAATATGAAAATCAACAAGAGTAAAACAAGGATAATGGAATGTAGCGTTAGAAAGCAGGCGATGCTGAAGGAATTAGATTAGGTAATGAGACAATAAAAGTAGTGCGTGCATGAATTTATGAAAAGAGAAGTATTCCTTTAGGATAAAATCTTCAATAAACTATTATCAGGATTTGTTCATTTTCAGTTAGACGAAAATATATAATTGAATAAAAGTAGTAGATGAGTTTTGTTATTTGGGTTGCAAGATAACTTCTGATCACCGAAGTATGAAGATATAAAATGCAGAATGGCTATGAGAATGTTAGGAAGTCCTTTCTGAAAGCATTTGTCTGGAGTGTAGCATTGTATGGCAGTGAAACGTGGACGATAAGGATTTCAGACAAACACATTATAGAAGCTTTTGAAATGTGGTGCTACAGACGAATGATGAAAATTAGATGGGTATATCACGTAACTAATGAGGAAGTGCTTAACTGGATTGGGGAGGAAAGGAGTTTCTGGCATATCCTAACTAAGAGAAGGGATAGGTTGATCGGACACATTCTGAGACATCAAGGAATCGTCAACTTAGCATTAGAAGGAAGCGTGTGGGTAAAAATCGTAGAGGGAGACCGAGGGACGAATACAGTAAGCAGATTTAAAAGGATTTAGGTTGCCGAACGAATTCTAAGATGAAGAGACTTGCACAGGGTAGCGTGGAGAGCTGCATCAAACCAGTTTGCGGACTGAAGACCAAAACAACAACAGCAGCAACAAGAACAATGTTCATCTTATACGTTCCTTTCAAGACACTGTCCATTCCGTTTAAAGGTTCTTCTAGGTCTTTTGCTGTCTCTGAAACTATGTCGTCAGCAAACAGCTAGGCTTTTATTCCCTCTCTCTGGACTTTAATTCCTTTTCCAAAATTCTCCTAGCATTCCTTCACAGTTTTCTGCTTGAAAGTAGTTGCTTGAACGGGCGGTATAAAATAAATGTTTGTATAGCTTATGGGACTTAACTACGGGGTCATCAGTCCCTAAACTTACAAACTACTTATGAACTAGCTAATCCTAAGGACGGCACAAATATCCATGCCCGAGGGGGGATTCTAACCCCCGACCGTAGTGGCCGTGCAGACCGTGACTGGAGCGCCTCAGTCCCCTCGGCCACCGCGGCCGGCCGGGCGGTATAGTTTCTCATATGTTCATTCCGCATATTTCTCAATAACAGCAATATATGTCGCTCGTGCTTCGTCTGATTGAAAATTACCAAATCCTGATAATAGTTTATTGAAAATTTTATCCTAAAGTAATACTTCTCTTTTCATAAATTCATGCACGCACACAAATGAAAACGAGCGCTCCGTAAACGCTAATTTCTAGATTTGTTGTAATTAAATGTCAGTTTATTCCATATTGGCATTAATTGCTATTAAGGTACTTACAATATCAACAACAAGAAAAAAGTATCACTGGAAAACGTTAAACTTGGTACTATGGAATTTGATAAATCGAAGTCTCTAACACGCGACTAGGTGAGAAATTTAAAAGTTACCATTTAAACGAATGTATCAGTAACTAGGTTAAGGCAGTTACATATTTTCGGTGATATTACTTTAGACAAGTACTACACACTTTTAAACGTACGGTAGCCCACATGTTAATCCAGGGTGTTTGCTGTCTCCATTAAAACTTGAACGAAGTCCAACCAACCGTGTAGTAAGCGAGATGGAGTAACAAACTTACAAATTATCGCATTTCCGCATTTCCGCAGGACCCAACGGAATAGGAAGTCTCCAAGGTCAAGGAACGGACCAGTAAATGAAATTGTAAAAGAATATAAGTATGCTAACAAAATGAAACACACAGAAATCCTATGCACAACAGGCCTAAGCACAGTTAAATATAATCGAAAACGTAGCAGAGAAATTAGTTTAATTTTTATCTTTATTTTTCAAATGTTCAAATGTTTGTAAATCTTATGGGACTCAACTACGGGGTCATCAGTCCCTAAACTTACAAACTACTTACGAACTAGCTACAACTAAGGACGGCACAAATATCCATGGCCGAGGGGGGGATTCGAACCCCCGACCGTAGTGGCCGAACAGACCGTGACTGAAGCGCCTTAGTCCCCTCGGCCACCACGGCCGGCTATCTTTATTTTTGCAGGAATTCCTCAACAGGAAGAGTGAGTTATGAGGAAACCATTCAGTTCGCCTTTGATAGTGTGTGGATAACTACTCAGATATTTCAGTTCTTGTGGTAACTTGTTCACGCTTTTCTGCACAAGAGTTGAAGGAAGTGTGGTTCAAATGCAGATTTAGTTTCTGTCCAGTATTAACTGAGAGAAACCTGCAAACTCTTGACAATAAGCTGATATTATTAACAACGGACGACATTGAAGGAAGTGTGTACTGAGAGACTATTGCTAGAATTTCCAGGCTATTTAACATGGGATAACAAAGAGGTTAGAAAACTTACGCCACATATCATTCGAACCGTCCGTTTCTCCCCTATAAATATCGTGTTTTAATTAGAATAGTTACCATTAAAAATAACACCATACAAATGTTCAAATGAAACTTCCTGGCAGATTAAAATTGTGTGCCGGAACCGGGACTCGAACCTTGGACCTTTGCCTTTCGCGGGCAAGCGCTCTACCGACTGAGTTATCCCGACACGACTCACTGGCGAAAGTATATTTGTGAGGCGGCATCGTGAGTCGTGTCGGGATAGCTCAGTCGGTAGAGCGCTTGCCCGCGAAAGGCAAAGGTCCCAGGTTCGAGTCCCGGTTCCGGCACACAATTTTAATCTGTCAGGAAGTTTCATATCAGCGCACACTCCGCTGTAGATTGAATGTTTCATTCAGGAAATGTTCAATTGTTTGTTAAGCTAATGACACTTAATTGCGGGGTCATCAGTTCGTAAACTTACAAACTACTTATGAACTAACTCATACTAAAGACAACACAAACATCCATGCCTGAAGGACGATTCGAACCCACGACGGGGATAGGCCTCGCGCATCCGAGTATAGCGCCTCAGTGCGCTCGGCCACTCCTCCGCGGCTACACCGTAAGTCATAAGTGAATGAAAATAAGCGAAGTAGGCTACTTTTTATGTTAAGCTGCCAGATATTTCAGATACTGTTCCAATGGGAAACTACCAGGCATTTATTTTTTGAATAAGATTCTGAACGTGTGCTTTCCTCGACAGCTTTCTATATTGATTACCGTAAGTTCCAATTTATGATCATTTATGAAATCACACACAAATAAGCAACACTGCTCTGACGATGTATTATAATGTTTTATATTATAAGAGCTGTTGAATGGGATGCCCATCTGCTTAAAAATTTTCACATGTATATTCGCAAATAGCGAAGTATTCAGACTTCTGCTGCTCTTCGTAAAATGGACTACCACCTTGTGATATCTGATTCGAACTATAACACCTCTTTCAAAGAGGTTATAAGGTGAACACCCACAGGAGGGAGACAAAGACAGTGCAGTGTAGTCGAATTTTAATCAGGTGATGGTGAGAGGAGTTCGGAAATAATGCACTTCATGTTAAAAGCATGTTTTGATTTTTCTTTGAAGGGAAGTATTGGCATAAATAAATAAAATGAAATATTTAGATGCAAAACAAGAAGTATCTGGCTGGGAAAGAGAAAAATTGTAATTTTGATTATAAACGTATTTTTACGAGGGCTTTTCTGGAGCTTCGCACTATGTGGAAGTGAAATGTGGACGACAAACAATACAGAGAGAAGAGAAGCTTTCCACATGTGTTGCTACAGCAGAACCCACCGCATAACTCATGAAGAGCTGTACAGCCGAATAGAGGAGAAAAACAAATTACGGCACGTTGTGATGTGCGGAGAAACACTTAACTTCATAATGAGTGAATTGCCGGTGTGGAAACTGTAGGGAGACCAAAATGAAGTGAATTTGGTTGGCGTTATTAGTACGAACTGAAGCAAAGTTACTTAGGCATGACCGTATAAAAGCAACATTCAGTATGAACCATTAGCGGGAATATGATTCGTTTATAATTCTCTTGCTTATAAGTGAATCCACATTTTAAAGAGGTCATCAAAATTTCGAAGTTTTCGTTGTTATTGTTGTTGTTGTTGTTGTTGTCTTCAGTCCGCAGACTGATTTGATGCAGCTCTCCACGCTACCCTGTCCTGTGCAAGTCTCTTCATCTGAGAATGTGTTCGGCAACCTACATCCTTTTGAATCTGCTTACTGTATTCGTCCTTCGGTCTCCGATTTTTACCCCACACACTTCCTTCTAAGTTGACAATTCCTGGATGTCTCAGAAAGTGTCCTACCAATCTATCCCTTCTCTTACGATATGCCAAAAACTCCTTTTCTCCCCAATCCGGTTAAGCATCTCCTCATTAGTCACGTGATCTACACATATAATCATCATGAGTCATCTGTAGCACCACATTTCAAAGCTTCTATCATCTCTTTGTCTGAACTCCTTATTGTCCACGTCTCACTGCCATACAATGCTACACTCCAGACAAATGCTTTCTGAAAGGACTTCCTAAGATTTAAATTAATATTGGATGTTAACGCTTTTCTCTCCATAGCCATTCTACATTTTATATCTTCTTTACTTCGGCCATCAGAAGTTATCTTGCTACCCAAATAACGAAATTGATGTACTACTTTTAATGTCTCATTACCTAATCTAATTCCTTCAGCATCACCTGATTTTTTGACATTCCATTCCATTACCTTCGTTTTACTCTTGTTAATGTTCATCTTATATCTTCCTTTCAAGACATTGTCCATTCCATTCATTCCCTCTTCCAGATCCTTTGCAGTCTCTGACAAAATTACTATGTTATCGGCGAACTTTTTATTTCTTCTCCCTGAATTTCATTCCCTCTCCAAATTTCTCCTTCCGTTCCTTCACTGCTTGCTCAATGTACAGATTGATGTTTTCGTAAGTAATTTATTTTATCTGATCATATTTACTTTTCCAAAATAATGGGACAAATCGTGTAGAAAGTAGCGCAAATTATTGTTAGAGAGCTCCACTCACTTTCACACTTGGCGGAAAGAGCACCTCTTCCTCCGATACACAGATTGCTTTCTTTTCTTCTGGTATTCCTTTTAGTTTCCTTTAACGAGATTTTCAATTTTTGGTTCATTTTCTTTACCTGTCTCACCAAATATTCGTTGTCTTGGTCATAAAAATGGTTGCGGTAAAGTTGTCTTTAGTAATTTACAATGTAGTGGAAGTTAAATACTGCTCTTCATTAAAGTTTTTCTCCCTCGGTGTCTGTGGATGGAAGTATCTCTCTGTTGATCGGAAATTTGAAGACCCGAAGTGGGTCAGCGACTGTCAAATGAAATGAGCGCCGTTAAAGAGTCGTAAAGACCCTCGGCGGTTGCGAGTCGATATCGGAATCAGGGAGCTAATCAGGAATCTGGTGACCAGGAATATCCGATAGTAATTGCCGCCCGGCCGGGGGGGATATTCGAAGCTCTGGCCGCCAGTAGCGAGCCAAAATTATCACCACCGACTACAGATTATTGCGTCTGCAACTGAACGCAAACTGGAAGCCGCGGCGGGCGGCCGTGCGCTTTGAGGCCCTATGCTACGATGCGCGAGGCCGTTCCCCGTCGGGGGTTCGAATCCTCCTCGGGCATGGATGTTTCTGCCCTCTTTAGTATAAGCTAGTTCATAAGTAGTTTGTAAGTTTAGGGACTAATGACCCCGTAGTTAAGTTCAAATGTTTGTAGAGCTTATGGTACTTAACTACGGGGTCATCAGTCCCTAAAATTACAAACTACTTATGAACTAGCTAATACTAAGGACAGCACAAATATCCATGCCCGAGCGGGGATTCGAATCCCTGACCGTAGTGGCCGTGCAGACCGTGACTGGAGCGCCGCAGACCGCTCGGCCACCACAGCCGGCGTAGTTAAGTCCCATTAGCTCTACAAAAATTTGAATCTGAAAACTGGAAATACATGAACGAGTGCCGTACAAAGAGTAGAAAATTCACCACATCTTTCTTTGCTGCTTAAATGTGGGGATGCAAGAAATATCCCTCTGTCAGAAAAGATGAGAGATATATTTTTTTTCATAAATAGGAAATTTAGCTTAACACGTAACGATCCTGTCAAGAAAGACAACTAAATTATAGCCCTCCACCCTGATAAAACATAAGATACACCAGCTGACAATGCTCCTGTCGGAGCACAGAAAAGGCGAATATGTTCTCTGACACAAAAGTGTGTGGAACCAGCTGCATCATTGCTCATTACGACTTCCTCATCAAAAATGTTGGCATGCGAAGATATTCGCGCACTGTTAGCGCATAACTTTGTAAATACTTGTGACCAGGTAAGCCGTCATAGACAGCAATGTCGTCTTACTGTCAGTGTCTATATATATATCTCTGTCCTCTTATTTGCTGTCTCTCCCAATGTCACTTTCTGTGTCAAACTTTCAAAGTCTTCATCCCTTTCCCTCGTGATTCCTCACCACTGTCTGTTTCTGCCACTTTCATCGTCTCTCTCTACCCCACTGACGTTGTCCCATTCACTTCCTGCCAGTATCCTTTCTCCTTACTTATAGTCGGCTTTCATTGTCTTCTATCACGATTGTCTCTTTTACACATATGTTCATGGGGTTGGTTTGCTTGGGGTTTGACCTGTAGACCGGCAAACTTTAGCACGCGGGTGCTGGGGATGGGAAAAAATTGACAAATTGTTTCGTGCTATAGTATTGGAGAGCCGCACGCTCATGTTTTATGTATGGTTCCATTCGTCTCAGTTATCCACTGTCTTCTCTTTTGCTCTAATTGCTACTACCTACATCTGTCTTAGTTTCTTGTTGCCACTATATCTGACTTCTGTCATCTCTTTTCGCTTCCCACTGCTGTTTTCATGCGTATGTCTTTCTCCTGAACTGACACTTTCTCTGTTCTATCATATATGGCTCTCTCTCTGTTGCACTGTCTCTGTCCTACTCACATTCAGCCGAAAAATTACCTAACAACACTCAGTGGAACATGATCTTTCATTTCCGCTTTGGAACACTTTCATTCATTGATTCAGAAGAAAGCTATACGTGAACATTCAACATTACTTCCATTTTATCCAACTTTTCTGCCAGTCCACTAACGGTAAGAAGTATTCGCACAATTACTCCAATAAAATAAATAAATAAATACATAAATAAATAAAGCCGGCCGCGGTGGCCGAGGAGACTAAGGCGCTCCAGTCACGGTCAGCACGGCCACTACGGTCGGGGGTTCGAATACCCCCTCGGGCATGGATATTTGTGCCGTCCTAGTTCGGAAGTATTCATAAGTAGTTTGTAAGTTTAGGGACTGATGACCCCGTAGTTAAGTCCCATAGACTATACAAACATTTGAAATAAATAAATAAAAAAGGAAGATTAGGCCTAACTGCCTGTTGACGACATCGTGGACGTTTGAGACAATAAACAAGAGAAATCAGAGCTTCAACGGAGAGATTAAAGTACTCTTTCTTCCCTGGCGCTGTTCAGTAACATTATGTGAATAGTATGAAAGTGGTTGGATGAATCGTCTGGCAGGTAGTTACGCGTGATTATTAGAGTACCCGTGTGGATGTAGCTATGTGTAGATCTTAGTTTCGTTTAATTTCCCGTCAACATGTGTAGCCAGAAATTCAGCCGCTGCTTCGTGGGACACAAGACGGGTCAAATCTAGTCTCCGATACCGCTTTGACCAATGACGTCATGTTTTATGTCATTCCGTCCCGTGCGTAGTTTCAATACCGCTACTCACTGTTTACGTGTCTCTGATATTTTTGAAGACACCCTAACTTTCACTTTAAAAAAAGTTATCTGTAGCGCAGCGCTAAGAAGGTTATGTATAGGTTAAACAATTTTTTTTATTTTTTTTTATTTATTTATTTATTTATTTTTTTTTTTTTTTGGTACGTGAGGGCGCGTAGCGCCCGTATCTTCGGTTCAGAAACAATCAATGGATTTACAGTTATATGTTCGACATAAATATATTGTCGCGTTGAAATAGTAGCAGGCTTGACATCGAAGGCAACTGAACACAGCACTTATACTCAAAGCACGTTTATTACCAAAAATTCAAATGTTTGTAGAACTTATGGGACTTAACTACGGGGTCATCAGTACCTAAGCTTACAGACTACTTATGAACTAGCTAAGACTAAGGACGGAACAAATATCCATGCCTGAGGGAGGATTCGAACCCCCGACTTTAGTGGCGTTTATTACGAAGTCAGCATACACGCAGGACTGACTGCCTCTCAGGCAGAGTGCTCTGCTATTTATACACAGACAGAATTTACCAGAAATAAGAAGAACCGTTAACGTGAGAAACAAGTGGAATTTACAAGTGAACATAAGAATGATGTAGAACCTTCTGGAATTCTTAATTACAAAGAAATAAATTTTTGCCGGTGGGCGGGATTGAAGCGGCAACCTTCAGCACTGCAGTCCGTGACGCTATCCCCTGCGCCACCCCGGCAGTGGGTGTTCGTGGTCTCTCGCGGCAATATCATTTCAGGCCGTACAACTTCGAGTGCAAGCTTTCTTTAAAATTACCTAATTATTAAACGTATTTTGAAGACGTGGTATCATTAAGTAGATTTAACCTATTGAGTCAGTCGCCCAGCGGACGTCGTCCAGAGCACACCTCTCCAGTAGCGTAGCAGTAATTTATCAGTTGTAAGTGTAACCGGCTTCTCTCTAGAAGCTACATATTTTTACTTTTCAGTGCGTTTTCCCTTGAGTGCATTAAATTTATTGTGTGCTCGCGTTTTTGTTTGATTCATATTCGCGTTAAATATCTGGTTAGTGTATTATTCCGCCGTGTGAATCGCGTCGCGACAGTCGTCTGTCTTTGTTTTGAAAGTTACCGTTTGTTTACTCCAGTCAGTCGCCCAGCGGACGTCGTCCAGAGCACACCTCTCCAGTAGCGTAGCAGTAATTTATCAGTTGTAAGTGTAACCGGCTTCTCTCTAGAAGCTACATATTTTTACTTTTCAGTGCGTTTTCCCTTGAGTGCATTAAATTTATTGTGTGCTCGCGTTTTTGTTTGATTCATATTCGCGTTAAATATATGGTTAGTGTATTATTCCGCAGTGTGAATCGCGTCGCGACAGTCGTCTGTCTTTGTTTTCTGATTAGAAGCGACATATAGTATTTTGAGTTTCGTCTACACTTTCTCGTCTCAATTTGTAAAGTTATACTGAGCTGTCGTGCGTATTGGATTCACATCCGCGTTCTAACGAACAGTTTAGTTTTCCTTTGAACGCATCGCGACTGTAGTTTTTGTTTTTGTTGGCACTGTAATCATGAATAGGGACTGTGACTGCTGTGTGCGGATGCAGTCTGAGCTGGTGACACTTCGCTCCCAGCTTCAAGCTGTGTTAACCTCGGTTGCACAGTTGGAAGCTGCGATCGATGGGCGTCGTTGTTGTTGGCCGGCGGTGGGGACCGAACGGACTCCCGTCGTCTCCACCGATCGGCCTGCGGCAGCGACATGCCCTGAAACTGCTAGCAGTGAGGCAGACATCCCACCCGTGGTTGCGTGGGAGGTTGCTCCAGTGCGTGGCAGGAGGCGCAAGACATTCCGGGGGACCGATCGTGAGGCCTCCCCGGTTCGTCTTGCGAACAGGTTTGAGGTGCTGTCTGCTCAGGACGACGTTCCTGAGTCGGATGGTGTCTCTCACCCTGTCACCACCCAGCCTGCAAGATCCGGGCTTTCACAGAGGGTGGGTTTACTTGTAGTTGGGAGCTCCAACGTTAGGCGGGTGATGGAGCCCCTTAGAGAGATGGCTGCCAAGGAGGGGAAGAAGGCCAACGTGCACTCCGTGTGCATACCGGGTGGAGTCATTCCAGATGTGGAACGGGTCCTCCCGGATGCCATGAAGGGTACGGGGTGCAGCCAACTGCAGGTGGTGGCTCACGTCGGTACCAATGATGTGTGTCGTTTCGGATCTGAAGAGATCCTCTCAGGTTTCGAGCGGCTAACTGAAGTGGTAAAGACTGTCAGTCTTGCTTGCAAGATGAAAGCAGAGCTCACCATCTGCAGCATAGTTGACAGGACCGACTGTGGACCTCTGATACAGAGCCGAGTGGAGGGTCTGAATCAGAGGCTCAGACGGGTCTGCGACGGTGTAGGCTGCAGATTCCTTAACTTGCGCCATCGGGTGGTGGGTTTCCGGGTTCCGCTGAATAGGTCAGGAGTCCACTACACGCAGGAAGCGGCTACACGGGTAGCGGGGGCTGTGTGGCGTGGACTGGGCGGTTTTTTAGGATAAAGAGCTTCGGGGAAATAGAAAATGGGCAATCTCAAAGGGTTAAGGTGGATCACAGGAGAAATGTAGATCCGGAAACTATCGGTATAACAGTTGTAAATTGTCGTAGCTGTGTCGGGAAAGTTCCAGAACTGCAAGCGTTAATAGAAAGCACCGAAACACACATCATTATAGGCAGCGAAAGTTGGCTCAAGCCGGAAATAAGTTCAGAAGAAGTATTTTCAAAAGATCTAACGGTATTCAGAAAGGATAGATTAAACAAAATAGGTGGGGGCGTGTTTGTCGCCGTCAAAAATAGTATTTCATGTAGCGAAGTTGAAGTTGATAGTTCGTGCGAGCTATTATGGGTAGAGGTTGTACCCGAAAATCGTAAGAAGTTAATAATCGGTTCCTTTTACCGGCCTCCCGACTCTGACGATACAATAGCAGAAAGGTTCAAAGAAAACCAGAGTCTAATTACAAAAACGTACCCGACTCACACGATAATAGTAGGTGGTGATTTTAATTTACCCTCGATCTGTTGGCAAAATTATATTTTCAAATCAGGAGGTAGGCATAAAACATCGTCCGAAATTGTACTCAACGCATTCTCTGAGAATTACTTCGAACAATTAGTTCATGAGCCAACCAGAATTGTAAATGGATGTGAAAACACACTTGATCTCTTAGCAACAAATAATCCTGAGCTCATAATGAGCATCAAAACGGATACAGGTATTAGTGAACACAGAGCTGTAGTAGCGAAATTGAATATCGAAAGTCCCAAAGTTACCAAAAATAAACGCAAAGTATATTTGTTCAGGAAAGCAGATAGAAACAAAATACATTGCTTCTTGAAAGACAGCTTCCACTCGTTTCTAACACTAAACGTAGGTGTAGACCAGATGTGGCTCAAATTCAAAGAAGTGGTATCGACAGCAATTGAAGGTTTTATACCTAATAAATTGATAAAAGAAGGAGGCGATCCCCCTTGGTACACAAAACAGGTTAGGACACTGTTGCAAAAGCAAAGGAAAAGGCATACTAAATTTAAACGAACACGAAATCCCCAGGATTTGCGATTGTACTCAGAAGCTCGAAATTTAGCGAGGATTTCAATGCGAGATGCCTACAACATTTATCACAACGAAACTCTTTCTCGTAATTTGACTGAAAACCCAAAGAGATTTTGGTCATATGTTAAATATACTCGGGGAAAGTCACAAACAATACCTTCACTACGTGATAGTAATGGCGATCCTGCCGATGACAGCGCTACTAAAGCAGAGTTACTAAACTTAGCTTTTAGAAAGACGAAACCAATATTCCAGATTTCGAATTACGAACAGATGCCGTAATGAGTAACATAGAAGTAGATATCATCGGAGTAGTGCAGCAACTAAAATCACTTAACAAGAACAAGTCTTCTGGTCCGGATTGTATACCCATTAGATTTCTATCTGATTATGCTGAAGCGATAGCTCCTTACTTATCAGTCATATACAACCGCTCTCTCATAGAAGGATCTGTACCAAAAGATTGGAAAGTTGCACAGGTCACACCTATATTCAAGAAAGGCAGTAGGAGTAACCCACTAAACTACAGGCCTATTTCATTGACGTCAATTTGCAGCAGGGTTTTGGAACATATCCTGTATTCAAATATTATGAATTATCTCGAACAGAATGATCTATTGACCCAAGGTCAACACGGATTTAGAAAATATCGTTCATGCGAAACACAACTAGCTCTATATTCACACGAAGTGATGGGTGCTATTGACAAAGGTTCGCAAATCGATTCCGTATTTCTTGATTTCCAGAAAGCTTTTGACACCGTACCTCACAAACGGCTTTTAATCAAATTGCGTGGTTATGTTATATCGCCCCAAATTTGCAATTGGATAGGGGATTTCTTGTCAGAGAGGACACAGTTCGTAGTAATCGATGGTAAGGCATCGACTAAAACAGAGGTGATATCGGGCGTTCCACAAGGTAGTGTTATTGGTCCTCTGCTATTCCTTATTTACATAAACGATTTAGGGGAAAATCTAAGTAGCTCTCTTAGGTTGTTTGCAGATGACGCCGTCATTTACCGTCTAGTAAAATCATCTGAAGATCAAAACCAACTGCAGGACGATCTGAATAAGATATCAGTATGGTGTAAAAATTGGCAATTGACTCTAAATAATGAGAAGTGTGAAGTCGTCCACATGAGTACGAAAAGAAATCCGTTAAACTTTGTTTACAACATAAATCAATCAAATGTGAACGCCGTAAACTCCACAAAATACCTAGGAATCACTATTACTTCAGACTTAAACTGGAAAGAACACGTAGATAATATCGCGGGAAAGGCGAACCAGAGACTGCGTTTTATTGGCAGAATCCTTAAAAGATGCAACAGGACTACTAAAGAAACTGCATACACTGCGCTTGTCCGTCCATTTTTGGAGTATTGCAGCCCAGTGTGGGATCCTTATCAGGTGGGTTTGACGGAGGACATCGAAAGAGTCCAAAGAAGGGCAGCTCGTTTCGTATTGTCACGATACAGGGGAGACAGCGTTACGGAAATGATACAGGATCTGGGATGGGAATCATTACAACAACGGCGCTTATCGCTGAGGCGTGGGTTACTTGCTAAACTCCAATCACCAACATTCTCCTCCGAATGCGAAAATATATTGCTGACTCCCACTTACATAGGTAGAAATGATCATCAGAATAAAATAAGAGAAATCAGAGCTCGAACAGAGAGATTCAGGTGTTCTTTCTTCCCGCGCGCTATTCGAGAATGGAATGGGAGATAAATAGTATAATTGTGGTTCGATGAACCCTCTGCCAGGCACTTAAATGTGATTTGCAGAGTATCCCATGTAGATGTAGATGTAGGTGAAATCTGACTACCGATACCGTATTGTGGTAAACATGTGTTCGTAGTATCTCTCGATTATGTATGACGTCATTGGTCAAAGCGGTATCGGAGACTAGAGTTTACCCCACAGGGCAAGTGCTTGGGGTGTGAGGGGACGGCCACACAGACGGACCAGCGGACAGCGCGGGCTGCTTACTAACTAGTCGGCCCAGCTTCGCCTCTCCTTGCAGCTGTATACCACGCAGAGGCTTATCTGACTGCCGCTGGCCACGCCGGGAGCAAACTTGGCGGCTCGGTTTTACGACTGGCCAAGTTGCCCGTCCCTAGTCGAGAGGGACGCCAAACTGCTACTCGCGGCTCGCGCCGAAATGACTTTGCGGCCGACTTGCGACCACGGATTATCCGCTGCTGCTACCGCTGACCAAACAAGATGGGCCGTTCCCTACTTAATGCTGCGTTATGAAACTGCTGCATTAAACAATAAAAAGTCTCTTTTTAAGTCCCACATCCTCTCTCTTTCCTTGGTTAAACATTGACTTTATATGATCACCTTGTGATGCAGCCCCTGCATCATCTGTGCTTGCGAGGATCTCAATGCGAGATGCCTACAGTACTTATCACAACGAAACTCTTTCTCGAAATTTGACTCGAATTTTGGTCATATGTCAAATGCACTAAAGGCAAAACACAAACAATACCCTCACTACGTGATAGTAACGGCGATCCTGCCGACAAGACCGCAACTAAAGCAGAGTTACTAAACATAGATTTTGGAAACTCATTCCCCAAAAAAGACGAAAACAATATTCCAGATTTCGAATTACAAACAGAGGCCGTAATGAGTAACGTAGAAGTAGATATCACCGGAGTAGTGCAGCAGCTAAAATCACTTAACAAGTCTTCTGGTCCGCATTAGATTTTTATCTGATTATGCTGAAGCGATAGCCATATAAAAAGAAGGATCTGAGCCAAAAGATTGGAAAGTTGCTCGGGTCACACCTATATTCAAGGAAGGCAGTAGGAGTAACCCACTAACCTACAGGCCTATTTCATTGACGTCAATTTGCAGCAGGGTTTTGGAACATATCCTGTACTAAAATATTATGAATTACCTCGAACAGAACGATCTATTGACCCAAGGTCAACACGGATTTAGAAAATATCGTTCATGCGAAACACAACTAGCTCTTTGTTCGCACGAAGTGATGGGCGCTATCGACAAGGGTTCGCAAATCGATTCCGTATTTCTTGATTTCCAGAAGGCTTTTGACACGGTACCTCACAAACGGCTATTAATAAAATTGCGTGGTTATGGTATATCGCCCCAAATTTGCGTTTGGATAGGGGATTTCCTGTCAGAGAGGACACAGTTTGTAGTAATCTATGGTAAGGCATCGACTAAATCAGAGGTGATATCGGGCGTTCCACAGGGTAGTGTTATTGGTCCTCTACTGTTCCTTATTTTCGTAAGGGATTTAGGGGCAACTGCAGAACGCTCTGAATAAAATATCACTATGGTGTAAAACTTGGCAATTGACTCTGAATAATGAGAAGTGTGAAGTCGTCCACATGAGTACGAAAAGAAATCCGTTAAACTTTGTTTACGAGATAAATCCGGTGGCCGAGGGGACTGAGCCGCTCCAGTCACCGTCCGCACGGCCACTACGGTCGGGGGTTCGAATCCCCCCTCGGGCATAGATATTTCTGCCGTCCTTAGTATAAGGTAGTTCGTAAGTAGTTTGTAAGTTTAGGGACTGATGACCCCGAGTTATGTCCCATAAACTATACAAACAAACAAACGAGATAAATCAATCAAAAGTGAAGGCCGTAAACTGCACAAAATACCTAGGAATTACTATTACTTCAGACGTAAACTGGAAATAAAAAGTAGATAATGTCGTGGGAAAGGCGAACCAGAGACTGCGTTTTATTAGCAGAACCCGTAAAAGATGCAACAAAACTACAAAAAAAAAAACTGCATACACTACACTTGTCCGTCCATTTTTGGAGTATTGCTGCCGAGTGTGGGATGCTTATCAGGTGGGTTTGACGGAGGACATCGAAAGAGTCCAGAGAAGGGCAGCTCGTTTTGTATTATCACGATACAGGGGAGGCAGCGTTATGAACTGCAGTCGAAAAGGACTTACTATACAAAACTCACCACACATGTGTTAAAAGGCATTCACGAGCTCTCTGTACATGTGTTAAAAAAAGATGCAAGATTTACAAAGTCAGACGATCTACATACACAAGAGATGTCAAGTTCAGCTTCACACAGAGTGTTTTTTCAATATTTCATGAGTGATACCATCAATGTAATTCAGAGTTATCATATAATAGACAATATTGCACAGTTTGAACAAATAGAAGAATGTGATCACAAAAACTATTTTTTCTATTTTTTACTAGGAAACAGCGCAACATTATTGGTGGTGCAAATTACAACACATATTGCTATTTTATATTTGTAATATTATTTCAATTATTTTAAAGAGAACCTGATGACTAAATATAACACTTTTTCACAATTTCTATTTTTGGGAAGAAATGGGTTAAGCTCTACAAACATTTGAACAATTTTTTGAACTTGTCATCTTTTATTTACGAAACTAATTGATTTATTGTACATTTGCTTGGAAGTTATGCTGAAAAATGGTTCTATGTGGTTGTTTAGTTCCTTACTTACATTCGAGTTGTGATGTTTGCTCCTTGTATGTTTGTGGCGTATTCTTATGTTTTATGATGTTTAGTGCGTTTTATGTTGTGAACTGGCGCTGTTTCTATCGGCAGCTGACTTGTTATGGTGGCTGTATCGTGTTAATTTGTTTGTGTGGCGTGTCTGTGATGTGCCGCGCGTTTTTTGAATGGATTTGATGCTGGCGATGTTTTGTGTGTGTTTTTGTTGTGTGTGTGTGTGTGTGTGTGTGTGTGTGTGTGTGTGTGTTTTAAGTACTTTCTTACCTTGGGCTATTGCTTTCTGGGTATGATAGTTTCCTTCTATTGTTAGTTTCTGGAATAAGCTGTTGCTGGTTTTGAGAATTTGTAAGTCGGTTTCTATGTTTGTTGTGGGTGTGATTTTGTTTTATTAAATGTACAGATAATGTTGAGTGACAACTGCTACTTTTTAATGCTCTGAGGTGTTCAATATATCTTGTTTTGAAATTTCTGCAAATCTGACCCACATACTCAGATTGTCAGTTATTGCAAGTAAGCTGATGTATTCCTGATTCATTGTACTTGTCATTGTTGATGGAAGGTTCCCCAGGACTATTCTGTAGTCTGTTGTTGGTACTGTATCCTATGTTTAGTCCTTGTTACTTAACTATGTTGCCCAACCGGTGTGTGGTTTTGTTGTTGTAGGTCATTATGTGCCATCTGTTGCCTCCTGTGTGTTGGTTTGTTGTCTGTATTGTTTCATCTCTGTGTGTGGAACTTTCATAACTGTGTATGGCCTGTTTTTGTAATTTTGTGTATTCTGTCCCCAGTTTTTGCGTCATACCCATTTTCTTGTGCAGTTTGTTTTATTGTGTCCAGTTATTCTGAGTAGTCTTGTTTGATCATCGCTGTTCTGATTAATCAATGTAGTAGAAATCTGAAACTTGCTTCCTTCTGGGTTATTGGATGATTGGATTGGTTGTGAATCAGTGATGATCATTGCGGTCTTACTGTAGATTGTGAGTTCATGTATGCTGTATCTGTTATGTATGGTGAGATCTAAGAAGTTTAGTTTTCCGTCAGTTTGTGTTTCAATAGTGAACTGTATTCGTGGGTGTATGGTGTTTATGTCCTTGTAAAGATCTTCTACAAGGAATTGCGGTTCATCTATCAGGCGTACAACACCGTGCACATTTCTGTACCAATATTTCATCTTGTACTGTTTTGGTCTGACAATTTTGTCAAGTATTTGGTTTTCTATGTGGTCTTGCATAAGGCGGATTTAACCACACATTAACTTTACATCTTCGAGGAAACCATACTATCTTCTTTCTTTATTAATTTTTTTTATTTTCTTCAATATCCCTTTTTCTTTTTCAAATTAAATTTTCTGTTCCATAAAGACATTCAGGTATGATGGCACTACTGTAATGCCTAAGTTTTCAGAATTTTGAAAGTGATCGTTTATTATAAATATTTTGTATTAATCGAAATGCTGTTGCCATTTTCTGACAGCGACCTTTATTTTCAAAATTTTCCAGACCCTTTCTTGTAAGATTCCTCCCAACTTTTTAAATTAAGAGCTCCTTCCAGTTTTTCGAAGTTTAGTGTTCAAAAATTTTGGTGTTTGTTTGTTGCATGTCATATATTCCGCTTTTTCGAATGATACTTATAGTCTTACTATTTCAGCAACTTGTGCATTCTCTAATATTTGTAAATGTACTATATGCAAAATATATAGGGCAAAGCAGTAGTTCTAAAGAAGGGACAAGGCAGAACGGTACGCCTGATGCTGAGTTTTACTACATGCCGATGTAAGCAGGTGGTAGCTTTTGACCCGTTACATCTGCTGAACTACTTGCATACAGTGATATAAGTATTCAGTGGTATATGTAGATAGCGGCTGAAAAATGTATTAGAAACAGAGTTAGTAGCTTAAAAGTAATACATTAAAAAGTTACTGCAGATGCCGCAGTTTGACCGAATCAACAGCGAAAACGTAGTAAGAGGAAACATTTTTAATCTTCTCGTCGTTTTTTGGAGGATGTCAGCGAGATCATGTTTCGTAATGGTTTGAATTTATGTGTGAGGTTAGTCTACATTAGCTAAGAAACAGTTTTGATTAATGAGGGAGTAAAATTAGAATTTTGTGTGACGTTAGCCTCAAGACTAACACAAAATTTGTAATTGTAAAACTTGCGTTATCGTAGTGAACGTAAGATTTTACCTCTTAATGACAGCCTTTTATATTTCAAAATTTTCTCAATTATTGCGCGAAATGTTGAAAATGAAATATCTGTAGCCCCTGAAAGCGGTCAGATATGTCGCCGAACATCGCATTTTATGCTGCTGGATATTGATGAACTTTCAGACAACACTAAAATTGAACTAACAATTTTCCCATAAGATTAAGTTATGTAGAACTAAAAATTACAGAAGTGAAGGACATCTTGATTTATCTCCAAGAACTGTTGATTAAAGTGCTTATTGAACAATCAGTTTCGGCCCATAGATCATCATCAGGCTCATAAAACTAGAATGCAGTACAAGAAACCAAAGGAAAATAGGGAAAAGATTTGAAGTTCCGGGAAGGGGAATAAGAAACATGAAGCTTGATGATCACATTGTAATTCTGTCAGAGATTGCTATGGACTTGGAAGAGAAGATGAACAGTGTCTTGAAAGTAGGATATAAGGTAAACAAACGTATGAAGTGGGCAATGGATTGTGGTTTGTTAAACCATGTTGTGCTAAGTGAAACGTTTATAGAAGCCAGAATTGTTGAAAGGAGAATTGGTTGATTTTAAATTGCGAATAAATTTTTTGCTAAATATTATAGGTAGAAAAAGTAACGTTGTAGTTGAATTTAGTTCATGAAAGAACTTGCGGGTGAGTTAGTCACTGACATTATGAATCTGCTCAATGTCATAGTCAGATAAAACTACTTTGAATTTAATGGTAAACAGTATAAGCAAGCCGATAGCCTTTCTATGGGAAAACCGTTAACTGGTATCGCTGCCAACATTTTCATTAACTCGTGCAAAGACAAATTCAACAGATTCTCATATATAACACTAGGCCTTCTATTTTAGATACGTCGATGTTATTTTAGTCCTCTACAAAGGATCAAGTGACGGTATTGAGCAGATACTCAATCTTCAATAACCATCATGAGAATGTAACCATACGTTTCTGTACTTGAGAGTGAGGCCCATGAACTGAACTTTCTTAACGTTAACAATAGAACAAAATAAAATCTTTCAACATTTATCGTAAAGAAACTCGTGTTGTTGTTATGGTCTTCAGTCCGGAGACTGGTTTGATGCAGCTCTCCAACCTACTCTATCCTGAGCAAGCCTTTTCATCTCCTCATAAGAACGGCAACTCACATCCACTTGAATCTGCTTACTATACACGTCTCTTGGTCTCCCTCTACGATTTTTCCCCACTCACTTCCCGCCAATGCTAAATTTACGATTCCTTGATGTCTAAGAATGTGTCCTACCAAGCGATACCTTCTTTTGGTCAGGGTATTCCAAAAATTCCTTTTCTCACCAACTCTGTTCAGTACCTCTTCATTAGTTGTGCGGTCTACCCACCTGATCTTCAGCATTCTTCTGTAGCACCACATTTCAAAAGCCTCTATTCTCTTCCTGTCCGCACTGCTTATCGTCCATGTTTCACTCCCGTACAATGCAACACTCCACACAAATGTCTTCCGAAAAGACTTCCTTACACTTAAATTAGTATTCGATGTTAGCAAATTTCTCTTTTTCAAAAATGCTTTTCTTCCCATTGCCATTCTGCATTTTATATCCTCTGTACTGCGACCGTCATTTGTTATTTACTACCCAAGTAACAAAACTCATCTACCACCTTCACTGTTTCGTTACCTAATCTAATTCCTCCTGCATCGCCCGATTTTCTAAGACTGCATTCAATTATCTTTGTTTTGCTCTTGTTAATGTTCATTTTATACGCTCTCTTCAACACACTGTCCATTCCATTCAACTGCTCTTCCAAGTCCTCTGCTGTCTCTGACAGAATTACAATATCATCAGCATAACGCAATGATTTTATTTTTTCACCCAGAACTTTGATCCCTATTCCAGATTTTTCTTTTCTTTCCTTCACCGCCTGTTCGATGTACAAATTGAATAACATCGGAGAAAGGCTACAACCCGGTCTTACTCCCTTCCCAACTAATGCTTCCCTATCATGCCCCTCGAGTCTAATCACTGCGGTCTGGCTTTTGTACAAGTTGTAAATAACTCTCGTTTCCATGTATTTTACCCCTGCTGACTTCAGAATTTGAAACAGTGTAGTCCAGTCAACATTGTCAAAAGCTTTCTGCAAATCTACAAAAGCTAAAAATGTAGGTTTGCCTTTCCTTAATCTATCTTCTAAGATAAGTCGAAAAGTGAATATTGCCTCCCGGGTTCCTACGTTCCTCCTGAACCCAAACTGATCTTCCCCAAGGTCAGCTTCTACCAGCTTTTATATTATCCTGTAGATTATTCGTGTTAAAATTTTGCAACCATGACTTATCAAACTGATGGTTCTGTAATTTTCACACCTGTCTGCGCCTGATTTCTTTGGAATGGGAATTATTACATTTTTCTTAAATTCTCAGGGTATTTCACCTGTCTCATACATTTTACACACCAGGTGAAATAGTTTTGTCATGGCTGGCTCACCCAGAGACTTTAGTAGCTCTGAGGGAATGGTATCTACTCCCGGGGCCTTGTTCCGACCTAGGTCTTTCATGGCTCTGTCAAATTCATCTCTCAGTATTGTATCTCCTCTTCCATCTTGATCTACTTCCTCTTCCCTTCCTACAATATTGACCCTAAGTTCAATTCCTTTGTAGAGCTCCTCTTTGTACTCTTTTCACCTTTCAGCTTTCCCTTCTTTGCTGAGAACTAGTTTTCCATCTGAGTTCTTGATATTCGTAGAGATGTTTTTCTTGTCCCCAAATGTCTCTTTTATTTTCCTGTAGGCGGTATCTACTTTACCCCTTCTTATACATTCTTCTACAGATTTGCATTTGCCTTCTAGCCACTTCTGCTTAGCCATTTTGCACTTCCTGTCAATCTCATTTCTTAGTCGTCTGTACTCCATTATGCCTTTTCATTTACTGCATTTTTATTTTTTTTCCTTTCATCAGTTAAATTTAATATTTCCTGTGATATCCAAGGATTTTGTGTAACTCTTGCCTTTGTACCTATTTTGCCCTCTGCTGCCTTCACTATTTCATCTCTCAATGCTGCCCATTCCTCTTGTACTGTTTTATTTACCAATGTTTCTGTCAATTGTTACCTGAAGCTCCCTGTGAAATTCTTAAGAACTTCAGGTTCCCTCAATTTATCCAAGTCCCATCTCCTTATTTTCCTACCTTTCTGCAGTTTTTTCAGTTTCAGCCTACAGTTCATGGTAAGAGTCTATATCTGCCCCTGGGTATGCCTTACAGTTTAAAACCTAGTTCCGGAATCTATGTTTTACCATTATAAAATCTATCTGATATTTTCCCTCCTGGTCTCTTCCACGTATACAACGTTCTTTTGTGATTCTTAAACCACGTGTTTGTTATGATTAAATCATGTTCCGTGCAAAATTCTACCAGGCGACTTCCTCTTTCATTCCTTCTGCCCAGACCATATTCGCCTACTATTTTTCCTTCTCTTCCTTTTCTTACTACCGAATTCCAGTCTCCCATCACAATTAGGTTTTCCTCTCCCTTAATTGTCTGGAAATTTCCTTTAACTCATCATACACTTCTTTAACCTCCTCATCATCGGCAGAGCTAGTTGGCATATAAACCTGTACTACTGTTGTCAGTGTTGGCTTCGTATCTATCTTGACAATGATAAAGCGATCACTGTGCTGCTCATAGTAGTTTACCCGCATTCCTATTTTCTTATTCAGTCCTGTGATACCCACAACCGATTTTGTATTTATAATCCTGTATTCGCCTGACCAGAAATCCTGTTCTTCCTGCCACCGAATTTCACTAATCCCCGCCATATCTAACTTCAACCTCTCCATTTCCCTTTTTAAATTTTCTAATTTTCCTACCCGATTAAGGGATCTAACATTCCACGCTCCGATCCGTAGTATTGTCTTTCCAGATGAAAACATCCTGCTGAGTAATCCCCGCCCGGAGATCCGAATTGGGGCCTATTTTACCTCCGGAATATTTTACTCGAGAGGATGCCATCATCATATTTTCAAACAGTATAGCTGCATGTCCTCGGGAAAACTAACGGCTGTAGTTTCCCCTTGCTTTCAGCCGTTTGCAGTAACTGTGTGGCAAAAGCTACATTAACTGATGTTACAAGGTCATCTCAGACAATCATCCAGACTGTTGCCCCCGTAACTACTGAAAAGGCTGCTGCCCCTCTTCAGGAACCATACGTTTGTCTGGCCTCTCCACAGATACCCCTCCGCTGTGGTTGCACCTACGGTACGGCTATCTGTATCCTTGAGGCACACGCAAGCCAACCTACCTCGGCAATGTCTGTGATTCATGGGGGTGGTTGCTGCATGTAAGGCTTGTGTATTGCAGGGACTGGCCATGATTCTGCAGACCAGGAGATGATGTGGTTCCTGAAGGTTGCTAAACACACAGATCTTAAATTGTGAAACCACACTTTCTGAGAGTCGTCTTGCATCATGATACTCCTGTCCTCAGTCGCTTTAGTGCCTTCCATATCTCATGGGCAGAATGAAATCCCACAGCATGTTCTTCTCAGATGAATTTTGCCATCCTTTACCTAATGTCCGAAAGGGGTGTGCAGGGTCGGTTTCCTGTTTCTTTTCTCTATTTCTGCAGCTGGTCTTCTGTGACTGTGTTGGTAGACGCTACTCCCAAAATACGATAGATTTTTTTTTTTTTTTTTTTTTTTTTTTTTTTTTTTTTTTTTTCCCCTTAGGCAGCCAGTCACAATGCGTTCAGTCGCACTCAGGACGGTATCCACCTGCTTGGCGTGTGTGGAGTTTCTCCAGGCTCGTGGTGCCTACTCTGCTGCAGAGAAGCACAGTGCCAGGGCAGGTGTGTAGCACATTTGGTTGTGATCCGCAGGTGATGCTAGTGAATGTATGATAGTACAGATATTTTTAGCATCGTTCCTTGAAAGTGGTTTTGAATGTTAGACCACAGGCCAACTTTACTCCCAAGTATTTTGGAGTAACGTAATGACTTATTTGTTTCCCTATACTTTTAATATTTAGTTCCTTCTGGATTCGCTTCCTTCTCGGATGAAAGGCACAGACCTGCGTCTTTCCAGCATTTGACTTCAAGTGATGATCGAATGGGTCATACAGAGAAGCATGTCATACAGAGCATGTCTTTACACAGGGTGATCATGAAATACAAAAATCGCACTGACGTTTTATTTTTATTTTTATTTTTTTTTTTTTTTTTTTTTTTTTTTTTTTGTATAGCTTATGGGATTTAACTACGGGGTCATCAGTCCCTAAACTTACAAACTACTAATGAACCAACTAATACTAAGGACGGCACAAATATCCATGCCCGAAGGGGGATTAGAACTCCCGACCGTAGTGGCCGTGCAGACCGTGACTGGAACGCCACAGTCCCCTCGGCCACCGCGGCCGGCTGACGTGTTTTACGGCCCACTTTAGATTTGTGGTTTTATAAGTTTATTCAAACATTTGGACCGAAATAATAATCAAAATAATAAGAAATTATGTCGATAAGATTACGACTCTACTATTGTGGTAATATCTATGCACCCAACAAGTAATATTCTTTCTGGCCGTATTTTAACAAACAGCCAGAATTATATGATGTTTGAGCTTAGCTTTGACAAACCTACTCTTTCTTGAACTTTTACCTCTTTCAACTATCATTTTAATATCTCTCTCCCACATATTCATTATATTTTTCCGTTAAAATATTATCACATTTCTTGCCTTTGCCTGCACTGGTTACGAATGACTATAAGCTGGAACGAACGTAATTTACGTTTGGTGTTCGAACGAGTGACTATAGCCTGGATGGAACACAGGGTACATTTGGCGTTCGTAAATCAGTCACGTGACATCCCTCGCCCCAAAATCTCTTATGCGTACGCCATCTTGCTTTCTCTACTTGATGATTTTGTTATTATAACTGAAGCATTGTCATTTCAAAGCAACGGCGCACTGAAAATTCTTCTACGTAGTCAAGGATTTGACCGCTGCATGAGTTTATAGGGCGGAAACCGGACTGCTCATCAGCATGGTGTGACATGGATTGAGGATCAACCTTCCCCACACTTTAGATAGAAAAGGTGAGAAACTGGTCGGAAGTGTTTAGGATTAGTAGTTTCTTTCCCAGGCTTCAGGCATGCAACAAGTTTGCGTCAGATCTTTGGGAAATGTAAATTTGAGAGACAGTTGTTCATTAAATTTAAGACCAAGTGCCTTCTTTGTGGCCCAGACATTTCAATTTGCTCTCTTCTTAGTTCATCTAGGCCAGCAGCTTTACCATCCTATATAGATTGAAACGTTGCTTACATTCTTCTACGGCGAAAGGAGTACCAAGGTAGTCTTCCTCATCACGCGTTTCCTGTCCACAGTTCTTCTCTTACAAGGAAAGTACTTGGGCTCGAACAAACACATATGCATCAAAATCGTATGAGAGATAATGTAAAGATCCCTTATTTCTCTAGCGATTCTGCAGTCGTCCGTTAGAGGCTTTCTGCGTGTGTCATGTCGCATTGCACTTTGACCTGTCGGTTCGCCAGTAGGGACGGTGCAATGTGCCTCTGAAGTTGCGTTTTGTGTGGTGAAGCGTCAGATGGGGCTGCGATTGCTAATCATTCCTGCTAATGTATTGCGATTGGTTGAGATGAAGTTACGAAGAACCCTCCTTCGTGAAGATGGTATTAGTTAGAAGATGAATCATTCGCATGCTTTCTCGTATCTGTTATGGTACAGAATTATGAGCATAAGTTAGGTACTGTTGTAACACTAACACATAATGATGATAACAGGGATGATAATGACGAACAACTCATTGCAAGCGGTAGTGCTACGGTAAGTGCGGGAAGAGGCGATGGAAGCAGTGGCAATGTATACCAACAGTCTTCCGAGAAGAAGATTAAAGTTGCAATTATCATCACGGCTTTTGATGACAATACGCTAGAGAACATGTACGATGATTATTACATAAGTTATAGTTAAGATATGTGCATTACGTATAGCGTCTACAATTACATCTACAGTCATATCTATAGCATGATCGCAGAGTTTTGCAGAGAAACGACACCCACCAGCACATTGATGTGTACGTAGAGATCCTGCAAGCAAACGTTCATACAGATTTGTCTGTTCGAGCCCATGTACTTTACTTGTTAGTTTTGCCATTCAACAGGGATGTGACATTTGGTTAGGAGTTACATTGAATTGGCTCGGGGAGCACTTGGTATGAAAATTATGACTATACTCCTAATAGACGGTATGTGCACATTTGACACGAGATAATAATGGCGACGCATCTTGGCTTGGAAGATATGAGGCCTTGGTAGGTCGCTGGAGGGAGTTGAGACAATAGTTGCACATACAAAGTTGTTAATCCCGTAAATTCCGGGGAGGAGGCTACTGAGCTTATAAGCCACGTTCAATCCCACCCCACATGCGTTTAGTCGCGTTAAGATCGGGCTCTTTTCAAGGGTGGAGGGAGGGGGTCAAAGCACTAATTACAACTCGCCGCTCTGTTCCATCACAATCCAGGCCTTGTGACGTGGCATATTACCTCACTGAAAAATTCCACTACAGTTTAGAAACATGGTCGTCATGAAGGGGTGTACGTGGTCTGCAACCAGTGTACGCAAATTCTTGGGCATCATGGCCGTGCACAAGCTCCACTGTACCCCCGGAAGGCCCCATGAGTAACTGAGCGTCTCCAACTTGTCTTCGTCCTGCAGTATATATGTCAATGAGCTGTTACTCCGAAGGATGACTGATGAGAACCCTCCCATCATCATAATGAAGACGATACCAAGATTCAGAAAACCGTGTAACGTTCTGTCACTACGCCAACGTCTAGTTGCTATGGTCAAGTCGCAATTTCAATCGTAGTTGTCAATTTAGTGGTGTTAACCCTTCTCTACTAGCGTGGACTCGTATCACTTTTACCATGGACGGCTCGGATTCGAACACACTGTCTTCATTGGGAACTTTTTAATAAAAACGTCAATTAATCATTTAAAATAAGGAAAGTGATTCAAAACCTATTTGTTCAAATAATGTTCATTTATTTAACACAGTTTTTTGGGGATGGGGATTAACACTGACCCACATAATTACAGGCCAATATCGTTGACATCAGTTTCCTGTAGAATTTTGGAGCATATTCTTAGTTCGAATATATTTCCTTGAGACCGAAAAGCTTCTTTCTATGAATCAGCAGGGATTCAGGAAACATCGTTCGTGTGAAACTCAGCTTGCCCTTTTCTCACGTGAGATCTTGCGAGCCATGGACGAAGGACACCAGGCGGATTGTGTTTTTCTCGACTTCAAAATGGCGTTTGACACGATGCCACACTGCAGACTGCTAACGAAGATACGAGCTTATGGAGTAGGTTCACGGATTTGTGACTGGCTGGAAGACTTGCTAAGTAATAGAACGCAGTACGTTGTTCTCGACGGCGAGTGTTCATCAGAGACGAGTGTATCGATCTGATGGACAGAGTAAGTTGTAATTTGCGGCTGTTTACTGATGGTGCTGTGGTGTATGGGAGGGTGTCGTCTTTAACTGACTGGAATACCATACAGGATGACTTAGACAAAATTTGAGTTGGTTTGAAGAATGACAGCTAGCCCTCAATGTAGAAAAATGTAAGGTGATGCGCATGAGTAGGAAAAACAATCCTATAATGTTCGAATACAGCGTTAGTAGTGAGCTTCTTCTTGGAGTCGCGTGGTTCCAATATCTAGGCGTAACATTGCAGAGCAATATGAAATGAAACGAATATGTAAGTACAGTTGTGAGTAAGGCGAACTTCGGTATATTGGGAGACTTTAGGGAGGATGTACTTCATCTGTAAAGGAGACCGCGTATAAAACGCTTCTACGACCACGTCTTGAGTATTGCTCAAGTATTTGGGACCCGCAGCAGATACGTTTATAGGAAGACATAGAAGCAGTTCAGAGTCGAGCAGCTATGTTTGTTACTGGTAGGTTCGACCAATGCGCGAGTGTCACGGAAATGCTCCGGCAAATCAATTGGGGATCGCTGGAGGAAAGACGACGTTCTGTTCGTGAATTTCTGTTGAGGAAATTTAGAGGGCCGGAATTTGAAGCTGAGTGTAGTACGATCTTGCTGCCGCCTACTTACATTTCCCGTGGTGATCACAATGCCAAGATAAGAGAAATTAGGGCTCGTACGGAGGCATATAGGCATTCTTTTTTTCCTCGTTCTATTTGGGAATGGAATAGGAAGAGAAATGCCTAGTAGTGGTACAGTGTACTCTCCGCCACGCACCTTACGGTGAATTGCGGAGTATGTATGTAGATGTAGATGTTCGTATACAGGATCAATAGTCACAGTTACGCCAGTTAACTATCTAGGTGTATTGTTACGAAGTGTTGGGAAACGTGTAACATCCTCTGGTAAAATATCAAAACAGACGCCTTATTGAACTTGCTTATGTGTAGTGATGACAAAGATGATTGTTTTAAACTGAGGATAGTTCAAAATGTTCAAATGTTTGTAAAGCTTATGGGACTTAACTACGGGGTCATCAGTCCCTAAACTTACAAACTACTTATGAACGAGGACGGCACAAATATCCATGCCCGAGGGGGGATTCGAACCCCCGACCGTAGTAGCCGTGCAGACCGTGACTGAAGCGCCTCAGTCCCCTTGGCCACCGCGGCCGGCAAGGATATTAATAATTATACCTAAGAACTTGTAAGATTACGATTACTGTTATCTTAGCCCTTTGTTTAATAATATGAAAGGCATTGTGTGATTTTTATTCGGCCTAGTCTGATGTAAGCGACTGTATTGTGAGGACGAAACAAAAAAAAAAAAAAAAAAATAAAATAAAATAAAATAAAATAAAATAAAAAAAAATAAAAAAAAAAAATTAAATAATTATTATTTAATGGTTCAGTGAGCAGTGTTAGCTTTCTTCCGTAAGAGAAGTAACTGGAGCACTGGGCCAATCTTTCTTTGGTTGTTTCCCCTCTTTAAACACATGAAACCTCCTTCCAGCTGTGCCTTAAGGACCGGCCGCGGTGGCCAAGCGGTCTGCGGCGCGCCAGTGTCTGCACGGCCACTACGGTCGGGGGTTCGAATTCCCCCTCGGGCATGGATATTTGTGCCGTTCTTAGTATTAGCTAGTTCATAAGTAGTTTGTAACTTAGGTACTGATGACCACGTAGTTAAGTCACATAAGCTGTACACATTTGTGCTGTAGGATAGAACACACTTTCCATATGCCTTCTGTAACATTGTATAGGCCTCAGCTGAAGATTTCTTGAGACGAAAGCAGAATTTCAAAGCCGCATGTTGTTCCTAGCGTGTTACCTCCATGGCAGCAGTAGGCAATACTGAGCATGTCTGAACTTTTCTTTAAAAATTATTTATTTGGCCTTCTGGGTCTGAACTCAATGTGACGTTTACAATACACAGTGGAAATGTACATATAACTAAATAAACAACAACAGATGTACATTTGACAAAATGGGGAAGTGAAAACTGTAAGCGAACAATGGTGTTCATAATTTGAGGTGCGACTATTAGATACCGAAATAGTTGATCTGCACTACATTAAAATTCAAATCATTTGTGAAGCATCTTCACATGAAAAACCTTGTATTAGCAACACAGCGAATCGTATAGATTGTGTCCGACGGTTTTAATAAACTTAGTTATGTCTTTACACAAAGGAATGTCTTTTGTATAAAAGAAAAAAAAGGGGGGGGGGAGAAGCTGAGTGAGGAAGGGGATATCCGATGATCACCAATGTCTGCAGGAAGTTCAAACGTTCACGGTCAAATTTGGGAGACCTGAACAGGATGTGGTTGACACTAGGTTGCGTCGCAGGATCACTCTCACATCCCGCCGAATCGTAGACGTTGATTCGATGTTGATGTTGTGGAAAAGAGACGTCATTGAAGCGAAGCCGAGCCTGACTCTCACAACGGAAACCGGTAGTCTCAACAATGTAGGGTTACCATACGTCCACTTTTCCCGGACATGTCCTCTTTTTTAGGCAAGAAAAGTGTCCGGCCGGAATTTATAAAATTCTACAAAATTTCCGCTTTTTTGGTTTCCGAAAAAAGAAAATTTATTTTTGTGTCATGGGCGATAACGGACTCGTTCGCACTGCAGTTCCAAACTGTTCGCAACTATCACGCGCATACACAGAGCGAAATTGCCGTTCACAATTTCGCTCTCCGCATTAGTGTGACAGTTGCAAACGATTCGGACTTCTTTGCGGAGGAACTCGGTTGTCTACCCTGTATTCATCAAGTGTATTCTGCCTTCTGTATTATGTTCTTTGGTGTTGCTTTTGATATACTTGGTGATTTAGGATAAAGCTGTATTGTGTTACAGATCGTAAGTAGCCTTTCGCTTCAAACTAGCTAGTCATAATGCAAACACTGAACATGTTACCTCTTGTGAAAACACAGCGGACAAAAGACAGGAATAGATTTAAAATAGAAAATATAAAAAGCTATTATAAGTGTGAAGTATAATTTTAAACATTTCAAATGCCTGAGCTTTTATCATAAGTTGGTGAAAAACATAAACCTCTAGAGAGATTTCGTCGTCCTCCAAATATAGTTGGTTCAAAAGTGAAAAAGACAAGAAGATGAATAAGCTGTCAGCGTTCATAATATTTTGTTTTACAATAACCACACAGGTTATTGTTTTATCCTGTAGTAGTTTTACGTAGTTCGTTCAAAATTTCAAATGTTTGTAAATCTATCGGACCAAACTGCGTGGTCATCAGTCCGTAGCTTACAAACTACTTAAACTAAGGTAAACTAACCTAAGGACAACACAGGGAGGACTCGAACCTCCGACGGCGAGCAACCGCGCACTCCGCAGCGAGGCGCCTTAGACCGCTCGGCTACTCCACCGCGGCTTACGTAGTTCGTTAATAAAGTTTTAAATTACATTATGTTAACTATAAAGTGTCCTCTTTTTTTACATGAACTGTCCTCTTGTTTGATGATAAACATATGGTAGCCGGCCATGGTGGCCGAGGGGTCTGAGGCGCTCCAGTCACGGTCTGCACGGCCCCTACGGTCGGGGGTTCGAATCCCCCCTCGGGCATGGATATTTGTGCCGTCCTTAGTATTAGTCAGTTCATAAGTAGTTTGTAAGTTTAGGGACTGATGACCCAGTAGTTAAGTCCCATAAGCTATACAAACAATTTCAAACATATGGTAACCCTACAACAATGAAACTACTACGTCGTGATTGTTTCACATTAAGCTAAGATTAAATTTTAGCGCAGGAAATTATGACCGTATAAATTATGTTCGTACTTTATTGAACAACCCTCGTTGGTTAATGGTTGATGCGAGAGATAGAGAATAGCCGTAAATGAGAGTTGGAATCCTTTTGTCGTCGAAAAATACAACAAATGATGCTGATTGATAGTCGCTGTTGCGAGTAGATTTTTCCCGATGAAGTACTCTACGGTTGGACGAAGCCCTCTATAAAATATGAATACCAACTAGTAATGTAGATGTGTTCAGCTGCGGTTGGATCATGTTCGTCTCTCACTGCGGTGGAAGCGATACACACGGCTTGCAGAGTTGTTCTCACATTATCATTGCATTTGAAATGTTACCGCCACCCAGTCGCCTGATGTTACAGTTTCAGACAGAGGTACGCTAGTTGCTGTGTCTCCGAATGTTCTTCAAAACCTGGAAATCCATTTCGCGAGCCCCGGAGAGAAAGATTAATGGCCCTCCGGCGGGTGGGTCGGACGTTTGCTGGCTCCAGTTCTTCTCGAGATGACATTCGCAAAGGAAAATCCCATTTACCTTTGCAGCCACGTCCCTTTTTCCCCGCAGTAATCCATTTCACGCAAGACGGGGCGGCCAGATGAAAAACACGGCGGAAAATGCAGAGATCCGATCGGCGACAGTCGGTCGTCCCAACTTCACCTGAAGTTCTGCAGAACTGTCTGGCCTGGCACTTAGAGGGGCCGAGATAAGCATCTATTGGCTGCGAGGAATTACTCTTGGATCCCCGCCTTTCTGTGCAGGAGAGGAAAAAAATGAGGGAAAACTAAGGTGTCATTAGCGGCCGAGCGCGTGGAAGAGGCAAACTGCAACGAAGCCCTGCTGATGAAATCACACCAGTGTTGTTCTGTTATCTCGTAATGTTCTGGCATTTAGGGAGTGACTTTATTTTAATTTCAATAGGATCACCATCATACAGGGTGTTTCACAATTCGTTACACACTTCTAGAGATTGTACAAGGTACACGGTAGATAAAGGTTTACGCAGGAAATGTCATATGAAGACGCTATGATCGCTTATTCATATTTTATACTGCGAAACAAATATCTTCAGTTGTAAGCTGTGCGGTAACGACAGTGCGGTCTAAAGCGCCTTGCCACGGATTGCGCGGTCACTCCCCGTCTGAGGTTCCATTCCTTCCTCGGGCAGTGTGTGTGTGTGTGTGTGTTTGTATGTTTGTTGTTCTTATCATAATATGTTGTTGTTGTGGTCTTCAGTCCGCAGACTGGTTTGATGCAGCTCTCCACGCTACCCTGACCTGTGCAAGTCTCATCATCTGTGAATTCGTTCTGCAACCTACATTCTTTTGAATCTTCTTACTATATTCGTCCCTCGGTCTCTCTCTACGATTTTTACCCCACATGCTTCCTTCCAAAGCTAAGTTGACAATTCCTTGATGTCCCTTCTGTTAGTCAGGATATGCCAGAAACTCCTTGTCTCCCCGATTCGGTTAAGCACCTCATTAGTTACGTGATCTACCCATCTAATTTTCATCATTCGCCTGTAGCACCACATTTCAAAAGCTTCTATCATCTTCCTACCTGAACTCCTTATCGCCCACGTTTCACTCCCATACAAAGCTACACTCAAGAGAAATGCTTTCAGAAAGGACTTCCTAACATTTAAATTGATATTGGATGTTAACAAGTTTCGCTTCTTTAGAAACGCTTTTCTTCCCAAAGCCATTCTGCATTTCATGTCTTCTTTACTTCGGCCATCAGAAGTTTTCTTACTACCCAAATAACAAAATTCATCTACTTTTATTGTCTCATTACCTAATCTAATTCCTTCAGCATCGCCTGATTGCATTCCATTACCTTCGTTTTACTCTTGTTAATGTTCATCTTATATCATCCTTTCAAGACACTGTCCATTCCATTCAATTGTTCTTCCAGATCCTTTTGGGTCACGGACAGAATTACTATGTCATCGGCACACCGCAATGTTTTTATTTCTTCTCCCAGCACTTAAATGCCCTCACCAAATTTCTCCTTCTATTCCTTCACTGCCTGCACAATGTACAGATTGAATAACATTGGGGAAAGGCTACAACACTGTCTTACTCCGTTCCCAACTTCTGCATCCCTTTCTTGCCCTTCGACTCTAATAACCGCTGTCTGGTTTTAGTATAGATTGAATATAACTCTTCCCTCCCTATATTTTACCCCTGCTACCTTCAGAATTTGGAAGAGTGTATTCCAGTCGACATTGTCAAAAGCATTCTTCAAATCGAGAAACGGTAAAAACGTAGGTTTCCCGTTTCCTATCCTCTCTCCTAAGATAAGGCGTAATGTGAGTATTGCCTCCCGTGTTCCTAGATTTCTCCTAAATCCAAACTGATTTTCCCCAAGGTCAGCTTCTACCAGCTTTTCCATTCTCCTGTAGATAATTCGTGTCAAAATTTTGCAACCATGACTTATCAAACTGATGGTTATGTAATTTTCACACTTGTCTGCACTTGTTTTCTTTGGGATTGGAATAACGATATTCTTCTTGAAGTCGGAGGGTATTTTCCCTGTCCCATACATCTTGCCTACCATGTGATAAAATTTTGTCACAACCGTCTCTTCTAACGATATCAGCAGTTCAGACGGAATATCATCTACTCCAGGGGCCCTGTTTCGATTCAAGTCCTTCAGCGCTCTGTCAAATTCTTCTCACAGTATAAAATCTTCTATCTCATCATCCTCCACTTCGTCTACCATTTCTAGACTACTGACTTCAAGTTTATTTCCTTTGTATAGGCCCTCTATATATTCCGTCCACAGGTCAACTTTCCCCTCTTTGCTTAGTACTGGTTTTCCGTCTGAGTTCTTGATATTCATACAGCTGATTTTCACTTTCACTAATTTTAAATAAATGATTCGACGTTGCTTTTTGGCCTACTTCGCCGCCGTTGCAGTTATACAGTTTATACATGACAGTTGAAACTTCAATAGTGGCAACACTGTTGTGGAGACACTAGGCCATCTGCTTTTGTCGCTGATAACACACGTTGTTGACATACCTACCGTACCTCCGACCAAATGGACTCGCTCGAACCACGTCACCAGCGTACACAAAATCGATGGAAACAGTCACTCGTGAGCGAGCGGTCTAACGTAACGGTGTCACGCATTACGTCACTCCATTGAAGACCAAAAATGTGTGTATGGTCTATGGGACTTAACTACGGGGTCATCAGTCCCTAAACTTACAAACTACTTATGGACTACTTACGAACTAGGACGGCACAAGTATCCATGCCCGAGGGGGGATTCGAACCCCCGACTGTAGTGGCCGTGGAGATCGTGACTGGAGCGCCTTAGTCTCCTCGGCCACCGCGGCCGGCCATTGAAGACCGTCAATGTTTAGTACTACTGTTCGTTTTTGGAGCATCACCTGCGACTAGTTTTGCGAAGAAGCGGAAACACTTTCTGCGCAACCCACCCATCATTTTGCACTGAAATGCGCGGGTGCATACAGCGCAAGCTGTGGCTGCTCTTTTCTGTCGATGGGACTGGGTAGTACTGTACCATCCATCATAGTTCCCAGACTTAAGTCCTTGTGACTTTGATTTGATACTGAACTTGAAGGAACCACTTCGTGACATTTGATTCAGACATTTTCCAGAGATTCGATAGGTATCAGCCTGTTCCATACACACCATCAACAGAAGAGACATAACGCCAGGTGTACAACGCCTTCAACATCGTTGGCAACGGGTTCTACACAACGCTAGTGACTGCTTTGGACAGTAACAGGTACAAAATGTAACGAATTTGTATCGGTTGTAAATAAATAGTTGCGACTACTTAAGTTGAACCATCGCATCTGTATTCAACAAGAATTGTTCACATGTTATAGTAGATTATATTGCAATTCACCTCCTTAAAAATTACTATTCAATAAAACGAAATCTGGGTCAACAAAAGTAGATTGTAATGAAATATGGAAGTATGGAATGCGTGGCGAGGATTTACGAGAGGACTGAAGTAAGAAAAGTGAAAATTTAAAACTGGGACACAACCATCGATTTAAACAGCAAAGAAATTAAACAGCAAGAACAATTTGATGTTCTCAAAAGGGGAAACATACCTCTGATGTTTGTCAGACATTTAAGGGCAGAACGCATAGATATCAAACCACAACTGTGTGGCCCATAAATGGAAGATGACTTGGCTTAAGTAATAATGAAAATTACGGAACAATTGCAAAGTTCTTATCTGTGCTGAACCAAACTATAAACCGGAATTCTCAAATACTAATGAAAATGTACAAGGAGATTTACCCAGAGAGCACAGACTAACATAGACAGGCTATACCGCCTACATAAGCGTACAGGTAGTGAAGTCACGGCAGCCATCTTGGATGGGTGTAGAAACGGAGTTGGGCCGATAAATGGCGCTCGCCTCAATTACTTTGCCATTTGAACCCCTTAAGACCTAAGACGGGAAAAAAATTTACCAATTACAGGTGAATACCGAAGGAATGCAAGTGTTCTTAGCAAGTACAATACGTATTCTGTTTGTATAAAAATAAAAATGAAAACTATTACTTTCATATGAAATTAAAATGACATGAAAATATTAGTTGCCTGCCAATTTTTTTGTTTTGTGGTCAGGAAAGTTTCGTTAGTGAGTAAGTTGTAGATAATGAAATGAACTTCTCTTTTTACTTCAACTTTTTTATAGCTCTGCTAGTTTTCTCGCAAATTTGGATAGAACAGAGCGGTGGGAACCTTTGAAACACTACTCGTTACTTTCAGCGAGCTTCCTGACCAGCGAGCACAGATTCTATATCCCAGTCATGTTGTACTTTGTGACCAATTTCGATAAACATTTTTCTTAATTTGGGAAGCAATTTTTTGTATTAAATAATTGACTTATTACTTTATTTTTTTACCAACTAGCTCACCCGCCCCAGGTAATCTTCAAACTTCTTTAATTAGAGAACTGCATAACGTATCGTGATGCAGTTTGTTTCAATTTCTTCGTTATAATTCTGGGATAAACATAGGCTATACTAAATGTCAGTTCGAATATGAGAAGTAAAAATAATAACGTAGAATGGTTTACCACTCCCGCACTTCAGTGACCTCTGTAGCGTGAACTTTGAAACCTGTGCCAAAGTACACAGTATAGAATTATAGAACTCAGGATGAATAAAAAAAAAAAAAAAAAAAAAAAAAGTCCGCTATATCATATGTCTAACTTTTACAGGTCTCCTACAATCAGTATATTTGCCATCTGACGCCATCGCTAAAGAAGAGAAAAACGATAAATGTGGTTCACTCGTTAGACACATGCTCTCGTGTATTTTATTTATTTATTTATTAGATATTTGAGAGTTCTGTAATCCTGGCCTAGCTCTAGAATGCAGAAACGGTAAACGATCCTGCGTTATTATTTTTATTTTAGTAGTTTAACATTAAATATATCCTAAGTTTATGAGATGATTCTAAAGAAGAAATTAAAAGAAACCGCATGACGATAAGCTTGGAACTTCTCGAGTTATAAAAGGTTACAGGTACAGACAGAGGGAAAATGTGCTTCTATTTTATATAATAGTATGATTTGCTATACGTAGTTGAAATTTTTAATTACTTACACCACAAATAGTGAACACTTTTCACAACAGAAGTAATACTGTTAATGTCTATAGCAAACAACGTCATACTTAAAACACTAGCCTTAGGGACACTGTTTTCCTGCTCAAAGTAGTCAGAGAGCACGCCACCAACTCGATACATAAAATAACGTGCAGAAGGGAAAGACTGAATAAAAACTCGATACATAAGATAACGTGGAGAAAGGAAAGACTGAATAAAAAATGGAACACATCCTCGAAATTCCCATTCGTGAAGCTGCTGAAGTATGTCTCCAAGTATTATCGTAGGACTTCTCGATGTCAAAAAATACACCCAAAAGTGGTGACGGCGCAGGAAAGCCTGTTGTATAGCCACCTTCGGAGAGGCCAGGCGGAACGATATCTCCTGAATCCACACTGGAAGCGATTAAGGAGCTGCCTGGATTCCAACATCCAGACAAGGCGGCGGTTGACCATTCGCTCTAAGGTCTTTCCAATGCAACTAGTGCGGGTAACACTACGATAGCTGCTTGGGCATGTGCGACCTTTCCCAGGTTTTAAAAGGGGGATTAAAATTGCTTCTCTCCACGAGTCAGGAAAGTGACCTGACGATCAAATGGCATTAAAAAGTTGCAAGAGGATTTCTTTATTTTGCTGTGTTAGGTGCCGCAGCATACTGTAGTGGATTCCATCATTGCCAGGAGGTGTGTCATGCGCCACAGACAAAGCAGAATCCAGCTTCCACAGTGTGAAAGGGCAGTTATAATTCTGATGATCAGTGGACCTGAAGTCCAAATTGCCCCTCTCAGCAACCCCTATGTGGCGCTGGAATACCGGATCCTGACTGGCAGTATCTGTAACATTGGCAAAATAGATAGCCATGGTCTGCACAATATCTCGCGGGCTGGTTTGGAGAACGGCATAACCCATGACAGCAGCCACTGGACACCTCCCTCCTTTCCCAGAAATCCTCCTTATGGTCTCCCATACAGTGGAACTTTTAGCGGAGCGGGTAACGGTGATCAGGAACGGTTTCCAAGATCTCTTCCGGCTCTCTCTTATAATTTGGCGACATTTTTCCCTCGCCATCCGAAACGCGGCGAGGTTGTCTGCAGTTGACCAACTCTTAAACCTAAGCAGAGCTGCAAGCCTGGCCCTAATTGTCGAGAGACACTCAGCAGTCCACCAAGGGACAGGCTGCCGTTTTGGTTGTCCTAACGACAGTGGGATAGATGCTTCAGCAGCACTGTGCACTATGAGTGATACAGTCCACCCATTCCTGACATTGCCGCGAGTTTCCAGTTCAGCGAGTAGGCTGAACAGTGTCTACATCTACATAGATACTCTACAAATCACATTTAAGTGCCTGGCGGAGGGTTCATTAACGACTTTCATACTGTTCCATTCTCTAATAGCGCGCGGGAAGAAAGAACACCAAAATCGTTCCGTTTTCGATCTGATTTATTTTATTGGGATGGTCATGTCTCCCTAAGAAGGTGGGTGCTAGCAAAATATTTTCACATTCAGAAGTAAAAGTCGGTGATTGAAAATTCGCAAACAGATCACGCCACAATGACTAACATCTTTCTTTTAAGTTCAATCAGCTTTACTGATCACCCATTGAGGTGGTCTGCATTCGGTTTATATCTGGCAGGTAAAGTTAGATGGGGAAATGGTCACTACCATGCGGGTCATCGACCACTTCCCATTGTGTAGTGTGGGCGACAGCTGGAGAACAAAGTGAGAATCTATGGCTGAGAATGACACCGTTGCAGTACAAAAGTGTGTGGGCTGTGCTGTGTTTAATAAATGTGCGCTCGATGACAAGAAAAGCATCTCGGTCGCTCGACCCCTGGTGCAGGTACTGGCAGAGCCCCAAAGCACGTTGCGTGTATTAAAATTACCAAAGAGGATGAAAGGGTTGGGGAGTTGTGTCAGAAGGACTTCGAGTGCCACTACATCAAACGTGTCATGAGGTGGCAGATCAAAGGAGCACACTGCCAAACGGTAGTGCACATATATGGATACTGAAACGGCTTGTAAATGTGTGGTGAGATGGAGGGGATCTGAGTGATAGGCTGAATTAGTTAAAATAGCCACTCCGCCTCTCGCTCTCTCACTGCTGAGATCGTCCTTCTTCTGGATAACAAAGCCACGGAGCTCAGGGGTGTCAATAGATTTAAAAGTTCGTCTTTTGGAGGCATATACAAACTGGTCTACCTTCAATCAATAAAGGCAGTTCCTCCACATGCGTCCTGCAGTACTGGGGCCATTTATCATGGAGGTTAGATATTTACCCTCTCTTTCTTCCGAGACGGACACACTGAACGTGGTGGATGTCCAGACTCAAGGCGAGCTTGTTACCCCTGTCGGATATCCAACTTCATGAGGTCTGGAGGTGGATCAGACGAAGCATCAGGTAGAATGACTTCGACGTAGTCTGAAAGGTTCATTGCTGCTTTCGCCTGTGACTGCGTTTTGTGGGTAACTTTCTTTGGTATGGGTTGATTGGTGTTGGATACAAAGGACGTGGTTGCAACTGTGGTAGTGGTGGTGGTGGCGACGGATTCTGCAGTAATAAGTACCACAGGCTCTGCAGAGGCTCTGTAACTCTATCAACTGTTGTCAGTGAGGCTACGGAAGATGCAGTTCCGCGGCCTTAAAGGTGCACTGGCAAGTGCATGTGTTGGTGCCTACACTAACAACCTCAGTTTGTGTGCACGCATCAGCTCTGGCAACTGGCTTTTGCGGCACAGAAGCGAAGGAGGTGGAAAACGCAGCAGGTTGCAGGGCCTTGAAGGTTTTCTTGGCTTCAACAAAGGAGATACGCTGAGTTGTTTTAATCTTCTTCTCCTGAAGGTATACCGCACGGTCCCTGCTCCAGACTGGGTGGTCGCCTAAACAGTTGGTATACTTCATAGGTGGAGTACAGTCAAACCTTTCGTGCGCTGCTTTCCCACATCTGCCACAGGTAGCGTCTCCCTTGCATCCCTTGGGGTTAGGGAGCCGTACATTTAAGCGCTGAAAACCCGCCTTAACGTGCTCAGGTAGCCGAGGGATATTTGAAGGTGAGATGAAAGACTGATTTTACCAGTTCTCCATCCACCCTTTTCTTAATATTCTGCACATTATGCCTTCTGCAGCCCATTCTTCTTTCAGTTCATCCTCTGGGATGTCAATCAGATCCCTACTGTAGACTACGCCCTTATAATTGAGGGTACTGTGTAGCTATATTTCAATTTGATATTCCCCAAGAGTCTTTGCTGTTTTAAATTTGGACGCATGTTGGGAAGTTTCCACCAACAGGTGCCATTCCACAACCGTTTTCTGATTTCAAGTTACCAGCAATCCTTTCGAGGCCATTGTTTATATAGATGGGCGATACCTTTTCAAATGAACCTTTCTTTCTCTTCACGACAACAAACATATTCTGGTTAACAGCCTGCGTTCTGTTACTCTATACATGACATTTTTTTTGAAGAACCTAAATCCGGTGGACTGGATGCCCTAACCCTCTTTTTTTGATTGGGTGTTGGTACCTCTCAGTAGTACACCCATCCCACTAGGAGGTGGAAAATGTCTGGATAGGTCCACCTCGTTCCCACGAGCAGCTTGAGAAGTAAATGTCCCGCCTAGACAGAGCTCTGCCTAATACAACTGAGGTTCGGCTGGATCCCCAGAGGTTGCTAGCTAGCGACTGTTCCACGTCATCAGCCTTGCATCCCATCAGCACGAAACAAACCTTGGGATTGAAGGGTTTTCTTGTCTGTACCATCCACGCGACCCTGGCGGTCAATCCAAGATCCCCGTTCCCTGTTACACACATCGTTCCACTGCCGCGCCACTCGGTGGTCGCTGAAGCGTACCCAGAGGTTACGGTGTCAGAAGACTGGCGGCGCCTACCAGTCTTCGGCTCAGGAACGCCGGGTTCGACAAGCACGTTCCCAGAAAATGAACACTGGGCCCCATGAGGGGAATAACACAATTATACTGCACTATAAAAGAAACAAACTCAAGATAAATTATTTGATAAATTAATACTAAAAGTAAATAAATACCTTATGAGTAATAAACTATACTACAGGCTAAAGACAGACAAATTACTTTGACACTAAACTGCATCAAGATTTCTGTTGTGGGCTTTTATAGGCACCACTCTAGACACTCAAGCATCCTGTGCTCGTAGCTGTGGCCGGGTGGCGCTCTGCACTAGGACGATTATGCTCTGCTGCCGCCATGTTTGTTGGGTGTCGCGATATTTGCCCAGCTTCATTTCACTGTCCTTATAAGGGCTCTCTGTGATTCTGTGCTTTTTGTATTTACCTCAAACCGTAAAACAATTGTAGACACAATGAAGCTCGAGACCAAAATTCTGTTACAGAACAACTTTGAAATGGTACGGCAAGAAAGCGAAAATTTATCTGTGAAAGGGAAGGAGAAACACCGAGATATAAGTAGCTCGTCATCGGAAAAATCTCGCTACGTCTGTAGAAGATGATCCGAATGATACTCGTCGAAACTTCGCGGTCTCTTGACACTACCATACGGAAGTAAATACGGAAAAAATACTTACGATAGTGATACATGTACTACAAAAGAGAGACTATGAACAGGACATTAACAACGACGGAGTTATTTCTTCGACATTAAAAAACTATTAACATTTATGGACGGTTATTATTTATGTGACTGTCAAGGTGGTTTTATGAAGGGAAGAATATCTGAACAAATATTTAAACTGAAGTCATTAATTTGACACAGATTACTAGTATCTAACAATATTGTAGCAATGATCTTCGTTTTTTTAAAATCTGTTTAATGCTATGGACAAACTAACTGTAGATAAACTGATCAGAGAATTTTGTATAACGTCTAAATTAGGTAATCTAATTCGTGAAACACAGACATAGACTCGAAACTGAAATTTCTGGGAGTAATATCTCAGCCCTTTGAAATTAACACAGGTGTACCATAAAGTGATGGACGTTAAACAGAAAAAATAGATGCCTATAATTTTTCTCCAATAAAGTTGAGAAGAGAGAACTAAGACACTACAACAAACAGCTTTAAATTTGCTGGTGAGTAGGCTATGCGTTGTGAAAATTTGGAAACTGCCTTAACACAAATTGACCTCCTCAACTTCTAACAAACATTAAAGCGGACTGAATTGCGTCAAATTGAAAAAGCCAAATATTACAATATCTTGGCGAGTTAATCCCTGAAAATGTTTCAACAGAAACCTGCTGTAGAGAAAAGACTTGTACAGAAAAATTAGAATGCAAAGATGAGGAATTGCAGTACAGTAGTGATGCATGCATGTCTGTATGACAGTGAACCTCGAGCAGGTATGTAATAAAGAGCAGAATACGATGTCAATACTGGGCGTTTTGTTAAGAAATAACGCAATCCCTGAGATTGGCCGAAAGCGTGGCTCTTGCCCACACGTTGGAAAACGTACACACACGGATGTGAACTCACCCCCGGTGCGACGACGGCTGGATGGCGATGCTGTAGGAGACGAGCCAGAGGCGCACGTGGCACGAGTAGTAGGGGTAGGTCCACCAGCCGCGGTACGACGCGTTGACGGGCGACGGCACGAACTTGGGCGAGCGCAGCGCCGGGCTGGAGGCGGCGTCCTCGAACCACGGCAGTTGGGCGTCGGGGCGGCGGCCGACCGCGGGGGCGGCGTCGTCGCGCGTGGGGCCCGCCAGCGCCGGTGCAGGGCCGCGCGCGCGCTGCCACGCAGACACCGCCAGCACCGAGCCCGAGGCGTCGTCCAGCGACAGCAGCCGCGCCGCCACCACGTGCCGGTCCGACATCACCAGGCTGCGCACCAGCGCGTCCAGCAGGCCTGCCAACAGCACAGCGCGCTACCTGAGCCAACAAGCCATCACCGTGACACCGCCAGCACCGAGCCCGAGGCGTCGTCCAGCGACAACAGCCGCGCCGCCACCACGTGCCGGTCCGACATCACCAGGCTGCGCACCAGCGCGTCCAGCAGGCCTGCCAACAGCACAGCGCGCTCCCTGAGCCAACAAGCCATCACCGTGACACCGCCAGCAACGACCCCGAGGCGTCGTCCATCAATAGCAGTCGTGTCGCCACCACGTGCCAGTCCGACCTCACCAGGCTGCGCACCAGCGCGTCCAGCAGGCCTGCCAACAGCACAGCGCGCTTCCTGAGCCAACAAGCCATCACCGTGACACCGCCAGCAATGACCCCGAGGTGTCGTCCAACGACAGCAGCCGCGCCGCCACCACGTGCCGGTCCAACATCACCAGGCTGCGCACCAGAGCGTCCAGCAGGCATGCCAACAGCACAGCACGCTTCCTGAGCCAACAAGCCATCACCGCGACACAGCCAGCACCGAGTCCGAGGCGTCGTCCAGCGACAGCAGCCGCGCCGCCACCACGTGCTGGTCCGACATCACCAGGCTGCGCACCAGCGCATCCAGCAGGCCTGGCAACAGCACAGCGCGCTCCCTAAGCCAACAAGCCATCACCGTGACATGCTAGCACTGAGGTGCAGCGATCGTCTAGTAACAGCACTTTGCTGCCACCACAAACTGGACCAAGTTCACCATGCTGCACACAAGCGCCTCCAGCAGGCCTGGCAACAACTCAGCAATCTCTCCAAGACATTACAGACTGTCAACATGCAATTCATTGCCCTGACATCACCAGCACCGTGCCGGAGGTGTCGTCCAGTGCCAGCAGCTGTGCAGCCATTATGTGCCAGTCTGACATCATCAGTCTGTGCACCAGCAACAGGCCTGCCAACAGCACAGCGCTCTCTCTAAGCCATCACCATGACATGCTAGCACTGACAGCACTTTCTGCCACCACAAACTGGACCAACTTCACCATGATGCATACAAGCACCTCCAGTTGGCCTGCCAGCAGCACAGTGAGGTTCCTAGGTCATTCCTACGTGAAAACAAGTTATCAATGTTACACCGACTGCACCAAGCTAGACCCATCATCCAGCAACAGCTACTTTGCTGCCACCCAGAACTGTACTAAATTGCTTCACATATTAGTAAAAATAAAGTTCTAACAAAATGTCAGTTTGGTTTTCAAAAAATCTTTTCAACTGAAAATGCTATATATACCTTCACTGAAGAAATATTAAATGCTTTGAATAACCGGACATACCAGTTGGGATTTTTTTGTGATCAAAGGCTTTTGATTCTGTAAATCATGGGATTCTTCTAGATAAGCTTAAGTATTGTGGTATGAGTGGGACAGTGCACAAATGGTTTAAATCATACTTAACTGGAAGAGTGCAGTAAGTTGAAAGAAACAGTTCACATGATATAGATGAAACAATTCTTCTAACTGGGGTCCCACAAGGTTTGGTCTTGGGTCCTTTGCTGTTCTTAATATATATTAATGACTTGCCATTCTACATTCACGAAGATGCTAAGATGCTAAGCTAGTAGTTTTTGCTGATGATACAAGTATAGCTATCACACCTGACAAACAGGAATTAACTGATGAAATTGTAAATGATATCTTCCACAAACTTATGAAGTGGTTCTCTACAAATGGACTCTCATTCAACTTTGATAAAACCCGGTATATATAGTTTCATACAGTAAATGTCATGATACCATTAATAAATTTAGACTTTGAACATAAATCTGTAGCTAAGGTAGAATATTCAAAATTTTTAGGTGTTTGCATTGACGAGGGACTGAAATGGAAGAAACATATTGAAGATCTCTGGAAACCATTTGAGTTCAGCTACTTATGCTATCAGAGTCATTGGAAAATTTGGTGTTATACATATCAGTAAATTAGCTTACTACGCCTATTTTCATTCACTGCTTTCATATGGGATCACATTCTGGGGCAATTCAGCATTCAGTAAAAAAGTATTCAAAGCACAAAAGCGTCTAATCAGAATAATCGTGGAGCACACCCAAGAGCATCCTGCAGACATTTATTTAGGGATCTAGGGATCCTCACTGTAGCTTCACAATATATATATATATTAACTCATGAAATTTGTTATTAACAATCCGACCCAATTCAAAAGGAACAGCAGTGTGCATAGATACTACACTAGGAGAAAGGATGATATTCACTATTCAAGGTTAAATCTAACTTTGCCTCTGCAAGGGGTGAATTATGCTGCCACAAAAGTATTTGGTCACTTACCAAGTAGCATCAAAAGTCTGACAGATGTCCAAGTAGCATTTAAAAAGAAATTAAAGGAATTTCTGAATGGCAACTCCTTCTACAATGTTGATGAATTTTTAGATAAAAGTGAAATAAAAATAAAAACAATAAAAAATATAAAAATAAAAGTAAAAATCAAAAAACCCTGAAAATATTGATTGCCAAGTATAGACAAAATTTACTAAATGGACACGTTCCATATCATTACGAAATGTCGTATATATGATCTATGGAACAAGTATTAATCTAATCTAATCTAATCACGATGCTGCACACCAGAAGACCAGGGTGTTCCATCTTGCACCCCATGCCATAGAATGCGGCTGATAACAACACTCTATACTTCAATGGTTACTTTACTACCAGGGGTATCTGTATCCTCCCCTCCACCAGCAGCTTTTCTGAACTTAGAAGATAGGAGTTGTCCCTCCAACACATTCTATGGTTCTGCAACCGATCCTGGCTTCAACCTAAAATGCCTTGACATCCACATATCCTATGCATAACATTCCTCCCCTACCCCTTTCACCTTCGTCACTCATTATCCTTTATCCTTTCAGTTTATGTCTTCCTTTCAACTGTATGTCACGCCTTACAATATCCACTAATTACTTTTTAATTTTTATACTTATTTATTTTTCTTTACTATTTTATCGTCTCAAATCCCTCCCTTCTTTCCCCCACACACCTCTACACTCTCATTTTATCCCCTTCAATAATGCATCTCACAATTCCCGCCTATCAGAGCCTTTACAATCCATCATGGAATGCGCAACATCTTATCCCCATCCTTGCCCGGAATCCATATCCATCCAGTACCCTCCGATCCCCTCTTCACTCACTGCAAGATGTTTATAACGCTGGAGCGGCCGGAGATGGTCGTATGTTATGTTCTGATGTATAACCTGCCCGATGATTTAAAGTCTGTAAATGTGATTGTCTATTTTACGTGCCTGTCAGCAGCTCAGCAAGCGTCTTTATATTGAGTTGATATCTATTTACAAATGGTTTAATTCAAACTTAGTGTAGAAAGTTGAAATAAGTGGTTCATGTAAAGTCAACACATCAGCCGATTTCTCAAACTGGGAGACTATCAAGGATAGGGTGCCACACGGTTCGGTCTTAGGTCCCTTACTGTTCTTGATATACATAAATGACTTGCCGTTCTACATTTATGAAGATGGAAGGTTAATTATTTTTGCTGATGATACAAACATAATACTCACATCCAAAAATACAAGAACTTAGTGATGTAATCGTAAATAATGTTTCTGACAAAATTATTAAGTGATTCTCTGCAAACGGACTCTCATTAAAATTTGATAAAACACAGTGTATAAAGATCTGCACAGTAAATGGCACAACTCAAGTAAATATAGACTTTGAACAGAAGTCTGTAACTAAGGTAGAATTTTCAAAACTTTTTGGTGTTTGCATTTATGAGAGATTAAACTGAAAGCAACACACAGACGGTCTACTGAAACGTTTGAGTTCAGCTACGTTTGATGTTAGGGTTATTACAAATTTTGGTGATAAGACTCTCAGCAAATAAGCTTCCTATGCCTATTTTCATTCACTGCTTTCGTATGGCATCATATTCTCGGCTAATTCATCATAGAGTGAAAAAGTGTTCATTGCACAAAAGCGTGTAATCGGAATAATTGCTGGAGCCCACCCACAATCATCCTGCAGACATCTATTTAAGGATTTAGGTATCCTCACAGTAACTTTACAGTATATACACTCACTTATGAAATTTGTTGTAAATAATCCAACCCAGTTTAAAAGTAATAGCAGTTTGCACAGCCATAACATCAGGAGATAGGATGATCTTCACTATATACGGTTAAATCTCAATTTGGCACAGAAAGGGGTAAATTATGCTGGAACAAAAGTCTTTTGTCACCTACCAAGAAGCAAAAATAAAAAATTCAAAAATAAATTAAAATAAATTCTGAATGACAGCTCCTTCTACTCAGTAAAGTTTTTTGATATAAATAAGTAAAAAAAAAGTCTCGTATTCAAGATCTATGGACCAAATATTAATCTAATCTTCTTCCATCATTGATGTCCAAATCTATTTTCGATAGTTAATCACTTGAAATGTCATAAAATGAATTATGGTAACCTCTGGTAAGAATTAATCTACAGATTCAAAAGCGGTCGATGCACTCTTTTAAGGGAATGGCTTTTTCTGCAATGAGGGTATTTTACACATGGCTGACATTACTTTTCAATTGTCACAGTCAGTAAGGTATTTACTCCATTATAACTGCTATTCTGTGTAATTAGATTCAAGAGGTTCTAGGAAAGAAAAAAACAGCATGTCATTCTATACGGACGCAAGCCCTCCGACTTCAAAGTGATTTATGGTGTCTCCTAAGAGAGTGTTATACGACCTTTACTTCCCACAATATATACAAATACCTTGTACATCGAATCGGAAGTTCAATAACGTTTTTTTCCGAATGATGCTATTCTACGTATATCGAGAAGTATAAACACTGTAATATTAAAGCGTATTTAAGGTGTGTGTCCAGAATGAAACTTTCACTCTGCAGCGGAGTGCGCGCTGATATGAAACTTCCTGGCAGATTAAAATTGTGTGCCGAAACCGGGACACGAACCTGGGACCTTTTCCAATCGCAGGCAACCGCTCTACCGACTGAGCTATCCCGACACGACTCACAACGCCACCCCATAACTTTACTTCTGCCAGTACCTCGTCTCCTACTTTCCAAACTTCACAGAGCGCTTGCCCGCGATAGGCAACGGTCCCAGGTTCGAGTCCCGGTTCCGACACACAATTTTAATTTTCCAGGAAGTTTCATATCAGCGCACACTGCGCTGCAGAGTGAAAGTTTCATTCTGGAAACATCCCTGTGGCTAAGCCATGTCTCCAATATCCTTGCTTCCAGGATTGCTAGTCTTGCAAGTTTGGAAAGTGAAGTTTGGAAAGTAGGAGATGAGGTACTGGTAGAAGTAAAGTTGTGGGGCGGCATCGTAACTCGTATCGGGATAGCTCAGTCGGTAGAGCGCTTGCCCGAAAAGGCAAAGGTCCCACGTTCGAGTCTCGGTTCGGGCACACAATTTTAATCTGCCAGGAAGTTTCAAGGAGTGTGTCGGTTATTCACGCTTGGTGCCGAGTGTGGCAACTGACCCTCAATACAAAAAATTGAAACTTAGCCATATCACAATACATAAAAAGATCCTTCGTTATATGATTACGCTATTGCTGAACAATCACTAAAGACAGTTAGTTCCATAAAATATCTGCGGGCGGGCATAAGCAGTGATTTGAAGTGGAACGAGCACATAAGGTTAATCGTGGGTAAGACAGGTGCCAGAATGAGATTAATTGGAAGAATCCTGAGGACGGGAAGACCATCAAGGAAGGATGTGGCTTACGAAACATTCGTTGGATCAGTGCCTGTGTACGGCTCGTTAAGTGCCGCATTTGTACCAAATAAAAGCATGGATAGCAGAAAGGAAGATTAGGATTAAACGTCCTGACGACATTGTGGTCATTAGAGTCGATAGAGTCATTAAAGTTGAGGTCCAACGGAGAGCTGCACGTTTCTTTGCAGGCTCATTTAGTAAGCGCGAAAGCGTTCCAAAGGTGATCGGAAAACTCTAGTAACAGACGCTTCGAGAGAAACGTATCGCTTATACGGGCTTTTGTCGAAGTTCCGAAAACATACGATTCTTGAAAAATGAACCAATGTATTGCTTTCTCAAACGTATACCTTGCAAAAAGATCACAGGAGTGCTAAAGCCCACACAGAGGCATACGGGCAATTGTTTTTCCCTTGAACCACCTGCGACCGAATAGGAGGAAGAAGCGTCAATGGTACGCAAAGCACCCACTACCGCGCACCGTGAGAAGGAATGCGGAGTATGGATGCAGATGTCGATGGATCTAAACCATTAGTTCCTCGATTTCCTGTACACTTTTAGGGTGTTTGCTGGACACACACAAATAAAAAAAATTATGTTGAAAGGTTCTACCTAGACTTGCGCATGATAGTTCGCGATCGGGAGCGCTCACTTAAGTTCGACGCTCTGCCGCGAAATAGTTCGTTCTTTTAGTTCGTCCGCTCCCAGTGACGGCTGAGCTGCGTGGTCTACGCATGCATGTGGAGGGAGAAGTTCTCCCACCTAGCTATTTCATGCACTTGGTGCCTGAGCCGCTAACGATATCACGCAAACCAAAAGAATTTCTCGCGTTTAAGTTTAGAGTTATCTCTATATCTTGGCATTATGGAATTTATTAGTCAGATATTAAAGAGTGCAGAATACTTCAAAACAGAAATTTTGTAGCACTGAACTATGTAATCTAGTAGGCAGACGCTCACCTCGAAAAGGCTCTATCAGCAGAAGGCAAACACGTGATTTTTAATTCTGCTGCGCGCCCTCTCGCCGTCGGTATTCGGAAAAGAATCCAACGCGAGCGAGATACGTATGGCATAATAGTTCGCGACCGGTAACGCATGTTTTAGTTCGCGACGGATTGCACATCAGTGGTTTCCCACCGAATCTGGTGTTTTTTAAAGCTGACGGTGGGAAAAAATCTGAGTCAGTGGGAGGTGGAAAAGTTGATGGATATTAATGAAATCGTATAAAAAATGATTGTAGAAGTAATATAATCCTAATTTGAAATTATTAACGAATATGGACAGATAAATGACTAGGAAATGTATCACATTATTGGATAAAATGTAAAATTCTTAAGAGTTCAAAGATATTAACAATGATATGACTCATATCTTAGTTCGCGCCGGCCGCGGTGGCCGAGGTGACTGAGGCACTCCACTCACGGGCAACACGGCCACTACGGTCGGGGGTTCGAATCCTCCCTCGGGCATGGATATTTGTGCCGTCCTTAGTTGTAAGTAGTTCATAAGTAGTTTGTAAGTTTAGGGACTAATGACCCCGTAGTTAAGTCCCATAAGCTTAACAAACATTTGAACATTTTTTTTTTAGTTCGCAGCTCGGCCGCGAAGTAGGTCGCTCTTTTTAGTTCGTCCGCTCTTTTTGGATTTTGCTACCGGTACTAAAAGAGCTCTTCTTTTGCTATGACAGCTTTTTTTATATAATGATCAGTGTTGCCCAAGCGTGTACTATTACCCGTATTTTTGGGCAATTAGACATCAAATACTTAAGCAAATAAACCAGTTATTTACACGAGTGCTGTATGTAAGCTCGAAATGACGGTAACTGGCAGAAAGGAATCACGCGATTCTGCGCGCTCTCGCGTCCTCTCGCTGTTCCCCGTCAGTCTTCGGAAAAGAGCGGACGAACTAAGAGGCGAGGGATCTGCAAACTAGTTCGCGTAGTTCACCTGTGGGAGCGCTCTTCCAAACTAGTTCGTTTGCGAACTACACAAGACTAGTTCTACCTACTCCACTGTATGTTAACAGCGAGACGTCTGGCGATGATATTTTCGACTACGCAATACTGAAAGAAACCCATTCAAAAGTGGTTGATATTTTTGGCAACAAGTTCTGGTTAGCCAATGTAAACTAAAAGCAAAATAACACCAAGATAGTTATGAATTATTGTATTCATGGCATGGAATACAATGTTAGCACTCATAATTTTATACAACATGTAATTACAAAAGAAAAGACATTGAATTTAATCAGTTGCCTTCCTTGTTGTAGCTAGGAAGTCAGTGCTGGATCTCTCGTATGTTCGGACTGGGCATTCTTCCACTATGCGTTGCATCGATTGCATTTCAGCACCGAAGTCGCAATTTGGCGTTGGCATCTTTCCCCATTGTGGAGGGCGTCAGCGCTTCTTCCACGGCCAGTACGTGTGCGATTCAGTGTTGCCCACACTTTGCGTGGTTGATTGAAGGCAGATGGTCTCTCAGAGATCAAGAAACTCTGGCACGTTGCCGGTGATGTTTCCAGAGACTGGGGATATCAAAGCTGGAGTTCGTCAACTCTTCAACGGGAGTAATACTGGTCTTCTTGATCTGAGTCTTATGCATTCTAAGTCAGGTAAATTGTAGTGTATGGGGAGATGCGGTTATTAGTTAATTTCTTGTTCTCTTCAAGAAGAGCATTTTTTCGCCGTATCTGCTGATGGATTATGGCTCAGGGTTGTCAGCCATACAGTAGATGTGGTTTTAATTGTGCCGCTGATGGTATCATTTAGCACCACAGCCATCTTGTTTATATCTTAAGCTACACGTGTCTCCTGGGTGGTGCTACATAACAGTCACTCTCAACTAGCCAGACAATCATCGATCTTGATCATTGATCTCCTGGTTATCTATACATCGAATATCACCGATTACACAATTATAATAATGAGTGACGGCTAACAACCCAATTCACGGGGTGAGCGAGGAACGAACGTTTACACCTGAACAAGTAAATATTTATAATGGTAATAAGTCCTTCCTTATACTGGCGTATTGATAGGCAGCTATGAGACCAATCACGCCCATGTCACATGTTCTGTGTGACCATTGTTGCCGTGCTGAACGTTAGCATTGCCAGACAGGTCGCAATATTTCGTCCATGGAGCCTATGAATACTGAGCTGGAAATTGCTCAGTTAGCTATGAACACACAACATGTCGTGTGCGTAGTTCCATGCTGTCAAACTTAAGGAAGAAAGTGGCTCGTGCAGCAATAACATCTAGATCTGAAGTGGCGTAAAGCACTGAGCCCTCTGACATTAGTTTCCATCAGTTTTCACATACATTTTCCAAAGTTGCAAACCTTACTTTATCTCAGTTCGTACGCAGGAACTACCAGAATACTCTTCTAACAAATTTTTATTGCCTTGTATTTACTGGAGGAATGTTGTAACTGTACTTCAGTCTAACATATTCAATCACAACATACCCACTGCTTTTTACTATACACTGAAACAACAGCGCTCCAAGCGGCCGGCAAGCTACGTTTCTGAATACCATAAGGACGAGTGCGAATAGTACCCGGATTTTAAATACTTTTTACATTAGGGAACATATGCTGTGGCATAAAAGTAGGGAAAAACCTTAATAATAGTTTGACATTTGTCTTTCTTAGGTTTCCTAAGATCTCTATAACGTATAGAAGAGTACATTACAGGACAGGTTACTTACAATTATCTCGTAACCTACAGGTTTTTACTGAAAATTTACATTTTCTATTAAAAATAAAAAATAGCTGGGAAACTCAAGAATATCTGTGCTTTGGCAGAAAGACGTTGCTTTTCTACTTAGAAAAAAGTTTCTTCAATACAATTCCATTACAATCGACGAGTGTGGAACATAGGAAACGTATATAGATTGCAAAATCTACAGTATTTAACGTACCACATCAGCCACCACAGCTGTAGCTGAAGGAAAAACGTCACAGAAATGGAATAAAACGGCAACCAACTTGTTTCCGTACAAACGAGAAACCAATTCCATGTTGAACCACATACGACAAGAATCTTCAAACATTGGGTTTTTAAGCTAAAGTAATGACGCTCAAAAGTATATGCGCGTATAAGAAAGACGAGTGAAGTGTAAAAATGTGTGAGTCATTAGACTTAATACCGAATTCAAAAATGTTCAAATGTTTGTAAAGCCTATGGGACTTAACTGCGGGGTCATCAGTCCCTAAACTTACAAACTACTTATTAACTAACTTATACTAAATTCCGCACAAAAATACATGCCCGAGGGGGGATTCGAACATCAGACGGGGAAATGCCTCGCGCATCGGAGCTTAGCGCCTCAATGCGCTCGGCCGGTCCGCCGCGGCAATACCGAATTGACATGCGTCAAAAAACTGCCTGTAAGTACAGACCATAATAGAAATATGTGTTTCTCTTATGTGTTTATTCTACTTACTTACATTGGAATAATCTTCAAATATTCGCAAGTATTTGTTCTTGACGAACTCTTTGCTTATACCTCTGAATCAATGAAATTCGGCTGCTTTCACATTAATTTCCCGATTATCTATGATATTTTACTAATGTTTGTAACGCAATCTTTAAAGTAACTATTTCTTTAATTACTTAGAAAAATAGTTGTAAACAAACATTATTCCTTCGGCGGCTTGCCCACCGCTAGTGTCGAAGCGACTGTCAGTTGGTAACATCTTTCACAGCAGTATAGACTTTGGTTGTACCATCTCGAAATAGTTTCTAAAACTCAAATGTCCATTTCTGTGCATTCTTGAACTAATAATGCTCAGGTTTTCCTTTCAGTCAATAAAAAAATAATAATAAATAGCATGTAGCTGTAGTTTTGAATTTCTGTACTGTTACGCATATGTGCCAGGAAATGTAGGCAGTGGGGAGAAATAAAATTGGTCTGGGCAAAGTTGCGCAGCCTCTCCCGGGACAGCTCTCGAGAGCTGAGTAGTGGCACATGGACGGTGCGAACTTCGCTGCAAGTTAGTTAGCAAGCAACGCCACATTTCACGAGAGCGAACTGATCTCTCACAGAAATGAGTTATTGCTGCGCTGAAGTCTCAAAACCTCCACACGGTATTCCAATTTCACACTTCTGATATACTAATGCGAGATATTACATTATAGAGGCTCCCTGAGTGTCATTTCGAGTAGTTGATGTATTTTTTATGGCTGCCTAGTTTCTGATAGGGCGCGCGTAATTCACTGTGGCCTGAACTGTTGTTTAGTCATGGTGTGGAGATTTTGCTTCGCAGTACCGGTTTCTCCACTTCTGAGGACAATGGATAAGGTAACACCTGTAAAGGATTTGCTGTTGTTGCTGGTACTGATGTTGGAAGATATGCCTGTGAAATTCGAAATTCATCTCGTTTGCAGAATATCGTTTGGCTAGTTATATCAAGATTAGTGTTCACGGTATCTGGAAAGTACTGAAGCACACTGCACCCTTTTAATACAATAGATGCAACATCAACGCTGTATTAAATGTGGGAGCTTTTTCTTTCTTATACCTGTATAAGAAGCAGTAGTAACATAATTGAGCAGAGATTTATTCATTTTTTCAAATACTAAACTTTTAAAATATTTTTTTCTCTCCAACTGAAATAGGCTTTTGATTGAATCAATATCGGACATTCGTCTCTCATTTTAAATATTAAGAATTTTCTGAGCACTGATATACTCACATGCGATATACTATTGCGTCATTTGTAGAGTGCTCACACGGTTTAGACACTGCATTGCATACTGACTATAATAAGGAGAAACCGCAAGCAATATATCAACATCCATTATTATTATTATTAGATAAAAACTGTTACTTACAACTATTTCGTCTGTTAATTGCACAAAAATGTCTATACCGCAAATTTCAAGTCAAACAGCATGACAGAAACGACGAATAAATCATTGCATCTCACTCTTTTTAATAAGTTAGACAAGACTTTTTTAATTGGGTAAAATCACAAACTGTTATTGAAATTTGATTTTAGCAAAAGAATCTTTATAGTACTGAACTCTATAATGGATCTGAACTTTAATTAGAACTAATTTAACGGCTGCCTGTGCGCATGGAAACGTTTGTTTTGTCTTGCAAGTAATTCCTTTCAAAATCTACCTCTATTATCGTAGTTGTTGTTATGGTCTTCAGTCCGAAGACTGGTTTGATGCAGCTCTCCACCCTGCTCTATCCTGAGCAAGCCTTTTCATCTCCTCATAAGAACGGCAACCCACATCCATTTGAATCTGCTTACTATACGCGTCTCTTGGTCTCCCTCTGCGATTTTTATACCACACACTTCCCTCCAATGCTAAATTTACGATTCCCCGATGTCTAAGAATGTGTCCTACCAAGCGATCCCTTCTTTTAGTCAGGGTATGCCAAAAATTCCTTTCCTCACCAATTCTGTTCAGTACCTCTTCATTAGTTATGCTATCTACCCACCTAATCTTCAGCATTCTTCTGTAGCACCACATTTCAAAAGCCTCTATTCTCTTCCTGTCCGCTCTGCTTATCGTCCATGTTTCACTCCCGTACAAGGCAACACTCCACACAAATGCCTTCAGGAAAGACTTCCTTACACTTAAATTAATATTCGATGGTAGCAAATTTCTCTTTTTCAAATATGCTTTTCTTCCCATTGCCATTCTGCATTTTATATCCTCTGTACTGCGACCGTAATTTGTTATTTACTACCCAAGTAACAAAACTCATCTACCACCTTCATTGTTTCGTTACCTAATCTAATTCCTTCAGCCTCGCCTGATTTTCTAAGACTGCATTCCATTATCTTTGTTTTGCTTTTGTTAATATTCATTTTATACGCTTTCTTCAACACACTGTCCACTTCATTCAACTGCTCTTCCAGGTCCTTTGCTGTCTCTGACAGAATTAGACAAACCGTAAATAAGTATCCTTTTCCAAGTGCAATGTAACACGATCACACATGTATCAGAACGATATATCATCAATCATTTTATCCAAAATTCTATGAATTGGCGAATAAAATGCTACTAGTTACTGAAAAGATAAAACATAAGATTTGTAATTTGATTATGTTTATTATTTGGATCCTCTCTCAAACACACACAAGACTATATATACAAATACAGTACAGATTAATATGGCATTTACCTGTTGATATTTCCACACCTGCAAATTCCTTTTATAAATGAATAGCATCAGCAATTATACTTTCAGAAATGCCCTTACCGAACTGCATTTACAATAATACTACCTCCAATGCTTGATTGGCTAGCCTTCATATTTAAACCACGTAAACACTGTTACTCTCTGCCTTCGACCATAGATATTAGTAGACTGGGCATAGTGGGTAAAGTATAGTTCCTCCATAAACAAATGATTAGCGACTATTGCTGTCTGTTTTTTCAATAGCTTAAAACAACCTTAGCATATGGAACAGCATTTCATTCAGAATATTCGCTATTTTTTCAACCTCCGCAAAAACTATGGTTAAATTTATAAATACAATTTTCGTTTATAAATTTTACTCTCGAAATTTTATCTTTGTTTTATTTTATGTACTGTAGTACACACACACACTGATATATATATATATATATATATATATATATATATATATATATATATATATGTGTGTGTGTGTGTGTGTGTGTGTGTGTGTGTGTACATAACAAAAAACAAAGATAAAATTTCAACATTGAGTTTTATAACAAAAATTGTATTTGTAAATTGAACCATAGTTTTTGCAAAGGTTGAATAAATAGCGAATATATATATTTGGAACAGCATTTCATTCAGAATATTCGCTATTTTTTCAACCTTCGGAAAAACTATGGTTAAATTTATAAATGCAATTTTTGTTTATAAAATTCAATGTTGAAATGTTATATATATATATATATATATATATATATATATATATATATATATATATATATATATATATATATATATATGGGTGTCTGAGCTGTGGTTAGCCTAGCTAAGTTTAGTATGTTTAGTTTGCAATAGTGGCCGAAACGTCGGTGAAATATTTGATATATTGACGATGCGGTCCAATACCCAGAAGAGTTTTATCAACTAAGTTTAGTATTTTGTAATTCTAGGGTGTGATGACCTTGGAAGTGTGGTCACTTAGGTTTAAACGCAGTTTTCCATTTAACAACACGGATATTTTTCTTAGTATAATATAACCTATATGGCAAACCTCGAAATGGAAGAAAGATCAATCGAAACATACTGGCCGTGTGACAGAATGGATATTTACTTTATATACAAAAGAGTAAGTATCAGTGTTAATTGATGTGGTAAGTAAAAAGAATAGCGTGTAACTGGTAGCTGGGTCCTGAGAAGTTATATTATGTTTACTTTTCAAAAACTGAATTCGTTTAGTGTGCACAGATTTTCATTTGACAACTCAGATTAGGAAGGTTAACAATTAATGAATTTGCTATTGATTAATTCAAAAGGGAGCGACAGCACGAGTGGAAATGTGAGTGTAACGAGAAACGTATGAGGAGGGCAAACAGAAAAAGTGAGTTATCGCAATAGTTTGTTTTATTCAGAATAATATAAAGCCATAGCATGAGAAGTTCAGTAAAACCATACAAAAATGTAAAACAAAAAGTATATTGTTACAGTTGAGCACTAAAGATGCTTTAAAATAAAGTAAAACGCATCTGACCTGATTACACTAATTTTCACAGTTACATAAGACGTTCATCTAGCCTGTAAAAATTGTAGAATTACAATGGCGGATGAGGAGGCCAAATAAACAAAGAAAAACAGTTAGTGAATTAATGTAGAGCACATCAGGAAACAGGAACTAACTGACAGCGGAATGCACAGTGATTACGACTATTGTGTTACATATTATTATATATAAGTGGATGGAAGACGAACGTTCACGTCTATTATCAAAAGTGGATTTACATCTTCACCGGGTGTTGCGCCATCGAAAATCTGGACTAATTAAAACGTCGCAATCGTTGCTCACATCATGTTTACGCCAATATCTGTATTGTGTAACGTTCTCATCTCTGACGTACCTCGTTATGAGAAAATAATTTGCGTTTCGGCAGCCATTGCGTGTTTAATTAATCACGTTTCGAGTGCGTACCGATTGCTTTATGGCATCATAACGAATAATGATCTGCTTCACAGGCGAGCAGATGAGGTGGTTTGTGCGTATGTCAATTAACGTATATCCGTGCAGCCTGCACAGCAGATAAACTGGATATATCCAAAATCTGATTCCGAATTCAAAAATTCTCCTTAAATCAAGGTAGAATATGGGGTAGACTGAATAGTTCGCCCAGTTGCTGATCTCCAAGGTCGCCACATCTCAGGGTCTGATATTTATATTTTGGTGATCTGTTTAATACTCCGTTCCATATCCCCTTCCTTCAACACTGGGCTGACTGCGGCACTACTTATCAACATCTGTGGAAACAGAAGCTCCAGACAAGTTCGTATAAGATTGGGGTCGAGTTTCAAAAGCAACTGGATGCTCGTCACTCCTCTGGTGGAAGGATCAAGTCCACAAGAAGGTAATTAGAAACTTAGATCTTAAACGTGATTTTAAAAAGTCGTACAATGTTGTATGTTCATGCCAGTAAAAGACATCTTGATAGACCTGCTCTAGTTTTTGTTTGTAAACTCGAAAAGTAATTAGTCGATTTACTTGAAATTTTGAAATATAGTTTTATTGGCCCACTTTAGGTTACGGTAGCAACACTAAAAGTGGGTCTTTGCGATCGTCTTTTGACAGCTCGAAGTTTAAATGAAAATAACGGCTTAACTATTTATTTGACACGAAAATTTAATAACCGAATGTATAGAGGAGAAAATTCTCAACAACTTTGCTCTGTTATGTTTTTTCATACCTCGTAGCGTTTCAAAGATATTTGCAAAAATAACGGCGATTTTGGGATGTATGTCTGTCTGTCCGTAACATGTTCCCTGTTTTTAAGACGAACCTTTCAACCAACCAGCACCAAATTTTACAGACATAATTGTAGGCCGCCATATACCAGAACCTCCCTTTTTCAAATTTTTCGGACAAAATTGGGATAGTAATACAACAAAAAGCCATTTGTAATATAATTGTAATTACAAACGAACCGTTCATCTGACATGAAAATTGAATAACCTAATTGGTAGAGGAGAAAATTCTCTACAACTTAGCTTCCTTATGTTTTTTTTTTTTTTTTTTTTTTTTCATATCTCGTATCGTTTGACACACATTTGCAAAAATAACGGAGATCTGAATTAACCAAAACCAGCCGTTTGGAGATGTCACGTGACATTCCTCGTCCAGAACTCTCTGGCATACGCCATCTTGCGTTGCGTATTTGATGATTTTCTTAATGTAACTTACACGTTGTCATTTCAAAGCAATGGCGCACTGAAGAATTAACAAAAACACATCGTTCTTCGTACGATAAATGGTAATCTACTGAGTACAAATGCCATATGAGCATCAGTTAACAACGGCCATCAATAGTATGAAATTAAGGGTCCTAATTTTTGATTGATACCGTAGCGTAGTGGGCAAGGCGTTGGACACTGAAGGTCGGTGATTCGGAACCTGTCACTACGTAAATTTTTTATTTTCTAAAAGGGTTTCAGTTACTCTTATTAAATAATTTTTTACAATTTACATTATTATTTTGGTCCAAAATGTTGGCAAAAACTTATAAAACTACAAATCTAAAGTGGGCCGTAAAATACGTCAGTGCGACTTTTTCCATGGAGAGGGTTTTTATCTGTGTGTCGGCAAAGATGTGACAATGTCTTTCTGTGCCTCGATACATGCATGTAATAGCATTATGATATATAACAAAAAGAATTTAAGTAGATTTTCGAGAGTAGATGTCAGACTGTACGATGTCTAAATAAAATTTCTCACAGGATAGAGTTCTTGAAATTGACAGGGGGCACTACAATCGTAGTATTCTATAAGCTGAGAATTTGGGTTGGACGGGAAGCGTGCCTGGATAGCCTAATTGTTTAAGGCGACCGCTGGTCCGACGCGGGAAATCCGGATTCGAATCCCGGTCCCGCACAAATTTTCATATTATCACCGAATTTATTTCAACGCCCCAAAACGGTCGAAAAGTTTCAATATTTCGATTTCGTCTTCAAGTTATGTTGCAATAGTTGACTAAACTGTGTGCTGCACATTAACTGTGATGAATAACGGAAATAAAATCACTCCTTCATCAAGCGAAGATATCAATCTGTAAGATGTTTAAAAGACACACACTTTCTTGCTGAGTAGATGTTTTCTAAGCGGATTATAAGTTTCAGAGCGGCCTGAAGATTGTCTTTTTCTCTACAATACGCTCTTTTGTCTGCGAAGCATCACGGTTTATCCGCTCTGTCTTAAAGAAGGAAATTTTTTTTCTAAAAATGAAAAAATGTCGATTCTAGATAAATATCCACGGAACGTATTGTAAATACTGGAAAAAGTTGCTACAGTTGGTTTTTAAGATTTTGGCGACTGACGGTGCGATTTTTTAAAATTAAGTGTTTGTAAATATATGGAACTTAACTTCCTTGGCTAATAGATCTCAGGTTTGCAAACTACTTATATTAAGTTAAACTAACCTATGGACAACACACACACACACACACACACACACACACACACACACACACAAACACAAACACACAATTGCACACTCGCCAGAGGGAGGACTCGAACATTCGACGGCGACCAACCACGCGCTCTGCAACAAGGTGTCTTAGGTAGCTCGGCCTTTCCGCGACGGACGGTGTGAAAACAGCTAAAAATCGGAATTTTCTATTTTTTGCAAAAGTAAAATAAGTTTGAATCTCAATATCTCGGTAACAGATAAATATATAGTAAAAATTTAAGCATATTGAGACTATCATCTTGAGAACATTTGGTAGAAATACCGTCGATTTGTAATGAACAGAAAATATCGAAGTGTCCATGCCCACAATTCGTGGTTTTCATACGCAAAAAATCATGGTTTTTCGTTGTTTTCTCAGGAATTGCCCATAAATAAATTGTACTTTTGTGAGTCGTATGAAGTCCAGTATTTGATCACACGAAATGTGCAAAAACGAACTTATTAGCTGAACTTGGATGGATTAAAAGAAGTGTGTATTTTTTAAAAATTTTCGCACTGCACTCTAGGGCAAATATATACAAACGATCACTAGGCCAAGTGCTATCCATAACACTTTACCCCCAAACTCTGTATCAATTAAAAATAAAATAAAAATAAAAATAAAATTTAAATAATCTCAAGAACCGTTTATGAACTTATAAATATCGTGCAAATCCGTATGAAAATGTAGAGGAAAAAATAGACTGGATGCTACCAATTTAAGTTTTTCCGGAAAGGTGCTCACAAACTTGTATCGATTTTTTACAGCAGCAGATGTTCCGAAGTTTCAAGTAACGAATTCCTTCTTACCCATTATTAATAGTCTAATTTTTTTTCCTGGAAGCGATTGGCTAAACTTGGGTCGGCAGACTTAATTTTTCGAGGTAAAAGGGGGAACGAAATTCTTTTAAAATTCATTACATTTCTCAGGGGAAGTTACAGGGAACGAGACGCGACTGTTAATTAGTTCTGATTGTATTCAACTGGCAGGAGCAGGATACCACATCGAAGCTTGAAGCTCTCTGGAGTTTTATTTGACGCACCACTGAAAACGAAGCCTCCCGTCGTCCGAAGGAAAAACATGTAACAATAGGACCACCACAATATTGTATTAAAGGCTTTTCAGGAAGAAAGAATAGCGTAAAATGTGTTTCCATAGAGGTGTAAAATACGCAACTTCGTGGGTTCCTTACCGCTATTTCACTGGTTTAGCCAAGACCGAGACTGTACAATGTTTTGGTAGACATAAAATCTCCTCTGATACGCATAATTGTTGACAGACTTTCAAATTAAAAATTCTGTCATTTTCTACTCGTTTAGAGATATAATGTTATGTAGGTATTAACACTATACGACAAGTATTAGTTAGAAACTGTGGATTTGTTATGGAGATGACGGCACTCATGTCAACCTGATTCATGCGATACGAAAAAGAACGTCCAATATTTTACGAAACTTTCCTAAAAACATTCGTCCGGACGTTGCTTGAGTATTGCTAGTGCGGCTTTTGCACATTGTCGCTGGTGGTGCACAGACAAAATTTTAAACTTTCGTTATGAAAGCTCTAAAACAAGACTAAAATTGTCTATATATTAATTATACAGTTATCAACGTAATCGACTAAATCCTGTAGGTAATAATGAAATTTATGCGGAACTGAACCATCAGCACGTCCGCTGGGGAACTACGGTTCGAACCAATCTAGCTCGAAATAGCTAGGTCATTTACTAAAACGTTACCTATTCTCGATGTACTGTGGGTTGGAATAGAGAGCAGTACGATCATAAGAATTATTTGTTTTAGTCTATAGACGTAGTTTCCATTCTCGTCATGCTCGCTTTCCAAGAAATTAGCACACCGAGTCGAGAAGTGAGTATGACGACTGCATGTGCTTAGAAACCTGTAACCAATGAAACTAACTGCGACAGTAGATTAAAGCATATATTTTGTTCAGTAACATTTATTGCCACTGCATGATCTTGCACACCTACTATTAGCTTCGGCTGATTTCTGAAACTATTTATTTCCTAAGTAACAGGTTTTTGCTGAAGTTATCTCTTGGGCTTTATTTATTTTATTTATTTATCTCTTTAGTGCCTGCATATAATTCTTGGCACTGACGCATCTTCCTACTTAAACCATTCTGTAAGCAACTGTTATCCGGAGTCATGCACATGCAGGATGTTACGAAAAGATACGGCCAAACTTTCAGGAAAGATTCCTCACACACAAAGAAAGAAAATATGTTAAGTGGACATGTGTCCGGAAACGCTTAATTTCCATGTTAGAGCTCATTTTATTACTTCTCTTCAAATCACATTAATCATGGAATGGAAACACACAGCAACAGAACGTACCAGCGTGACTTCAAACACTTTATTACAGGAAATGTTCAAAATGTCCTCCGTTAGCGAGGATACATGCCTCCATCCTCTGTCGCATGGAATCCCTGATGCGCTGATGCAGCTCTGGAAAACGGCGTATTGTATCACAGCCGTCCACAACACGAGCACGAAGAGTCTTTACATTTGACACCGGGGTTGCGTAGACAAGAGTTTTCAAATGCTTCCACATATTAAAGTCAAGAGGGTTGAGGTCAGGGGAGCGTGGAGGCCATGGAATTGGTCCGCCTCTACCAATCCATCGGTCACCGAATCTGTTGTAGAGAAGAGTACGAGCACGTCAACTGAAATGTGCAGGAGCTCCATCGTGCATGAACCACATGTTGTGTCGTACTTGTAAAACACATGTTCTAGCGACACAGGTAGAGTATCCCGTATGAAATCATGATAACGTGCTCCATTGAGCGTAGGTGGAAGAACATGAGGCCCAATCAAGACATCATCAACAATTCCTGCCCAAACGTTTACCTTCCTTCAATTGGGCCAACTGGCGTTGAATCGAGGAAGTACAGAACATACTAACGAAACAATTGCGTATTTTGACAATTGTCTGCACGAATTCTTTCAATTTACATTTAAAGAGAAATACTAAAATAAGCTCTAATATGGAAATTAAGCGTTTCCGGACACATGTCCACATAACATATTTTCTTTCTTTGTGTGTGAGGAATGTTTCCTGAAAGTTTGGCCGTACCTTTTTTTTTAACACCCTGTATATACGTGGAACAATCAATAACGTCTGAGACTGACGCATGGTGACGCTGTAGTACACTACAACGCCCCTCAAGGGCTCAGCATTAATTTGCTTGGTACGGGCTTGGCGAACCTGGGGTCCTGAGCTGGGGATTGGTAAGCTCTGCCAGTCTTCTAGACACCGTAACCTCTGGGCACGCTTTGGCGAACACCGTGTGCCGCGGCGGTGGAATGTTGTGTGTACCAGGGAATGGGGATCTTGGCTTGCCCGTCGGGTCGCGAGGATGGTACAAACCTCTATAAAAAAAGACCTTCAATCCCAAGGTGTGCTACGAGCTGATGGGATGCATGTCTGTTGAAGCGGAACAGCGGCTAGCGAGCAACCTCTGGGGATATTGCCGCCCGTCACTTGTAGATGGCTTCCCTAGGCACGCGGGGCTCTGTCTAGGCGGACATGTACTTCCCTAGCTACTCGTGGGACCGAGATGCAAAATTCTAATTTGTCCCGCGAACCTCCCAGTGGGATGGGTGTACCACTGGGGGTACCAACACCCAATCAAAACAGAGGGATCGGGTACCCAGTCCCTTGGATTTATGTTCTTCCAAAAAAAAAAAAAAAAAAAAAAAAAAAAAAAAAAAAAAAAAAAAAAAAAAAAAAAATGTTCAGAGTAACGGAACACCGATTGGTAACCAGAAAGTGTGTCTTGTCGTGAAGAGAAAGGAAGCTTTGTTTGAGAAGGTATCACCCTTCTACATCAACAAAGGTCTCCAAGGAATTGCTGGTACCGTGAAGTTAGTTAAGCGGTTGCGGAATGGCACCCTGTTGGTGGAAACATCAACTTTCCAACAGGCGTCCAAACTACAAACAGCAAAGAGTCTTGCGGAATATCCAATAGAAACAGAGCTACACAGTATTCTAAATAATAGCAAGGGCGTCGTCTCCTGTAGAGATCTGATTGACATTCCGGTGGATAAACTGAAGAAGTCATAATCGATGTGCAGAATATGAAGAAAAGAATGGCGCATACACATCCCCTGGCAATGATAGAATCCACTACAGTATGCTGCGGTACCTAACAAAGCGATATAAAGAAATCCTCCTGCAACTTTTTAATGCCATTTGATCGTCATGTCACTTTCCTGACTCGTGGAGAGAAGCAATTTTAATCCCCCTTTTAAAACCTGGGAAAGGTCGCACATGCCCAAGCAGCTATCGTAGTGTTGCCCTCATTAGTTGCATTGGAAAGATCTTAGAGCGGATGGTCAACCGCCGCCTTCTGGATGTTGGAATCCAGGCAGCTCCTTAATCGCTTCCAGTGTGGGTTCAGGAGATATCGTTCCACCTTCGATAACCTGGCCTCTCTGGAGGCGGCTATACAACAACAGGCTTTCCTGCGCCGTCACCACCTTTTGGGTGTATTTTTTGATACCGAAAAGGCCTACGATACTACTTGCCGGCATCTTATACTTACACATTTGTATTCGGTCTTTCTCCACGTTATTTTAGGTTCGAGTTGGTGGCGTGCTCTCTGACCGCTTTGAGCAGGAAAACGGTGTCCCTGAGGGTAGTGTTTTAAGTGTGACGTTGTTTGCTGTAGTCATTAACAGTATTACTTCTGTTGTGAATAGTCCTGTCCAGTGTTCACTATTTGTTGATGAGTTCTCTGTCTTCTGCTCATCCTCCAGCCTTGCAACGACAACTCGACAGTTGCAGCTCACTCTCAGATGGCTCGACGATTGGGCACAGAAGACTGGTTTTAAATTTTCAACCGAAAAGTCTGTGTGTGTTCTTTTTAACCGTTCACGTTATATTTTTAACTTACCCGAACTGCAGATGAGGGACACTCTTCTGGATTTTTAAGAACCTGTGCGATTTTGGGGTCTCACATTTGACTGTAAACTTATCTGATTATCGCATCTTAAAGACTTGAAGAGACGGTGCCTCAAAGCACTAGGTATTTTAAAGTGTCTTCGACACACTTCATGGGGAGCTGGCACGGCTTGTCTGCTACAGTTTTATAGATCCTTTTTACGATCCCGACTTGATTATGGCTGGATGGTGTATGGGTCTGCAAGACCTTCCTGTGGTGTCGCACAAGTACAAAGTGCGCGCCACCTACTTTCGCCGCGCGCCGCCATGCACGCACGGCGCGGCGTTCTCACGACGACAGCCACGAGCGCCCTCTGCGACAACTCCGCTCGTGGCCACCACTGAACGACATCGGTCACTTCGGACGGAGATAGCAACCAGTTAGGACCTTCGTAATCAGATAGGCACCATTGAAGACTTTGCTATCGTACAGGCACTAGGCAGGCCTCTAACAACTATGTATCAACATTCTGCAGTACTATGTAAAAGTTAAGTATTGTTACATTCTGTGCAATATATATCTCTTTCTAATTTACTCTAGTGTTTATAGTTTCTGGCTGCTCCCCTCCGTACCTGCACCAGCGTGCTGTCTATATTCCTGTGTCGGTCTTATTCCACTCGGCCACCGACACCTACGACGAGGCTGGGACACAAAAGCGGCGACGAAGTTGGGACACAAAACTTCCGACCTCAAAATGTTGGACGTGGTGCGCCATGAAGGGATTTGGTTGGCTACTGGGGTATTTCGAACCAGCCCTATACTAGGCCTTTTCGCCGAAGCTGCTTAGCCACCGCTTTCCATACGGCGACAGCTCCTCATGGTGCGTCAGGCGTATGCCGCATTGTCCACCCCATATACACCTGCTTACAATACTGTTGCTCGGCCGCCTATGGAACGGCTGTTTCATAATCGACTTCGAGCTACGAGGCCTTTAGGGATTCGTGCTAAGGACTGTTTTTTAGATATGAGTGTTTCAGATTTTACTGTTTTACGTAGAGGATGGAGTAGATATCCCTCTTGGTTATTACAGAGGACCAGACTCCTTTTAGATTTAACCAGTTTTAAACAAGATTGCACCCCCGACATAACGTTTCAGTCAGAATTTGTCAACATTTTACCCAGGTATCGTGATTGTACAATGGTGTACACTGACGGATCAAAACAAGGGGACTCGGTCGGGTTTTCTGTGGTGTTTCCAGGTCACATCATAGGGATTCGCCTGTCCACTGCCTACTCCGTTTTCTCGGCAGAGCTGCATTCCATCATCCAGACACTAGTACACATGAGGCGTGCTCGAGGTACAAAATGTCTACTCTGCTTCGATTCCCTTAGCGCCCTACAATCACTGCTAGTCATGTACCCGGCTGAAACTATAACACCATTGATCCAACTGTACCTCCTCCAACGGCGGGCTAAAGAGGTGTCATTTCTTTGGGTTCCTGGGCATGTATGGACTCGGGGAAATGAAGCGGCTGATGTGGCTGCCAAAGCTTGGCCTGCAGTAGCCCAAATATCAAAGAGTGTGCCATTCCCTTGCGGGATTTCTACTCTGTGTTGTACCAGAGGTCCCTTCAGTTGTGGGAGGAGACGTGGCTGGCAGTGACAGGTAATAAACTACGGTTGGTTAAACCATGGTGAACCTCCTGCCAGCCATTCAGGCGTTTTGAAGTGACACTGATGCGCCTACGGATTGGGCACAGCCCTTTGACCAGCAGCTTTTTATTCCATCGAGATGATCTACCGATTTGTGATGCTTGTGGCGTGCTAATCACTGTACGGCACATTTTAATTGAGCGTATTTTATATCGTGCTGAGAGGGCAGCGGCTAATGTTGGTGGTGCCCTGCCCACTGTTTAAGCGGACGACGAGGCGAGTGTGATGAACGTTTTACAATTTTGTGAATGTTCTCTGCTCTGGCCTAAGCTCTTAGGCTGGAAGTTTTAGTGTGTTCCAGGAGGGCTCGCTGATGACTTCAACATCAGCGATCAGCGTACCTATCTACTGCCACATTGTCTTTTAAGGACTTCTAAGGTTGTATACTTCAGTCTGCTACTTTACATCGCTGATTTGCAATATGTGTTCGAGTTGTTGACAAGACCGTCATTCTTCCATTTCCTGTTCTTATTTCTTTACCTGATGTGTAATTATTTTGTCAGGCCGCTATAAACCTTGCTGTTGTGCGCCCTTAACATCCTGTCCCTATCCACTATAACGTATAGGTGGCGCCGTGGTATGGTACCATGACAGTTACTCTTTCGTTCCTACAAGAGACAAGTGCATGCACCGGAAGTAGAGTTACGGTGGCTGTTGGAACGGTGAGTTGAATGTGCATTAGGACCTTGACATATCACAGTTTGATCAACGGGCCAACATCAAGTTCTGTCAGACATTAGGCTAAACAGCTGTGACAAAGTTTGAAATGAAGAAGAAGGTATGGGTGAGGACACATTAAGTCGAAGTGTTGTGTTTATGTAGCACCGATGTTTTGTGCATTGACGGGACAGTATGGAAGATCCAGCAAGTTGCAACGTTGGTGCGTGTTAACCGCTCCCAATCGGTGGACGCTCTCGCAACAGCAGATGCAGTAGGAATCAGCCATGGGGCTTGCCATAAAATTCTGACGGACTACCTCAGCATGTCTCGTGTTACCAAGCACAGTGTGCCACGAATCCTGCCGGCAGACCAACGTAAAGATAGCAGGACAATTTTTGATAACGTCATCAGTTGTGGACATGATGATCCCACGTTTCTCAACCGGATAACAACTGGAGACTACGATTCGCAACTGTAATGACGATCAACCACCTGGAAAATCCATCATCACCATGTCAGATAAAGCCACTACAAGACAGATCAAAAGGTGAGTTGATGTTGGAAATGTTTTTATTCAAATATTATCGTTCACATGGAATTCCTCCCAGGTGGCGCAACGGTACACAAAACCCGGTACAGAGAGATCCTTGGCCTTTTACACGATGCAATTCGCCGTAAGCGACCTGGTTTTGGCGTCCAAATAACTGGAATTTGATTGTGTGAACGATAACATCCTTTGAAGTAAATTAGAATTCTATGGGGTGACGGGAAATGCTGCAGAATGGTTCAAGTCGTACCTCACTAACAGGAAACAAAGGGTGTCAGTGCAAGTGACTAGTGAATTAAGTCAACAGTCATCATCGGATTGGGAAGAAATTACATTGGTGTCCCACAAGGATCCATATTAGAGCCATTACTTTTTCTTGTGTACATTAATGACCTCTTATCAGTTGAAGCAGAGTTCATTGTATTTGCGGATGATACAAGTATTGCAATAAAAAGTACGTCAACCATAGTTGTAGAAATGTCTGCTAATGATTTTTTCATGAACATTAGTAAATGGCTTAAGGCCAACTCATTGTCATTAAACTTTGAAAAGACTCACTACATGCAGTTTAGAACATATAAGAGATTTCCCGCCAGCATATGCGTTAAGTATGAAGAAGAGCAGATAGAAGAGGTTGACAGTATTAAATTCCAATTTGATAATAAAATAAGTTGGGAGGAGCACACCACAGAACTGTAGGAACGACTCAACAAATCTATATTTTCAACACGAGCGTTATCAGACATAGGAGACATAAAAATAACAAAGATTGCATACTTTGCTTACTTTCATTCCCTAATGTCATATGGTATAATATTGTGGAGTAACTCTTCAAGTCAGTCAAAACTCTTCAGAGTCCAAAAACGTGTAATACGTGTTATTTGTGGAGTAAATTCATGGACGTCCTGTAGAAGCCTCTTCAAAGAACTGGGTATATTTATTTCTTAATGAAATTTGTAATAAATAATATATCTCTTTTCCCAACAATCAGCTCAGTTCATACATACAATACTAGGTAATAAAAATGATCTACACAAGGACTTAAAAGCGCTTACTTTAGTTCAAAAAGGAGTCCACTAGTCAGGAACACACATTTTCAATAATTTACAATCAAGTATAAAAAATTTAGCTACAAATAAAGATCAGTTTGGGAGGAACCTAAAAGACTTTCTAGTGGCCAACTCCTTCTACTCCATTAGTGAATTTCTAAATTGTACCAAATGATGCATGTACTCATACTATATTAGTATTATTATATTATCAGATAAAAAAACCTTAAAAATGTATGTATGTGTATTTATATTATTAGTATTATCTATTATTCAACTTGTAAATTTTGTTTGTTGAGATGTTCCAAATCCTGGAGGATCTCCTCAACATGGATCTACGGAACGAAAAACTAATCTAATCTAATTTAATCTGGCAATTGCTACACAACGACCCTGTACAAATAAATAAAATCGTAGGGACTGATGACATCGTAGTTAAGTCCCATAAGCTTTAGAAACATTTGAACATTTTGAAATAAAATCTAAGCGTGAAACCCCTTTCAACGACCACACTATCGACGAGACTTTCTTCCATACATACCACAACACGTTTAAGTGGTAGCCTGAAATGAGTCGGTACAGGAGGGAAATTCGTGTCGGCCTGCATCTACTCAGTTATACTGCGCCGCGCGGGAGTAGCCGAGCGCTCTGGAGCGCCACTTTGCGGATCGCGTCGCCTCCCTCGTCGGAGGTTCGAATCTTTCCTTGGGCATGGGTGTTTGTATTGTCTTTAGTATAAGTTAGTTTATAGGTAGTTTGTACTAAAGACAACACAAACACCCATGCCCAAGGAAAGATTCGAACCTAGGTAGTTTGTATGAATTTGACAGAGCCTTGAAGGACTTAGGTCGGAACAAGGCCCCAGGAGTAGATGACATACCCTCAGAGCTACTAAAGTCTCTGGGAGAGCCAGCCATGACAAAACTATTTGAACTGGTGTGTAGGATGTATGACACAGGCGAAATGCCCTCAGACTTTAAGAAAAATGTAATAATCCCCATTCCAAAGAAATCAGGCGCAGACAGGTGTGAAAATTACAGAACCATCAGTTTGATAAGTCATGGTTGCAAAATTTTAACACGAATTATCTACAGGAGAATGGAAAAGCTGGTAGAAGCTGACCTCGGGGAAGATCAGTTTGGATTCAGGAGGAACATAGGAACCCGGGAGGCAATACTCACTTTACGTCTTATCTTAGAAGATAGATTAAGGAAAGGCAAACCTACATTTTTAGCTTTTGTAGATTTGGAGAAAGCATTTGACAATGCTGACTGGAATACACTCTTTCAAATTTTGAAGTCATCAGGGGTAAAATACAGGGAAAGGAGAGTTATTTACAACTTGTACAAAAGCCAGACCGCAGTTATTAGACTCGAAGGGCATGAAAGGGAAGCATCAGTTGGGAAGGGAGTAAGACAGGGTTGTAGCCTTTCTCCGATGTTATTCAATTTGTACATCGAGCAAGCGGTGAAGGAAAGCAAGGAAAAATTTGGAGTAGGATTTAAAGTTCAGGGGAAAAAATAAAAACATTGCGTTTTGTAATTCTGTCAGAGACAGCAAAGGACCTGGAAGAGCAGTTGAATGGAATGGACAGCGTGTTGAAGAGAGCGTATAAAATGAACATTAACAAGAGCATAACAAAAATAATGGAATGCGGTCTTAGAAAATCAGGCGAGGCTGAAGGAATTAGATTAGGTAACGAAACAATGAAGGTGGTAGATGAGTTTTGTTACTTGGGTACTAAAATAACATGCAATGGTCGCAGTACAGAGGATATAAAATGCAGAATGGCAATGGGAAGAAAAGCATTTTTGAAAAAGAGAAATTTGCTAACATCGAATATTAATTTAAGGGTAAGGAAGTCTTTTCTGAAGGCATTTGTGTGGAGTGTTGCCTTGTACGGGAGTGAAACATGGACGATAAGCAGTGCGGACAGGAAGAGAATGGAGGCTTTTGAAATGTGGTGCTACAGAAGAATGCTGAAGATTAGGTGGGTAGATCGCATAACTAATGAAGGGGTACTGAACAGAATTGGTGAGAAAAGGAATTTATGGCATACCCTGACTAAAAGAAGGGATCGCTTGGTAGAACACATTCTTAGACATCGGGGAATCGTAAACTTGGCATTGGAGGCAAGTGTGTGGGGTAAAAATCGCAGAGGGAGACCAAGAGACGCGTATAGTAAGCAGATTCAAGTGGATGTGGGTTGCCGTTCTTATGAGGAGATGAAAAGGCTTGCTCAGGATAGAGTAGGGTGGAGAGCTGCATCAAACCAGTCTCCGGACTGAAGACCATAACAACAACAGGTAGTTTGTACGTTTAGGGACTGATGACGACGTAGTTAAGTCCCATAAGCTTTACAAACATTTGAACATTTTTGTGTGTTATAATGCTGATAAAAATAATATTTGTCAAATGACAAATAAAATTTCAATTTACTGAAACGTATAATGTCTCGTAATATCAAAGACATTGAACGGAAGAGACGTTGAATTAAGATTTGCGCTGCAGCCGGGGTTCGAACCTATTATGTCCTCCTCACTAGACAGATACCATATTCACTCAGTTATCATGATCTTACATTTTCGATGACTGAACGAACTAATTTGAATCACGCCTGCCTCGAAGTTTCCCAGAGGCTATATATGTGTCAGGAAATTGAATTATTGTTTGATAGTTATATCACCTATGCCTGAGCTATAAGACGGGATTGATCTCATTAACGTTCATTGCTGTGTGTTATTCTGATAACGGAGAGCCACTCGGCAACATTTATACGTATTAAATATGCAAACATGGAGGCAGAGTTAAAATTTGTGATGTGAAGGGAGACGTGCTTTAAGACATTCCGTGCAGTAGATGTATCTATAATACCGCGATAGCTGAGTTGGTAAAGCGTCTGCCTGGGAAGCAGGAGATCTCGGATTTGAGTCCCGGCCTCGGTCATCATCATCATCATCATCATCATTAGAGACTGATTATGGCTTTCAGCGTGTAGCCTGGAGCATAGTACTTCTAATAATATTCCTCCATGATCCCTTATTAATGGTAACATTGATGCTTCGTCTGATGTTATGCCTTTTACTTCAAAATCATTCTGCATCGAATCTAAGTACTTTCTTCTTGGTCTACCTCGACTCCTCTTACCCTCCGCTGCCGAGCTCACGAGTCTGTTAGGTAACCTTTCTTCTGTCGTGCGTGTAACATGACCCCATCATCTCAGTCTGTTCGCTCTAACTGCTTCATCCATGGTGTTCATTCCTGTATCCACCCAACTTTCACTCCCATACAATAAAGTTGGTCGAAAGATAGATCGGCGCACTGCTAATTTAGTCTTGGTACTTCCTTCCTTCTTGCAGAAGAGAGTAGATCTTAGCTGAGCACTCACTGAATTAGCTTTTCTGCGCCTCGATTCCAGTTTTTTACTATGTTGCCATCCTGTGAGAAAATACATCACGTCTGTCTACCTGTCTACCTGTTCGAACTTTGTTCCTCCTATTTGGCACTCAATCTGTTTAAACCTCTTTCCCACAGACATTACTTTTGTTTTGGAGATGCTGATCTTTATATCATAATCCTTGCATCTCTGATCGACCTCTGAAATATTAGTTTGCAACCTTTCAATCGAATCGGCCATTACAACTAAGTCATCCGCATATGCCAGACCTATTCACCTATTTCAATCCTGCCCTGCCAGTCTACTGTTTTCAACATATGATCCATGAATAGTATGAACAAGAGTGGTGACAGGTTACAGTCTTGCCTTACCCTGAAACTACCCTGAATCATGATCTTAATTTGCCGTCTAATCTAACTGCTGCCTGACAGTCTACGTAAAGCCCTTTAATTGCCTGCAGACGTTTTCCTCCTATACCATAATCTTGTAGAACTGACAATAGCTTCCTCCTAGAACACGGTCATAAGCCTTTTCTAGATCTATGAAACATAGATACAATTCCCTGTTCCACTCATAGCACTTTTCCATTACATGCCGTAAGCTAAAGATCTGGTCCTGACAGCCCCTAAGAGGCTGATTTTCATCTAACTTGTCCTCAATTAATACTCGCATTCTCCTTTCAACAATACCTGAGAATAATTTGCCTACAACCCTAATTAAAGAGATACCTCGATAGTTGTTACAATCTTTTCTGTTTCCATGTTAACTGGACGCCTGGGGCTGGGGTATACGGGATGCAGCCAAGACTGGAGGGCGTCATCTCTCTAGGGAAATTGACCTCAGTATTCCAGGCTGAAATCACTGCCATCAGGGCGTGTGTGGAGGAGAATTTGCTTAGGTCCTACAAAGATCGTAGCATCTATATTCAGACAGCCAGGCAACCCTGAGATCACTGGCAGCTCCTGAAACAAGGTCTAAAATTGTTGCAGAATGTCACAGGGTTCTGGTGGAGCTAGGGGAAAGCAATAGAGTAAACCTATTGTGGGTCCCTAAACTCGGGGATCATTGGCAATGAACATGCCGAAAGATTAACCAGGATGGGGGCAGAGACTCCATTTATTGGACCGGAACCTGTCCTGACAATCACCAAGGCAATGATCAAATTGGAGCTACGTAACTGGCTCACAAGACAGCTCGTAGAATATTGGACCAAAGTCTATCAACAAAAACATGGCATGGTAATTATGCCAAAGCTATGTTTTAAAAGAAGCTCTGCAATCCTGGGCCTAACAGGAGAGAGATTAGACTCTTGGTTGGATTGCTGACAGGCCATGGGAATTTCAAAAGACACCTACATACAATGGGAATAACAGAAGAGGACCCTAAATGTAGGATCTGTGATGACGGCGATGAAACTGCATCACATCTAAACTTCGAATGCATTGCATTGGAGAGTAAAACGCACAGAACATTTGGGACAACCAGACCCGAAGTAATTGTGTCTAATAAAGAACTGGTAAAGGGACACCTTACACTGTTCAAGGGCATTGGTTGGCTTTACTAGATATACAGGGAACGATACCGCACAGTGAACTTAGTTTCGGTGCGGGCAGTGGCGGATTGGACCAAGACTGTTTTGGCTTCCCTGGAAAAATCAAATCAAGCTTACTGTTCACTATGATTTACAGATTTCAGGGTAGGACAATTCATACAGTGTTCAGGTTAATAAGTGTTTGCACTGAGTCAGATTGCATTGATAAATATTGTCTTCGTTACATTTCGTTAAAGATTGTTAGTTCAGTCAGAAACAAGTTTGTAGGGCCAGAATTATTAACACAGTGATTTTTAGTATCAGTAATTTTCAGACAGTTAACTTCGTTACGACATTTTCATGCAGAAACTATTAACAGTTTGTGTCTCATAATAATAAACATTACGCAGTCATATAGGTTTCGCAATACCTTTACATTCGCATAGAATACAGTAAAAATACGCAGTCAGATTAACATAAGGTTGTGCAAAGGGATTCAGGTACAACAAGTTCAAACACATTCAGTTACATTTCATTCAAGTAGCGTCAGTCAGTTATATTTCTTAGATCATATGGTAAAACACGTAACGTTCGCAGCAGACGTAAATTTTCTAAGAGAGAAGGAGAAGCAAGAAACTTTCAAGGAGGTTTCGGATTTGAGTCACGGCCTCGGTACAAATATTAATTGAACGCCTCTTCTTCTATTCATAATAAAATATAGTAACGAGTCCAGTGTTGCCAAATGGCAGAGAGAGAAAATACCTACAGTCTCACAAAAATGTACCTACGTTTTCCCTGCTTTCTCCTTACCACCTCATTAATGTCCCTACATCAGGGTCTTAGGCAGGATTTTGGTCTAGGCGGGGCTGAATCCAGGAGTCCGGCCGGAAGATGTTAACCAGTTGATTAATGTGTCGTGGTACTATTTTGAAAAACTTCAAAATAAATATTTGGCATCATGCTTCACTTGCTAGATATGTTTTTCCATTGACTGATCGTTACTGATTGATGGAGTAAAGTGTAGATTATGCCGCGAATTCAAAGTGATCTGTTACAAGAGGATTTTTGATTTCTCGATCGATCAAGGGTAAATTAAGAACAGGTCAACCACAGAGAGGAACAGCATTAATTAAGTCCCCCAAATATGCCGCTATTTCCAAATGCACTATTACATGAGGATAACTGATTTATTGACCGGGTAAGGATACATCGAGACACTATCAACCATAGAGTAGGAACGGCAGTAATTATTTAGTTCACAGTGAGCACAAAAAAGTCAGTCTGCGTGATTCATATTTTCAAAGAGTAATGCTATGTTGACAACGAATATCTAGCGCTTTGTTCATTATAACGTTGGCTGTCGCAAATGTTTTAGTGTTTTCTTGTCAGCATCTTCTCAAAGTACTTAACTAGTACATCATCCTGTCGTAAATAAATAACAGTCTAGTCAAGGTAATAAAACGTCTTTCGTTCATGGAAACAATAAATTTTCCTTGTGCTGACATTTTCTAACACTATTTCGAAACCGACTCTCCATTCTACTGATATACATTGAAATCATCATATTTCGAATGATTTTTAATGTGTCCGAAACTAAATTTTCAAATTAATATTGTTTACTATGAACAGAAAACAACTATGCCGTCTAACTTTGCCACAATTCGTCGGCTTCATTCACGCGTGCTGACAACTGTTCTGTTGCCAACATTACCCGCTAGGCATGTGTCGGCCATTGTAAAATTTTACTAAAGTACCTATGCGTTGGGGACTTTTGGATGAAAATTCCCTACATGATTTTAATGCTTAAAAGTACCTACGTGTAGGGAAAATTCCCTACGCCTGGCAACACTAATAACGACAGACGTAGGTAATGTCAGAGTAGTGCAAGGACCCGCCGCTATCGGCAGCACCAAGGTCAGCATTGCTGTAGCGAATTAACGAACTCAGACGCCGGGGTGCAAAAGAAAACAAGCGGCAAGCCGATGCGGCGGCTAAGTGGCCCAGTAATCGCATTCGCCGGGTCCCCGCTGAGTGGCTGTCACGGAGGGGTGGGGGGAGGTACTTTAACGACTCCTCACCCCTCCTCCGTCCCACAACCCCCCCCCCCCCACCCCCCAGATGGCGACCGAAACGCTCCGCGCAATAATATGGCAGGCCCAGCTCTCGACGCGCGCGCCCTAATCCGTTTACGCGAAACAAGTTTAACTGGCGTTCTTCTCCCTGGAGGCGGGGGCGTCCTCAACCGCCGCCCCCACATCCCCACCTCCTGGGTGGGGGCGGCGCGGGACCGAGGAAGATGTTTTTCCGCCACTGTAACCGCGAAAGTGTTTTGCAGGCAGGCTGTACCCCTAGCGGACGGCTCCTACCGCGTAATTACTTTCAGCGAAGGTTCCCTATTTCGTATACACCAAGATACAGAAAGATCACGTTAGACTTTAGTTATACCCATAATGGATGTGAGGTCGCGCTTGTATACGTAATTATTTTGTCAAGTAGGCTCAACCACAGAGATCGTGTAAGAACACTAAATTCTGACGCGTTTCAAGGGTCAAGCCCTCATAATGAGATAAACTATACAAGAATCTTAAAACCTGACACAATAAATATCTAAAACGTAATAAAAGAAAACGTGGTTACTTCCCTTGTAACCGTGTCTCCGCAGAAAGGTCCTAAGCATACTGTGCTTCGTCAAGATTCAAAACAGACCCCCAGCACTGGCGGCGCATAAAACTACCGAAATGCACGGAGTCAACAACCCGAGTGGGGCGCACGTATGCACGTGCAAACGTAGTGAATAACTTAATACGAAAGAAACAGCGTGCGAAATCTAATATAAATGGCACGGATAATATCAATACAGTAATGGTTCCGTATTTTGGTAATCTAACTCAGAAAGTGGCCAACATACTAAAACTTTTTATAGTAGAAGCTCCTTTTAAAACTAATAATACGTTACATCAAAAATTACGGGGACTGATGACCCAGTAGTTAAGTCCCATAAGCTTAACAAACATTTGAACATTTGAAAAATTACGGAATAACTTAAACCAAGAGACTGATAAATATGACAAAGCAGGGATTTATAAGATTCAGTGTAGTAGTTGCAATGCCAACTACATTGGTCAGACCGGTAGATCGTTTAAAGTTAAGTACAAGGAACATTTGGACGCCTTCCGACAGCGCATATCCGCGAAACTGGCCACCCATTAAAGCGGACTGAAGATGACCTTATGGTTTTACATAAACAGGATAAAGAGATTACAATACATAACGCTAAAAGCAACGTTTCATTAAATGAACAAGTTCAAGGCAATACATACAGCTTTTTTAAAAACTTTGTGGACCTATTATAACAAAAGTACTTTCTTTTTAAATTTCAACCCCTGTCTTACTGTGCAAACGATTTCGCGACACCTGAATGTACCCACTACCTTGTGGATGACCTCTTGTATTTAGAGGTCTTTGTTTTCATGTGCATACGTGCGCCCTACTCGTGTTGTCGACTCCGTGCATTTCGCTAGTGTTATGCGCCGCCAGTGCTGGGGTCTGTTTTGAATCTTGTCGAAGCACAATAAGGTGAGGACCTTTCTGCAGAGACACGGTTACAAGGGAAATACCCACGTCTTCTTTTATTATGTTTTATATTTTTATTGTGGCAGGTTTTAAGATACTTGTTTAGTTTACTGGATGATGAGGGCTTGACCCTTGAAACGCGTCATAATTTAGTGTTTTTAAACGATCTCTGTGGTTGAGCCTACTTCACAAAATAATAAAGATCCCGTTATTTGGAAAGTGTCTACTTACAGAATTAAACCGTAAAAATCAGGTTAACATGCGTCCTATTTTCGATCGTTACGGAGCTGGAGTGGGTCGTACACTCAGATCTTCAAACGTTTGTAAAGCTATTGGACCATACTGCTATGTTCATCTGTCCGTAGACCCAGAAACTAACTTACGATAAGGGAAAAAAAAGTGAAAAACATACCCAAAATAGTTTATCTTATGGCACAATTGGTTGGTCATTTAGAACTAGAAAATGATTACTGGCTAGGTGTTTGTTTACTTGCAGTGCTTCTAATAGGATTAGTTTACCTTTGTTTGTTGTATGTAGAACTTGTGTTTGGATACCAGATAGAAAGTGCGTTACATCTGTAGAGTCTGACATTTGTAATCTTCATCGTATTCAGTTAATCTTGTTTCGATAGCCCTGCTCGTTTGTCCAATGTATACTTTGTTGCAGTCATTAGAAGTGATTTTAGAAACCCCACTCGTGTTTAATACATCTTTTACCTTTGCTGTTGAAAAATATCTGAGCTTTTGTGACAAGACTGGAGTGTTTCGGCTAGTTTGTTGAAAATCTTTCCTAAATATGGGGATAGTAAGCAATTTTGTTTTTGTTATGGGTGTTTCTGCAGAGGGGGGGGGGGGTAAAGGTTTGTTTCTTTTGTACTATGTTATCATTTGATTTAGAGCTATAGCCATTGTTAGAGGCAATGTATTTAATAGTGTCAAATCCAGTCTGAAAACTCTGTTTGACGTTGGTATGGATGAAAGAAATGTACTATGGACTGAAAGGCATCATGCTTGTGTGTTACTTGGTGATGTGAACTGGATGATATTACTATATCTACTGTTGTACGTTTTCTGTAAATTTTGAAAGTATGTGTAATTGTGGTGATGCCTATGTTAAGGTTAAAGTTGTTAATGGATTTTTCATCACGCTCTATGGTGAACTGTGTGTTTTTGTGGTGTGAGTTCATATGATCTAAGAATGAGTTTACTTCTCTGTTGGTGGCAGTCCACATATACAGTACATCGTCTATATATCTGTATCAGTATTTGATATTAGAACATAGGGGTTCATTACATAAAAGTGTTAGATGAAAATATCTGCTAACAGGGTGCTGAGCGGCAGATCCCAATGCCAATCCATCTACCTATTTATATACTGTACCTCGAAATTAGAAATAATTTTGCTGCAAGCAAGTGTGAGTGGACAGGTTTATGTCTTCTACTTGTACAGGGTTGACAACTGTCCCGTATAACAATTTTTCATATTATCAAGACATTCTTTGACTCTGATTTATGTAAATAGGCTTTTATCATCAAAGAATACACGTTTTGCACTGTGTGGGATGGGCAGGTCTTTAATTTTGTTAACCATGTCCACTGGATTTCCTATTCCAAATTTAAGTTTGTTCTTAAGCTATTTTGTAGTTTGGTGCAGTGTATGCTGGCACATGGGGCCGTAAAGGATGTCCTTCCTTGTGTAGCTAAAGATGTTCACACAGTTTCGGAGCTGCCGAATTCATATTGACTAAATATTATGCTTCTGAATGTTTTATTAAGTTTATTTTTATTTTTTCGTTAATTGTTTTCGTGTGAACTTAAGTGAATATGTGGAAGGACTTGAAAGTGGGGTATTATTTTACTTTCTAAAAAAAAAAAAAAAAAAAAAAAAAAAAAAAAAAAAAAAAAAAAAAAATTTTTGGTCATGAGAGATAAAGTGTTACTTTTATCTGCTTTCGTAAGAATGCTATTGTTTCGGGTAATTTTCTCCTGCAAGTTTTTCAGAATGTACAGGTCCATGGGTTTGGTGTAGGAGTGTCAAATTTGAGATAATTATTTATTTCACGACTTACTATGTGGTTTGTTATAATGTCGTTATTTACACATTATACTAAATCAACTTTTAATAAATCTGTTTTTTATTTGGTTTATGAGGTGGTGGATAATAGACACCTCTTCGTAGAACTTCCATTTCCTTAGTAGAGAGAACTGTTTCAGATAGATTTAGCACTCGTTAAGAGATGTTTTGGATTTATGGTTGTGATAACACTGCGATCATATAAATTGTTTATTTTGCGTTTATTTCAAGTCACACTAAACAACATTGAAGTGCTGCTGCGTAGTAGATGATGGTAGCCGATAAAAAGAAAAACAACAAACAATCGTTATCTCAGTACAATGTATTTCATTAAAGATAGCAACATATTCATAGATACAAATAAATTTAAAAAGTAACATATTTTTAAAGATTACAGCTGAAATAAAGGAAATCAATGTCTAAGATCAAATGAGTGTACGATATTTTTGTCAGTCCGTCCTTAGCCAACTCAAATAGTCTCTATGATTTGCCCACGCGAGAACATGCCGCGTATAATTGTCCTTGTAACAAACATGGCATGCCTAAAGGGAATCCGCAAACATCGTTTCACCTTGAGACTTATGTATTTCCGTTGAATGTTCATATGTTTGTAAATATAAGGGCGTAACTAGGCCTTAGACCTACAAACTACTCCACGAGCCTATGCATTCTTACAAAAGAAAAGTTCCTCCATTAAATTTCGGAAATTCAGCCGCGTTTGAATTCAGCCGCGTTTGAATTCAATTGGCACGTCTGTGGCAATGATTGGAATTCGAGGAAGCAAAACATTGTCGGTTCGGAATTTGCCGTTAAAAATGGTGCGTTCGCTAGCTTTTCATCAATTTTCAATGACCAATCGCATGCCATTGCAATATTCGTACTACGGCTCAAATTGGCCACCTTGCTTCTTGCTAGCATTATTCATTGTAATACAAATAGACAAAAATTTCGTACTTATTTGTGAAAAATGGTATGCCGATACAGTCAGAAAACAATTACATTTTTCTCATAAATTCACTGCTTTGTGATACAAACCAAATGGAGGACGAAATATCAATTAACTTGTCTGTTGTTTGTACAGAGGTGCGGACCGCGAGCTTAAAACGATGAACGTTATTCTGCCGAAATATTAGAAGTTAATTTTATGCGGCTGAATTTCCGAAATTTAATGGAGGAACATTTCTTTTGTAAGAATGCATAGGCTCGTGGAGTAGTTTGTAGGTCTAAGGCTTAGTTACGCCCTTATATTTACAAACATATGAACATTTGATTGCCGATGACAAAAGACCCAAGATAAACTATGCGATCAGTACTTTTATCAAACCATTGTCTGAAAATGCTAGTTTAAAATTGTAAATACAGAATCCACTAATCGCATCTGAATATTCACTTTAGAGATATTTCTAATGTTCTTATCAACTGCGTGCTAGCGACACGCCCCGTGAAAATAGTGGCATTCTCAGATTGCTAAAATTAAAAACAAAATACAAATAATTTTTCCCATATTTCTTTCCCATATTTCACTAAAATGCTGGTAGAAAAAACTTTTGTTGATAATTCTAAATCGCCGGAAATTAAACCCAGGACGTCTGTCACATATGGCAGCTTTCTAGAATACGCCAGGCTGCTTTTCATATAACCGACTTCACTTTGTAGTAATAAAGACGGTGTGAAAACTTCAAAATCGATTTTACCGAAAATTAGTGACTGTTTCTTAATACTGTTTTTGAGGACAAATACGCAAATTCTGAACTTGATGTACAGTAAAAGTATTACGAAAAATATACCAATCTGATCATCGTTTGGTGTAGAACGTGGCAGTTATAAGATGATACTTAATCACTATACTGAAAAAAGGACGGAGAAAGCTTTTTTACAGTCGACATCGCAAACTGAAACGGAAGAGTTAGCCTTTGTCATGCATCTGAGGTTTCTTCGGAATGGTTCACGTGCGATCTTACTTTAAGTGTCATGTAGAGTGATATTTAGTTTATTGGTAACTGAGATACTGAGCCATTCAGTAGCCAGAGGTCACCGCACAATCTGATTTCTGCTCGTATTTCACATCTGCAGAACGTGACAGAACGTAGAGTTCCAGCGAGCTCGCGTACAAAGGAAGATTGATAGCAGAGAGATACCGAGCCACGCAGCGGTATAACGATACGCAGATTCAACATCGGTTCAGTTACCCCAATCACGTCAAATCAGTGGTAAGCATGATTCATGATCTAAATTATTTCTGTCATGTCAGGCTCGACTGCGGCTACTTCGATAATTTCCTGTGATCTGTTTGGTGCAGATGTAGATTTCAGCGACTGTGTGCCTACAGTCAAGCATAAATCGAAATTTATTACAGTTTTATCATCTTTGCACAAGAGTAGGTGTTATGTAGCATACCAGTAGCATGCAAATCAGCTAATCACTATCGTTTGACGATAAAAAATAACCATTAATAGAATGTTCGTGTCACTACATTAGTTCACACTGAGGTCATTTTTGAAAGTTATTACGTAGCTAACCGAGGCTTGTGGCACAATGGTCCTAAAATATATCTCGAAACAGCAGGTAGATGGAATTGAAATAGGAAGATTTCGTATAGGAATGTGTGGTAGGTAAAGGCATATTACCGCGCTAACTTGTACGGAAGACTAGCACTCCTGGAAGAAAGGATATGGTGGAGACATGGCTTAGCCATAGCCATAGCCATTGCCCGCGAAAGGCAAAGGTCTCAAGTTCGAGTCCCGGTTCCGACACACAATTTTAATCTGCCAGGAAGATTTATTGATAGTTTAGAAGAAAAAAAATGTTCAAATGTTTGTAAGGCTTATGGGACTTACTTAGGGGTCATCAGTCCCTAAACTTACAAACTACTTGTGAACTACTTACGAACTAGGACGGCTCAAATATCCATGCCCGAGGGGGGATTCGAACCCCCGACCGTAGTGGCCGTGCAGACCGTGACTGAAGTGCCTCAGTCCCCTCGGCCACAGCGGCCGGCGATAGTTTAGAAGAGATTTGCTAAATAGCTGCCACCAAAAGCGATACAAGATGCACAGTGATGTTGCATGGATCGGCGTACATTAGAGAATACGTCAGACATGTCGACCACATCAGAAATGTAACGCTGGCTGGTAACTATACCGACAAAGCGAACTACGCGAGATGGTGAGGTGGAGTGGGGCAGAGAATGGGAATTGATTGCAATACAAGCCACGAACTATAAAAATCTGGTGCTCAAGCAACACGCGATGCAAAAGGCATTGTTACAGTATCTCATCACACATCACACAACGAAAACGACTGTGCGGCAGGCAACACTGGGATTCGTCGGTAGAATCTGTCGTTCTGTTCGGTAGCCCAATTTCGTCGTTCATGGCCCCTTAAACGTTCCGGTCTTGGAAATTCAGTTTGCGATGAGACTTCGGATATTAGTAATCTACGACAATGGTGTCCACTCATATATTAGATCCTTGTGGATGTGGAACATGACATTTTTTATTTTTTACAATTTGATAATATAATAATACTAATAAAGGTACATACATTTTTTACAAGCTGTCCTATAATAATACTAGTAGTATTAATACAAATAAATGCATCATTTAGTTCTAGTTAAGAATTCGTCAGTGGAATAGCAGTTGGCCACTAGAAAGTATTTTAGGCTCCACTTAAACTGATCTTTATTTGTAGCTAAAATTTTTATCGTTGTTGGTAAATTATTGAAAATATGTGTTCCTGAGTAGTGGACCCCTTTTTGAACTAAAGTGTTTTTAAATCCTTGCGTAGATTCTGTAGGTATGAACTGAGCTGTTTGTTGGAAAAAAGGATATATTATTTATGACAAATTTCGTTAAGGAATAAATATACTGAGAGGCAGTAGTTAATATACCAAGTCTTTTGAAGAGGCTTCTGCAAAAGTCCGTGGATTTACACCGCAAATAATACACTGAAAACTTTTGCTTGCCTTAAAGAGTTACCCCAAAATATTATACCACATGACATTATGGAATGAAAGTAAGCAAAGTATGCAACCTTTTTATTTTTATGTCTCCTTTGTCTGATACCACTCGTATTGCAAATACAAATCAATCGTTTCTGCAGTTCTGTAGTGTACTTCTCCCAACTCAGTTTATTATCAAGCTGTAATCCCAGGAATTTTATACTGTCAACCTCTTCTATATGCTCTTCTCCATACTTTATGCAAATACTGGATGGGAATCTTCTACATATTCTGAACTGAATGTAGTGACTCTTTTCAAAGTTTATGTCAATGAGTTGGTTTTAAACCATTTATTAATGTTAACGAAAGTATCATTAGCAGACCTTTCCTGAACTATGCTCGACATGCTATTTATTGCAATACTTGTATCATCTGCAACAAAACGAACTTTGTGATTCTTGAGTTTCTCCCAGCGTATTTAATAAGCAAAATATCCAGGGGTGTACTGCCGGTCTATAGTGTCCAATGTGCATAATATTTCGGCGATCATACATGTCGCTATCATCAGGTGAACTGACAGACTGAGCTCCTGGAAACGCACCGGCACGGAGACCCGCACGCTACGGCGGCTTGAGGGGAACTGGGTTCTAGCCCGGTAGCGGGCGATTTAAATACCCTCGTCCCGCGGAGCGACCCCTCCGCGGTCCGCGCCCCGCACCGCGGTCGCGCAGTGGAACAGATTGCGACGATGTCTGAGATGACGTCGATGTGAGGGCTCTGTCCGCCGTGGTCGTCACTGCGTTAAGTTTGCTAGATTTCCTCTTAATTAACCCAATCGCTGGTTCCCAAGCTTTGCTAAGATTATAGCCACAGTCACGGTTTATGAGGTCGTCACTTGTGCGAACTTCAATGGCCTCTCTAACGGCGCAGTCCCAGTATCTAGACGTCTGTACCAGAATCCTAGTGCGTTCATACTCCATCGCGTGATTCTCCGACAAACAATGTTCAGCGACCCCCGACTTGCTCGGATACATCAATTGTGTGTGCCTCTAGTGTCCAACGCATCGATCGTTGACGGTACGCATCGTCTATCCAATATATGACTTTCCACACTGGCACGGAATCTGGTACACGCCGGCCTTCCTCAAACCGAGATCATCTTTGGCGCTCCCCACCAGTGTACGGATTTTTTTCGACGGACGAAAGACAGTTCCAACCTGGTGTTTCTTCAAAATGCGGGCGACCTACCACGAGAGTGCGCCGGTATATGGAATAAACGCAGTGCCTACCTCCTCCCTCGTGTTTTAATAAGTTTCCACAGGTTTTGATGTAGTGGTTGGGCCACTCTGAGTACCTATTTTTTCGGAATACAGTTCGCAGGTGTTCCATTTCCTGGGGTAGAGTCTCTACGTCGGAGATAGTGCGCGGCCTACGTACTAGAGTTCTAAGTACCCCATTCCTCTGTGAAGGGTGGTGACAGCTATCTGCGTGTAAATACAGATCAGTGTGCGTTGTTTTCCGATACACACCCAGGGCGCCATCAGCTCTTCTCTTGACCAAGACGTCAAGGAACGGCAATTTACCCTCCGTTTCAGTTTCTGACATCATGGGACGAGTGCGACGGATGCTTGCGGCTGATCGGCGTCTGTCTTTGAAAATTATAGCAGACACGTTGAACGTTAGTCCTGAAAGATTCAACAACGCGTGACCTCAGTACTTCAAGCGATTCGATAAGAAGCGTTTGCTGACAGTTTGCAACAGCTGTACAACCGATGTCAGAAGTATATTGTAGACAATGGCAATTACTTTGCAGGGCAGTAAAGGTATATTGTATGTAACTCTTGTTTCCTACATTCCCAGAGACCAGAGAACTTTTTAGGCGCGCCTTGTACATCTACATCTACATACATACTCCGCAATCCACCGTAATGTGTGTGGCGTAGGGTACACTGTACCACTACTAGGCATTTCCTTTCCTATTCCATTCCCAAATAGGACGAGGAAAAAATGAATGCCTATATGCCTCCGTACGAGATCTAATTTCTCTTATCTTGTCTTTGTGATCACTACGCGAAATGTAAATAGGTGGCTGCAAGATAGTACTACACTCTACTTCAAATTCCGGCCCTCTAAATTTCCTCTACAGAAGTTCCCGAAAAAAAAAAAAAAAGTCGTCTATCCTGCAGCGATCCCAAATTGAGGTGCCGGAGCATTTCCGTGACACTCGGGCATTGGTCGAACCTACCAGTAACAAACGTAGCTGCTCGCCTCGCCCTTAAACCGATCTGCAGCAAAAGTGTTCACGAGGAGAGACATGAGGTGGCATAGCCAACAATGATTTTCAGAATATTTTGACAGCGGTAGTGGCAGTGGTAGCGACGCTTTACCTCCTGTACGAAAACTGTGTAAACGGCTGATGATTGATAAAGATGGAACTAACGAAGAAGATCAAACCTACCACCAACAATCAGAGTTGTCAATGTGGCAAAAAGACAATGAACCAAAAATCTGTACGTATACGGAAATTATCGGGATAAAGGAAGCAGCTATACAGCACGTGAGTACGAGCATAACAGAATTATACGTTTCCTGTGTAATATTTTAAAACTACATTTTGGGAAATTATCGTAACTGAGACGAATAGATATGCAGAATAAGTACTAAACAATGAACGTAAGAGACGAAAAAATCACACTGACGTGTTTTACGACCCACCTTAGGTTTTTAGTTTTATAAGTTTTTGCAAATATTTTGTAAAATGTTCAAATGTTTGTTAAGCTTATGGGACTTAACTACGGGGTCATCAGTCCCTAAACTTACAAACTACTTATGAACTACCTTATACTAAAGACGGCACAAATATCCATGCCCGAGAGGGGATTTGAACCCCCGACCGTAGAGGCCGTGCAGACCGTGACTGAAGCGCCTCTGTCTCCTCGGCCACCGCGGCCGGCAAACATTTTGGACCAAAATAATAATCTAAATAATAAAAAATTAATTAATAAGAGATTTTGAAACCCTTTTAGGGGAAAAATATTTGTAGGGGCGGGTTCCAAACCACTAAACGTCAGCAAGACAGACTAACACATTGCCCACTACGCTACGACTAACAATTAGAAGTTGTGTTCTTTAATCTCGTACTGTTCATGGCCGTTGTTAACTGATGCTAATGTGGCATTTGTAGACAATAAATTATGATTTATCGTACTAAGAACGATGTGTTTTTGTTAATTATTCAGTGCGCCATTGATTTGAAATGACAACTTGTAAGTTACAATAATAAAATCATCAAATACGCAACGCAAGATGGCGTATGCCAGAGAGAGTTCTGGACGAGGAATGTCACGTGACATCTCCGAACGGCTGGATTTCATTAATTCAATGGAGGGTGTCAAATCACCGTTATTTTTGCAAATATCTCTCATACGATACGATATATGAAAAAAAAACATAAGGGAACAAAGTTGTAGAGAATTTTCTCCTCTACAAATTCGGTTATTCAATTTTCGCGTCAGATTAACGGTTTATTTCCAATTAAAATTACATTACATCCTTTTTTTGTGTTACTAACTTATTTGTTGTCCGAAAAATTTGAAAAAGGGAGGTTATGGTTTCTGGCTGCCTACAATCATGTCTTTAAAATTTGGTGCTTATCGGTTGAACGGTTCGTCTTAAAAACGGAAACACGTTACCGACAGACAGACAGACAGACATTCCAAAATCGCTGTTATTTTTCAAACACCTCTGAAACGAGCTATGAAAAAAAAAAAAATAATAATAAGAGAGCAAAGTTGTAAAGAATTTTCTGCTCTACAAATTCGGTTATTCAATTTTTGTCAGATGTATGGTTAAGCCGTTATTTTCATTTAAATTTCGAGCTCTCAAAAGACGATCGCAAAGGTCCACTTTTAGTGTTACTACCGTAACCTAAAGTGGGCCAAAATAGACCAAAAGTGGTCTGCTATCGACTGTACTGAAATGAAAATATACTTTGCGCTGTGTATAATCATGGCTGAAGTAAGGAAAACATCGATTCAGATGTATAGGTCTAGGAGACCCGTTATAGAAACGACAACAGTCTTAGATCAAGGCATTTTTGTGATTATTATTATTATTATTAAGATGTGTTTCATGAATGTATGTTTGCTTATAAAAAAATAAAAGAATTGTGAATTTATCGTTGAGTTTGAGACAATGAATGTTTCGTTTCCAATGGGCAACCAATCATCATTATTTATGATACCTGTAGAAAAGTCTCTTTGATTGTAGCTCACACGCTTACTTACAAATTCCGATGGCACGACTTCAGACACTACCAGGCGTAGTGCACCGCAGCCTTAGCGTGTGAAGCAACAACCTATATAAACAATATAGACAGGCTAAGGTGCTGCCATACTTGAAGCAAATTGAAAGCTCAGCCGCCATGTTTTACAACGTCACGAAGGCGTAACCAGTCGTCTGCTATAGCACTAAATCATTTCACTTTCACTGTGCAATGAGTTAAGAAACCGTTTTATACTTGCTTATTGTTATTTTTATAGCCAAGCTAACAAGGATAAAGGATAAATGATAGAGAAGAAGTGTGTGGTAGACAAATCGGAAAGTTTAATTACAAATGGCACATACACTGGATCGGCTAAATATCGTCTCATTCATACAACAAATATGCCTTTTCACTGTCCTTTAAACAATATTTGAATTTCGTGTACATTTGCTTAATTCCATTACTTCTTTCCTCCGCAGATTTGACTAATTGATGTAGTCTACAACTGAATTAAGGTTTAATACAGCTTTATTAGGCTGGAGTTATGAGATTTCTCCCAAAATTCCGAGGATACCATTAAGTGCTCGTAGTTGGTAAATAAAGTAGGTCTGTTTCCCAACATACTAAATACATCTACATACATTCGCAAAAGAAAATCTTTCTTCTCTAATAACGTATCATGAATCCTCAGAACCCTTTCTGCCGCTTCGAACAGTTGTACAAAACCATTAGAGGATTCAAGAGACTGTCGTTTATACTTTTGAATCCGATTAATCCTGTTTTACTCTCATTTGTAGGAGCAAGGAGAACTTCCAGGCAATCTAAACACTAGTTTTTTACTTGCCTAATAATGCTTCCAGAAATATATTAAACTACTTTTTCGGAGTATAATGTCAGCATTTCGTATTCTACCACATAACCATGGTCAAACTGAATAGGCCTGCTGCCATGTCTCCTGCTTGGCTACATGACATATCTTCAAGTAAAGCTGATTCAGCTGTCTGACTTAGTTTGAAGATATTCAGGGAACGAAAAGTATCATAGTAATCGCATTAGCCTGAAGCCGCATGGTGCCATTTGTTACTTACTGAAAATACGATATTGCTGACGACATAGTAATTCTGTCAGGAAGAGCAGTTGAACTTAATGGACAGTGTGCTGAAAGGTACATATAAGATGAAGATTAACAAGAGCAAAACTAGGGTAATGGAGTGCAGTCTAAGAAAATCAGGTGATGCTGAACGAATTAGATTAGGTAACGAAACAATAAAGGAGGTAGATGAGTTTTGTTATTTGGGCAGTAAAATAAAAATGATGGATATAAAATGCAGAATGGCAATGCGTAGAAAAGCAATCTTGAAAAAGAGAAATTTGTTAACATCAAATATTGATTTAAGCCTAAGGAAATCCTTTCTGAAGGTATTTGTGTGGAGTGTTACCTTGTATGGGAGTAAAACATGGATGATAAACAGTGCGGGCAGGAGGAGGATAGAGGCTTTTGAAATGTGGTGCTACAGAAAAATGCTGAAGAATAGGTAGGTGGATCGCGTAACTGATGAGGAGGTACTGAAGAGAATTGGGGAGAAAAGGCTTTATGGCATACCTTGACTAAAAGAAGGGATCGATTGGTAGGACACAGACATCAAGGATTGTGAATTTAGCATTGGAGGGAAGTGTGTGGGGTAAAAACCGCAGAAGAAGACCAAGAGATGGATACAATAAGCAGATTCAAAGAGATGTAGGTTGCCGTTCTTATGTGGAGTTGAAGAGACTTGCTGAGGATAGGGTATTGTGGAGAGCTGCATCAAACCATTCTCCAGACTGAAGGCACAACAACAACAACACAAAGATACATAAAATTGTGAAACCAAAACACGTAACTAGCGTCGGTCTAACTTTCGTATTCGGCGCACTAGACGTTGAAAAAAATGGCTGCCACAGTTCCTGGTTGCTGCCACAAGGAGATAGCGTCTCCATGTAGTTTATATAGCTCATTGTGTGTCAGCGCCGGAAATCGTAAGGCGCAACCTTACCTTGCAGCCAATTACGGCTCATGCTGACGGATCTTAAATCGTAAGGCTAAGGGTTAATGATGAGCTCGCAACTTCCTTACTGGATTATTGTTGTTATGGTCTTCAGTCCGGAGACAGGTTTGATGCAGCTCTCCACCCTACTCTATCCTGAGCAAGCCATTTCATCTCCTCATAAGAACGACAACCCACATCCACTTGAATCTGCTTACTATACGCGTCTCTTGGTCTCCCTCTGCGATTTTTACCCCACACACTTCCCTCCAATGCTAAATTTACGATTCCTCGATGTCTAAGTATGTGTCCTACCAAGCGATCCCTTCTTTTAGTCAGGGTATGCCAAAAATTCCTTTTCTCACCAATTCTGTTCAGTACCTCTTCATTAGTTATGCGATCTACCCACCTAATCTTCAGCATTCTTCTGTAGCACCACATTTCAAACGCCTCTATCCTCTTCCTGTCCGCACTGTTTATCGTCCATGTGTCACTCACGTACAAGGCAACACTCAACACGAATGCCTTCAGAAAAGACTTCCTTACTCTTAAATTAATATTTGATGTTAGCAAATTTATCTTTTTCAGAAATGCTTTTCTTCTCATTGCCATTCTGCATTTTATATCCTCTGTACTGCGACCATCGCACGTTATTTTACTACCCAAGTAACAAAACTCATCTACCACCTTCATTGTTTCGTTACCTAATCTAATTCCTTCAGCATCACCTGATTTTCTAAGACCGCATTCCATTATTTTTTTTTGGTGTTGTTAATGTTCATTTTATACGCTCTCTTCAACACACTGTCCATTCCATTCAACTGCCCGTCCAGGTCCTTTGCTGTCTCTGACAGTATTACAATGTCATCAGCAAAACGCAATGTTTTTATTTCTTCCCCCTGAACTTTAATCCCTGTTCCTAATTTTTCTTTCCTTTCCTTCACCGCCTGCTCTATGTACAAATTGAATAGCACCGGAAAAAGGCTACAACCCTGTCTTACTCTCTTCCCACCTGATGCTTCCCTTGCATGCCCTTCGAGTCTAATAATTGCGGTCTGGCTTTTGTACAAGTTGTAAATAACTCTCCTTTCCCTGTATTTTACCCCTGCTGACTACAGAATGTGAAAGAGTGTATTCCAGTCAACATTGTCAAATGCTTTCTCCAAATCTACAAAAGCTAAAAATGTAGGTTTGCCTTTCCTAAGATAAGACGTAAGATAAGACGTAAAGATAAGACGTAAAGTGAGTATTGCCTCCCGGGTTCCTACGTGGACCCAAACTGATCTTCCCCGAGGTCAGATTCTACCAGTTTTCCATTCTCCTGTAGATAATTCGTGTTAAAATTTTGCAACCATGACTTATCAAACTGATGGTTCTGTAATTTTCACACCTGTCTGCACCTGATTTCTTTGGAATGAGGATTATTACTTTTTTCTTAAAGTCTGAGGGTATTTCGCCTGTCTCATACATTCTACACACCAGTTACAATAGTTTTGTCATGGCTGGCTCTCCCTGAGACTTTAGTACCTCTGAGGGTATGTCATCTACTCCTGGGGCCTTGTTCCGACCTAGGTCTTTCAGGGTTCTGTCAAATTCATCTCTCAGTATAGTATCGCCTATTTCATCTGGATCTACTTCCTCTTCCCTTCCTACAACATCGTCTCTAAGTTCATTTCCTTTGTAGAGCTGTTCTATGTACTCTTTCCACCTTCAGCTTTCCCTTCTTTGCTGAGAACTGGTTTCCCATCTGAGTTCTTGATATTCGTAGATGTGCTTTTCTCGTCCCCAAATGTCTCTTTTATTGTCCTGTAGGCGGTATCTACTTTTCCCCTTCTTATACATTCTTCTACAGATTTTCACTTGGCTTCTAGCCACTCCTACTTAGCCATTTTGCACTTCCTGTCAATCTCATTTCTTAGTCGTCTGTACTCCATTTTGCATGTTTCATTTACTGCATTTTTATATTTTGTCCTTTCATCAATTAAATTTAGTATTTCCTATGATATCCAAGGATTTTTTGTAGATCTTGCCTTTCTACCTATTTTGTCCTCTGCTGCCTTCACTATTCCATCTGTCAATGCTACCCATTCCTCTTCTACTGTTTTATTTCTCCCTGTTTCTGTCAATTGTTGCCTAAATCTCCCTCTGAAATTCTCCAGAACTTCACGTTCCTTCAATTTATCTAGGTCCCATCTCCTTATTTTCCTACCTTTCTGCAGTTTTTTTCAGTTTCAGCCTACAGTTCATGACTAACAAGTTATGGTCAGTCTATATCTGCCCCTGGGTATGTTTTACAGTTTATAACTTGGTTCCGGAATCGGCGCACTAGACGTTGAAAATAAAGGCTGCCACAGTTCCTGGTTGCTGCCACAAAGAGATGGCGTCTCCATGTAGTTTATATAGCTGATTGTGTGTCAGCGCCGGGAATCGTAAGGCGCACCCTTACCTTGCAGCCAATTACGGCTCACGCTAACGGATCTTAAATCGTAAGGCAAAGGGTTAATGATAAGCGCGCAACTTCCTTACTGTATATCTTATGGAAATTCGTGGAGGAAGGTAGATGTACTCGGATAGCCAAGCGGTTCAAGCAGCCGCTATCCTAACGCGAGATACCCGGGTTCGAATTTATTTCGGTGCTTCCCCTCTTTGTTCCGGCCGCAGAACGTTGCGGCAGCTGCTTGGCGCGGCGCGGCGACCCAGTTCCACGGCTTGGCTCGGCTTGGCGGCGGATAGCGGCCATCGATCGCTTTGTTTACGCGCTGCCCGGCCAGTCGAAACTTTCCAGCGGCCATCGACTGCTGGCAGGCTCTCACCTGACACACTCACTTCGATCTGGCGCGAGGGCCGAAAAAAAAAAGCAACAACAACAACAACAACAACAACTTGCAAGTGGCGCTTTGTTTACTACTTCCCAACTCCTACGTCACCCATATCAGTTTGCGTTACTTAATGAGCCATGAGTAGTTTTAACCATTGTTTACCTGTCTATACATACAGGGAGATTTTAATTAATGTTCGTAAACCCCTGAGATAGATGACATCAAGTAATTTATGAGACGCGAGGTCGAAAATGTTTGGTTTTCAGTATCGAAGAACTCTGCCACCTGACAGTCAAATTCTTTTTTATATTGAAGTTAGTCAGTGTACTGTCATGCTGGGATCCAAATGCTAGTGCTACGACTTAACAAGTGTTTAAAGGTTTTTCTTGACCCTGGTAAAATTATTTTAACTTCCTCTGCGACCAAGTAACTACCACGCTTGTGTATGGCGTGAATAGAATGTCCCCACTGTCCTGTACGTTCGGGGAGAAACTAGACCGAGACGGAAGGGCGCTGTTAACTAGGCATGAGTATTCCATCGATTCGCGGCAAGGGCGGCATAGGCCGCAGCACTTGCATCCTAGCGACGGCACAAAGGTGCCGTCGAGTCACGTCACTGACTGCAGGGTTATGTGACCCAACTCTGGCGACCGTCGATACCCTATTGCGACACAGTAGAAACAATAACCGGTAACAAGGCTGTACTTTGTAAGTCTGACTCCGAGGTAATAGACTTCACACCATGTCATAAACATCTAGCTGACATCTGTCAGCTCCTTCACTATTCACGGTACCTAATACGGGTACCTCACTGTCTCGGAAATTCGGTTCGAAATGAAGCTTCGTAGGTAAGTAGTACACGTCGAGGGTGCCCACTCATAAAAGTTACTGCGCGTGCCCGAAATCAATAGAACAATCATGCCTAATTAACAGTAGTCTTGCGTAGTTCGCGAACGAACTAGTTCGGAAGAGCGCTCCCACAGGTGAACTATACGAACTAGTTCGCAGATCCCTCGTCTCTTAGTTCGGCGTCCGCTCCTGTTCCGAAGACTGACGAGGAACAGCGAGACGACGCGAGAGCGCGCAGAATCGCATGATTCCCTTCTGCCAGTTACCTTCATTTTGAGCTGAGATGCAGCTCAGCTGTAGTTTCATAGTTCACTGCCATAAGAAATCTATTTTAAAAATAAAGTACTACGAGTACTCTGTATGCAAAGTAGTTGAATACCATTGTATCACCCATTCGTGTAAATAACTGGTTTATTTGCCTAAGTATTTGATGTCAAATTGCCCAAAAATACGGGTAATAGCACACGCTTTGGCAACACTGATTCATTATATAAAAAAGCTGTCATAAAAAAGAGCTCTTTCAGTAGCGGTAGCAAAATCCAAAAAGAGCGGACGAACTGGAAGGAGCGGACGAACTAGAAGGAGCGGACGAACTAGAAGGAGCGGACGAACTAGAAGGAGCGGACGAACTAGAAGGAGCGGACGGACTAGGAGCAGCGAACGGACTAGGAGCAGCGAACGGACTAGGAGCAGCGAACGGACTAGGAGCAGCGAACGGACTAGGAGCAGCGAACGGACTAGGAGCAGCGGACGGACTAGGAGCAGCGGACGGACTAGGAGCAGTGAACGAACTAGGAGCAGATGACGATTATGCGAAACGTATCTCGCTTCATAGTTCGTTGGATTCTTTTCCTAAACCGACGGACAATAGCGAGAGGGCACGTAGCAGAATTAAAAATCACATGTTTGCCTTCTACTGATGATTCATTTCGAGGTGAGCGTCTGCCCTCTAGATTACATAGTTCAGTGCTACAAAATTTCTGTTTTGATGTGTGATCTGACTAATAAATTCCATAATGCCAAGATATAGAGATAACTCTAAACTTAAACGCGAGAAATTATCCACAAACTGTTTCTTTCGGTTTGCGTGATATCGTTAGCGGCTCACGCAGCAAGCGCATGAAGTAGCTAGGTGGGGGAACTTCTCCCTCCACATGCATGCGCAGACCACGCCACTCAGCCGTCAGTGGGAGCGGACGAACTAAAACAACGAACTAGTTCGCGTCTGAGCCGCGAACTAAAGTGAACGCTCCCGATCGCGAACTATTATGCGCAACTCTAATGTCAGCACAGTGAAATAGCTACGCCTAAAGCGGACTCCTCTTCGACGCGGTCTATACAGTTTCGATCCTACCTTCGTGTAATTATCAGTGTTTTTGTTTTAAAAGTAATAGAAAGATAAAAAAAAATGTATTGAAGCGTATACAAAATGGCACTGATACGATTTTACAGACGAGGGAATTAAATTTTCACTAAGTTTCTACGAAAGTAAAACAAACAAATAAAAAATGAATAAAAAATAATAATAGCGCATCATTGACTGTCCTCGCCAATTTTTAGTGAAATGACTCTGTTTGCCTGGTATGTCTCCGGGACACTCATGACAGAATTTTTATGAATTTAATCAAATGTTTTCGAAGAGGTATTACTAAAACGGTTGTTTGTGGAAACATTTGTCCTTTGAAATTTTGGTTCACGATGTTTTTATTAGAATTAAAATTTTGGTGCGCGCATATAAAATACGAAATTGACAAATAAAAATGACTAGCTAAATTCCGCTATGCTTCGGTATGGCTCAATCCGAAATTAAATAAACAAAAACGTAAATAAGACAATTATTATGAACATAGACTTGCCAAGAAAATATACCAGTTGAATAAATGAGTTCTCAGTTGGCGTTCAATTGTCTGTGTGAAATGAAACGCAAGTTAGTTAACAGGTATTATCTCAGAAAATTATACTTTATGTGCAAGACAGTGGACTGACTAAATGTTTTGTTTGTCTCTGTTTTTGGCAAACTTACATCTACACAAATTAGATAGCAGGTTAGATAAGATGTACTTTCTCAGAAAATGTTACTTTTTGTGAAAGACAGTGAACTGATAAAATTTTTTGTTTGTCCCTTGTAAGAGTACACCTGTCGCTGTATCTTTGTTTGATTTAACGTAATGTATATATTGTCTTAAATTTGTTTATTTCATGTATTTTTTCATTTGTTGTATGCTAGATATATTTCTTATGTAACGTCATTTTTCTATATTGAATCATTTAGTGTAAACCCGCATGAATGCAAGGACATTCTTATGCTGTAAGTTAGCAATGCGCCAGAGACAATGTTGAACCTGTTGTAAAGACTGTCTTTGGCACAGAAGTAGTAGCTGTGAGTGTCGCGCTGCTGAAGCAGTCGCGGTGCGGCCTCGCCAAAGTAAAGGCATAAATGCAGTCGCGGAGCGGACTCGCTATAGTAAACACGTAGATGTTTCGTTAATGGTGCAGAGGCACGGTAGGCGCAGTGTGGCGCGAGTTTTATGCAATTGCAATAAGCCTGAGAGACGTACTGTTTAATGTATTGGTGGCCGAGGTGACTGAGGCGCTCCAGTCACAGTCAGCACGGCCACTACGGTCGGGGGTTCGAATCCCCCCTCGGGCATGGATATTTGTGCCGTCCTAGTTTGTAGGTAGTTCATAAGTAGTTTGTAAGTTTAGGGACTGATAACCCCGTAGTTAAGTCCCATAAGCTTAACAAACATTTGAACATTTTTAATGTATTGAACGAAGTGCGAAATAAGTTTATTTATACTCGATCAGTGTAATCCTTTTCCATGTGGGCAAGAAAAGTAATTGTTTGGTATCAAGTCTATTGTCACCGAGTGTGATCGTTGTTGTAGTAAGAGTACCTATTGTAATCATATCTGTCTTGTTTGGACGAAGACGACGAAAGCAGATGAGCACTTTTGTAACATTTTATTTTGTATGCATGTAAATGTAGTGTCAACCCAATCAGAACTTTGTTTCAATTATACATGACTTATTTTGAAACCAGTCTTAATTTTGTAAGTAGTTGTAGTCACCCCATTATCACCATTATTAGATTATGTTGATTATGCAAGCCTGTACATTGACTAACAAGTTCAATCATTTTCAAAGTAATTACGATCAGTCCTAAAGAAATTGCTAGACGATTTAAAGAATTGCTAAACGTGTTACAACCACAGAGAATAGTAATTAAAGTACAAGAGAGTTTGCAAGTAAAGTAAATTTGGTTTCATTTACATATAAAGTAACCAGGCTAACAGTATTCAAAGTATTACGGTAGTTTTAGCAGACTTGACTGAAGTAATTTTTTATGAAATACGTTAAATGCCAAACTCTGCTCAGCCAGTTACACGCGTACGCTACCGAGGCCCTGGAAACAATTAAAAGAAAATAGTTTACGTGATGTTTTATAAGGAACTTGAATGCTTTAAACAATAATACCAAAATTATTGAGAACTTTGACTGTAGTATTTGTGAAGCTCATAGCACCACGGAGTTTCACTGTATTGAGCTATTATCATTGCAATCAGAGTTTATCTGCTATTACAATTTTGATTATAACACGAACACGCCATCACCACTACATGAATTCTGACACAATTTATTAGTGAAGTTGTGCTGTTCGTGAATCGTAAGAGGTGCTGGTTGGAGGCTGTAGTCAATGCTAAGTCAGATAGGGCCAAGCTTAATTAATTACCACAGTGATTGTTTCAAGTTAATTAATATCTTTTTTCTTATTCAAAATTTTTATCTTTCACTGCGAAAGTGTTGTTGCGACCCATTAGTTGTGATTTGCTACAACATTCAATAACGAAATTATTATTACTAGAGTATACTATTACGCATTCTAAATTTTGAGATTATTTGACGACCTCCAACAGGCAATTTTCTTACAATTGGCGACCCTGCCAGGATAGTTTGGGCGCCTACGTTGTAACTGGTTTGGCAAGAAATCTGTTAATAAAGTAATAGTAATTAAGTTATCATTAAATTTTGATTTATTATTTTGTTCTGTATATTGATTGACTGTTTATTGGATTTGAAACTTGTATATCGTTTGTTGATTTTGAAACGTTGTTGAAAAGTTCAAACATGGCACCAGTAGGGCAGCGTCATCGTGACGCAACAATAGAGAAAAGTAGGGTCCTTACTAGGAACGCGATAATGCGTAGAAGCCAGGCATCAACAATGGATTCAAGATTAGAAAAGGTAACCGAAATGGAAAACGTACCGGAAATTGAAAATGCAAATTTGAACGTAGATCGACAAGAAATTACGCGTGATCAAAATGAGGTTCGAAGAAGTAGTACAGATTTGAGACACTCAGACCATCGCAGGTTAGCGATAAACGTGGGTCACGTAATTAATGGAGAGAAAACTAACCTGGATGAGGTCGCGGACAATGTCAGTGATCAGCAAAAGGTAATCAGTACGAATCGGAGGCTAAATGTTCATCAGATGATCTGTCATCAAGTAGTGTGGAGGAACGGAAAATCGACAGAAATAAAAAGGATAGGCGAAGGACAAAAATGAGAGATGCTGTGCCTCAAGGAAATGCAGACATAAGTGCGTTAATGCAATTCATGCAAAATATGAGCCAGAATTTGAGCCGGGATCTTGGTCAAAAAATCGAAAAGTAAAGAAAATAGATAAAAAAATCGAAAAAATCACAGTTAGAACTAAGACGGGATCTTGGACAGGACATAAAGAAAATAGATAAAAAAAATCGAAGAAATAAAAAAGGAAAATGAACACGTCAGGAAGCAAATAAGTAAACAAGACAAAAGGATAGATGATTTAGCCACGCAAATGGAACAACAGATTACGCATGCGCAAAAAAAAAAAAAATTGTGAAGAGCGTCACACCGAGTGCAGTAACGAAGTCACTTTGGTTAAAAAATCATTAAACAGAACCAAAGACAAAGTCGCGGGACTCGAACAGGGATTACAACACCACGAGGAAAGAATTGTTCAGATACAAAGAGAAATGCAGCGTGTCGTGGAACATGGAAGCAATACGTGGACCCCGCCTAGTACAGAAGCGCAAGTTGGCAGTCACAATGATGACGCAACAGATAATTGTTATCGTCTAATGAGGCAGCAAGCTGCAGAAAACGTCAGCTTTAAAACGACAAAATCTGTCACCGAAATCAGTAACGGGAATTCGCATTACGAAATAAATTTGAACGGAACTGTACCGGAGCAAAGAAATGTTGCGCCATTGCCTTGTGTTGACAACAATGAGGAGGCAAGGCGAACCGAAAATGATAGACGAATGGAAAAGTAGAATGAAACTTTCACTCTGCAGCGGAGTGTGCGCTGATATGAAACTTCCTGGCAGATTAAAATTGTGTGCCGGAACCGGGACTCGAACCTGGGACCTTTGCCTTTCGCGGGCAAGCACTCTACCGACTGAGCTACCCCGACACGACTCACGATGCCGCTTCACAACTTCACTTCCGCCAGTGAGGCGGTGAGGCGGCATCGTGAGTCGTGTCGGGGTAGCTCAGTCGGTAGAGTGCTTGCCCGCGAAAGGCAAAGGTCCCAGGTTCGAGTCCCGGTTCCGGCACACAATTTTAATCTGCCAGGAAGTTTCATATCAGCGCACACTCCGCTGCAGAGTGAAAGTTTCATTCTGGAAACATCCCTTAGGCTGTGGCTAAGCCATGTCTCCACCATATCCTTTCTTCCAGGAGTGCTAGTCTTGCGTGTTTGCAAGAGAGCTTCTGAGAAGTTTGGAAAGTAGGAGGCGAGGTACTGGCGGAAGTGAAGTTGTGAGGCGGCATCGTGAGTCGTGTCGAGGTAGCTCAGTCGGTAGAGTGCTTGCCCGCGAAAGGCAAAGGTCCCAGGTTCGAGTCCCGGTTCCGGCACACAATTTTAATCTGCCAGGAAGTTTCGAATGGAAAAGTATTTGCGTAGTATCAGACTGCCACAATTCAAACCAGATGGCGACATCCACATAATGAAATTTTTTAATCACATCGAACAAACTTTACCGCGAGATTGGTCGGATCGCATGTGTATAAATTATATTCTGTCCAACGTGCATGAAAGTATTCATAATGATGTTATGGACATGAGTAGCGAGAGCAGAAGCTACCGCGAATTTAAGGATCAACTAATACGCAAATATTGGTCATCAGCAAAGCAGGATGAAGTTTATGAAGACATTCACACAGCACCGATCTTTAACGCAAATAAATTCAGTACGATGGAGAAATATGTGAAACATTACTGGAATAAGAATAGGTATCTTAGCTATCCAGTACCGGAGCGAGCTTTCATTACAGTAATGTTAGCAAAATTGCCCAGACGTGTGCGAGATCTTTTCATTGTACATCCAATTTAATCTATAGAAAAATTTATGGAAGTCTTGGAAAGATGTGATCGAAGCTGGGAAAATGGAGACCGTCCCAACCGACAGGACAGAGGGAATAGGAATGGAATGATCGACATTATCGGAGGGACGAAGGTACTCGCCGTGAAGATAACGGATACGGGCACCGACAAGCGGATACACGGGAAGACAGGTCACGAGGAGGTGATACCAATAACGGCCGACAAGATGATCGACGGCAACGTCATCAGAGAGAAGAAGAACCGAGACAAGACCGACAGGAAAATCGTAATAGAGAGAGGAATAAGCGAAATGATTGGCAAAACACCGGAGCTAGGCCCAAAGAATACAATCAGTCACGTAATGTAGACAGAAGTAGACGGAAGAACAGTCTACGAGAAACAGGGACCTCGCGACAAACAGGTTTATGCGTTAGAAGCGCGCACAGTAGATAATGGAGACACTAACCACGAAATACGTAATCGAAGTACGAACAATCATGAAGAAAACGCACGTTGTTTAAACTAATTGAGCGGCCTGCTTTGCCCCGCGGCGAGGCCGCAAAGCCTTTGAAGGGGACTGAAGGACCGACGAGCTCAGACGAAAAGGCAAAGAAAGAAGACTCCGATAATGAATGGATAACGACAGATGATGAAGACGAAACTGACGTTGTATACAAGACTACGAACGTAATTGAACGTGGCAAGAATGAACGAACAACAACTGTATAAGCAAAGAAGCTTGAGGGCGCGCAAATAAACAAAGTTATTGACGCATCAGCGCAAATAAAGCAACAGTTGGGCCAGAAACGGAACAAGAATACCATGAAAGAATGTTCGTTGAAGCAATAGATGCGTTACTGGACAACAATGATCAAGATAAGAAAACTTGTGTTCAACTGGAAGAAGATACTGACGTGGAAGAGACGGAAGACAGTGACGAATTGGATACGACAGAAGATGAGCAGGGAGAACCAGACAACAAAGCGGCAGATACCGTAACCACCTGTACGGAAGAAGTAGCACAAAATTACGATTCATTGCAGAATGAGTTTCCTGACATCATCGAACATATCGAAGTTTGGAACCACCACGACGTTGCAACAACAGCACCGCAGATGAGACAATGCAATACCATCCGAACGTCAGATGAACAACAAAAGTTATCAACGGAAGAAGATGTGCTTAGAACTGAAATACAAGTATTGAGAGACGCCAAACAGAGCGAAAGCAATACATGTCCGAAACTAAAACTGGTAATCGGAAGCAAGGATTATGAAGCATTAATTGATACTGGGTCGATGATTTCAATTTTGACACGATCGATTTATGAGGATGTTAGGAAAAGCTTACATAGAATAGAAGAACTTCCAGCAACTAGATTGAAAATATATGGAGCTTTCAATTCTAAATTTGTGGAATCAAAGAAGATGATTTTCTTGCCGTTTAATATCAATCAGCTTAACCAACTATTTTACCATGAGTTTGTAGTAGTGGAAGAAATAAATATTCCGTTGATAATTGGAGCTGATTGGCTACAGAAAGTTAGAGCGGTCGTGGACCTAAAAATAAATATGTTGACTGTTGAAAACGAAGGAAACCAGTACACCACCGAATTATTACAGCAAGTGGAAAATCCAGTAAAGACATTTAGTATCAGATGCAGCCAGGAAGACATAAAAACAAGTCATGACAAACAAAGGCAAAGAGAAAGGTTAAAAGAGAAGGCAGAACAATTTGAAGATCTTAACGGTATATGCAACGTGCCGACAACAATGAGGCGTGACGCGCCGCGAGCCGGCAAAGAGTACTGGAGAAGACGACGCGTGAAAATGAAACACTCAACTGTAAATGAACCGTCTGACTGCAATTATGTGAATCAAGGGCATTGCAGTGGACGAAGAAGTGTTGTACAGAAAAATGAAACCTTACTTGGATTGACACACAAAGAAAGGACACATTTTTTACTCGAAGAAGACGACACCCAAGAGGACACCGAAACGAACTTTATGATTACCGGATTTGTAGGAGAACGGATTGTTACTGTGACACCAGACACCGGAAGCCAGTACAATGCAATCGAAGAGGATTTGTACTTAATTAACCGCAAGCAGAAGCTAATTATCAAAGAAGACTATTGTAATATAAACATTTCATCTATTGTACCAAAGCAAAGCGTGCAAGTACGGAAACGAGTAATGCTAGAGATTGTTGTATGTGAACAGGCCATAGTGGCAGAATTTTTAGTTGTCAGAGGATTAAAGACCGACGTCGTGATTGGTGCGGACACGATGCGGAAGTTAGAAATGAAGATTAATTATTATAAAAAATATATCGAATGGAATGTGGGTGGAATCAAGACGAAATGGAACTTATTTGAAAAGAAAGAGAAAACACACGCAGAGATACAACATTACGTTGACTCTGTGTACCTTAACGAAGAAGAGGAGACTAATTATTATGACGTAAATCATTCTACTGTTGAAGAGGAAGAGATAAGACAAAGGATTTGTCAGAAAGTGGTTAATATTGAAAACATTCCTGAGGATATGATTGAGCTGCCAGTGAATAACGTGCGTATAAACAGAAGAAGAATACAATCCTTAGCTGTGCAGAATTTAAAGAAAAGTGCTGAGGCCAGGAACAGAACCCATAATAATAGATATCCAGAAAGAAAATTTGAAGAAGGAGACCTTGTCTTACTACGAAACAAAAAGCTGGGTAAACCACATGATAACGGATGCAAGAAGTTTTACCGGTGGTATTTGGGACCCTACCGTGTAAACAAAGTCAAACATGCTAATGCTATGGAACTGGTGTCCATAAAGAACAACAAAAATGTAGGACTCAGACACATTTGTGACATTAAAAAAAAATTTTATCACTAGTATGTAAGTTATAATCATAATATTGTAAGGGGAACTACACTACAACTGAAAGACTGATGTGATAAACATGACTTGTAAATATTAATGTATTGTATAACTTATCATTTATTTTAATTACTGTGTATGTGAATGCGAGATGAAAGACTGAAGCTAAGCCCCTGCGAAAGTGTTGTTGCGACCCATTAGTTGTGATTTGCTACAACATTCAATAACGAAATTATTATTACTAGAGTATACTATTACGCATTCTAAATTTTGAGATTATTTGACGACCTCCAACAAGCAATTATCTTACACCCTGTTCTGTGCAAACTTACATGTACAGAAATTCTCTCCAAATTACAGTTAAGTGCACAGCAGAGGGCTCTTCTAACAGCTTCTATATTTCTCTACAGTTCCATTCTCCAATAAAGGGCGGGGAGAAAAGAACCTAATCTTTTCGTCTTCGATCTAATTTGCCTCATTTTATTATGATGAATATGTCACCATATGACGGCGCGCCCTAAACTAATATGTTGGCATTCGGGAGAGAAAGTTAGGGAAAGAAATTTCGGAAATAAATATCGCCGGAACGAATATCGCCTTTCTTTACATGATTTTCACCCCAACTCGTGTATCATTTCCGCGACACTGTCTCACCTGTATCGCGAAAATACAAAACGAGCTATTATTCATCGAACTTAGTCTAAACCGTACGTCAGTTCCACTTCTTATGGATCGCACAATGCGCAGCAGTATTCCAAAGTAGGACGCTGAACTGTAGGCAGTTTCTTTAGTAGATCTGTTGTATCTTCTAAGTTTCTTAGTTTTTTTTTTCTTTTTTTTTTTTTTTTTTTTTTTTTTTTCAAACCTTTTCAAATATGCGATCCCCTTCCATGTAGTTTTACATGATTTTCGACGGAAAATTATATTTTATATATTTTGCTTAACGAGTGACTGCATACATAATTAGTAAAGAAGTGGTGGATTTTTCAGAATTACTTACTGTATCGTGTTCTTGTAACCACAGTTTCCCGACTTGTGCTTATTCTTCGTTAACACATGAATGATCAATTACCAATTGATGTTACAATTTTAACTTCACTTAGGCATACGTTTTTATATTATTGAACCTCTAGTTATTTTGTGGTTCGACCCCCCGAGCAAGACTTTACGACCCACTAGGAGTTCGCGACCCACAGGCTGAAAAACACTGTTATAAGTGTTCTGCCAATGAAACTCAGCCATTGGTTCACTTTGCCTGCGATATTTTGTATGTGTTCCTTCCAAGTTGTTCGTAATTATTATTCCTATATTTTTACATTGTTGTGTTTTAATACCAGCGATACAGCCAGTAGGCTGCCAGCAGCTCCATAGGCTGCTCTTCAGCCGAGAGAATAAAATACATGGATATGATGATATAAAAGTACATAACAGTAGATAAAATACAGAGAACAATGACATAGACATGGTGACAATTCGAAGTACAGTTGGCAGATTATTAAAATCACTTTTAGTCAGTTAAAAACGAGGAGCCACGGTGACATAAAAACCATATAGTACGACAATAACACAGGACGGCGGGTACACAGAGACACTAATTAAAACACTCGGTGCGACACTTGTCTGTTAGCGGTGGACGCAGATAAAAAACACACATTTCTCTGGAGCACTGCACACAACACAGATCGTAGCACTGTTGAAAAAGGCAGGTCCAGGACCCCGCGGTTATTCCTAAGTATTAGTTGAATTTATGGTTTATATGTTTGACTGAGTTATCGTGTAAATGAAGTAAGTTTAACGGATTTCTTTTAGAGCTGATATAGATGACTTCACAATTATCGTTACTGTCATTTTACCGTTGCTTTAGATCTTCCGGTGACGTTACTAACCGATAAATGAAAGCATCATCCTACGTAGTTTATAAAAAGTAAGGAATAGAAAGTAAGGAAATCAGGTATCCAATCGCTCAACTGTGGCGAAACATGTCCGATAGTTCGCTGACTATGGAGCCTGCGAAATACTATTGCCCTTGAGAGAAGCAACAGATTTCTTTGTTGTTTCCATCTAGTCCCCAAACCCTCTTCATCCGCCTCCTCCTGCCCCTCTATCTACCGCCTCCTATACATCTACATCTACATCTATATCTACATGGGATACTCTGCAAATCACATTTAAGTGCCTGGCAGAGGGTTCATCGAACCACCATTATAATATTTATCTCATATTCCATTCTCGAATAGCGTGCGGGAAGAATGAACATCTGAATCTCTCCTTTCGAGCTCCGATTTTTTATATTTTATTCTGGTGGTCATTTCTACCTACCTAAGTGCGAGTCAGCAATATATTTTCGCATTCGGAGGAGAATGTTGGCGAATGGAGTTTCGTAAGTAGCCCACGCCGTAGCGATAAGCGCCGTCGTTGTAATGATTGCCATCCCAGGCCTGTATCATTTCCGTAACGCTGTCTCCCCTGTATCGTGACAATACGAAACGTGCTGCCCTTCTTTGGACTCCTTCGATGAACTCCATCAAACCCACCTAATAAGGATCCCACACTGGGCAGCAATACTCCTAAAATAGACCGACAAGCGTTGTGTATGCAGTTTCTTTTGTAGTTCTGTTGCATGTTTTAAGGGTTCTGTCAATAAAACCAAGCCTCTGGTTCGCCTTTCCCGCGACCTTATCTACGTGTTCTTTCCAGTTTAAGTCTGAAGTAATAGTAATTCCTAGGTATTTTGTGGAGTTTACGGCCTTCACTTTTAATTGACTTATCTTGTAAACAAAGTTTAATGGATTTCTTTTCGTACTCATGTGGACGACTTCACACTTCTCATTATTAAGAGTCAATTGCCAATTTTTACACCATATTGATATCTTATTCAGATGGTTTTGATCTTCAGATGATTTTACAAGACGGTAAATGACGGCGTCATCTGCAAAGAATCTAAGAGAGCTACTTAGATTTTCCCCTAAATCGTTTATGTAAATAAGGAACAGCAGAGGTCCAATAACACTACCCTGTGGAACGCCCGATATCACCTCTGTTTCAGTCGTTGCCTTACCATCGATTACTACGAACTGTGTCTCCTCCGACAGGAAATCCCTTATCCAATCGCAAATTTGGGGCGAATATACCACAACCACGCAATTTCATTAAAAGCCCTTGAGAAAAGCAACAGATTTGTTTCCATCTAGTCCCCAAACCCTCTTCATCCGTCTCCTCCTGCCCCTGTATCTACCGCCTCTTCCTCATCTTCCTCGTTTATCAAACTCTCCCTTCCTTTTATTCCTCCGTCTGAGTAGCGTCACCTGTTCGCTCAAGCATTAGCAATGTTCACTAGCGTCGCAAACCGCCTACCTCGTTGTCATTCCTTAACACGTTGGCTGCCGTGTGGGCGCCGCTGGCCACAACAGGCGGCTCTGGCGCGCATCTGACGTCATCGCGGCAGTCGACGTGTTAATCTTTGGAATGAGAACAAACTCACAGGGCGAAATGTCAGGAGAGTACGGCGGGTGCTCCAATTTTTCGCAGTAGTTGCCCTACACACTCCGCTTTACGTGGTCTTGCATTGTCGTGAAGGATTGCACCGTCCACTGTCTTCGTCCAGGGGCTGCTCGATGACGGCACGTACCTCACCGGTCCGCTCACTGACAGGTCGTCCCAAACAGTGTTCAATCACTGGTTGACACACGTCCTTGCTGCAGCTTTCCTACCCCCAGTTCTACCGTACGGTATGGTAGGACATCATTCCCAAGGGCTTCCACTAATTCAATGTGACATTCCATTCCATTTGTTCTTGGGAGAACGGCTATGTTGATGTACGCGCGCTGCTCAACATAGGTTTTTGTATAGGCTATGGGACCGTCTTATGCAACTGTAAATTAGTCTACTTTAGACCAGACGCGTTTCGCTTTATTCTAAAGCATCTTCAGTGGTCAGCTGTACAAGAAATGGTTTGTATTACATTATTTGAGTTTTTACTAAATTCTATCGGTAACAGTTCTCAAACAATTAGATTGTTTTGATTCTAAATAAATTGGACTATTAATATTGCTCACGAATTTTTTAGGTTTTCGTCCTCATGCGTGGTTTGTAGCACATTGCCACTTGCTGTCACTGCTTATATTTACACTTTTTTACAGTAACAATTCTTATCAAAGTTTTTGAAAATAGCCATTTCTGTGGTCTGGCAGGCTCTGTATGTCGTTTGTTTTGTTTGTTTACTGTCTGTGTGTGTGCGTTCTTTGCCTTCGAGGTCTTTGGTTCTTGCTGGTAGCGTCCTAGCCTTTTTTCAAAATATTTTTCCTTTGTGTTCGAACACCAACACAATTTTAATATCCAAGGGTAATTTTTACGAAAAGTGCACGTGTTTTTATTTATTTGTAATTTTCTATATTTTATGGAAGGTTCTTAATAATGATAGTCAATCAAACAACGTAAGTTACATTTTTTATAGTATTGGCTTCTCTATTAGTTGAATTGATTGATTGTTTTTGAAGAGCTCCGACACTGTATTTGGAAAGTCATCTCCCTAGCTACTAATGCCTTTCCAAGAAGCTACCCTACTCAACCATCGTTTTACATCTACAACTACATGGGATACTCTGAAAATCACATTTAAGTGCCTGGCAGAGGGTTCATCGAACCACCATTATACTATTTATCTCCCATTCCGTCCTCGAATAGTGCGCGGGAAGAAAGAACACCTGAATCCCTCCGTTCGAGCTCTGATTTCTCGTATTTTATTCTGATGGTCATTTCTATCTATGTAAGTGGGAGTCAACAATATATTTTCGCATTCGGAGGAGAATGTTGACGATTGGAGGTTCGTAAGTACGCCCCCAGCAGCAGCGATAAGCGTCGTTGTTGTAATGATTCTCATCCCAGATCCTGTATCATTTCCCTAACGTTGTCTCCCCTGTGTCGTGACAATACGAAACGCGCTGCCCTTCTTTGAACTCTTTCGATGTCCTACGTCAAACCCACCTGATAAGGATCCCACACTAGGCAGCAATACTCCAAAACTGGACGGACAAGCGTAGTGTATGCAGTTTCTTTTGTAGTTCTGTTGCATCTTTAAAGGGTTCTGCCAATAAAACGCAGTCTCTGGTTCGCTTTTCCCACGACATTATCTACTTGTTCTTTCCAATTTAAGTCTGAAGTAATAGTAATTCCTAGGTATTTTATGGAGTTTACGGCCTTCGCTTTTGATTGATTTATCTTGTAAATAAAGTTTAACCGATTACTTTTCGTCCTCATGTCGACGACTTCACACTTCTCATTATTTAGAGTCAATTACCAATTTTTACACGATACTGATATCTTATTCAAATCGTTCTGCTGTTGGTTTTGATTTGCAGATGATTTTACTAGACGGTAAATGACGGCGTCATCTGCAAACAACCTGAGAGAGCTACTTAGATTTTCCCTTAAATCGTTTATGTAAATAAGGAACAGGAGAGAACTAATAACACTACCCTATGTAACGCCCGAAATCACCTCTGTTTTAGTCGATGCCTTACCATCGCCTATCCAATCACAAATTTAGGACGATATACCATAACCACGTAATTTGATTAAAAGCCGTTTGTGAAGTACGGCTTCAAAAGCCTTCTGGAAATCAAGAAATACGAAATCGATTTGCGAACCTCTTATGTGACGACAAGTATTTCAACTTTTCTACATACACATAAACGAAAACTGACGCAAGTAGAATTAGAGATCCCAAAAATTTTTATGTAACTGAATGGGAAATGAAAAATAAATAAAATAAGAAATAAATAACAGAAATATATGTCCCAGTGAGATTCGAACCTCCGACCCAATGGTTATGACGTCAGTACGCTACCACATTTCTCATTTTTTTTTTTTTTTTTTTTTTTTTTTTAACTACAAACTACTTATGATCTACCTTATACCAAAGGCGGCACAAACATCCATGCCCGAGGGGGGATTCGAACACCTGACGGGGAACGGCCTCGCGCATCTTTGCATAGCGCCTCAATGCGCTCGGCTGCTCCGCGGCTAAACCGACAGATGCTGCAACCATTTTAATTACTGGTAGTTGCGTGTACTTTGCGTAAGTCGATTTCCTCCCGAATTTTTGAGGGTTGCGTCTAATGGCTATAACTGATTGTTACTGAAGTTCTCAACTTCACGTACCATAAATATAAAGACATTCTAAAATCCTATACCCATGTGGTCTCCTTGGCCTTGCGCCGCGCGCCGGGCAATCAAAAGAAAAGGGTTCGCCAAGATACGCCGGCGCACCGACAGCCACGACAGGAGTGTAGCGGAGGACAGTGCAGTCCGCCAGTGAACTATGGTCTACATATTTCCATACGATGTTGTATGCTTTAAGTATATTTCTCTTATGCACTCTGATGTCTTTACCTACCACGTGTTATGTACTACAATATTCTGATGCACTACGGTCTATGTATTTCCATAGGTACTATGATGTTTTATGTATTTTACTTTCTTTTTATCTACTCATCTGATGCTTTATGTACTTATATGTACTATGACATTTTATATATTTCCTTAATGTACCCGATGTTTTTACATACTAGGTTTTAGGTACCATGATGTTGTTATGTAATATGTTTTAAATGTTTCATAATGTACTATGTATTTTATGTATTATCAATGAGAAGTAATGAATATGTACATTATGTTAGCAATTTCAAACAGCCAAATTATTATGTAAATTTTTCGTTTAAGATAATGTATTATATTGTAAAGTTGAAACAAAGCTGCAACAGCGTTACTAAATTAGAGGGCAATGGTCCACCTCCACGAGGTGGGACTCGGGCAACGCCATGCGTAGCTGACTTTGGATAAGCTAGTATGACGGCTAAGAGGCCAGACCCAAAAGAGTACCAGGATCTGTCTTTTATAAACAGATGGCAGGTCAAATGAAAGTGTAGCAGCAGTGAAATTTTTTTTTAAAAAAAGTCCGTCAGTCAACGATGCAGTGCAGAAGACAACCGAACAAGTACAAAGAGCCAGCCGACTACGTAAGCACCACTCGGGACACTACTACTGACTGATGGAACAGATCACTGCAGAAGTGTATACTTTGTGTTAGTTAGGACCTTGCATTAACCTAAAGATGATTATTCCTTTCTTTTTTTAATAAAAGTATATGTGAACTAATCACTTCTTTCAGCTGCAGATTTTGTCCACAATCCTTGCTAACCACAGCCCACCTCCGGAACCTACCGTTCTCAGTAGCTCTTCCCAACGATACAAAATGCACCTCTGAAGTCTATGAGCTTTTTGTCTCCCATTCCTTCACGAGTTGCCGACGACCAACAATGCAAAAAGCCCCAAATGGGTGATTTGCAGCAATAAGTCGTTTTACTTTTATATAAAGAACAGTCCAGAATGCACTAATTTATTTCATTCAACTAATTTCAGTCTTATGTAGACCATGTTCAGGAATTTGTCTTCATCGAAGTTGTGGAGCTGGCAGGTGCTGGAGCAGTGACGCACTGGAAGGCTCCCAGCTACGTGCCAGCTCCACAACTTCGATGGAGACAAATTCCTGAAGATGGTCTACATAAGACTAAAACTAGTTGAATGAAATAAATTAGTGCATTCTAGACTGTTCTTTATTAATAAATTTAAATAGAGTGCTGTTAACCCAAAAATAGAGAAACAAAAATGTTTCCAAAAATATGTTTTACTTTTAACTTTTTGTTGTGCAGATCTATATATACTTCAGCAAGTGGCTTGCCATTCTCAATACATACATTGTTTTATATCAGTATGCTCTGCATTATCGTCGATAAAGCTATATAGTACACTTATTACAGTTTAGACGTAACACTGCAGTGTTGCATCAAAACTAAACTGTGATAACTGTTATTAGGGACAAATAATGCATATGCATAGCATACTGATACAAAAATGTATGCATTGAGAATGACAAGTCACTTGCCGAAATCTAGATCTGCACAATAAAGCAGTTAAAAAAACCGATTGCTGCAAATCACCTATTTGCAGATAACATGCAGTAAGGCAATCTAATGCTACAAAATGTGATAACTGTTATTAGGGCCAAATAATGCATATGCATAGCATACTGATACAAAAATGTATGCAATGAGAATGACAAGTCACTTGCCGAAAACTAGATCTGCACAATAAAGCAGTTAAAAAAACCGATTGCTGCAAATCACCTATTTGCAAATAACATGCAGTAAGGCAATCTAATGTTAGAAGCCTCCTCCGTCGTGCATCGGATACATCATAGAGTTGGACCCCCTTTTGTCCTGATCTCTTGCCTGTCCCAACCGTCTGGTCGTTTTCTGAAGGAAGACTGTACGAGAATACACTACGCGTTACTTTGTAGAAGTTGCATGGACTGCTATACCACAACAACCAAAGCAGAATAGAAATGATCCAATCCAGAGGAGTATTCCAGCAATGTCATAAACATGGCGGTACTGATTTCATCTTTGTTATTTCACAGGGGGTTATAATTTTAAGCCCAATGTCATAAACATGCGGTACTGATTTCATCTTCGTCATTTCACAGGGGGTTGTAATTTTAAGCCGTCCGCGGTGGCCGAGCAGTCTGCGGCTCGCCAGTCACGTTCTGCACGGCCACTATGGTCGGGGGGTTCGAATTCCCCCATGGGCATGGATTTTTGTGCCGTCCTTAGTATAAGGTAGTTCATAAGTAGTTTGTAACTTTAGGGACTGATGACCCCGTAGTTAAGTCCCATAAGCTCTACAAACATTTGAACATATTGTAATTTTAACCACGCGATCTGTGTACATCGCGTTACCTGTCAAATAGCTTTAACTGAAGAATCTTCGGTCTTTCTTGTTGCTGCATTTTGGATGACCAGTAGAGTAAACAGTTTGTACGCCATTACAAGAAAATGAATTACTTCCACCTGATAGAACTATTTCTCACCAGAGAAGAAGTAAGTTATCTTAACACACTGTTATTTCATGACGTTAAGACAGAATAAAACGGTGGTTTTTCAAGATAAATGATTTTAAAAGACGATCATCTGATCATAACTGAAAGGATCCAGTGTCAAATCAATACTGAAAGTTTTGTCTAAATCAGTGTTTTTCAGCATCTACGAACATGTGACCCCATTCCAAGTAAAAATTCTCTGGCGATCCCGAAGTAAAAATATTCTGGCAACCTTCACTTCTCACGAATAGGAAAAAAACCCTATGTTATCTCAAAGAGACCAAATTTAATCTTCTTTCTTTTGCTACAGCTTTCTTTTAAATAGTTAGACGACGTTTTAGTGTAGTTTTAGGAATGAAACACATCATCCCATTTTTACATCATTTCCAACAGAAAAATATGTTTCGCTTCACGACTGTTTTGCATTTCACGCAGGACTCAAAGCCAGTAATACTCATTAAAACTGGTCCCACTGTATAGCCAATTTCCTAAGATGTTGATTGTTTTTCGAATTTTCCAGAATTACGTATTATATATCATGATCTTTTACCTACCGATTGGTTTTCAGTTTTTTGGTTATTTGGTTATTTGGTATACTATGTCAGTAACAGAGCCTCTATCGGATCTTTGCTCTTTTCTTCCCCTGATCCGATTTTGATTAAATGAAGCTTATATGTTGCCTCAAGGTACTCCCAGTTCTATGAATCCCCATGAAAGTTCGTGTAGTACTCTTAGAGATTTGTTGTACTGCGCCATACTTCATACTATTCACAAAAACTTCAAATTACGGTATCTTTCCTTCCTATGATCCGATTTTGATGAAACTAAGCCGATGTTACTCTCAAAACTATTCTAAATTTACCTGTGGAAACCCATGAAAGTTCGTGTAGTATTTTTGGCGATAATCCTCAACAAATAGACATACACGATGGCTTTTAAGCAAATGATTAAATTATAATATCTTTATTTTCTGTAATCGGATTTTAGTTATTGAAGTCTTCGTGTAACAGCACGATGTTCTAAAGTTACGTGCGAAAACCCCACGGAAATTCGTTAAGTAGTTTTGGAGATATACGTGTTCAAAGAGACAGACATAACGGTCGTAGATAAAAATATTGAAATTACGGTATTGTTTTTTTCCGTGATCCGACTTTTATGAAACGAAGTCTATATATTGTCCAGTTACGCTCAAGTTACCTGTGAAAACCCCATGCAAATTCGTGGTGTAGTTTTGGAGCTAAGTGGTTTTTAATAGTTGGAAAATAAAGACACGACGGTTATTGAAAACACTTAAAATTACAATATCTTTTTTTATCCGATTTTGATAAAATTATGCCTATATGTTGATCCAAACTTTATTCATGTTTACTGTGAAAACGGTATGAAGATTCGTCCAGTAGTTTTGAAGATTTAAGGGAACAGCGACAGGCCTACATTTACAGATTTGTTATTAGTATATATTAACACACTGTATGATACATGCAGTTCAAAATTAATGTTACACAAATAACTCCTTAATTTTAACATTAAATTTCACTTACGCCTATACAAAATTCAAATGTTTGTGTAGCTTATGGGACTTAACTACGGGGTTATCTGTCCTTAAACTTACAAACTACTTAAGAACTAGCTAATCATAAGGACGGCACAAATATCCATGCCCGAGGGAGGATTCGAACCCCCGACCGTAGTGGCCGTGCAGACCATGACTGAACGCCTCAGTCCCCTCGGCCACCGCGGCCGGCGTTACGCATATATTTTTGTATTACTGAACCCCAGTTACTTTATGGTGCGAGTACTTCCTCCTGTGATGGCGACCCCCAGTGCAAGACTTAGCGACCCCCATTTTTGTTTCGACCCACAGGTTGAAAAACACTGGTAGAAATCATAAAATATTGACTAAAATTCATACATATTCATATTTTCTGTGATGGAGCGTCGTCATTTACAGGCATTTCCCAAGGAATAGGAGTAATTACATATACTAAATTTGTCACACTAGGGAAAAATAAAATTATGGACGATTTCTGTAGCTCGATATATCTACATCTACATCTACGTACATACTCCACAATTCACCGTAAGGTGCGTGACGGAGGGTACACTGTACCACTACTAGGCATTTCCTTTCCTATTCCAGTCCCAAACGGAACGAGGAAAAAATAGAATGCCTATATGCCTCCGTACGAGCTCTAATTTCTCTTATCTTGTCTTTGTGATCTTTACGCGTTATATAAGTAGGCGGCAGCAAGATCGTACTACATTCAGCTTCAAATTCCGGCCCTCTAAATTTACTTAACAGAAATTCACGATAAGAACGTCGCCTTTCTTCCAGCGATCCCCAATTGAGTTGCCGGAGCATTACCGTGACACTCGCGCATTGGTCGAACCTACCGGTAACAAATCTAGCTGCTCGCCTCTGAACCGCCTCTATGTCTTCCTTTAAACTGATATGCTGCGGGCCCCAAACACTTGAGCAATACTCAAGACGTGGTCGTACAACACTTTTATACGCGGTCTCCTTTACAGGTGAAGTACATATTCCCAAAATTCTCCCAATAAACCGAAGTCGGCTGTCCGCCTTACTCACAACTGTCCTTACAAGGTCGTTCCATTTGATATCGCTCTGCAATGTTACGCCTAGATATTTAAACAACGCGACAGCATCAAGAAGCTCACTACTAATGCTGTATTCGAACATTATAGGATTGTTTTTTCTACTCATGCGCATCACCTTACATTTTTCTACATTGAGAGCTAGCTGCCATCCTTAGCACCAACTAGAAATTTTGTGTAAGTCATCCTGTATGCTATTACAGTCAGTTTCAGACGACACCCTCCCATGCACCACAGCATCATCAGCAAACAGCCGCAAATTACAACTTACTCTATCCATCAGATCATTTATGTAAATAGAAAATAATACTCCCCTGGGGCACGCCTGACGATACAATCGTCTCTGATGAACACTCGCCGTCGAGAAGAACGTACTGCGTTCTACTACTTAGGAAGTCTTCCAGCCATTCACAAACCTGTGAACCTATTCCATAAGCTCGTATCTTCGTTAGCAGTCTGCAGTGTGGCACCGCGTCGAACGCCTTTTGAAGTCGAGAAAACAATCCGCCTGTTGCCCTTCATCCATGGCTCGCAAGATGTCATGTGAGAAAAGGGCAAGCTGAGTTTCACATGAACGCTGTTTCCTGAAACCGAGCTGGTTCGTAGAAAGAAGCTTTTCCGTCTCAAGGAAATTTACTATATTCGAACTGAGAATGTGCTCTAAAATTCTACAAGAAACTGATGTCAACGATATTGGCCTGTAATTGTGTGGGTCAGTTCTCTTTCCTTTCTTATAAACGGGAGTCACCTGCGCTTTTTTCCAATCACTAGGAACTTTGTGCTGAATTAAAGATTCGCGATAAATGCGAATGCCTTTTAAATATAAGGTGGTACCGTAATTTTCAACACAAATTTCCTCAGTGAAACGGGCGAAAGCGTAAAAGTAAATGTCGCAAAGCGTCGGTTATTGTTTTGCCGGTACTATTCTGGTTTTATTTGGACTGCAATACCCAGCATACAAAGAAACAGCACCAGTGTAGCCGAATACAGCTTCACAGCGCGCCACCTGCTCTTTCACTGCGCGCCATTAAATTTTCAAACGCTCGCGACACCGAAATACAGAAGGCGGTGCTGCGCCTTGCGAGGCGTCAGCGAGAACGACCCGCGGGTTGTTTGGAGGGCGGTGACCGGGCCACAGGCGCCTTATTACGTCATCATGGCCGTCTGCTCCTCTGCGGCCCACTCCCAGAATTGAACAATGCCTCCCGCCCCCTGCCCCCGCGGCCGACTCGCCAAGAACAATGCCCCCTTTCGTTCCTGTAAGCAGTTTGGCCGCGCCTGACCTCCAGGTTTAGTGCTTCGAGCCCCCGGCAATCCCGTTTTATTAACTCCCGTGTTGTTTGCATCTGTTTCCGCGAATTAAAACGAGCGTTTGCTCCCTGCGCGGCGCGTCGTGGGCGCGCGGCTTTTACGATCACGCAGCTCTGAGGCAGTATTCCAGCCCGGCTGGAGTGTGCTGTGCTCATAACGCGCCGGTCGTAAAAGTGTCGAGTCTTATCTGATGGCCGGGGTCAGGGTCGGTGCCTGTTTGATGGCGCTTTCCGACTGTGGGTACCTGTTTCTAGAAGGTGTAGGGCGCTGCCGGGGCAAAGGTAGTTTATTCTTCTGTGGACGCGAGTTCAGCACTCTTCTTGGTGAGGGGGGGGGGGGAGGGGTGCAAAGGAAGGAGGTGCAAAGGTACAGTTCACCATTACAAGACGTTCATTTACATTTGTATCGCGAATGTATACAGCCGTTTCAATGTTTGAGTTAACAACATCTAAGGCGGAAAGGTGAATGTGGTAATAATGAGTGTCCCTAACAACATATATCCAAAGAGCGCGCCTTTTTAAATTTTACTAGTATGCCTGTGGTCGAAAATTGTGTTTACAATGGTCACTGGGGGTAAAATTTTACGTATCATGTCGGCGGCCTCGCATGATTATGTTGGCAACATCGACAACACGATAGAAAAACTTTGCCCATTTGTTCGAACCACATAGAATGACTCGATTAGTGTATCGTACAGACCATGAAGTAAACAAATAATGCTGTTCCTGCTTTATGGTTGACAGGTTCTTGTATATACCCTCGTGCGCTCAGTAAAAAATAATTGCCCTCGTAAAGCGAATATTCCATGAGAAAACACCAGCGTTGTCAAGCAATTGGCTAAAATGAAGACTCACTGGATTCTCACTATTCAGCATCTGTTACCAACATTATCTTAGGAGGCCGCTGAGATATTTGGTAAAATTTAACCGGCACTGGGAGGTATGAAACGGTATCTCTTACATGTTAAGGAAAATTCCTGACACAATAACAACAAATAAAAACGGAAGTATATACTTCTCTTGCCATTTTGGAATTTTATACCTTTCATTAGCCTAAAATTTGAAATACAACTACAATTTCGGTGTTCGTACATTTATACAACGCAAAGAAATAATGTTATTTCGATACTGCGATATTCAGAATTCCAGAGCTGACAACATGTCGACTTCGTAGTTCCAACCGTGCACCGCTACATGCCTCTCCCTAAGCGTCATCATTTATATCGGCATTCTCGACTTCGTAGTTCCACCCGAGCACCGCTAGATACCTCTCCCGGCGCATCATCCTTTATATCGGCATTCATATGAAAACATCCATTTCGTTTAACCACTCTTAATCACTGCGAAAATATAAGCATTTGAACGGCACAAGAAAGTGAGTTGGGAGCACTCCATGTTTCGATATTCACTTACTTTAATACTGCAGATGCGATGCATTATAGCATCTTTGGTCGAGGCGAATAGCCAATCAGTGAGCTCATTGTTGGAGAACGTAGAAGTTGATCCAAGCTGTAGATAAGAAAATTTCTACTTCCTTTTACCACTTTTAATGGCTAAATGCACACATAATATATATATTTCGTGAAATCTACGACAAACAATCTTTCGAATTATGTAACTTTCATTGGCCTTCTTGTACGAATAAATTAGTAATCTGTACCCCAGTTTTCGTGTTAGCGTATTTATATAATGATATATATACAGGGTAGTTGTAAAATCATTGTCGTTTCTTCATTTACTCTTCAATATTACGAGGGTCAATCAATAATTAAATTGACAAATTGATCTGCTGGAGAAACTGTTCGTAAGGCAAGATTGACAGTCGTATCCGTTTTCGTCTTCCGTAAGATGTGTTGCATGTAAACGTAGTGATAGTCATATTTCAAACAGGTTAAATTCATTAGGACTAATTAATTTAAACCCTTTCCCTTCTTTACTTTGTCACTATACTACGTCCCTAGTAGAAACAACTACCACAACATGATTATTCCATTGCATTTAGAGAACACAATAGTTGATACCATAGGAACGGATTTCCGTGGCAGACCACTTGTGCGGACCTTATTTAACGGATTTGGCTTGAGAATCTCTGGACCGTTGTTTTTCACTGCCGCGAAGATCCCACCCGTCAGTTCTTACAGCCGCGGCACTCTGTGTGCTGAAAGCCGACTCTCATGGGACGTCAAAACTCAAGTCACAGCTTCAAATTACGTGTTCCTCTACGGCTCTACTGGGCAATACGTAAAATGAAGTAGGTGAAGTGTTTTTCTTTCTTGTTTCCTTTCTTCTCTGGAGAGTGACGTGGTCACTGAGATGCAACATTCTTTTTACGTGGGAGAAAAAAGAAAAAAAAAAAAAAGAAAACCCAACTTAGATGCCGCCATATTAAATGGTGTTACTCTCCTTTTTTCTGTTATTTTTGTTTTGTTTTTAGTATCAAATGTGTTACGAATATAAGCAAATTGATGACTTGTCGAAGACGCGACGTAGTTGGGGTGTTACTGGTAAGGACTGGATAGGTAAATTTTAAAGGAAAGATCTCACAACTTTAGTAACATAAGAAAATAATTGCAAACAAATGAATATTCAGCTTTGGGTGTTGGACATGTACAATCATTCCACGCTAATAAATTTTAAGGTCTAGACAACTGATTAAACCCAGATTTATTTTTTCGTGATCTCCCTGAATCACTCTAGGTAAATGCCTGGATTAGTCCCTCGAAAGGTTGACTCCGATTTTCTTACTGTTCCTAACCTGAAACTGCGAGCATGTGGTAGCAAATTCTAAGAAATATTCTGGTCGTATGCAAAGTATACCTGCGACAAAACACAATCAGTACCTCCATTACGCAATAGTAACGGTGATGTTACCAATGACAGTTTTACCGAAGCACACTTGCTAAACAGTAAAAGTAGGCCACTGTACGCAATAAAAGCTTAATTCTGGTAGGAGGTACCTAGATAAGAGTTAACTGTTACATAAAAAGCTTAATTTAGCAGCAAAACTAGCAAAAAGGTCCGTGTGAACTGCCGGCTACTCCCTGCTGCAAAACCTTGTTCCCTGGCCCACATTGAGAACTGACTCGGTTCAAATTACCCTAGCAACAGGAAGTTAACGACACAGTGGCCAATATACGTAGCAGCTCACACGAAATTACACACAGACATTAATAAACAAACCACCACAATTAAATTTATATCATAAAGATGGAAGAAAAGAAGGAAGCTTGGAGTTTAACGTCCCGTCGACAGCGTGGTCATTAGAGACGGCATAAAGGTAGCTAAGAAAACATTTATGGCGCAATGAAACTTAAACATACAAAAATTTGCTACTGAGCTTCTTCTCAGTATTGCTGAAAAAGAATATAAAATAAAAAGGGGGAAGGTGCTCGAAAACTACAATTTATAGGGAAGTCAAAATTATACTGAACATAACTTGTTTATTCAGGTCGAACGCAAGCAAAATGGGTAATCAATTTTATTAATACAATAAAATGCATCATCTTTACATCATATTGACGATGCCCAGCATTTAAATTAACATAAATTACACAGAACTTAACATTACTGGGGGGAGGATTTACAAACAACACTCACTCGCTCACACACACGCAATGCAACAGCGAAACTCACCAAAAACAGCGTGCTGAAACGAGGCAGAAGCAGGCGCCGCTATCGTAGGCGAAATTCATCAAACCCGGAGGTACCACACAACACAATATACAATAAAACTGCGAAGATGGCTCTGGTCTGTCATGCCTGATTTGAGGTGGTGCGTGAGTATAGCAAAGTTAAGATGCATCTAGATTAGACTGCGAGCAAACACGCAAACGGCGACACACGGCTACGTTACCTGACCGCACTCCACTGAAGGTGAAGTGGTTGAAAATTACATTCATTAACAACATCACGGCGGACTCTTAAGTTGCAATGTGAGAGTAAACTATCTAGGCACTCGTTTTATGAGAGGTAGCGTGAATTCAGCTAACTAGCTGCAAACCCCTGAAGTCTGTGTTCGGACACACGTGGTTCCTAAAACCGATAAAAATGTATAAATTCAATTTCCAAAAAATAAAGAAAATTAACTACGGCATGCAACCCATATAAATGTTTAGAATTACAAAAGGAAACGAATGAAATGCAGCTACATGCGATAGGGAGCGATTACAGAGACGGATGAAGCCAGTCTCAAAACCAGAAAAATGAAATAAATTACAAAGATGAGAAAAGTGAGAATGCAAAAGTACGGCATGCAACCCTTAGAAATACATAGATTTTCATAAGCAAGCTATTGAAGGAGATTGTACAAGGCTCGGAGAGAATTACTGATAAATACTAAGTGCATACTACAAGTTAGTAGAAGAAACAGCAAAATTAAAATAGGTGGGAAGATTGCGAAATGTTAGTGGAAATCAGGATACATGCATAATTACTTGCCTGATGGGCATGGAACAAACAATAGTGGAAGCTGAAGGCTTTGTACTAAGAATCGAGCACTTGGAACACATATCACTCACGGAAGGAAACGATAAGAAAATTTTTTACATGCACTGTAAAAAATGAACATATCGTCAGTGAGAAATTGGGCCCAACAAAACTAGAAAGAATTTACAGAGTTTGTACACCGCCAAATAATCACAAAAGATTTGAATATACCAGACCGTTATCAAACTGCAACTACTAACACATACACTGCATTTATGTGTTGGATTGAAAAACTAGAACACATTTCCGCACATTATCGGAAAGAATATTCCTAAAAATGAATCTAAGTTCAAGAGTAAGTTAAACATGCTAGACAAGAAATCGCTACCATCTCCACAGACACAAGAGAAGAACCAACTTTGCCGCAGTGGAATAGCCGAGCAGTCTAAAGCACCTCGCTGCGGAGTGTGCAGTTGCTTGCCGTGGAGGTTCGAGTCCTCCCTGGGGCATGGGTGTGCGTGTTTGTCCGTAGGTTAGTTTACCTAGGTTTAAGTAGTTTGTAAGCTACGGACTGATGACCACGCAGTTTGGTCCGATGCATTTACAAACATTTGAACATTTAGAACCACCCTTACCTCACTGTGATCCAAGCACAAAGTGAAGTTCGAGCGGCCAGGAGACGGGGAAGCTACCAGAAAGTGGGCAAAACCCATGATAACAGCGGTGGTGGGGAGAGAAGATCTTGAGACTCGCCCTGGAGAAGGCTTGTCAACTAGCTTGTAACGAAAGAGTGTAGAAACATCTTTGGTCGCATCAGCAGCAGGGGTTGGTAACGACTAACTATCGACTCTGAGCCAGAGAGAACCATGCAAAGCGAGCTATTACAACGCACATTCAGACAGCCATTAGATCCTGGCACATCCACTTAAAAGTAAAGCAAGTGCACATTCTCACAAGGACAGTGGCTTAGCGGAGTAGCCGTATTTATTGCCACATTCATAACCAGAATAATAAATTATTGAAATAACAAAATCCTAGCAATATTAACTAACGTTTCAGAAACTATTTTAATACAGGAAATAAAATTCTATTCCTCATGCCTTGAAAAGAAGGGTTCTAGTTTTAACAGAATGCTCATCTAGCGACACCAATTAAATTAAGATGCTATAAAAAATATATGGAAGACGACAGACGGTCGTCCCTCAACGCAGCTTTCCGAAATGCTTTCACCGAAGAAGACGAAACACATACTCCAGAATTCGAATCAAGAACAGCTGCCAGGATGCGTAATTTAGATGTAGATATCCCTGGAGTAGCAAAGCAACTAAAAATCACTTAACAAAAGCAAGTCTCCCGGTCCAGGCTGTCAGGATATTAGGTTCCTTTCAGACTATTCTGATACAATAGCTCCAAACCTAGCTGTCAAGTACAACCACTCGACCAGTGAATGATCCGTACCTGGAAAATTGCACAGGTCACTCCAATATTCAAGAAGGGCAATAGGAGTGATCAGCAAAGTTAGAGGCCTATATCATATCGCTAGGTCGCATTCGGGAGGACGGTGGTTCAAATCCACCTCCAGCCATTCAGATTTGGGTTCTCCGTGATTTCTCTAAATCACTCCAGGCAAATGCTGGGATGGTCCCTTTCAAAGGGCATGGCCGATTTCTTTTCAGAAACTTACCTAAACACTCCGAGCATAAGCTCCGCCTCTAATGGCCATGATGTCGACGTGGGGTTGAACACTAATGTTCCTTCATCCAATCCATTGTGGATGGATTCTAGAGCATATACTTTCGTCAAATATTATGCACTACCTCGAAGGCAATGACCTATTAACCCATAATCAACAAGGATTTAGAAAGTATCGATCTTGTGAAACACAGCTAGCTCTTTACTAATATGTGATGAGTGCTATCGACAATGGATGCCAAATAGATTCCATAATTCCAGATTTCCGAAAGGCTTTCGGCACTGTACCTCAAAAGCGCCATCTAATCACAATTGGTTTTTGTTTATATAGCTTATGGGACTTAACTACGGGTCATCAGTCCCTAAACTTACAAACTAGCTAATACTAAGGACGGCACAAATATCCATGCCCGAGGGGGGATTCGAACCCCCGACCGTAGTGGCCGTGCAGACCGTGACTGGAGCGCCTCAGTCCCCTCGGCCACCGCGGCCGGCAATCACAATTGCTTGCTTATGGTATATTGCTACAGTTGTGCGATTGGAATCCTAATTTCCTGGCAGAAAGGACACACTACGTTGTAACTGATGGAAAGTCTATGAGTAAAACAGAAGTGATATCTGGCGTTCACCAGGGAAGTTTTATAGAGACCCTACTGTTTCTTACATTTATAAACGATGTAGGAGACAACGCGAGCAGCTCTCTGAGACTGTTCGCGGATGATGCTGTCATTTATCAGTTTCTTATGTCACCAGAAGATCAAAAGCAACTGGAAAATGAGCTTATTAACATTTCTGCATGGTGCAAAAATTGGCAACCGACCCTAGATAATGATATATATGAAGTCATCCATACATGCATTAAAAGGAATCAAGTTCAAAAGCCGTAAATTCAATTAAATATCTAACAACTACAATTGGAAAAAACAAGTAGAGAATATCATCAAACATGTAGCAACGCTGGAAAACTTTACCGAAATGCTATGGGATATGCAGCGTATTGACGTACAGTTTATGGGGTGGCAACTGACCCTTAACAAAAACACAAATGCAAAGCGACTTATTTTCATTACAAAGACACGTGTCTCGGAAAAATTACGTCAAAAGGATGAACCCGGCATCCGTACAGCACTGTGAGGGGCGTTTGTTCAATAATGCATTATGGCCACTTTATTATCAAGGGACATAAAGACTTGGCGGGAATGGTTGTATCATATTACGCACAGTACTCTAGGGTGACCAGGTCATCAAAATCAAAATACGGGACACATATGGGTACCACAGACTGCAAAACCAAATTTCATGAACACGACTTATCCCTTAAAGCTCGGTGTTTACTCATGAACACACATATACACACAAATTAATACACACACACAGTGTAGTAAGAAACAAAGCAATTGTTACTCTCTTCCCCTCTCCTTTCAACCCAAAATTGACATCGTATTTGTTGGTTCTCGGGTTTACTTTTCCTTCTCAAAAACTTACTTCCTTTTTTTAGTATAGTGTATCGTGAGCAGAAAGTGCGACTTTTGACATAAATGAATTACAACACGTAATGATTTAATTGCTGAAAACATATAACCAACGGGACAAAGATACGAATTTAGGGTTTTTGAGACTGGTAAAAAAAATGGCAATCTCATACTTAAGACGTACAGAGTCAAATACTAATACCAATATTTACGAAACATACTAGTACAACAAAAAACTAAATGAATTGCATTACTAATTAAAGAAATATGTAATTGTTTTATAGTTGTCACTAGCAATTGTTACGTAAGAAGTTTACTTATTTCTCTCTCAATTATATTTTGCAGAAGCGTGTATGTCATTCAGGAGTTCGGTATTTTCCCATAGATTTTCAACATAACACATGAAGTATTCTGAAAATGAGATCTTGTTTTATTTATTTCCTTTGCACACTGAAACTGTTCCTTCCTTCTGTTCAGAAACTATTTGAAATGGAGAACGCTCTTTCTGCAGCTGCATTAGTGCCGGTTAGAGCTAGCACAAACCCAGTAATGAGCTGCACATTTTTGCACCATTTACTGTCAGATGCAAGGAGGTTGAAAATGAGACCAGTTTCTACCAACTCGCTTCCCAGTTCTAGTTAATAAATTTTATATCATTTTATGGGCTGAGTTTATCTCAAATACCCTCTTTTGAAGTCTGTCCCGTAAAGTGTTAAAATTTACCAGGAATCTTAACCTTAGCCTAAGGTTAATAAATTTTATTTTCATATAAATATTTTTAACGTGCTTCACTTGGACAAAAAACTGATTTTCACATCTTTGTTTCAAATTTTTTCATCAAGTTCTGGTAAAGTTTTAACACCTTACTGACTTCAAAAGAGGGTGTTTGAGGTAAACTCAGCTCATGAAATGAATAAGCCTATTTCGCGATATAATCGATTAATGTCTCATGAAATGAACTTGGAATGTCAAAGAAATCAGACTCTTGCAGTATGCTATCTTGTAGCATTGTACTCATGAAAGACTGAATTTTTACAGTTGGAAAAGTTACACATGTTACGTAGTACCAACCAAAGAAATTTAAAAAAATCATGTATTATTCACTTTTATTTCTTTATTGTTTAATTATGACCACATTCGGTCTCCATTTGGTCATGCTGCACATAACTTTATAATATACTAGCTTAAACCCGCGGCTCCGCTCGCGTGTTGGTTGATTACGATAGATGAGCTATCTTTCTGTAGTGTGCTATGAGACTGTTTCTGTTGTAATATGTGTAAAGAAACGCAATGCACATTTATCTACGAAGTTTAAATAACAATTAAATTAATGTAATTAAGCTCACTCATTTTTGAGGAAACGTCGCTGTTAAGGCGGAACTGAAAAATATTCCTATCAGATTGCAGAAGTCTATGCACTTACCGTTTATCGGGAAAGTAAGTAGTGTAGATGAAATCACACGTAAAAATGCACTCGTTTCGAAGAATCCAATCACGAAATTCATCAATAATGATTGGAATAATATCACAGATCGATTACTTGATGTATTGCGCCAAACGTCAAATCGATTTTTTAAAGCGGCGTATTAAAAGAATTTTCTTTTTTACTGCTTGATTTATTTATACTTATATTTCCTTATTCGTGTGCTGAAGACATTGTAGCACGCATAGACCAAAGATATGGCCTGTGGCATCACGTTTCGCTCTATGTAACCTTCTTGCTGTAGAGTCGCAAATGTCATCGCTGGCCTTCAGTCCGATTTTCTTTGTAATTTGACTTTCAAGCACCATATCTTCCAGCCCCTTATAGCTATTGGCATGGAACTGCTATGGTGTACAATGGGAGACTTCGGACAACAATTAAATACAGACCATCCCTTTGCGTTCTGTAGTTTTCGCTGCAGAGCGAAATATTAACACACACATGTAGAATTTTATATACACGGATAACTTTCCATCCCAATATACTCCACCATTTTATCATTATCAACGCTCAAGGAACAATGCAACCAATAAAACCATTTTCAAAGAGTAATTATTGTTCCGCATTTCGCGTTATATTCTTCAAATTACTAAATATCTATCAGATCGCTATAAAACCGTGTCTAAAACCTTCCTCGGGTGTAAATTAGTAACTGTAGAAATATTTAAGTGTCTGCGTCTTGTTCGGACGTGATAAGCTTACACCGAATAGACATTCACATTAATATATATAGATAAGTAGCTATCCAGCCGGCATAAAACCTTGCCTGAAGCCTTCCCCGGGTAGACATTAGTAACTGTACAAATTTTTAGCTCTATATGTCTTGTGGTTCAGACGTGATAAACGTATACCGAACAGACATTCACATTTATAGATATAGATAGGACGGTAAGCAAAAAGCGAGACAATATACATCCCGTATTTACTTTGTCGGGACAACGGGACAGCTGCGCTAAGTTAAGGACGACCCCGTACAATACGGGACGTATGGTCACCCTACCATACTCTCCACCTACACAAACACTGTATAGCGACTCGGAGTAGATATCCACTTGGAGATGCAGATAGAGAGAGAGAGAGAGAGAGGAAGGGAGGGAGGGACCGAGCGCGCTTGGAAGGTCAAGGGCCACCTTAAGTCGGCTCCTAATTGCCGCCTCTCCTGCTGAATAACACGTGGATGGGCATCTTCCCTTTAGAGGAAGAGTCGCATAGGTCAAGCGCCACGCTGGGAAGGGGCATCGAGCCTAACTGTTCCTCTTTATGAAATGAGGACGTCGTGTAAAGCACTCTGCGATGCTAGTTAATTACTAGCTCAGCCCAGTTACGCTTCATTGGGCTGCAGTCTGATACAGAATGAATTGCAAAGTAAATTCTTGTAAACATCAATCACCGTAAACTACATTCTGTGGAAAGTAAGTTAGAAAAAGAAATCGCACTGACGTGTTTTACGGACCACTTTAGACTTGTAGTTTTATAAGTTTTTGCAAACATTTTGGACCAAAATAATAAGCTAAATAATAAAAACTTAATCAGAGTGTCCGAAACCCTTTTAGGAAAAAAAATGTAGGTAGTGGCGGGTTCCGAACCACTGACCTTCAGCGTCATAGTGCAACGCCTTGCTCACTACGCTACGGCTGTCAGTGAAAGACATGTTTTTCAATCTCATACTATTGATATCCGTTGTTAACTGATGTTAATATGGCAATTGTAGACACTAGATTATCATTTATCGTACGAATAACGATGTGCTTTTCTTAGTTCTTCATTGCGCCATTGCTTTGAAATGACAACGTGTAAGTACAATAAGGAAATCATCAAATACGCAACGAAAGATGGCGTATGCCAGAGAGAGTTCTGGGCGAGGAATGTCACGCAATATCTCCGAACGGCTGGTTTTCGTTAATTCAATGGAGGGTGTCAAAACTCCGTTATTTTTGCAAATATCTCTCAAACGATACGAGATATGAAAGAAACATAAGGGAACAAAGCTGCAGAGAATTTTCTCCTCTACAAATTCGGTTATTAAATTTTTACGTCGGATGAACGGTTTATTTGCAATTAAAATCACATTACAAACGGCTTTTTTTATATGACTAACGTATTTCATGTCGGAAATATTTGAATAAGCGAGGTTCTGGTATCCAACAATTATGTCTGTAAAATTTGGTGCCGATCGGTTGAACGGTTCGACCTAAAAAGTTGGAACCCGTTACAGTCAGACAGACATCATCAAATCGCCGTTATTTTTGCAAATATCTCTGCAACGATGCAAGATATTAAAAAAAAAATAATAGAGCTAAGTTGTAGAGAATTTTCCACTCTATCAATTAGGTTATTCAATTTTCGTGTCAGATGAACGGTTCGTATGGAATTACAAACGGATCTTTTTGGTATTACTACCGTATTTTTTGTCCGAAAAAAATTAAAAACGGAGGTTCTGGTCTCTGGTGGCCTACAATCATGTCTGTAAAATTTGGTTCTGATTGGTTGAACGGTTCGTCTTAAAAACAGGCAACACGTTACGGACAGACAGACAGGCAGACAGACATCCCAAAATCGCCGTTATTTTTGCAAATATCTCTGAAACGCTACGAGATATGAAAAAAAAAAAAAAAAAAAAAAAAAAAAATCATAAGAGAGCAAAGTTGTAGAGAATTTTATCCTCAACAAATTCGGTTATTCAATTTTCGTTTCAGATGAATAGTTAAGCCGTTATTGCCATTTAAATTTCGAGCTGTCAAAAGACGATCGCAAAGGCCCATTTTAGTGTTACTACCGTAACCTAAAGTGGACCAATATGTTAGCCAGAAAAATATTGTTTATTGTAAAGTCGATGCATTGAATGAATTTGTTTGTCCGTTTTCTGCATAAACATTCTGATTGAACGATTTACCAGTTCCGGAGCACGCGACTTACAATTGCCCTTGATAAAAGTAATTATTTCCTGCAGGGTGTCCAGTGACTTCTGAGCTTCTCTCATTGTCATGTAGTCCCTCCTTCTCCTCCTCAGTCTATCCGTCACATTCTATTTCCTCTTACCTTCTTTCAGTCCATCTCCTTCCTCTGCCTGTTCGATTCCCCCTTTTCTATATCCTGTCCATTTACTTTTACCCTCGTAGCAATGAAAAACGGAGAAATTAAAAATTACTGAAATACTTCAAATTTTGTGGTAACGAAAGGAAATGGCTAGAACGTGACTCTTACAGAAAATCAAACGTAATTACGACATTGATACAGATTTCTTTATTACTATTGTTTGATTTCCACTACTAACATCATCTTCGTAGTTGTCGGTATTACAGTTCCATCCGTTTTCGATTATGTAAAATTTCATTGGCATCATTGTATAGTTCATATTAAAAATGACTACTGCAGTTAGCGTGCACACGTTGTAATATGTCAGCGTTATTTATTTATTTATTTATTGTTTGACTTTTACCATAGTTTTTGTATTACTTTTAGAACTGTCAGATTATGATCTGTATTCAAATTTTCATTCACCAGTATCATTGATAGTATAATTTTTCAGAACTGATCGTGTTCCCTGTGCTTATCTACGTACAAAATGTAACTAACCAACTTGTTGAGTTATCGCTCAAGGTCTGCGATACAGAAGTAGAACCACGAAACAAACAAGAATGTTAATCGAACGACATTCATACGATTTATCTACTGTTCCATTCTCGAATAGCACGCGGGAAAAAGAACCACCTAATGCTCTCCGTTCGGGCTCTGTTCTCTATTATTTTTCTTAGATGAACAATTCTCGCTATGTAGGTTGGAGTCAATTATACATATTTTCACATTCAAAGGTGAAAGTCGACATCGACATTTTGTAAGTAGCTCTCGCCACAACGAAAGACGTGTTGTTGTAGTGATTCCCACTCTAACTCCAGTATAATTTCCATGGCACTGTCTCCCTTGCATGGCTATAATACTAAATGAGCTTCCCTCCTTTCGACTCTTTCCATGTCCCCCGGTCAGTGGGATACGGATTCAGCAATACTTCAAAAGAGACAAACGTCGGGATGGAAGTTGGGAGTGACTATGAAGTTATCTTGCCATTGGTAACAGGTCTAAGAGAAGTAAAGTCTTTAGCGCCACACCCCCCCCCCCCCCGCCCGAAAGTGCTTCTGTAGCAGTTTTAGAGTCATTCAAAGAACGTCTACGCCAGGTAGTGCGTTGGAATCCCAACCATGCAATATTAGTCGGAGGAGACTTGAATCTTATGGATATGGATTGGGATCTGTCTAGTTTCATTTCAGGCGGTACAGATAACCAGTCTTGCGAACAACTATTCGACACGTTTTCCGAAAACTGTCTTGCTCAGTTAAACCGACAGCTCACAGACAATGGAAATACTTTAGACCTTGAAGTTACAAACAGGCCCGACCTTATTAACGATGTCAGCGTAGATACAGGAGTTAGTGATCATGATATAGTAATAGCGTCAATGGTGACCAAAGTTATTCGTCTGTAGCACCACATTCCAAAGGCTTCTATCATCTTTTTATCTGAACTCCTTATCGTCCACGTTTCACTCCCATACAATGCTGCACTCCAGACAAATGCTTTCAGAAAGGACTTCCTAACATTTAAATTAATATTGGATGTTAACAAGTTTCGCTTCTTTAGAAACGCTTTTCTCCCCGTAGCCATTCTGCATTTTATATCTTCTTTACTTCGGCCATCAGAAGTTATCTTGCTAGCCAAATAACAAAATTCATCTACTACTTTTATTGTCTCATTACCTAATCTAATTCCTTCAACATCGCCTGATTTTCTGCCATTGCATTCCATTACCTTCGTTTTGCTCTTGTTAATGTCCATGTTATATCTCCCTTTCAAGACATTGTCCAGCCCATTCAATTGCTCTTCCAGATCTTTTGCGGCCTCTGACGGAATTACTATGTCATCAGCAAACCGTAATGTTTTAATTTCTTCTCCCTGCACTTTAATGCCCTCTCCAAATTTCTCCTTCCATTCCTTCATTGCCACAATTATGCAATACGCATGTAATCTATCACTGGCGGATCCCAAGCACGAACACATCCCTGTCTCTAGTCTTAATATCTTCAGAGTTTGGCTGGATATTTAGCGAAGTCGACCAGGCGTTTCAGCAGTCCATACTACCGTTAACTTCATTAGCCACACATTATCAGAGCCAACAGACAATAACATCAGGAGTTTCTGGGATTTGGAATCGATAGGTATTACTTCAGAACCCGAATCTGCCATGAGCGCGAGGGAGTCCGCGATTTTGGAAGGGTTTCATGCATCTTACCTTATCCAACATGGACGGCGGGTAGTTTGTCTCCCACGTAAGCCCACATTAGCTCTTCCTGATAACTTACGAAATGCTGAAAATCGTTTCGCTGCTTTGCAAAGGCTTCTACTACAAAAACAACGAGCTGAGACATGCCTATGACACGCAGATGTTGCAGTACATCAGACAAGACCATGTTGAGTTAGCTCCATCTGAATCACATACCGATACCTTTTTATCTGCCACATCACATAGTCTAAAGGGAAAAACAAGGATCTATAAAATGGCGCATTGTTTTTGACGGGTCCGCTCATGAAGGAGCACCGCCTCTTAACGACGTTTTAGAAATTGGTCCTAAGCTACTACCAGAAGTAATGGCTGTACTTCTGCGATTCCGCTTACAACGTTCCGCCATTATAGCCGATATCAATCAAGCTTTCCTTCAGCTTGCTCTTCACTCAGATGACCGAGATCTCACGAAATTCCTGTGGTACAAGGTTCCTGTCAGTGGAAACTTACAACCGATTCAAACAAGGGAGACGACTTTTTACCGCTTCAAACGCCTTCCTTTCGGTCTTGCATGCAACCCCTTCCTGTTATCAGCCACTCTCAGGGAGCTGGCAACTATTTACAAGTCACAATTCCTCACGGTCGCAGCCGTCATAAATAAGAATACATACATGGATGATATTGCAGCGGGAACTGAAGAACAAGACGAATTAGTGAATATCTATTGCGAGCTGACCTCGCTGATGCAACAAATACACTTGCCATTGTCGAAATGGGCAACAAATTCACCACATCTGACAGAAATATGGAAGTCCCAAGGACAAGACATAAAAATGAACGCTACAGTACTGGGTGTATTATGGGACACCACTAATGTGCTTTGTTTTTGTCTATCATTGACAAAACGCTAGATATGATAGCAACTAAACGGAATTTGTTAAGAGTTAATGCAAGCTTCTATGATCCTCTGGATTTAGTATTGCCATTACCGGAAAAATTTTATTCCAAAACACATGGCTACTAGAATTGGGTTGGGATGAAATCTTGCCACACCAGCTTGCTTCGAAATGGCGAACACGGTTATCGTCGCTTCCGGACCGATCAAATCAAAATGTTCAAATGTTTGTATAGTTTATGTGACTTAATTACGGGGTCATCAGTCCCTAAACTTACAAACTACTTATGAACTACTTACGAACTAGGACGGCACAAATATCCATGCCCGAAGGGGGATTAGAACCCCCGACTGTAGTGGCCGTGCAGACCGTGACTGGACCGCCTCAGTCTCCTCGGCCACCGCGGCCGGCCGGGATCTATCCAATATATTTGTACCGAGGTGGGTCTCAGGGAACAAAGGCTCGTGCGTTCACGTTTTTTGCGATGCTTGTGAGCGAGTTTACGGTGCCGCCTTGTACGTCGTGTGTGAGGTCAACGGAAATACTTACACATACCTATCATGCAGCAAAAATCGTTTAGCGCCAGTCAAGAGTGTAATAATCCCCCGTCTTGAATTGCTAGCTGCATTGTTGGGAACGAGACTGCTGCGTTATTACTACAATGCTACCAACTGCGACATTGGCAATGCAATGCTCTGGACTGACTCTTTGATAGTTGTAACCTGGATACGATCAAATCCTAATTCCTGGAAGACATTTGTTTGTAATAGAGGGACCGAAATTCAAACACATACTTCGCCGTCTCAGTGTAGACACTGCCCCGGAAAGGACAACCCTGCTGATTATCTTTCCAGAGGTGTCTGTCCGAAAACACTACAGGGATTATCTGTCTGGTGGAGGGGACCGACGTGGTTATCTCAGCACCCATCTCAATGGCCAGAAGATCTACATAAAGTTACTGTGGTGTCGCACAAGTCTAAAGTGCGCGCCACCTACTTTCGCCGCGCGCCGCCATGCACGCACGGCGCGGCGTTCTTTCGACGTCAGCCACGAGCGCCCTCTGCTACAACTCCGCTCGTGGCCACCACTGAACGACATCGTTCATTTGGGACTGAGATAGGAACCAGTTAACACTTCGGAATCAGATAGGCACCGGTGAAGACTTGGCTACCGGATAGGCACTAGGCAGGCCTCTAGCTCAACTATGTATCATCATTCTGCAGTACTGAGCTATGTAAAAGTTAAGTATTACTAAGTCTCTAAGAAATATATATCTCGTTCTAATTTACTCTTGTGTTTCTAGTTTCTGCAGTCCCACTGGCTGGTAACCTCCTACCTGCACAAGCATGCATCCTTTATTCCTGTGTCGGTCTTTATACTCGGCCACCAACACCTACGACGGAAACGAGACACAAAAGCGGCGACGAGGCTGGGACACAAAAGTTACCACCTCTCCTTTCTCTTTAGAATATAAGAAATCATACATACCTTCGCAAATTTCACTTGTCCAGATTATAAAACCAGTAATAGATCCCACTAGATTCAGTTCTTACTGGAAGCTCTTACGCACAACTGCATTTGTTCTTCGCTTCTAAAGGAATCTTGCAAACAAATAAAGAATTCACGGAGAATTCACTGCAGAAAAAATGACAGCAGCTCGTGCATTTTGGATTAAATCAGTACAGACAGAATGCTTCCTACCAGAAATCAGAGCTTTAATGGAGAACGTACCACTGCCCAACAATTCAAAAATCAAGAATTTAAATCCATACCTACATGGACTACTGCGTCTAGGAGGTTGTATGAAGTACTCGGAATTGACTCAAGAAGAGCAACATCCATTCATACTGGAAGGGAATCATCATTTCACAAAGCTATTGATAATGTATAGTCATATTAGATTGCATCACCTTGGGGGTCGGATTGTGCACCTCGAACTTAGATAATTATTTTGGATTGTACATGCCCGTCATGTCATAAAAACTGTCCTCCACAACTGTTTACCATGGAAAATAGCTCATAACGCTGCAGGTCAAGCAATAGAGGCCCCACTACCTACAGATAGTGACGCCCCACAAACCCTTCGAAGTCTCTGGAATTGATTTTGCAGGACCCTTATTCGCTAAAACTGGAAGAACAAGTACCAAGTGTTACATTGTTCTGTTTACCTGTGCAGTAACTAGAGCCATCCACCTTGAACTTGTTAGTGCCATCACGGCCGATAAATTCTTATTAGCCATGCAAAGATTTGTTAGCAGACGGGGTGTTCCACATACAATTTATAGTGACAACGCTAAGACATTTCATACAGATAACCGAGAAATATCTGAACTGTGGAAAAGCCTCACGACTAATCAAACCCACCAGTATATCGTCCAAATGGATATCCTCTGGAAGTTCACCGCTCCATGTGCGGCTTGGTGGTGAGGCTTCTGGGAAAGGTTGATTGGTTCTGTAAAGCGATGCCTTCGGAAAGTACTGGGGCGAAGCTGTCTGGACGAAGAGAGACTTTAAACTGTCCTTATAAGTATTGAAGCTGCACTCAATTCGAGACCTATCTCACAGGCCGATGACGAAGTGCTCACTCTAGCACACTTCTTGATGGGGGGCAGACTTTCTTCTTTACCAAGAGGTCCCGAGACCTCAAAGTCAACGGAATTAGTAAAAGAATTCAAACTCCAGCAGAAATTAACAAAAGACTACTGGAATCGTTGGCAGAAAGACTACTTACAGCTACTCAGGAGTTTTCATGAAGTCAATAACGTCAGTATAAATCGGAAGATAAGAGTCGGCTACGTTGTCCTTCTGCAGGAAGGCACCTTGCCCCGACATATGTGGAAAAGGGCGAGAGTAAAGGACTTACGGATAGGTCGGGATGGAGTTCATCGGACTGTTGTTCTCACTACGCCAGATCGAAGAAAGATTACCAGGCCAATCCAACTCGTTATACCACTGGAGATTGTCCAGGGTGGGTAGGATGTCGCAGCGCATTAATTATTAGGTGATATCTTTGTATGACTCATTGTATTTTTTCTCTTTGGTGTAAAATAAAAGACTGTTGTTGTTGAAGTGTAACCAAGAGCAGTGCGGGTACTTATTTACTTGGGGCTATTCCCGCACACCTGTGTTACTCACTTCCCAATGTCTCCGTCCCTTCCTTGCCCTTCGACTCTAATAACCGCTGTCTGGTTTTTGTATAGGTTGAATATAAGTCTTCGCTCCCTATATTTTACCCCTGCTACCTTCAGAATTTGGAAGAGTGTATTCCAGTCGACATTGTCAAAAGCTTTCTCCAAATCGACAGACCCTTCTAAGATAAGTAGTTATGTGAGTATTCCCTCCCGTGTTCCTACATTTCTCCTAAATCCAAACTGATCTTCCCCGAGGTCGAATTCCACAAGTTTTTCCATTCGTCTGTAAATAATTCGTGTTAGCATTTTGTAACCATGACTTATTAAACTGATAGTTCTGTAATTTTCACACTTGTCTGCACTTGCTTTCTTTGGAATTGGAATTCCGATATTCTTCTTGAAGTCGGAGGGTATTTCCCCTGTCTCATCCATCGTGCATACCAGGTGATACAATATTTTCACAACTGGCTCCCCTAACGATATAAGCAGTTCAGACGGAATATCATCTACTCCAGGCAACTTCACTGTAGTAGTACCGTATGAAATTTTTTATGACGTGAGGTGAGGCAAGGTGGCTCCATCGGGCTTCATTCAGAAAGGCAAGTTTGCCAGTCTATAGTCGAGCCGGAATACCATGATGCCTGGCGCTTGCGGCATTAGGCTTTGAGCGCCGACTGCGGCAGCAGACCATTGGAGCAAGTCGAACGCGAGCTTTGCTCTGCGCATGCGCGCGTTCGGCTGCGCTCTGCACTGTTGCCAGTTCTGTCAGACAGCAGCGACCGTTAAGCTATACTGTCAGGCAGCGAAGAAACTACTTGGCAACACGGCTGCTTGCAGCTTCCGCCGCTGGGGCGGTCTCCCAGCCCAGTAGGCAGAGCCAGGGATCATCGTCAGTGGCGGCGCTAGGCGTCGGCGACGTCGGCCACCGCCTACGGCCTCGCGCCTGTGGGGGCCTCGCAAAACAATGTTAATTTTTTTTATGTTTAACGGCGCTTTCCAACTGCTAGGTTGTGTAGCGACGACCTACATCTAATTTACACTAGCTTAACCAATGGACGAATACAACATTCGTACCCAAGGGTTGGATTCGACCCCCGGCGAGAGAGGTCTAGCTCGCCGTGGTATGACGCCTTTGTGCGCTCGGCCATTCCCGGCCGGCAGCTATTTAGTTATCCGTATTTATTTCCGTAAGAGTGCAACAGTGATGCAGTTTTTAGTTATATACTTTCAAAACAATTTCTACAGTACATTTCAGAAAAGGATTTGGAAGATGTATATCCAAATATTTATATAACAATCAGAATCATGCTCAGTTCCAGTCATTACAGCTTCGGCCGAGAGAAACTTAAAGTTAAAATTGATTAAGACTAACTTGAAAAGCACAGTGAGCCAGGGAAGACTATCTGCGTTGTAAGTACTATCAACTGAAGCCGAAATAGCGGCTAGTATTAAGATGTGATCTTAAAAAATTCAGTGATACGAAAAGCTGAAGCCGGCCGCGGTGGCCGAGGGGCCTGAGGCGCTTCAGTCACGGTCTACAAGGCCACTACTGTCGGGGGTTCGAATCCCCCCTCGGGCATGGATATTTGTGCCGTCCTCAGTATTAGTTAGTTCATAAGTAGTTTGTAAGTTTAGGGACTGATAACCCCGTAGTTAAGTCCCATAAGCTTCACAAACAATTGAACATTTTTTTGAAAAGCTGAAAAATTTCTATAATTTGTGTTTGTTTATTGTATTTTCTGTCATTGCGATACTACTCGTATATTATATCAATAGAATTTTAGTATAATGATTATTGAGGTATAATTCAGCTCATTTAACATTTTCTTCATTAATGAAAAATGAAAGGGGCCTCGCAAAGACGAGTTCGCCGACGCCCGGTTTTCGTCTAGCGCCGCCACTGATCATCGTATTCCGGCCCGACTATAGTTATGTACGTCTTTGTGTGTGTGTGCGAGTACTCACTGGCGTGGTGGGTGAGGCCCAGGTCCTGCAGCATGGAGGCGGCCATGTCGGCCTTCTGGCGGGCGCCCTCGTAGCGGCTGGTGTCGAGCGCAGCGGGCAGCGAGCGGTACGGCTCGGTGACACACAGCGCGCCCAGGTTCTCCGTCGCCACGTCGTGCACCACCTGCAGCGCCGCCTCCGCCCTAGCCTGCAACCAAACAGCATGATAAACAACACAGAGGGGCTAGGCAGCACCAGCAACAGTAGCCGCTATAATTCTTTTTTATTATGGCTTTTGGTTTCAGTGACCATACAGCCAGCGGTTACATTGCAGTACATTGTGTAACATTGCAGAGCGATATGAAATGGAACGAACATGTAAGGACAGTTGTAAGGCGGACAGCCGACTTCGATTATTGGGAGAATTTTGGGAAGATGTACTTCACCTGTAAAGGAGACCGAATATAAAACGCTTGTACGACCACGTCTTGAGTATTGCTCAAGTGTTTGGGACCCGCAGCAGATCAGTTTAAACGAAGACATAGAGGCGGTTCAGAGACGAGCAGCTAGATTTGTTACCGGTAGGTTCGACCAATGCGCTAGTGTCACGGAAATTCTCCGGCAACTCAATTGGGGATTGCTGGAAGAAAGACGACGTTCTATTCGTGAATTTCTGTTAAGTAAATTTAGAGGGCCGGAATTTGAAGCTGAGTTTAGTACGATCTTGTTGCCGCCTTCTTACATTTCGCGTAAAGATCGCAAAGACAAGATAAGAGAAATTAGGGCTCGTACGGAGGCATATAGGCATTCTTTTTTTCCTCGTTCCATTTGGGAGTGGAATAGGAAAGGAAATGCCTAGTAGTGGTACAGTGTACCCTCCGCCACGCACCTCACGGTGAATTGCGGAGTATGTATGTAGATGTAGATGTAGTACAGTGGCAACATTACAATAGAGTTGAAATTCTTACAATGTATATATATTAATAGGTACCTCACATCATATAGCATTAGAATAAAAGTAGAAAAATCATATGTACAAGTCATAAAACAATACATATTTAACAGTACGAGTGACAGATGTAATACAATGAAAGTGCAAACAGCATAAGAACAAATGAGAGGTGCAAAAACATATAAAAATCAAAATATAATATTAAATTACTAATGCAGTTTCAAGCTGTGCGTGTTCAAGTTAAACACACCAGCCCTTAAATTAGAGCTGAATGTCGGTGACTTTGAGGTAGTCCTTCAGTAAACTGTACTTAAACTTGTCGAATCGACTCTCTATCGACCATCATCTCTGCCTTGGCTGTAACCATGGTATCCTTGGAAGCGTACAATGGTATGGTTGAAACCATACGGCAGACGGCTGCCACTGCTATCTTCTGCATCCATTGTTGTTAGAAGTAAGGAGAGTCGTTAATAGTTGGCGAATCTGTAAAGTTCCAGGTGTCATTGTTTTCGCGTCTTCTATGTGATCAAAGATAAACCAGATAATTTTCTCTGAGGAGGATACAGGTTGGATGGTAAAGGGGCCTGTGGTAGATGTTGGGAGATAGAATATTCGTGACTAACGTATGAAAATCCCTTACACCAGGCGGGTCTGGAAGTTTGTTTTTTCCCCGTGCCGCTCACGACGCAGATGACACCCGATCTGTCTGCTATGGGAACATCATTCCGTTGATACCTGGCTTCCTTAGGGGGTGAACGCAACTGGGGCGCCACTGGCGGCATTGGTGTCCCCGTAGAACGCTCTTGTACGGCGACTTGCGGTAGTTGTACATGACTTTATAACCCTACCCGTCCTACACCACCGGTTAGAATATGATAATTAGAAAAATTACCCGTGTGCCTAATTATCTTAATTTGGTGGAAAAGCTATCGGTAATGAAGCCGATGATGTAGTGGAGGCTATAACCGGAACGTTGCTGCACCTCTTTGGTAAACAAGAACGATCGATAGGAATAAAGGAAGTGGAAGGTAAAATTTGGAATAAATCCGGATTAGAAAACGGAAAAGTTGAAGGTTATGGTTACGGTTCACACAGTTGGTGGCTGATACCGAACAGCCGCTAGGCGGGAGCGGACGGCATGCGGCCGTTCGCCCCGCACAGAGGCTGGACCTCTGGAGTGCGTCTGTTCTTTACGAGAACTCGAACTGAAGAGTGCGAAGGAAGTGATTCTCGCACCTCTGATTCCTACTGCAGTAGCACACGTGATCAAACGTGGGTGTCTGCTATTGGTTCAACGGTAGCATGGAAACGTTAGTAGTTTCAGCACGGACGCCAGAAGGGTGGCGTGATTTTAGAATCAGCATTCAATACTGGTTCTGGCCGGCTCTGTCCTGCAAGGTGGACAGCCTTGGTCACGTTGTCAAGGCGTATGTCGCAGTGGAAGAACACTTGTGAAACTCAGGCGAAGTTTTGAAATAAAATTTTTTAATTTCTTTCTAAACTATTTTAGACTGGCTGGTCATCCTGTACAATTATCTATGCAGAGCATATACGTCAGTTGAAGCCTGTCCGCCATCTTGGTCAGTTTTGGAATGCTATTTCTCCGTTAAAACTATGTGTTAATTCGACACTCTTACTGTTACTGCACTGCATAGACAGTCACTGCGAAGTATGTACTTTCAAACAATATACTTTCTTAAATAAATAGTAATAAAAAGTAATAAATAGTCATCAAAATTTAACGGCTAATTTGCATTCTTTTAACACGTTGTACATCACGGCAAAACTGGAACGTTTTATTCCTGTTTTAAGTGACAAATGACATTAGCTCTGCAATACGAACACTTCTCCAAAACTTAGCAATATGGCGGAGGCAGGCTTCACTTTCTCAGCGTAAGGGCGTCTCCCTGTATTCTAATCTCCTTGTTTGCAGTAATGAAATGCCCGGAGACGTCGCTGTTTATGTCGCTTTAAGAGTCGCATAGTAAAGAATACAGGAGGAGCTACTGCACGTTTGTAACCCGTAGTGTACCAGAATTCCAGGGGACGCAGACTTTTAGTTCTTCATAGAGGATGAGAGTGTCATTGTTCGTCATTATTGCATCACTGCATGTATGTTTCCTGTAGATCGGTGGATACGCTGCAAACGTAAAGCAACATGTAAACTAAAATATACCTAAAGCTAAAATTAATAAAAGTAAAGTAGAATATTGATTTCTTTTTTAGTTACAACGTGGCCAGAATTAATCGATTTTTCGTGCCCAGTTTTTCTGTTTACGCGTATCGGGTTAATATAAACGTAAACGCTAAAAACACGAACCGACTCACTTTCTTCATGTATTACCTATAATTTAAGAAGATTGTGCGACTGAGTGCAGTAAAAACGCCTCGGTGCGAAAAGTATCACATATGAATACAACTCTGACAACGGGAACTGCAATAAATTCATAAAATGAAGCTGTTGTGCGGAGAGTACCGCACGCTAATCTCGCGTGTCTTTTTGCGTAATCACTCGGACAATTAACAATAACCTTTTAGATTATACGCTTTTATCAATTCACATTCAGTGTAGAACAATAGGAATTCATGCGTCGGAATTTAATGTGAAATTACATTTCAACGGGAGATGGAATATTTTTGGAAAGCAAACACCGGAACGGGACAGAGCTATCGACCAGTGTTGATATTGCATCAGCAAGATAGAAGCGTGGTTGTATAACCTAAGTAAAAGAAACTTTCTCACCAATATGACGAACTATAGTGGCATAAATAACCAATTGTTGGGATACGTGCTCGCAGAATATGCTGGTAAGAAAACTCAACAATGATTGTGGATAAAATTAAAATTTGTTACAAAACTACAGTATATATGAGGGTTTTGTCCATTATTCATGGAGTTTGAAAGTTCGTTTTTTGTCATTACGTTCAGTGTGTATCGTATTTCAGAATTAATATACGAAGCACCTTCTTTAAAATATTATGTATGTATTTTAACTCTGAGAAATTATGTGAAGGGTAAAGTATGCTAGTCGTTATCGATCAGAGATTACCATTTCACCGTAACATTTATCTCTATACTACTTGGATGTTGAACTTCATCTATCTGAGTGTGCCAGCCATAGATGTTCATATTTAGTTTCTTTACAAATTGCAACTTGGCTGCTACGAAACACTACTAGAAAACAAAAAGAAATTAAGTTTCGAATCCACTCTATTACATCACATGTTAACGAAGTTAAAAAAAAAAGTAAGCAAGCAATTTTTCCTACATACACACTGACTGAAATTATAACATGGTGAACAATGAAAAATTAGAGCAAAACGTATGAATATGTAGGCATGATGCAGTTCTATGCTGAGAGTTATACATATAGATTGTATAGACATCACAGATTCGTAACTGTAACTCCGTTTTATCAACGATTTATTTTATATGTGGAATTAAAACTATCACAGTTTTTCTATAATATTCCTCGCAAATGACACGGCGGTCGGCCGGGTGCGATGGTCCCATCTAGGAACACGCTCACATACATGGAATAGCTTTCTCTTCCGATTTTTTACCGCCTATTAGTTTTACCATAAAGGAGGCGGGCGAAGAAGGAGGGGGCGGAGAGAATTGCAAACGTGCAAATGCGGCATTAAAAGTGAATCCCTCTCTCTCTAGGATGCTCTTTATGTTGGGTCATTTACGTCCAGTAATCCTCAGTTCTTCGTCGACCATCTCGAAGACTAGTATGGCGAAGTGGGGTCGTTTGCGAATATAAGGAATGGGGCTGTATTGATACAGACAGCATTACCAGCCCACTCGAAGGCATTAACTGCCTGCAATAGGCTGGGTGATATCCTAGTGAGTGTCACGCCCCACAAATTCTTAAACATGGTCCAGAGTCTCATCTATCACAGAAATTTGTTGTCCCAGACTGATGAAGAGCTGCGAGCGAACCTGCAGCGACGAGGGGTTCACTTCCTCCTGCAGATGTACATAGGACAGGGTTGCTACCGATACAATACACTGCCTGAGAAGGTCAAGATAATGATGTACCGGTGTTATGTAAGGCCATATGGAAATGGCTGGAAATTTGGGCACATGTCGTCCTGATGTACTTCCACCCCAACCTGCAGGGAATGTGGGCGACCACATTCCCCTTTTGTGTGAATTGTGGGCAACATCATCCGCCATGCGACTGTTCTATGCCGGGAAAGGGAAATCATGGAAGATCCTGGACCAGCTGACTCTGAGGCACATAAGTACAAGCGGCTGCACCCTGTTAGTATCGCAACATCTTTTGCCATAGTCACAGCAGCACCAGTTTTCTTGAGACCTGCAACAACACCGGTGTTATCTCCCCCCATGGGTCCTGTGGACCATGAACCTTCCACAATGGGCGGGGACACGTCTTCATCCATTGCTCCCTCAAAACCTGAACAATTTTTCCCCCACCATTTGGGACACCAGTCCCCATTTCCCAACCAGAGAAGCAAGTCTTCCTCGGCCCTCTTGCTCGGAAGGGGTTCCTTGGGGCACTCTATTCTGCAGATCACAGCCAGAGGCTGCAGGATCCACCAGCTCCTAGGCGAAGGATCTACATCGGGACCTGAAAGCACTTGTGAGTTCTCCCAGCCCTCAAAACCGAAAGGGCAGCAAGAGGCAAAGAAGCAGCAGCACAGGAAGAAGGACTCCACTGTGGTTCATAGCCACATCTCCCTACGTCTTCTGCCTCAGAAAATGAGATCATCTCGTCCACTGAGGATCTCGTGCTCACTGACACCCTTGAACCAATGGTTCTTGATGCTGCAGACACACAGCCCTTGGCAGAAGGTGATCCTCTGAGTTGAGGATCTTTAGTTTGTCACTATGGTCTTTCAGAAATGAGACACTGAAAACCTACAATGGAACTGCAGCGGTTTATTCAAACGTCTAGCTGAGCTGCAACAGTTGTTGTGCCGCTTCCCTGTCCTCTGTTTGGAATTACAGGAAAAGTGGTTTTCTGCTCAGCGGACCCCTGCTATTCAGGGCTATTGGGGCTACTATGAAAACCATTCCGTTTACGACAGAGTCTCTGGTGGCGTCTGTGTTTACGTCCTTGCCACTGTAACCAGCTTCCCTGTGCCTCTCTGCACAGCCCTCGAGGCAGTGGCTATCTGCATATGGGTAACGCAGGAACTTACCATATGTTCTCTTTACCTCTCCCCAGATTAGGTAGTCTTCGCTGCGGACCTTACTGGCCAGCAAAGGAAGAAGGACTACCCCCACCATTCCTCGTATTGAACGATTTCAATGCCGCCGTGGTAGGGATGTTGAGACTCTCCTGACACAGCAGGACATCTGTATCCTAAACACAGGTGCACCTACGCACTTCAGCGTGGCACACGGCACGTACTCAGCTGTTGACCTCTCCATTTGCAGCCTAAGCTTTCTCCCCCATATCAGCTGGATGGTACACGATGATCTATGTGGTAGGGACCACTTTTCCATATTTCTATATTTCCCTCACTTCCAACCTGCTTTCGGCCTGACCCAATGGTCACTTGACAGAGCAGATTGGCTGACCTACACCTCAGCCGCTGTGGTAGCTGCTCCACTTCCAGCAGATATTGATAGGGTGGTTCACCAAGTAACTGTGGCGATCGTTTCTGCCGCCGAAGCCACGGTCCCAGGTTCTCGTGGCTTGGTGGACACCAGTAATTGCTGAGTCCATTCGGGAACGTCGGCGAGCACTCCAGTGCCACCGGCGTCACCCTTCTATTGAACATCTGATCGCCTTTGTCTCCGGACACGAGCTCGACATCTAATCCAGGGGAGCGGTACGTTGCCACCCTCGGCTCCCCACCTGTGTGGGCAAGTCCGACGCATTTTTGGACACTGCCCATCGTCGGAAACACCCTGTCTCCAATTTTCACCTACATCTACATACATACTCCGCAATCCACCGTAAGGTGCGTAGCGGAGGGTACACTGTACCACTACTAGGCATTTCGTTTTTTATTCCACTCCCAAATAGAACGAGGAAAAAAAAAGAATGCCTATATGCCTCCGTACGAGCCCTAATTTGTGTTCACTACGCGAAATGTAAGTAGCCGGCAGAAAGATCGTACTACACTCGGCTTTATATTCCGGCCCTCTAAATTTCCTGAACAGAAATTCACGAAATGAACGTCGTCTTTCCTCTAGCGATCCCGAATTGATTGAGTTGCCGGAGCATTTCCGTGACTTTCGCGCATTGGTCGAACCTACCAGTAACAAACCTAGCTGCTCGCCTCTGAACTGCTTCTATACTTTTCTTTCAACTGATCTGCTGTGGGTCCCAAACACTTGAGCTATATTCGAACTTAGAATATGCTCCAAAATTCTACACGAAACTGATGTCAGTGATATTGGCCTGTTATTATGTGGGGCAGTTCTTTCCTTTCTTATAAACGGGAGTCACCTGCGCTTTTTCCAATCACTAGGAACTTCGCGCTGAATTAAAGATTCGCGATATATGCAAGCTAAGTAAGGGGCCAATGCCTCAGAATACTCTTTGTAAAACCGAACTAGTATTTCATCCGGACCAGCAGACGTTTTCGTATTTAGCTCCCTCAGCTGCTTATCTACACCGTCCTCCATTTCAGAATTAGTAAGTTGATCAAATGATGGTACATTTTTGCGGTCTTCCTGTGTGAAAGATTTCTTAAAAGTTAAATTTAGAACTTCAGCTTTCCGTTTGCTTTCTTCTATTACTGCCCCGGAATGATAAAAGAGTGACTGGATAGTGGACTTTGACCCGCTTATCGATTTTACACAGGACCAGAATTTTTCGGGTGTTCGGGAAGACTTTTTGGTAAGGTATGGCTGTGGTGCTTTGCACATAGATCGCACATTGCATAGAAGCACGAATCTCTACTAACTTTTGCCTGTCATCATTTGCGTGTTCTTTTTTGACTTGTAAGTGCAACAGTCTTTGCTTTCTCAGTAGGTTTCTAACATTATGATTATACCACAGTGTATCTTTTCCATCATTGATCGACTTTACAGGCACATTTCTCAAGCCCTTTGTGTACAATGCATTGAAATTAGTCCACAATTCCTCTACATCCATAGTACCGGAACTAAACGACGCCCACTAATTTTCAAAGTGCGATCCTAACAATTGCTTATCAGCTTTTGCCAACAAAAACACGCTTCTAGCCTTCTTGTTTGGTTTATGAACTTAAGTCACAATCGCGCTATGACTATATCATGATCACTAATTCCTGTCGCTGACATCGTTAATAAGGTCGGGCCTTTTCGTATCTATAAGGTCTAAAATACTTCCATTGCGCGTGGGTTGCCGGTTTAAATGATGAAGACAGTTTTCGGAGAATGTGACCAAAGTGAGCACGCAAGACTGCTTGTCTGTACCGCCTGAAATGTAACTAGAGTTGTCCCAATCTATACTCTTAAGGTCGAAATCTCCCCGACTAATAATACATGGCCCGGATACCTACGCACTACCTGTGAAGATTTTCAGTGCTACAGCAGCACTGGGGGCCGGTAAAAACACCCAACTATTAACTTTACTTCTTTTAGACCTGTTATACTTGCCCAGACAACTTCAGTTACTTTCAACCTCGATCTCAATAGAAACAACCATTTTGTCCACAGTGATGAACACTTCCCCTCCAGATATGTGCGATCTATCTTTCCGATATACATTCCACGCCTCGATAAATATTTCTGAACTTACCATATAATGATTTAGCCAGCTTTCGGTGCCTAAAACTATCTGAGCACAATAATTTCCACGCTGCGCGGCAAATTCGGGAACTTTGTTTTTAATACTTTGAAAGTTCGCGGCTAATATTTTGATATTCAATTTTTTAGAGGAACGAGGCCTTAATTCGTTGTCCGAATGTTGACAGGCGAGTGCTCATCAAGCTCGAGTGCTCATTAGTGTCTAGCCTAAAAAAACCATGTGCACTCCATAAGTACTCTACCACACGAGTAGCCGCTTCCTTATTGTAATGCACGCCTGATCTATCTAGGGGCGTCCTACAATTCCCAACCCGACAACGCAGATCCAGAAATCTACAGCCATGACTATCACAGAGTCGGCGAAGCCTCTGGTTCAGACCACTCGGCTCCAAACCAAAGGACCCCGATCAACCCTGGGAACAATGCTACAAATCGACAGCTCTGCTTGCACCCCGCGTGCGAGGACAGCAGCGTTCACCATTTCCTGCAGCCATCCGTAGGAAGTGAGGATGTCCTCAGAACCCAAGCGACAAGCGTCATTGGTGCCGACTCCCATTGCGAAGAGGCCGGCTCGACCATGTCTGGTACACCTGAAGGTGCCTTGGTAGCAGGGCGAAGCATGAGACACCTGAGATGTCCCACTCGACGCACCAGACTCCCTTCCACCGCTGCACCCCGAGACAGCAGCCTGAAGACAGCTAACCGTAGCCAACAGCACGCTCAGCTGTTCGCGAACTGCGGCTAACTCCTCCTGCGACCGCAGTCAACAGGCACACATCCTTCCATCCTATCCATGCAATTAACTGTAGAAAGTAGAAAACTAAATAATTAACTTTTAATATATATAACCAGGAAATTTTGCTCGACAACATAAATGGAGCTTAATTTCCTGAAGGTGGTTTAAATAAGACCGAAACTAGTTTTTTTTTTTTTTTTTTTTTTTTTTTTTTTTTTTTTTTTTTTGCACTCTAGACAGTTCTTCATATATAAATTTAAATAAGAGTGCTGTTTCCCATAAGAGGAACAAAATGTTTCCAAAAATATGTGAACTTTTAACTAGCCTAGTACTTTAATAAAGGCAGCTGGCAACTGACTGAACTGTGGTCAGTGGTAACTACACTGTCAAAACAACGAAACTGAGCCCGGCAGTTTTCAAAATAAACAAGAATATCTATGGAATATACTGTTATCAAAAGCGCAGGAATATAAGGTTTCTTAAAGCAGAACAGAAAATAAGTGACAATCTGACACTTGAATCACGTAGTTTGCAGCAGACGAAAACTACACACACGATATTTATCAAACCACGCGAGAATAAACTCATAGAACAGTAGCGTAGAGGATATCTGCCGAGTAGGTGAGAATAAACCTGTTAAAAACAGAAGCACTAACGAAAATTAAGAAATTAACTGGCTACGAAATTTCACGCAATTAAATTATGACACTTAGCGCTCTGGGCGATGAAGCAGCGACAACAGCTGGCACAGGACTGACTGATAACTAGCTGTAGTAAAAGGTACGCTGTGCAGACCCTACGGCTATTGCAGAGCACATGGCAGAACATTTCAAACTTTGCTCTGCAACGGCGGTCTACAGCTCGCAATTCCGCACCCTAAAAGAGCGAGCTGAGAGACGGATATTATCGTTCCGTACGCGCCGCAGGGAGCCGTAAAAAGCTCCATTTTCTGTGTCCAGTTTTAGCTCAGTTCCTGACCTTCCTTTTTTTTTACCTATTCGTGTCTTTCTTTTGAGTTGTCAGCGAAATGTTTGTCAGTCTGTGCCTTATGTGAGTTTCTCTTTCCAGTGTTTTATTTTTTAAGCCTGTCAGTGGACTGCTAGCTAGGAAAAGGGGACTGATTTAGTCCCCTTAAAACCAACAAGACGAACTTAAATTTGTCTATGGCTACGCGGTCGATCCTCGTGGTGATAACCATGTACTGCTAAGAATTGTGCTGTGGCAAAGAAGGAAGGCAGCTAAGGTTTGTACATCCGTTGACAATGTCATCCGGGTGAAAACATTTAAAATACTGATTTTTTTTTTCATGTGGACATTAGAAACGGAGCTCACGCTCAACATTTTGGGTAAAGATAGGGAAGGAAATCAACTGGGCCTTCATGATTCAGCCAGCCACTTTTCGGACTTCAGCTTGGGCGTTGTGCTATTCTGCGGGCGAATATGCAGCGCTTGTCTGGCATCATTCCTAACACGCTAGGCAAGTGGAGACTGTTTGGAATGAGACGTGCCGTTTAATTTCTGGTTGCCTGAGATCAACCGACGTGGAGCAGCTGTATGAGCTAGCAGCTACAGCTCCTCCTGACATCAGGCGTGAAGCTGCTGCACAACCGGAGGGAAGTGCAGCCCTGACCTCTCATACTCTCCCATTGTTTGGCCTAGTGCCAGCACCAACACGCTTGAAGTCCAGAAATAGTTTTGTAAGAGTCTATGTCAGTAACAACAACACAAACCAAGGGTTAGACATGTGGAAAAAGAGAGCAGAAATTGCTCCTATTAGCTGGAGATAACCTAAAGAAGAGCTACGTCGCGGTCATAAAGGCAGCTGGTGTACCTGGAAGTTTCTCAGCAGGTTACGAACTGGTGCTAGGCGGTGTAAAGTAAGCCTCGAAATATGGGCTACAGTAGTAGACCCTTAACCTGTGAGTGTGGCGCGGAGCAGACAATGTCTCACCTGCGCAACTGTCATTTGTGCCCCTCATCCTGCACCGAAGAGGACTTAAGACTGGCAAACTGTAATGCCCGTTTCTAGGCTAAAAAAATAATGGCCATTCACTATGTATAGATATAAATATAATTGTTTATATATGTAAAATTACAATTGTATGCTAACTTTAAAGCCTTGAACTTCCGGGTGAAAACATTTCAAATACTGATTTTTTTTTTTTTTTCATTTAAAATATTAATGCCTGTTGTCCAGGCACTTGTTTATTCAATAGCTGGTAAGATTTCTTGTAATTAACTTGATACATTTGACAGGAATAGAAAAAAATCGCACTGGCGTGTTTTACGGCCCACTTTAGATTTGTAGTTTTATAAGTTTTTGCAAATATTTTGGACAAAAATAATAATCTAAATAATAAAAAAATAATTAATAAGTGTGTCTGAAACCCTTTTAGGAAAAAAAAATTAGGCAGTCGCAGGTTCCGAACCACCGACCTTTAGCGTTATATTCCAACACCTTGCCCACTACGCTACGGCTATCAATCAAAAGATGAGTCCTTTAATCTCATACTATTGATGGCCGTTGTTAATTGATGCTAATATGGCATTTGTAGACACTATATTATCATTTATCGTACGAACAGCGATGTGTTTTTGTTAATTCTTCAGTGCGCCATTGGTTTGAAATGGCAACGTGTAAGCTACAATAAGAAAATCATTAAATACGCAACGCAAGATGGCGTATGCCAGAGAGAGTTCTGGGCGAGGAATGTCACGTGACATGTCCGAACGGCTGGTTTTCGTTAATTCAATGGAGGGTGTCAAAACTCCGTTATTTTTCCAAATATGTCTCAAACGATACGAGATATGAAAAAAACATAAGGGAGCTAAGTTGTAGAGAATTGTCTACCAATTAGGTTATTCAATTTTCGTGTCAGATGAACGGTTCGTTTGCAATTACAATTATATTACAAACGGCTTTTTTTGGTATTACTACCGTATTTTTTGTCCGAAAAATTTGAAAAAGGGAGGTTCTGGTCTCTGGCGGCCTACAATCATGCCTGTAAAATTTGGTGCTTATCGGTTGAACGGTTCGTCTTAAAAACAGGGAACGTTACTGACAGACAGACGGACACACAGTCACACAGATAGACAGACATCCCAAAATCGCCGTTATTTTTGCAAATATCTTTGAAACGCTACGAGATATGAAAGAACATAACGGAGCAAAGTTGTAGAGAATTTTCGCCTCTACAAATTCGGTTATTTAATTGTCGTGTCAGATGAATAGTTAAGCCGTTATTTTCATTTAAATTTCGAGCTGTCAAAAGACGATCGCAAAGGCCGACTTTTAATGTTAATACCGTAACCTAATGTGGGCCAAAAATCAGTTATACTTTCCAAAGAGCAGAACTCGACAACTGCTTTTTTACTTTTGTTGATGTGCTTCTTATTAAACTCTTTTACAGGAGATACCCAGTCAGTTCCACTGCCCTTACGAGTCATCAGCGTTGCAGTGCCACTAGCGTGACTCAGGTTCCTATTCAACACTGAACTTCAGCTCACTTTTTACAATTTCTCCTTGGTTTGCTTCTCAAAATATTGTCTGTACAAACTGAATAAGGTCGCAGAGAAGCTACAGCTCTTCCCTTTTTACCTCCTGCTTCCCTTTCATAACCTCGGACTTTAATAATTGCAGACTCGTTTACCGCCGCGGCGGAGCGGCCGAACGCATTGAGGCGCTCTGCTACGATGCGCGAGGCCGTTCCCCGTCGGGGGTTCGAATCACCCCTCGGGCGTGGATGTTTGTGCCTTCTTTAGTATAAGCTACTTCATAAGTAGTCTGTAAGTTTAGTGACTGATGACCCCGCATTAAGTTAGGTTCAGATGTTTGTATAGTCTATGGGACTTAACTACGGGGTCATCAGTCCCTAAACTTACAAACTACTTATGAACTACTTACGAACTAGGACGGCACAAATATCCATGTCCGAGGGGGGATTCGAACCCCCGACCGTAGTGGCCGTGAAGACTGTGACTTGACCGCCTTAGTCCCCTCGGCCACCGCGACCGGTCGCAGTTAAGTCCCATAAGCTTTACAAACATTTGAACATTTTTGAACTGGTGTCCGCACAATTTTTGAAGATAATTTTGCTTCTTGTATTTAATCCCTCCTGACTTAAGAATATCGAAGTGTGTAGTCCAGTCAGCAAAACGAAAAGATTTCTCCCAACTACAATTCCCTTTCCTTAGCCTGTCTTCTGTGATAAGTTGTACGATCAATATTTCTTCTCAAGCCCATACGTTTCTCCGGAATGAAAAATGGCCGCGCGGCAGAAACCGCTAGATTTAACCCTTTCAGACCTGATTTTTTTCTGGAGGAAAGAAATTATTTTTTAGCTGTATTCCTCTTAAGTTACGTTTTTAATGATTTCAAATGAAATATTTACGCTGTTTTATGCTTTCATTTACATACTACAAAATTGCATATGCTGAATAGCAAGGCTTCTTCTTATGGACTAAAATAATTAATTTTGTAGCACTAATTTTTGAATTAAATAAAATGATCATTCAATAGTTTCCATGCAAAATAATTACTACTACTTTTCAGTTGTACAGTGGAATACAAGTAACCCACAACCTGCGTGTTCTTTGGAGTTCACAAGCTGCTGCGCAGTGCAACACTGACGACTTGGTATTTTTATAGTGATCTTCCGCGGTTGACATTAAGTGTGCACGATGACAGGTTGAACACTCAGTCATATACACGTCATTTCAATTGAGAAAAAATGTTTCTGATCTATGTTAGACACTGTAAAAGTTTTGTACACAATTGTAGCCAGAGGGTCTGAAAGGGTTAAGGCGTCATCCTAAGGATTTGGCGGCCGCTTCCGCCGGAGGTTCGAGTCCTTCCTCGGACACGTGTCTGTGTGTGCCTGTGTATGTTTGTGTGTCTGTCTCTGTGTGTGTGTGTGTGTGTGTGTGTGTGTGTGTTAGTGTTTTGTCCTTAGCGTAATTTACTTTAAGTAGGTTGTAAGTCTAGGGTCTACAGAGGTTTGGTTCCATACGTTTACGAACATTTGAACATTTTTTTCATACTAAAACACTACTTTCTAAGACAGGTCGTCATAAGTTTTTTTTTTTTTTTTTTTTTTTTTTTTCATTTTTAGGGATCCACATCTCAATTATTATAATAAATCCTTTGCAGACTCACTTTGTTTTCAGCCTGTCAGTCAGAACACTGATTAGACTACTTTCGCTCAAGTATTTGTACAGGTACGGAGGTGAAACGTATGTCACATTACAAGGTCTAAATTGTCTTTCTGTCTTACAAAAATGTGAGCTTCTAAGTCAACGCGATTAAAAGACACCGCCAATTATGTCACATTGTTTCTTTCCTTCAGACTCAAAGATCACAACATATCATATTAAACGTTGTTCGGTTAATTTTTAATCATACAACATAATTTTTAATGCCACTTCTAAATCTATTTGCATTCGTGATATGTAATAAATCCTAGAAACAAATGTAGCCGCGTGGAATGGCCGCGAGGTCTTAGGTGTCTTACTACGGACTGGGCTGCCGTGACCTTCGGAAATGCTAGTCCTCCTCGAGCATGTGTGTGTTGTCCTTAGTAGCAGTTAGTTTAAGTAAATTGTAAGTCTAGGGACATATGACTATAGCAGTTTGGTCCAATAGGTTTACAAACACTTCAAAAATGTGGGAATTTTGATCCTGTTTTCAGTAATAGGAAGAGTCAACGAGGAGGAAGATTTGTCTGTACTTTTTTTACAAATATTTCACGCGAAGTGGGTGAACTACGAATAAATGACGCTTATTGCCACTGAGAAGATGCCTTTGTCATGCAGTGGTGATATGCATGAGGCCATCCTGGCTCATTGTAGTCAAAATATAATATATATCAGTATTTGCTTGTATTTATGTGACTGCTCCAATTTGAGTTTTCCGTAGCTTTAATGATTCCATTACAGTTTGACTTTCTGGTTCGGCAACCGCTTTTGAACATTCTTTATAACGATTCCAACCGTGAAAAAGTAGGAAAAAGTTAAAAAGTAAATAAAAATATTGTACCTTCTAAGATGTACCGAGGTATACAGTCCAGTTGACGGCATTGAGACTCGTGTAAATTATTTTGTATCTTAAATTGAAAATTTTACTTTTACTACTCATATGAATGACCTCACATGCTTTTTAGGGTAAATGTTTTTTTGAACAACAGGTATCTTCACTAAATAATTGATGCTATTGGTTTTTATCTCCTGATGGCTTTACTATACAGTAAATGACACAATAATCTTCATATAATTGTTAAATGACTGCTGTGATTACCTAGTTTTAAACACATTTATATAGATTAGTAGATCTGTGCGAATAATTTGCACTCAATCCTGGTCACAGATAAATAGGATAGTAATGGAGAAAAGGCAGGCGCAAGTACATGTGTATAAAAGATAATATAATATTACACACACTGCGGAGAAGTAAAAGTTAAACAAATTATCAGTTATAATAGTAAGCGGTACTTAACCCTTGACGATGAACGTTGAGGTAGTTCAGTTCATTCGCGCATTACACAACGCTTGCTTGAACAAAGAGAACAATTCCACCAGCTGTTGTGCGTCGACGTGTGAAACAGAAATCTCGTGATAAACTGCGCTTGCGAAAAGAACCTAAGCAACTGCAAGAGGTGTCGTGCTAAATTAAGTTATTTGTGTCCTTTCGTCGTTACATCGACGTGTATTTCCGAAATCTTGTCATAAACTACGCTTTACATCGACCTGTATAACCGAAATCGTGTGATAAACTATGCTTGCATCAAAGAAAGTCTTTGCCTTGCATGAAGAATCTAAAGAACTGCAAGGCGTATCGTTCATGTTAGTCCCTGGCCTCGTGAGAATCTGCGGATTCGGCTGCCAAGGAGGCAGTTCTCCTTCCTCGGCTATCTACCTTTTCTACTAGCTCTGATGACTTCCGCGCTGGCGTCTCTCGGCGTATTATCTCACGTTGTTTTTACATTGGTTATCGCTGTCAGGGAACAAATTGCGGGCCATTAAACCTGTGCCTGATCTTTGGTCAACGTCATCTCGACCCTCTCGCCGAGAGGAGATTGTTCTGGCCCAGCTTCGTATTGGACACTGCTGTTATAGCCACCAGTATTTACTTCATAGAGATCCTGCTCCCTTATGTGAGCACTGTGATGAACCTTTTACTGTGTACCACCTTTTTAGTGCAATGTCCATTTTTTAATCGTCTACGTCCTGATCTATGTTTACCATTTGAAATGTCTGATATTTTAGCTGATGATCCGCATTCTGCTAACAGTTTTATTTTTTATATATCTTGCAAATATGGCGAAAGCCATTTAAGTTCTAAACCCGGTTCGATTTTACTATGGGCAGTGTTGGGCGCTAATGACCTCAGCAGTTGTGCGCCCTAAAACCACAATAAAAAAATGTAAGTTAAATAGACGGCATTTTCTACATTGCTTATATATCGGCCGCTCAAGCTAAGTTGATACTCGGTGCGGTGGCTGATGGGAGCCACCGTAAATACATGTTCCATTTACCATCGTTCGCCGGATATCAACTTAGAGCGTACGAACCGTACAATTTTTTTTTTCAAAATAAAATTTACTTTTTTGTGGAAACAATAGCTTTAAACTACATGTGTGTCTTTCGTCATTAGTGGAGAACGAAACCTTGATACCTCAATCATTAATTTTGGATAAGTTATACGGGAGATATGACATACTTACAAAAAACACCACGAGAATTAATACATATGATTAGTAAAGGCCTCCTTTCTGCAATGTCAGGTAATGGTATTCTTCGAATGTTGGCTTTCACGGCCGGCGTCGTCATTAATTAAAACTTCCGGGCTAAGTTGCCGTGGTCCATCAATAAAATTTCTTACTCCCTACGTTTCCTTACCTAGTGCGGGCAACATCTTCAAGGATGAGTCGACGACTGCCTACTAGGCGCTGGAGGTCCTGCTTATATAGAGGGCATAGATGGCGCCACCACTTGTCACGACTGCCGACTATGAAGCTATCTTTGACCTACGCCATCTCTCTCGATTACAGTTAATCGATTGTCATATCTTTGGTTCAAAGTTGACCGCCAAATCTAATTTCAAACCTTCTTCTTTCCTGTTAAAATTATTGCGGTGTTTCTGTATTTCTTTAGCTTATCTGTACATAGGTGTGTAATAATGCGACGTCCTGGCTAGCACACTCGTTTCACTAAATTATATTTCATGGTCACCACGTGTAATAACATGCTCTGCCACACCTGACTTGTCTGTGTGACCCAGACGACAATTCCTTTTATGTTCCAATATGCGAGAATTAACACACTTTGAACCAAAGATATGACAATCGATTACTTGTACTGACATTGGCCAAAGATAGCTTCGTAGTCGGTAGCACGTGACAAGTGGTAGCGCCATCTATGCTCTCTATATAAGGACCTCCAGCGCCTAGTAGGCAGTCGTCGATTCACCCTTGAAGATGTTGCCCGCAGTAGGCAACGAAACGCCGCGAGTAAGAAGTTTTATTGATGGACCACGGCAACTTAGCGGGGAAGTTTTAATTAATTAATGGTAATCTTCCTTGGGGAACGCCAGATATCATTTCTTCTTTTGCTCGACGACTTTCCCTCAGTTACTAGCAACTGCGACCTTCCTGGTGGAAATTATGAATCCAATCGCACGCCTTAAATGTCCAACGGGACTACGAGGTAAGTGATCCGATCATTATCGCTGACGGACTGGAAGTTACTGCGTGTGTAACGCCTGCGATAGCGATTATAACACTCCGCTTCCGAGTGGCAAGAAATCTGACGCATTTAATGATAGAAAGGAGGGGGGAAGTCGAAGGAAGGGTATAGGAGAGAGCGGGGCAAGACGGGGTACTTAAGAACTTAATAACTTTTTGTTGGCTTACAAAATGCTCTAGTATTTCTAGAGTTTATAAAAAGAAAAATAGGACCAAAATTGCTAGTCTTTACTATTAAAAATATATTTTGGGGGTTTAGCAAGTACCCTGTCTTTCCCTACAGTGAGGGCACGATGGGATATCCAGGTGGGGTAAGATGGGTTACCTCAGTATTGTGTAAGCCAAAGGTAATTAAATGATTCAATGAACACGGGTTTACAAATTTATAAAAGATTTATTTTAATATGTAATGAAAATATATTAAGTAAACATTGTGTGATGTTAAAGTTCAGTTATTTTTATTCAGTTATTATCGTCATTTTGGAAGCAAAATTCACACACATGATGTACCTCGGCATCTTCGTCCTCTTCTTCCGCACATGAACAGTGAGCCCATTTTTTGCGAGAGACTTATGACACCCATTCTTCTGTTGACAGAGTAGAAATATTCACAATACAGGCATCCTGTGTCTTCTTCTTCTAATCTGCTTTCCTCTTAATTTTTTTTTATCTTCTTTGCGAAGTTCGTCATTGCTTTTTTATTCGTCCCACTTTTGCCTTTACAAACAGAGGGATTTCTTAACAGTCTCAGATGAATCTTTCCTTTTTGTTCCTTCTTTTTTCCAGGCTTAACTTTACTTGCACTCTCGAGGAGTTCTCTTCTGTAAGTTTTTCCTTTTTTGCGGCCTGTTTTTGGATGTTTTTCGTTCCGACATGAGGGATTGGGACAATTTGTTCAGGTGAAATAGCAAATGATCTCGATTGATTGATGTTCTCAGAAGCCTGCTTGTTTGTAGTGTGGTAATTGGGTGTATTATCATTCCAAAATGAGCACCCTCGGCTTAGGCCTACAGCAAGCGCATCGTGCTCTTTAGTACCGGGTTGGTTGACAGGACTAACGCTTGTCTCTGACATAAACTCCTTATGTGAGCCTATTGAAGCAAAACGGTGTAAGACGGGAGATGGCAATATGGGACCATTTTTAGGTTAGGTTAGTATTATAGCACCTAGGATATATTCAGTTAGTTATCGCACGCATTAATTTATCGCTAAACAAGTTTTTTTTTCATTGGTAATACCTAAGAGTATGAGAAACAATTACTTCTCTTACCAGTTACTTCTCTTACCTTTTCACGTCTGAAAATAACGAAAAATTATATCAGCACAGATGAAAACACGTTTGGGTTTATTCACTGCGAATGGTTTGGCCAAAATGGCTGCCAGCACACGCATTGCAAGAACCTACTAGTTCATCTATTCGCCGCTAGGTAGCGATATCTGTCATGGTAGAAGTTACAGAAACCCCGTCTTGCCCCGCTCTTCCCTAAGTCTGTTGTCTGCTCGAAGGCGTTAAAATATCAGCAGATCTCGCGCGGAAATGCGAATGACTAGCATGTTAGTACTGACGGGCGAATAATGTTGTTGGAATTTCGGGAGGACGGCAGGCGTCCTAGGATAGACAAGTGGTTAAGGCGACGACTGGCACTAACTGAGAGACCCGGGTTCGAATCCAGGCCCTGTAAATATTAATTTTAACTGTCACCATTGAATTATTGCAATGCCCTGGAGTAGCCAGTCACCCTTCCTATAATTAAATGCAACAAAACGTTGGCTGTGCCTGCATTATCGTGAAACTGAGGCAGTCCGCGCCTGGCGCCGACATTTCGCCGCTGTCTGGCGCAGGACACGACCGCCGTGCAGCACAATGGCTTCCGCGCTACCGGAGGCTGCATTAACAGGACAGAGATAGAGAGAGAGCCCGACCAACAGACCGTGACCCGTCCCGTTAAAATTCAGTGCCGCGACCCGACCGTTTCTGAAGATAGGGATCACACAATCGGTCCCCAAAACTTTCGCTGACCCGCATGTTCGGCCAGCGCGAATTATGTTAGCTCTAGAATATCTGTACTGACGCAGATTGCTGTTCAGTCCTCTCATGTACGAGTTATTGACACGGCATTGACAAAAAAATTCTCATACATCTTACGCAGAACTCACCAAAAACTACCTAAAAAAAGTTTAATAGACCAACAGGAACGTGTCCTCAAATATGGATCGTTAGCACGAAAACTGTTACTTTTATAAGCCGGGCGGCTTACGAACACAAGTGGGGCGCGAGTTGAGCACCATTGGAGTCATTTTTTTAGTCCTGTGCAGAACACCTGATGATGGCCTAAGGCCGAAATAAGCTTATAGTGAGTTGTTAAAGTTGTTAAAATAATTTATAATTATTGTGGAATTGTGAACATGTCAATCAAAGACATACTCCACAATGCGGGCCCCAGAGAACGAAAAAAATTTATACAGAACATTTAGTAATATCAGAGAATACACGAGTGTTTCACTACTTTGTATTTTTTGTAGCATGTAATTGTCACAAGCACTCATTCCACACAGCAAGCTTACACATTTCAGAAATGAAACTTGTTTTCCGTCGTCAGTGCCGATCGTGACACCTGTTGCCATTGAGAACACCTGAATTGCCTGGCCATGTGATCCACCGATGAAGTGTTAACTCATTGGGTACCGAATGAGAGGCTATAGTTTTTGGTTGTACAGACAAAAATGGGTTTTCGTCTCAAGGCCTGCCTGTACTCTTTCTAGTAATATCTGCTTTCTCGTGTATATTATCCAACCATAAACACTGCCATTATATATTTTTGACGACGTTACAGCGTTCATTTTAATGAAATAAATCGCAATTTGCGATCACTTATAGCTTCACTGTACTAGGTTTAGATGTAATACCAATGCGCGGCGAATGAAAATTTATGCCCAGCCGGGATTCGAACCCGGGATCTCCTGCTTACTAGGCAGACGCATTGACCACTCCGCCACCGAGGACACAGTGACCAAGCCACCTGCAGAGTACTCTTTCCTGCACGTCTCCCGCCACACCCAAATCTCCATTCGCCACACTGTCTCTTTCTGTTACCACAGCCTCTTAATTCTGTAATGCTGGCAGCCACAATACTGTATTGCCGCATCAGGGAGAACAGACCATGAGGTATCGAAATCACAATTAATTGTCGTTACATCCAAACCTAGTACAGTGAAGCCATAAGTGACCGCAAATTGCGATTTATTTCATTAAAATGAACGCTGTAACGTCGTCAAAAATATATGATTTTATACAAGCCGAGGCTGGGCTCGTGACGACAATTGTGTCTCGATACCTCATGCCGACCGCGGTCGCCTAGGGGACTGAGGCGCTTAAGTCACGGTCTGCACGGCCACTACGGTCGGGGGTTCGAATCCCCCTTCGGGCATGGATATTTGTGCCGTTCTTAGTCTTAGTTAATTCATAAGTAGTTTGTAAGTTTAGGGACTGATGTCCCCGTAGTTAAGTCCCATAGACTATACAAACATTTGAACATTTTTTTTTCTTTTGATACCTCATGGTCTTTTCTCCCTGGTTCGGGAATACAGTATTGTGCCTGCGAGCATTACAGAATTAAGAGGCTGTGATAACAGGAAAGAGACAGTGTGGCGAATGGAGATTTGGGTGTGGCGGGAGACGTACAGGAAAGAGTCCTCTGCAGTCGGGCTGGTCACTGTGTCCTCGGTGGCGGAGTGGTCAATGCGTCTGCCTAGTAAGCAGGAGATCCCGGGTTGGAATCCCGGCTGGGCACAAATTTTCATTCGCCGCACATAGGTATTACATCTAAAACTAGTAGAGTGAAGCCATAAGTGATCGCAAATTGCGATTTATTTCATTGACACATTCGTGCAAATATTATTAGTGGTCACATGAGGTACCTGTGCTTCTACTGTCACCTCAGAAAAGAGTCGAAGTTAAGTATCTTCATTTGAGAATGCAATGTGTATACAGTTCTACCAACAAGAGAAACTCACCACCGTGCCCCTCCCTCCCCCCCTCCCCCCCCCCAAAAAAAAGTGGAAACGGTCCTGTATCCACATTTCGTGGATACAGGAAGAAAGTGCACGGAACTGTGGAAAAAATAAATTAAAATACAATAAAGTAAAAATCCCGTGTGGAGTTTGCTGGTCTTCCATCGGGCGCCTCCCCAGGTGTTCACCAGATATGGTGGGTACCGGGAAAATAAAATACCCGGGGTGGACCAAAACTTGCAACTGCTGCCTTACAGTATATTGGCTTATCAAAGGCTAAAGGAAGAAAACCTTGAATACAAATTACCTGGTCCTCCCGACTGGGGGTTGTGTAGTGGGCCAGCTCCTCACTCACATAAAAAATAAAATGCTAAGAAAACTAATAATATGCCTCGGAAAAATTGGAACTGTGGACGACGATCTGGCGATGAAAACCGGAAAATGATTTTTGGATGCTGGAATGTGCAAGGTATTTCCACTAAAATAGGTATACTACCCACTAAACTTGACACGTTCAACATGGATGTTGTCGTACTTTCTTAAACAACGAGGAAAGGCAAAGGAGAAGAAGAACTTGCCACTACTGCCAAGGCTCTCCATGCAGCGGAATAGCACCCCGGCAATGGACATATTTTAGACGAAAAACCGTCTCAGGGTTTCTTAATTTATATTTAAATTGATATTTGTATCATCTTAGCGAGAATTTTCCACCATGTCCATTGCCGGGGTGCTATTCTGCTGCATGGAGAGCTTTGGCAGTAGTGGCAATTATCTATGGAACAAGGAAGCTGAATTAGTTTGTGACGTGGAGGGAAGTCGTACTTAGACTATTGCGAGGCGCCTTAATCGTTAGTGGTGCGGTGGTATAACGGTAAAGGCTAGTTTACATGACGACACTACGTTTCAAGAAACTGCGCTACCGGCCAGTGTGCTTACGCGCATACGCGCAATTCGTTGGCGAAACTAATCAGTTTCGGCACATTCCAACTTTGGCGAAATGGATTGCGCGTGTTGATTGTTATAACCAATACAGAACAAAACACAACATAAAGGGGGGAGGGGACGACGGAAGAAATAATTCGGTTTTTGAACATATATGCGATGCATAGGTGTTTGTGCGATTTTAACGATGGGAATTTCTGTAATAAGCAGCGGCGTATTAGTGCTCCTGAAGAATTATTCGTGAATTAAATATTGATGGGTTGACGATTAGTGAATTGCAGATTAAATACATTCAATTCGAAATACCTATACAAACGAATTATGGCAATTGTGGATTTAGGAATGCGGTACAGGTACTGCAGACACCAATATTAATGTCTACTTGACATGAAACGTAATGCAATTTGTAATTTCAATTCTGGTAATAATATTTCATGCATAACAGTATCTTGTTCCTTTATTGAATTACTAACACTGTTTAAAAGGAACGTGAACTTCTGTGATGACATTCTAAGTTGATTAAAATAACTTCTAGGATCTTCATAGACAATTTCATCAAGGTCGCTGAGCAACCGAGCTGACCTCTTTTTTTAATCCAGTCACACGTTTCTTATTTTTATGTTTAGTCTTATGGAGCGACTTCACAAAGAGAAGCAATAGCTCCGCCACAACTGTTACAGCTACCAAAACTTTCATTCTACGGCGATTAAGGCTCTCACAAAACTTCGAAACTGAAGTGCATTATATTGGCGTCGTGCCTACAGACATACACGAAACCAGTTGCGAGCAACTCATTTCACGCAACGAGTGTCGCAGCCTGCTGTCGTCGTATAGACTAGCCTTAAGACGTCTGCTTAGTAGGCATAGAGGTCCGGTTTCGATTCCCGGCCGCATCACAGGTTTTAATTCATTGCTTCACGTTCATCTTCAATGTTACAAATGATTTTGGTGGCTTTGTGATGTCGTTTGTAGACTTTCAGAGAATTACGCAGCCGCTTCTTCCTTTCTCTGTGTGACGACATAGGTGAGTTCTCCCAATTGCAGTCGAAACCTCGCAGCACACATCGATGAGCAATACAATCGCTGTGGCCAATGAGCTATCTCTGGATTAACAGCGCTCCTTGCGGCAGCAACTAGGAACTGTATCAGCCATTTTTTCCAACGTCTTGTGCGCGCAATACGAAAGTTAGATCGACGCTATTTACGTGTTTAGGATTCACATTTTATGTATCGTAGTAAGCGTGAAAGGTTATTTATTAAGCAGAAATCATGCCGCCAAGTGTTTGCGCAGCATATAACTATACGAATCGCAGTAATACGACTGTTGGAATATCGTATTTTCAGCAAGTATAGTATGTTTTCCTTTCTAACATTTCGTCTACTCGTCTTTTGTGCTTACCACATTTCTGCATACAATAGTCCTATGGGTTGTGTATGTGTTTAACTGTAACTGAAATAAGCTGTGCCGGCCACGGTGGCCGAGGGGACTAAGGCGCTCCAGTTACGGTCCGCCCGCCACTACGGTCGGGGGTTCGAATCCCCCCTCGGGCATGGATATTTGTGCCGTCCTAGTTCGTAAGTAGTTCATAAGTAGTTTGTAAGTTTAGGGACTGATAGCCCCGTAGTTAAGTCCCATAGACTTTACAAACATTTGTACATTTGTAAAGTAAGCTGTAATTATATTTTTCAGGAACTGACAAAACGATGGTTAACCAATATGAGGCCATAAGTGGAAACCTACTGCATACAGTTATATTTGTTCATCGCTTTTTGAGGAGAAATACATGTAGGTAACAAATGAAAAAATAGCGGCTTCTGGCTAATACGATTCCGATGATATTTTCGTTCGTTGAACGTCTTCAAACAATAACGAACGCCAGCAAGGAGATCTCCGTAAAAACGTCAGATAGCTGAATCCTCTTCATTTGAAGATGTCATGTAGCCAAGCAGGAGACGTGGATCCTATTTTATTACCTATTGCAAATCATAATTTAAGTCATTCAGAGAGCAGTAGGGCTATTCGGTTTCACCATGACTAAGTGCCAGAATACGAAATGCTGACATTATATGCCGAAAAAGTAGTTGAATGACTTTCTGGAAGCATCATTAGGCAAAATTAGAGTAAAAAAGAATTAATCGGATTAAATGGTGTAGAAGACAGTCTGTTTAATCCCTCTAAAGATCTTGTAAAAGGGTTCTGAGGAATTATGAAACGTAAATGGGGAAGAAAAATTTTCTATTGCGATTGTATGTAGATGGATTTAGAAGTTTAGGAAACAGCCCTTGCCGGCGGCGGTGGCCGAGGGGACTGAGGCGCTTCAGTCAAGGTCTGCACGGCCACTACGGTCGGGGGTTCGAATCCCCCCTCGGCCATGGATATTTGTGCCGTCCTTAGTGTTAGCCAGTACATAAGTACTTCGTAATTTAAGGCACTGATGACCCCGTAGTTAAGTCCCATAGACTATACAAACATTTGATCATTTTGAAACAGGCCTTCTTTATTTATCAACTACGAGCACTTAATGATATCCTCGGAATTTTTGGAGGAATCTCATTACTCCAGCGTAATAAAGGTGTTATTAAAATGCAAACGTAGGTTTCCGCGGCTGTTGTCACTATCAATAAAATTCTTCCGGGTATGAAACCGTGTCGTCATTTTATAAATTCCACCGACGTTTCGGCCACTGTTGCAGGCGGCCTTCATCAGGGTCTGTGTCAGACACAGACCCTAATGAAGGCCACCTGCAACAGTGGCCGAAACGTCGGTACAGTTTATAAAATGACGACGCGGTTTCATACCCAGAAGAATTTTATTGATAGTGTTATTAAAACATTACTTCAGTTGTAGAATACATCATTTATGTAAAGCCAAATCTGCGGAGGAAAGAGGTCAGCAGATTAGGCAAATGTACACGAAATTAATTTTTTTTGTATGTATGACACGATGTTTAGCAGATCCACTGTATGTGACATTTATAATTAAACTTTCCGATTTGTCTACCACACACTTGTTATCATTTATCCTTTATCCATATTAGCTTGGCTCCAAAAATAATAAGCAGGTAGAGAATGATTTGTTAAGTCATTGCACAAAGTGAAAGTGATATGATTCAGAGCTATAGCAGACGACTGGTTACGCCTACGTGCCGTTGTATAAACACTTGTAATTCCAATTATTGATTACAGTGATGTTATCTTGCAAGGTCTTTCTTGGGAAAGCTCACGACGTCTGGAACTAATCATGAATGCATGCGTTCGATATATATGTAACATCCGTCTCTTTGATCACATTTCACCATCTCATAAGCAACTATCCTGGCTCCTTGTTGGCAAGCGCAGAGATTTTCATACACTCTGTTTCGTCTACTCTCTTATCATCGTACACTGTCCCTCATATCTTTCCTCGACCTTAACACTCTTATCTGATCAACATAACAGAACTACTCGTTCCTGTCAGAACAAAACCCTTTCTGTCCCTATCCATCACTCAGCCGGTTTCTCAAAATCCTTTTCAGTAGCAGGAACCAGGCTCTGGAACAATCTACCTCAGTATATCAGAGAACTGAATAACACTGCCAGTTTCAAACGACAGTTAATTGATTATCTACGCCAATCTTTAATACCCTAAGGTCCAGGTACGTCATATCCATTCCTCCTCCCAGATATTCTCATACTGCCATTGCTCTCGCCAGGTACAGTTTCATAACTTCCTTCTGTCAGAATTCGAAATGCCTTAACCAATCTCGATATATTCAAAAGTACATCTTGTATTTGCTAATATCAATGTTGTTACTTCTATTATTACACCAACAGCAGCAGAAGGTGGTACTACTAGTATTAGTCCTATTAGAATTAAGTCAATACCTTTTATTTACATCCTTTTACATGTAATCAACTTGTATAAATTGTTATTAATTGGCTATCTGTAAAAATCATTGTTATGTTATAGGAAACTCACGTGTAAAGAAATACTGTATGTGTAAAACCCTGGTCCGATGTAAGAGAGGGCCTGATGGCCCTAATCTGATCAGGCTAAATAAACAAATAAATAAATAAAACATGGCGGCCAAGCTTTCAATTTGCTTCAAGTATGGCCGCACCATAGCTAGTCTATGCTGTTTATATAGGTCGTTGGCTGTGGCAAACAGGCCCTCTGGTTGTGGGGCCGTTTGTCACGGCGCCTTCCTATTGCTTTTCGGTTCCTCGAAGGACCGCGAGTGAAAGCGAAGAGCGAGAGGCTCCGGAGGGTGGCGCGGCAACAGCACTCCCCCCCCCCCTCCCCCATCCCGGCTGCCAGCGCAGTGAGTGATTCGCGAACCGAGACTCCAGAATGCGCCGTCTTTGAAGTCGGCACGGCGCACGAAGCCACCAGGGACGTAGCCAGGAAATTGCTCCCCGATCACCGAGAGAAAGTCGAATTTCTGCTCGCTGTGCCAGAGATTTGGACCAACGAGGTAGTCCTTGCGTGCGAAGTCGCAAGTGCAGTCTCCATTAAGACTCAATTGGAAGTGCTCTGTTAAGAACTATGACAGGACAAAATATTAGCTGCTAATGACTGAGCCAGTGCATCTCGAGGGCGACAGAAAATGAGTGTCTGGTAAGTGCAGAGGTCGGAGGTGGAATGTCTCCATTGTACTACACGAAATGAACATCTTCGACATCCAATGAATGTTCAAAATGAACATTAACTTGCACTATGAACACTAAATTAAAACTGGTACGCCACCGTGATCACAAAGATTCATCCCTTACGAATTTTATACCGTGCAGGACGTAAGGATAGTTATCCACTTTTGAAGAATGCATAATACAGGGTGTCCAGAAAAGGACTCGCTGATTTCAAAATTAAATATCTCGAAAACAAAGATCGATAGAGCAATGCAGTAAACGGTATGATTATTGAGAGAGCTGTAAGAAGTTTGAAATAATAGTTACAAAAGCTGCGAACAGATGGCACTGTAATCGCCATACGTAATGCCTAGTATAAATAGTGATCCGAAGCCCAGAGCGATCAGTTCCACTATTGAAACGTGAAAGGAGGTTAGCGTACCGAAGGAAGAGATTAAAACCATGTACTCCATTGAACAACGCGTTTTTCTGGTGCTAGACTACCACAGATTAAAAGACAGTCCTACGGCAAGGCAAAGTTTACAAGCACATTTAATGTTCCAAAAGGACCCGATGCGAAAACCATTCGTAAACTCTTCGCAAAATTTCAACGAACAGGCAGTGTAACTGATGATCTAGTGGGGCATGTTGGCCACAAACAAACCGCAGTTACGCGTGAAAATATTGCCACCGTTTCTGGAATTATTCAGCAAAATTCAATGTCATCCGTCTGTAGAATTACATCTGAGACTGGTTTGAAGCGTTCCAGCACGCAGGAAATACTGCGAAAGAGCCTACACTTGTTTCCATTCAAAATTCAAACGCACCAGGCCATACCCGTACGAGCTGTGCAACAAAGGGTTGCCATTGCTAATCAGGTGCCCACAATAATTGATAGTGAAGGATTTAATGTTGGCTGCATCTGGTTTACAGATGAAGCACACTTCCACCTGAATGGATACGTGAATAAGCAGAACTGGTGATTTTTGGGTTCCGAAAAGCCATATTGGTGTGAAGCGAATCCCATGTAATTTCCTAAAGTTATAGTGTGGGCTGCAGTATGCAGCAGAGGCATTATTAGCCCTTTTTTCATTGGAGAAACTTTCACTGGTGCACGTTACGTTGCAATTTTGGAACAATTGGTCGCCCCACAGCAAGCGTTAGAGGATCGACCAGGTCCTACTGAATGATTTATGCAAGATGGAGCCCGACCACGTCGGACCGAACAAGTGTTTCGCTTTCTTGAGGAATACTTCGGAAATCGAGTCACTGCTTTGGAATATTCTAAATTTACTGGTGTAGGCATGGATTGGCCTCCATATTCGCCGGATTTGACTCCCTGTGACTTTTCTTTTTGTGGGGCATAGTCAAAGACATGATTTACCCGAAGCATCCCGCCACGCTGGACGAGCTTGAATCGGCGATCTCTGTGGCATGTGAAGACATTTCGGTTGAGACACTACGAAATGTGATGGCGAATTTCATTCTTCGTTTGCGCCACCCCTGTAGTGCCAATGGTGAACATTTTGAAAACATTGTGTTGTGATTGTTTGCTAAGAGTGTTTTCATACGATTATTTCAATTAAGTATGCTGATATGAGCTGTACAGCTGTTAGCAGCTTTTGTAACTATTATTTCAAACTGCTGTATAAACATCTTACAGCTTTCATAATAAACATGCCGTTTACTGCATTCCTCTATCGTTCTTTGTTTTCGAGATATTTAATTTTGAAATCAGGTAGTCCTTTTCTGGACACCCTGTGGAATCATTTTGGTGTACTGGATAATTGGAACTGATGGAAAGTGATGGCAAGCAAACGAATGTAAAAGTATGTCGTCGAGTTTATCGCGAGACCGGCTGTCCTTTAAGGCGTCGTTGTGTGGCATCAAATTCCACCAGTTTTCGTCACCCCTTTACACCATTATGCATCTGTAGGCAGTCTTCAAAAGCTGACACCTAGCTAAAGATCCTGCACGGTTTATTCAAATATTCCACTGTTTGTAAATCTGAGAGACCTAATTGTTAGGGTCATACCCAACGGAGAACTCGAACCTCCGACGGGAGTGGTCGCCAATACAACACATGGTGTCTCAGACGACGTGGCCAATCCCGTGAGACGGCACGGTTTGTAACTCCCAAGGAGTTCGCTTTCAACCTTCAAGGTACGAACCTTTACGATCACTGCAGCGAGACATTTTTCATTCGATATTCAAGGTCTGAAAGATAATATTTTTCTTTTGAAAATTTATTGAATGTCCACAATGTCAATTTTTTTAAACTGTTACACGTTCGTACCGTAGTTGATTCTTCTCTGCACCTTCGGGCAGTTACTTTGTTACCCTAATGGCGCAAACGCTGAAGGACCTTTATATATATATATATATATATATATATATATATATATATATATATATATATATATATATATATATATAAATGAATTGCTGTTCGTTAGTGTCGCTAAAACTCGACAACGGTTGAACCGATATGACTAATTTTAGTCTTGAAATATTCGTGCAAGTCCAGGGAAGGTTTAAACGGTGATAATGTATGGAAAAGTTGTCCGGAAAAGAGGAAAATCGGGAAAAACTGAAACAGCTTTTTTCCAGTAACCTATCAACAGTTCGTTCAATTGCGATACAATTTTGTACATTTCATGTAGAAAGCAAGAAGAGGGTTCGCATCAAATAAAAATTTGGAAAAGTCGCCCGGATAGTAGGAAAATGTAGGAAAAACCGAAAGCGATGTTTTTCTATGAATAAAAATAAATTACTGCATGGTTGAAAAATCTTCACTTCAGTACGGTTTGACAGGACAAGGTTTGTATGAAATAATTTTTTTGGAAAATCTACCGGAAAATTGGAAAATTTGAGAAAAATTGAAAGTGCACTTTTCAATGTGTTTTCGATTCAATTCATCACTATAACTGACTATTCGCACGACGGAGAGAGGTAATTTCTTTTCTGTTTTGTTCATAATGGTCTTGGAAAAGATTTGTGTGTATTATATAAAAGGGACAGCTAAAAAGGAAAGTAGCAAAATTCGAACCAAGTTCCTTTTCAGTGTGTTTCTAAATGAATAAATTGAGAACCGTTCATCTGATTGCGATAAAATTTTGATCATTTGCCGGCCGCAGTGGCCGAGGGGACTGAGGCACTTCAGTCACGGTCTGCACGGCCACTACGGTCAGGGGTTCGAATCCCCCCTCGGGCATGGATATTTGTGCCGTCCTTAGTATAAGGTAGTTGATAAGTAGTTTGTAAGTTTAGGGACTGATGACCCCTGTAGTTAAGTCCCATAAGCTTAACAAACATTTTTTTTTATCATTTACCACTGAAGAAACTTCAAGTACGACTGAGTCGTGTTCGACCACATTGGCAAAAGCAGGATATTTTGCTCGAATGGTTCGAATGTTTGTAAAGCTTATGTGACTTAACTACTGGGTCATCAGTCCCTAAACTTACAAACTACTTACGAACTAGCTAATACTAATTACGGCACAAATATCCATGCCCGAGGGGGAATTCGAACCCCCGACCGTAGTGGCCGTGCAGACCGTGACTGGAGCGCCTCAGTCCCCTTGGCCACCGCGGCCGGCAATATTTTGCTGTTGCACGACAATGTACGGGCGCATGTCAGTCAGAAAACCACGAAAGTGATCACAAAACTCGGATGGACAACAGTGAAACACCCGCCTCACACTCATTACATGGCTCCCTGTGACTATCATGTCTTTGGGAAACTGAAAGACACTCTTCGTGGAACAAGGGGCGCTTTTGACACAGCGCTGCTGTTGTGAATTCCTGGCCTGTGGCCATTTCATATTTCTGGCCGCTGGCCGTTTCTTTGCTAACATCGTACGCGTCTTAAACGCGGAAGAGAGACAGAAATGCAGCATATGTTGAAATGTGGGGTGGGGAGCAGTAGCATATGGCACAGTAGGTGCTGGTTCCCGTGGGAAAGCCCGCCTGTGTTACTGGTGCTCTCCTCGCACTGGCTGCTGCATTTCACGTCACGTGACTTCTTTTGAAATTACTTTTGTTTATTATAAACTAAATATTAATTATTCAGAGCTGAGAATTTGTAATAAATATCTCTCAAGAATAGGCTAGGTTTTGACATTTTTAAAAAGTTTAATGTGCCTTCTCTTATTGTAACAAGAGAAGAGCGATTTTGCAGAAGGCGCGCGACGGCCCTGTTTTGGCGCGAAATAGAGCGTCAGGTGCCCTCTCGCAACGCGCCGCAGTTTCAGTCTCGAGCTGAGCGCTATACGCGCCGGACCGCGCCGGTCATGAGAAAAGATTTTTGTAATAGTGATAACAGTCGAGGTCTCAACATGAACTATGGGCAGCATAGGCCGTATGATATTAACAATAGTTGCTCATATTTTATTATTTATTTAATAAATGGCATCCCTGACAATTAAAAATCTCGCGAGTTGCTGATTATGCTTCCATCATAAAGAACTTATTTAGTCTCACTTGTATGCTGTAGAAGAACCTACGACCTGTGTGCTGTCTTCTGCGCTGGGGTCACAACTATAGAAGACAACAGGTTAGTCAGAACTCTATGCTTTCCATAACGTTTTGGACAGCAACTACGGCACCTCGTGCGTACTGTAGGGCGGTGCAAACGCACACTGCTACGCAATAGCATCCGCAAGGATGTGGAGGTTTTAGGGGATTTGTGGGAGGAAGCAGTACTAACTTCTCCGACCGCAAATAAAACCCTAGGAAGCTTGTACTGTGTCCACTACCGTGTCCAACCTACAAGCAAACTTTTCCCACTTTTATTAGTTTTATTAATTAAAGGTTCTCCACCTCCTGCATTATCTCCTGCAGACGCTCGAGTGATTGGCAGGTGATATTTTATCCCTCGCTTTCTCGAGCATGCAGCTGCTATGAAACAGCAGAGGGCGACAAATGGCTGGAGCCGGTCGTAAAACTTCCTGCCGGCGGGCCGCAACACTCGGCGAGATTAGGCCGCGGCGGGCCGGGCCGTACATCCTGGGAGAGGCCGGCTGTGGGCTGTGCGGAGTGCCTCCTACAGGAGGGTGGCGGACTCAATAGAGGGGCGGAGGCTGCGGCTGGGCTGAGGGCAGGCCGCCAACTTTTTCCATCAGCCGGCCTGCGCTGCCGGGCTGGCCGTAGCCTCTCCCCTCTGCCTCGTGGAACTCTGCAGCTGTTGCGCCTACGACCGTGCCGCCTACCACACCGACAGTAACCGCCCTGCCACTCATCACTACCTCGTGCTTCATGGGGGGGGGGGGGGGGCTCTTTCAACCCCTTAGAAACGTCCCATAAGAAGTTCCAAGTATACTTTTCGGATAAATACGTCCCAATTTAGCAATGAATTTGCACATTACAGTGTTTAAAACTTCCTGGACTGGTGGCAGCACTTGTGAAACTGCCATATTAGTCAGTAACTGCCATTTTAATGATGTGTATATAGTGAACAGTAAAAGTCGACCACTGTGCCTAACAAGAGCCTTGTTTTATTACTAAAATTAGCAAATGAGGTCCATGTGAACTACTGGTACAAAGACTAGTTCCCTGGCCCAAATTGAGAACTGACTCGCTTCAAATTACTTCAATAACAAGAAGTTAATAATACAGTGGTCAATATACCTAGCAGTCCACACGTTATTACACAGACATTAATAAGCAAGCCACCACAATTGAAGTTATCTTAGAAAGGTGGCTAAGAAAACATTTATGGCGCAACGGAATTTAGATATGATAAAAAAAATTGCATCTGAACTAGTTCTCAGCACTTGTGAAGAACAATATTAAATAAGAGGGAAGGTGCTCTAAAACTACAATTTATAGGCAACTTACGAATTATGCTGAACTTAAACTTGTTTATTCAGATAGAAAAGAAACAAAATGGGGAACCAATTTTGTTAATACAATAAAATGCATCTCTTACACGGATTAAAGTCACTGTGCCCAGCCTTAATTATACATGGGGGGAAGGATTCACAAACAACACCCATTCTCCCTCACACACGCAATGCCACAGTGAAACTCAGCAAAAACAGCGTGCTGAGACGAGGCGGAAGCAGGCGAAGCTGTCGTAGATAGATTCAGCAAGTCGGCACAAAACACAATATACAAACACTTTGAAGCTGGCTCTGGTCTCTCGTGCCTGTTTCGAAATAGTGCGTGTGTATAGCCAAGTTACATTACATTTGAATTGGACCGCTTGCAAACACGCTACGTTACATGAACGCACTCCACTGAAGGTGAAGTTGTTGAAAGTCGGATTCGTTATAAAAAATCGCGGTGGATTCTTAAGTTGCCGTCTGTCAGCAGTCGACCCATGTGGTTCCGAAAACCGATAAAATTGAATACATGAATACTAAGCATAGAAATGCTTAGAATTATATAAGGAAGCGAATGAAATACAGCTACACGCGATAGGGGGCGATTACAGAGACGGATGAGGTCCTGTCTCAGAAAAGCCACAAAAATGAAATAATTACAAAGTCGGAAAAATAAAAATAATAATTATGGCATGCAACCTATAAAAAAGGTTAGAATTACATGAAGAAGCGAAAGACATGCAGCTACACGCGATAGGGAGCGATTAGAGAGACAGATGAAGTCCAGTCTCAAAAAACTAGTAAAGTGAAATAATTACAATGCCAGAAAAATAAAATTAAGAAATACAGCATGCAACCCATAGAAATGTTTAGAATTACAAAAGGAAGCTATTGAAGGAGGTTGTAGAAGACTGAGAGAGAATTACTGACAAAGACAGAGTGCGTCCTACAAGACGGAGAATAGACAACAAAATTAAAATAGGCGGGGAGAGAAGATCGCGAAATATTACTGGAAATCATAAGGATACCCGCATAGTTACTTGCCTGATGGGCATTGAACAAACAAGAGTGGAATCTGAAGGCTTTGTTTATGAACCAACTAAGTGTAACACATATCACTCACGGAAGGATACGATGAAAAGATTTTTACATTCACTTTACAAAAATGAACATATCACCTATTATAAATCGGGCCCCACAAAGCTAGAAAGTAATTACACAGAGTTCATACGCCGCCACATGATCACAAAAGATTTTAACATACCAGGCTGTCATCAAACTGCAACTAGAATCACACACACGCACCGCGGTCAGTCAAGTGGACTTCCAATGTCCTCCTCGATGTCATTCACACATGTCTTGTAAATCAACGGTGCTGTAACACTCTCAAGAAATCATTATCACGTGTGAACGCTTCTCAGGGTTGCGAATGACATGCTGCAATCGGTTAGCTAAAAACTCTTCAATCCAGTCTCAGATTTGGTGTGATATTCAATGTGCTCAGATTTTGTTCCTCAAGCAAAGGTACGGAACCGTATCGCATGCCTTAAGCCCTGTACAGATGGAGACGCTTCTTGCGCCACAAATGATGCAATGAGATGGTACAACGTCTTGCTCCAAGAGATGGCATGCCGTCTGGAGGCTGTGTTTGAACACACAATGATTGCAGATGGCGCAACATTATTTTAGAAAATGGTTGACGACTAACTGCTGCTATTCATGCAGTCATTGCTGCTGTTATATTTCGGCGACGTCGATGAAGAAATTTACGTTGGCAGAATAGGTGTTGTAGTAGACCATGAATTTTAAAATGTGATGAGGGTCAGGAACTACAGTCTATAACATCACGAACACAGGTTAGAAGTTTTCTGAGGATGGGCGAGACAGAATTCTTCACTTAGTTTCGTCTAGTAGGACTAAGAATAATGAAGAATAACATTTTTATGTTCTGTAAATGGATACTTACGGCAAATAAAATACATAGTGTACGACCTCCCAAAGTTCATGTGACATTTTACTGCAAGAAAAAGGTATAGTCACCCGCTGGATTCGAAGTCACTTTCATACAAATAAAAACAAGACGCACCAACCAACTAAGCTTTTGGGCGTAAATTCGGCGCCACACGCCAGACGCACGAGAATGATCGTGGAGAAGGCAGCGGATGACCGGCAGTCAATCATACACCGGCGCCGCGCATTTTGGAGGGAGCAACCAGAAGGCATCGGACGACCGGCAGCGAATCGCACGCCGCCGCCACGAATCCTCGGGGGAGTAACTTAGAAGCGCGCCCTCTACAACGGATATATCTAGGCCGAGATGTGTCTGGACGAGCCCATCTGAACTCGGCTCTGAAATAGGCAGTCACTAAGCGTAGCTAGCAACGGGGAAGAAGCCGCCTCGACAGGAGACATACGTCATAGAAGTTCAATATTTGGTGTAACTTTCAGTAAATAAAACTTGTACTAATAATCAGTATAGCTGTTTTAGATATCAACGCATCCCAAGCATCCTGACAGAATCTTTCCTGAAAGACTGGCCGGGAAGGACTATGCGCAGGCTGATCAGGATGACAAAACAATGTCAACAATAATGCAGCTTGTCTTGTGACTTGTGTCGAGACAAACCCAAGGTGCCAGCTTAATCTTTCCACCTACTATGTTAATCATAGGAGAAATTGAAAGACCCGTGAAACGTCTGCACTGAAAGTTTCTTTTCATGTCTGAACGTAGTCTCGCAAAAACAGTAGTTTCTTAAGGTAGCCCGCCGTAGATTGCTACACGTCTGCAGACCCCGTACCACTCTTGGTTGAAGTTTTAATTTTGTTAAGTTCATACATAAACGTCGTTCCAACAGTTTTCCTCTTGGCTATAATTTCAGCATGGGATGAAAAACTAACCTCCTTCTATCCATCGGCTATTTTGTCGAGTACAGATTTCCTGTCACGTTTATTATGATAAGTAAGCGAGTATCATAAGGACATATTTAATGTCTGTATAGAGCATTAAGGACGTCTATCGCTTCTTTAGACCACTCCATGCATACGCAGTTCACTGTAGACGACATAAATTAAAAGACGTACACAATCATATGGCAGCCATTGTGTTGTTGTTATGGTCTTCAGTTCGGAGACTGGTCTGATGCAGCTCTCCACCCTACTCTATCTTGAGCAAGCTTTTTCATCTCCTCATAAGAACGACAACCCTCATCCACTTGAATCTGCTTACTATACGCGTCTCTTGATCTCCCTCTGCGATTTTTACCCCACACACTTCCCTCCAATGCTAAATTCAGGATTTCTCGATGTCTAAGAATATGTCCTCCCAAGCGATCCCTTCTTTTAGACATGGTACGCCAAAAATTCCTTTTCTCATAACGTCTGTTCAGTATCTCTTCATTAGTTATGCGATCTACCCGCCTAATCTTCATCATTCTTCTGCAGCACCACGTTTCAGAAGCCACTATCCTCTTCCTGTCCGCACTGCTTATCGTCCATGTTTCATTTCCGTACAAGGCAGCACTCCACACCAATGCCTTCAGAAAAGACGTCCTTACACTTACATTAATATTCGATGTTAGCAAATTCCTCTTTTTCAAAAATGCTTTTTTTTCCCATTGCCATTCTGCATTTTATATCCTCTGTACTACGACCATCGCATGTTATTTTACTACCCACGTAACACCTACTACCTTCATTGTTTCGTTACCTAATCTAATTCCTTCAGCATCACCTGATTTTCTAAGACCGCATTCCATTATTTTTGTTTTGCTCTTGTTAATGTTCATTTTATAATCTCTCTTCAACACAATGTCCATTCCATTCAACTGTTCTTCCAGGTCCTTTGATGTCTCTGACAGAATTACAATGTCATCAACAAAACGCAATGTTTTTAATTCTTCACCCTGAACTTTAATCCCTATTCCAAATTTTTCCTGGCTTTCCGTCACCACCTGCTCGATGTACAAATTGAATAGTATCGGAGAAAGGCTAAACCCTGTCTTACTCCCTTCCCAATTGATGCTTCCCTTTCATGGCCTTCGAGTCTAATAACTGCGGTCTGGCTTTTGTACAAGTTGTAAATAACTCTCCTCTCCCTATATTTTACCCCTGCTGACTTCAGAATTTGAAAGAGTGTATTCCAGTCAACATTGTCAAAAGCTCTCTCCAAATCTACAAAAGCTGAAAATGTAGGTTTGCCTTTCCTTAATCTATCTTCTAAGATAAGACGTAAAGAGAGTATTGCCTCCCGGGTCCCTACGTTCCTCCTGAATCCAAACTGATCTTCCCCGAGGTCAGCTGAGGTCAGCTTCTACCAGCTTTTCCATTCTCTTGTAGATAATTCGAGTTAAAATTTTGCAATCATGACTTATCAAACTGACGGTTCTGTAATTTTCACACACTCCTGCGCCTGATTTCTCTGGAATGGGGATTATTACATTTTTCTTAAAGTCTGAGCGTATTTCGCCTGTCTCATACATCCTACACAGCAGTTCAAATAGTTTTGTCATGGCTGGCTCTCCCAGAGACTTTAGTAGCTCTGAGGGTATGTCATCTACTCCTGGGGCCTTGTTCCGAACTAGGTCTTTCAGGGCTCTGTCAAATTCATCTCTCAGTATAGTATCTCCTATTTCATCTTGATCCACTTCCTCTTCCCTTTCTACAACTTCGTCTCCAAGTTCATTTTCTTGGTAGAGTTGCTCTATTTACTTTTCCCACCTTTCAGCTTTCCCTTCTTTGCTGAGAACTGGTTTCCCATCTCAGTTCTTGATATTCGTAGAGTTGCTTTTCTTGTCCCTAAATGTCTCTTTTATTGTCCTGTAGGCGGTATCTACTTTTCCCCTTCTTATACATTGTTCTACAGATTTGCATTTGGCTTCTAGCCACTCCTGCTTACCCATTTTGCACTTCCTGTCAATCTCATTTCTTAGTCGTCTGTACTCCATTTTGCCTGTTTCATTTACTGCATTTTTATATTTCCTCCTTTCATCAATTAAATTTAGTATTTACTGTGATATCCAAGGATTTTTTGCAGGTCTTGTCTTCCTAACTATTTTGTCCTCTGCTGCCTTCACTATTTTATCTCTCAATGCTACCCATTCCTCTTCTACTGTTTTATTTCCCCCTGTTTCTGTCAATTGATGCCTAAATCTCCCTCTGAATTTCTCCAGAACTTCACGTTCCTTCAATTTATCTAAGTCCCATCTTCTTATTTTCCTACCTTTCTTCAGTTTTTTCAGTTTCAACCTACAGTTCATGACTAACAAGTTATGGTCAGAGTCTATATCTGCCCCTGGGTATGCCTTACAGTTTATCACCTGATTCCGGAATCTATATTTTACCATTATAAAATCTAACTGATACCTTCCGGTGTCTCCCGGTCTCTTCCACGTACACAACCGTCTTTTGTAATTCTTAAACCACGTGTTTGTTACGATTAAATCATGTTCCGTGCAAAATTCTACCAGGCAACTTCCTCTATAATTCCTTCTGTCCAGTTCATATTCACCTACTATTTTTCCTTCCTTTTCCTACTACCGAATTCCAGTCTCCCATCACAATTAATTTTTCCTCTCCCTTAACTGTCTGAATAATTTCCTTTTGCTCCTCATATATTTCTTCGATATCCTCATCATCGGCAGAGCTATTTGGCATATAAACCTGTATTACTGTTGTCGGTGTTGGCTTCGTATCTATCTTGACAATGATAATGCGATCACTATGCTGCTCATAGTAGTTTACCCGCATTCCCATATTCTTATTCACTATGAGTCCTACTCCTGCGATACCCCCAACTGATTTTGTATTTATAATCCTGTACTCACCTGACCAGAAATCCTGTTCATCGTGCCACCGAACTTCACTAATCCCCACTATATCTAACTTCAACCTATCCATTTCCCTTTTTAAATTTTCTAATTTTCCTACCCGATTAAGGGATCTAACATTCCACGCACCGATCCGTAAAATGCCAGTATTGTCTTTCCTGATGACAACATTCTCCTGAGTATTCCACGAATGGTGGACTATTTTACCTCCGGAATATTTTACCCGAGAGGACGCCATCATCATATTTTCATACAGTAGAGCTGCATATCCTCGAGAAAAGTAACGGCTGTAGTTTCCCCTTGCTTTCAGCCGTTCGCAGTAACTGCATGGCAAAGCCACATTAGCTGATGTTACAAGGCCAGCTCAATCAATCATCCAGACTGTTGCCCCTGTAACTACTGAAAAGGCTGCTGCCCCTCTTCAGGAACCATAAGTTTGTCTGGCCTCTCCACAGATACCCCTCCGCTGTGGTTGCACCTGCGGTACGGCTCTGTCCGTACAGGGTTTTACGGAAGTCAAGAAATACTGCATCTATTGGCGACCTAGTACCTATTGTCTTCTGGGACTCCACGACCAAATCACCGGCTGGGTTTTATGTGATGAAGAGTAATGAAAACAAACTTCGTAGACGCTGCTGGTCCGCACAGCGCTGTAGTCTTAGATGAAAAGTGGCCTCACAGTAAAAGCCTCATGCTAGTCGAATATCTGGCACTGCGTGGTCTTGTAAAGCACGGACGTCCGACGGTGAGGTGCACCGCGCTTCTCGGGACGGGGCCGCGTCGGCGGTGGACCGGCTAGCCCGCGTCCTGGTCGGCAGATGCCGGCGAGTCGCAATCTGGGAATCGATACTGGTCGGCACTGTGGGGCCGGCGGTCGCATTGTGCGGGGCGTCGCCAGGGGCCGCCGATACGTCTGCGCGCGGTCCCCAGGCGGCCACGACGGGGTGAGCTTAGTGACACGCTAGGCAGGCGTCGGCCTGACGTCATCAGGAGCTGAACGCGATACATCGACCTGTCGACACGAGTCCTTATTTCGACCCGCAGAAATTGTTCCCGCCCAATGAGAACTCGCTAGCTCTCAGCCAATGAGCTACGCCATAATACTGGCAAACAGACGTATCGATGCCAGCAAATATTGGTGACAAGTAACGAATATCACTACAAACACACTCTCGAAAATCACGACGTATTCGAAACTAAGTAGCAAAATATTGGGGGCAAACAAGCAATAGCGGCCTAACCATACTCTCGGAAATTATGTGATATTAGAAAATAAACAGCCAAATGTTTCTGATGACCGAATAGTGTGGATGTCACTGATACGTATTTCATTTAGGCCTACCATCAATTTAAGCGTTTCCCATATGTTTGTCACTTACCATTTCTCGGAAATCGTAACATATTTGAAACAAAGGTTAAATATTTTTGTGAAGGAAAAACAGAAATATCATTACTAGTCTTGTCATTGCAGTAGTTTCATTCTCCATTTTTTAGCCTCACACAAATTTCCAAATCGATGACATCCATTCCTGACACAGCATTTTGTTACAATTAACATCGAGTACTGTGTAACGTACTATTGTTATATGACTAAGAAAATCCCACAATATGTTATAAATAACTAACTACTACAATGTGATACAAACAATAAAATTTTAAAAAAATTCTGTGGGGAGACTTGAACTCCGTTCCTCTGGCTTGATCTACTATGCTATTCACTACGCTACGACAGCCAGATGCTAAAAGTACTTTATTACATCTTAGCAGATGTTTTTATTGTTAAGCTGTGTTTTAATTTCCATTTAGATTTACATTTAGATACAACAAATTGATTCGGATACGATTTTGTTAATCATATTTCATGCGCTGTTAGCCTGAAATACCTTACTGCAAGTTATAAATCAAAAACTGCGAGCCGGCCGCGGTGGCCGAGGGGACTGAGGTGCTCCAGTCACGGTCTGCACGGCCACTACGGTCGGGGGTTCGAATCCCCCCTCGGGCATGGATGTTTGTGTCGTCTTTAGTATAAGGTAGTTCATAAGTAGTTTGTAAGTTTTGGGACTGATGACCCCGCAGTTAGGTCCCTTAATCTTAACAAACAACAACGTTTTAGACAGAAGTCCTCATTATACTACTATAAGTCTATTAATCTGCAAGCAACATTGCTTAATTCTGCTGTCACCAGTCAAGAAGACAGCCAAAAATACATCCACAGAAGGCACTAGGTACAACTGCAGCTCCCACAGTGTTTACTGGCGGACCACAGCCCCCATGCATCAGTGCATCGTTGACGTCGGCTGCCACTTCGAGACTTCATCACCATGGAAAAATTGCGTCGTCCTGACGAGTGTCATCTTTGACTCAACGTATTTTTATAAGCTTTGATAAATGCCCAAAGAGGGCAAAGGCTCCACATATAGCCGATTTTAATAGCAAGTTTTATTTAATGTTTCCTATATATTTTTAATGTTTCCTATGCATTTTTAATGTTATAAACGTACTATTTTATACAGAATCAAAGTAGACGAGTTTACGAATACTGTGCTAACAATCTTAACTATTGAATTTTATTATATTAACACATAACCCTTACTATATTTCTGATTGGCTTACGTGACGAGCGGTGGGCGGAGCATCCTGTATTTAAGTAAGAGCCCCAGATGCCCTCACCAGCAGTTGACTCCTGCTCCAGCCACTACCACTGTCCATCAACAATGGTAAAAACTATTGTAATTTTATTAGCCATTTTACTATTAAATGTAGAATGTAATGGCTTAATGGCTTTGGTATATTACAGTACCAAAGGCCTGAAGATGGTTCTATAGAACCGAAACCGGTTGCCAGCAATTAACGCAACAAATTTCAATCTAGACTGTCTTATTTTAATTATTAAAAATTTTCAAGATCGCTGTTCCAAAAAATGCTTTCAAAAATTACAAATACAATAATGCTGCTTGGAAGTTTAATGTTCAATGGTCTGAAGCTGTTTTATAGGTAGTACACGTTTATTAATTTTGAACAAGATAAGTGTAACAGTTTTTGAACATTGATGAAATATGTGAAAAAAGATAAAAATCACAACATTCATCCTAAGACAGTAAATTGAAACAGTAGAAATTGGTTGAATGTGGAACGATGAAAATGAAATGAATGAAACACGTGTGAATATATAGGCTACAATTTCTTTATGGTTAAATTAAACTGTATTTACTGGCCTAAATGTCCAATATCACTAACAAAATAATAAATTACAATTGATATCAGGCATGTAGCCAAACTACTGTGACGATACAAAGTAATTAGGCTATGCATCTGCAAAAGGGACGTGAAACAAGTGAGTACAAGGGAATTTGTTTACCTGATCCGATTAGATTCTGCAGACAGAGGTGGTGAGAATGGAAATTGTGGCCATTTGTACATGGTTTGGAGAAGTTAATTTCCAATATTTCAAGAAGTTTATTTTCCTCCGTTTCTGGATATGGTATAGACCAGAGGACGGCAAGTAATCTTAGATGGGGTCCGGATACTTTTGAAAATTTTTAGAGGTCTAGAAGTAAAACCGCATGTTTCTTATTAATTTTTTCAATTTCCACTCACAAAATAATATGAAATACAATAGATGAAAAATAATAATGTATAAACAATACAGAAAAATATTATTGGCTACTTAATTTTATTAACACTCACAAAAAGGTTGAAATAAAACGGATAACTTTTATTGGAAAGTCCAAAAACAGGTCATATATTATACTTTTTTATTTTAATTTTCTCTAAAAAATTAGGAAATACAATAAAATGTGCTTGTAAATATTTAAAAAATCGCCGGTAAAAATTACATTTGCGGTCTTGAGCAGGTTCTTAAAAATATGTTCACGTGCGGAGCTGCTTACGCGAATAGTATCTTCAAAGTGGGCAGTATTGAGCGAAAATTAATCTCGAAGAATTTCATTTTTGAAAATGAAATGTCACGAATACGAGTATTTTTGGAGCCTAACATAGCAACCAGGCTGATTGATAATTTCTTGCAATTTTCATATTTTTCAGGGACATGTTGATACTTTTAAGGCTTTAAAAGGTGGAACAACTTCGCAGCTACATCCGTCCATGCTGCTGCAGGAGAAACCTCAAAAGGTGATTTTAAAACTCGTGATAACTTGTCTATTTCTGAAAAGTCTTTGAATCTTACTGAAAATTCATTGTTAAAATCTGCCAAGAAATTTGATAATATGGAAAAGTCTAATTTTATACTAAACAATTATTGCGAAATGAATATATTTTTTGACTTAAAACGTCTCTTTCAAAGAACCAGCTTGCGACGGAATAATGATACACTTGAACGAAATCACATTTTAATTTCCCATTTCCTTGTAGCTCAGTGTTGTTATCTACAGAAAAAAATTTTTTTTTAATAAAAATATTTTGGTGGTCCAGTTTTTAGCCTTCCGCTGCCCGGACGTAGACCGTGGTCCGCCAATCGCCGACCACTGGTATAGGTCTTCATATGCTACCTTGTAGCTGTGACCTCCTTTTACCAGGCGGTCTGCAAATGTTGAATTTCCTTTTCTAACTTTTCAGTTTCTGTGGTGTGTGAATCGGTTTGTAGAAACAATAAATTTGCAGAATATTACACATTTATCTTGCGTGTTTCATTCAAAATGAATAAAACAGCCGGCCGCGGTGGTCGAGGGAACTGAGGCGCGTCAGTCACGACCTGCACGGCCACTACGGTCGGGGGTTCGAATCCCCTCGGGCATGGATATTTGTGCCGTCCTTAGTGTTAGCTAGTTCATAAGTAGTTTGTAAGTTTAGGGACTGATGACCCCGTAGTTAAGACCATAAGCTATACAAACATTTGAACATTGTTTTGAATAAAACATATCGTCAAGAACTAACGGGATCGTCAGTGAATTCAGTATCAATTGAATTGGAAAAAAAAGGGTATATATATGTGACGTCGGTTCCGAGAGTACTTCTGATCCTGCAGTTGTTATTATTCAACATTCATAGAATATATGACATCAACTGCGATTGAGCAAAGCTGAAAATATGTACCCAGCCGGGATTCGAACCCGGGTATCCTGCTTTCTAGGCAAAGTTTGAAGTCCTTACTCTTACGGGAATTAGTTCATAACTACGAGTTTGAGTACTGTGGGCAGGGCGAAGCTGGGAATTTGTATCTGACGGGAGGCGTGTTTAGGTAGTCCTTGCAGGTGCAGTGATCTCTGTATCCCCAGTGGTGTAGGGGTCAGCGCAACTGCCTAGAAAGCAGGAGACCCGGGTTCGAATCCCGGCCGGGTACACATTTTCAGCTTTGCCCAATCGCAGTTGATGTCATATTTTCTATGAATGTTGAAAAAAAAGGTCTTTCTTTGTAAACACAACTGGTCGACTTTCGACTGCTGGCAATACTAGTTACTGTTAGTAATAACGTGATGTAAAAGGTATAGCAGTCAACAATCCGAAGATTGGTTTGAACACCACAATGCTTTACTAGGCATGGTCCTGATTGGAGGTGGTATGCCATTGCCTTCCTCCGACCTTCGAACTGACTTACTCAGCCAGTTATGGGGGGACCTACAGTTTAACGTGGGTTCCGAACCACGGTGCTACTCGGTATTTTTCACATGAGCAGTACTGCCAGAAGTGAAAGAAGTGGAAGTGATGTATGGATAAAAAAAGTAACGGGGAAGTACTTCCTGTGTGAGCCATTTCCGGTGCCAGTCTAACTGAGAGTTAACGCCCCTCCAGCAAAGTTGGCGGTTGCCCAAGGGCGACTGTGAGGGCCAGCCTAACGGAAACATACGGCGCCCAGTCCTAACTGGGAAGCGGCCGCCCAGTCTTGTGAAGCCAAAGGCGTTCACGGGGGCGCGGGCAGCCAAAGAGAATTAACGCCGTGTAGGAGGGTGGAGAGGGTCAGCTCCGGCTGCCGGCTGCTTTTACTGGCCGCAAAGGTCAGACTGCGGGAAACGGCCCCAGCCGGCCAGAAAAGTGGACACCGTCACACACACAAGGCCTCCGACACGCCGCAGCACTCTTTCTAACTGCTCGGGCGGCCACCGTTCTCTGAGAGGCCTGACAAATGCGGACACAGAAATACGAGTTACCGCCCTTCAACAACTAGCACTGTATGGTTTAGCAAGGCAGCAATAATCTAGCTAGGACCTCGTCGGCACACTCTAACGTGGGGGTGTAGTAATGTAAAAAATTGCACTGACGTGTTTTACGGCCCACTTTAGATTTGTAGATTTATAAGTTTTTTCAAACATTTTTGAACAAAATAATAATCTAAATAATTAAAAATTAATTAAAAAGAGTGTCTGAATTCCTTTTAGGAAAACAAATTAGGTAGCGGCAGGTTCCGAACCACCGACCTTTAGCATCATAATCTAACGCCTTGCCCACTCCACTACGGATATCAAGCAAAAGATGAAGTCCTTTAATCTCATACTATTGATGTTGTTAAGTGATGCTAATATGGTATTTATAGACACAAGATTATCATTTGTCGTACGAAGAACGATGTGTTTTTGTTGATTCTTCAGTGCGCCATTGCTTTGAAATGACAACGAGTAAGCTACAATAAGAAATCATAAAATACGCAACGCAAGATGGCGTATGCCACAGAGAGTTCTGGGCGAGGAATGTCAAGTGACATCTCCGAACGGCTGGTTTTCGTTAATTCAATGGAGGGTGTCAAATCTGTTATTTTTGCAAATATGTCTCAAACGATACGAGATATGAAAAAAAACAACCATAAGGGGGCTAAGTTGTAGAGAATTTTCTCCTCTACCAATTAGGTTATTCAATTTTCCTGTCAGGTGAACGGTTCGTTTGCAATTGCAATTATATTACAAACGGTGTTTTTTGTATTACTACCGTATTTTTTGTCCGAAAAAATTGAAAAAGGGAGGTTCTGGTCTCTGGCGGCCTACAATCATGTCTGTAAAATTTGGTGCTGATGGGTTGAACGGCTCGTCTTAAAATCAGGGAACACGTTACGGACAGACAGACGGACAGACGGACATACATCCCATAATCGTCGTTATTTTTGCAAATTTCTTTCAAACGCTACGAGATATGAAAAAAAAATTAAGAGAGCGAAGTTGTAGAGAATTTTCTCCTCTACAAATTCGCATATTCAATTTTCGTGTCAGATGAATGGTTAAGTCGTTCATTTAATTTTCTAGCTGTTAAAAGAATATCGCAAAGGCCCACTTTTATTGTTACTACCTTAACCTAAGTTAGGCCAAAATTAAATACACGGTCAGACAGGAGGAAAGGTATATGCTTTGATGGGTGATAATACTAGAGATTCTGAAAAAAAAAACAACCTTCTAATAAACAAATGTTCAAATGTTTGTATAGTCTATGGGACTTAACTAAACTTACAAACTACTTATGAACTACTTACGAACGAGGACGGCACAAATATCCATGACCGAGGGGGGATTCGAACCCCCGACCGTAGTGGCCGTGAAGACCGTGACTGGAGCGCCTTAGTCCCCTCGGCCACCGCGGCCGGCTCTAATAAACATATGCCCTTTTCTTAACCGTTGTCGGGTAAACCAACTAAAACAACTAGGAAAGGGTAAAGTCGTCTTTACTAACCGTGCCAGTACGGAATTCACTTCCGTATGGGGCAGTTACTTACCTCCAATCTGACGTTGCTTGTACTGCACAGTACTACAGTGTTGATACGTGACCAAAGAATATAGTTAGTTAAAATGTCACAGACGTTCGCAGAAGCTGAGTAAGCCAACATGATGTCTATCTGTGGTGTGCCAAATTAGAATTACGAATCCACTGTGCGTGTATAGCAACAACGATTTATGAATCACAGAAAGCCAGGGAGCTGGGTGTTTAGCAGCGTGTTTCACTGTTTGCGAGAGCAAGGTACGCTTCGCAAAGTAAATGTTGTCTCTGAACTTCCCGTACAACAAAGTCTTAATTAAGTTGAGAACATTATTCAAGTAGTGGAAATCTATATTTTGCCAATCTTTCTCTAGACGTAGTTATTTGGTAAAGAGATTTTTAAGCAATATGTAGGTGTTAAATCCCATTTTACTAATAGTCTATTTTGTATGTATTCCATTGTAGCAAAGTTAATTCAAACATGTGTTGGGGTGACTAATTATTACTAAGCTTGATTACTTGTTTTGATCGAATGGATAAGGGATTAATTTGTGCTTCCGGAATTTACATCAATTGTGGCTCAAATTATTTAAGAAATTTCCTGTAAGCTGTAATTGGCTTATGCGAACTTTTCTCCCTGCTATCCGTCGTAGTATCAACTGAGATCGTTTTGTGGTCTGCATTGCCTGCATCACCTCTCACCGTTAAATAGTCTACTAATCCGTTATCTTTCACTTAAAGATTTGTTCCAAATTTTTTACGATTTTTCACAGTAATTTTTGCATGGCTTCCCACTGCAAATTTTTCCCCTTTGTCATTAAAAAAAAAAAATCACTAACTTAAACGGTCGGGCAGTGACATTACAACAGGTTATTATTAAACAGTAAAAAACTTTGTTGTAACTAAAACCGAAAAATACTGTAAAGCGTCGGTTAATTACGAGGCGCGTCCAGAAAGTAAGTTCCTTTTCAATTTATCTCTGCTGCAGCGCTGCGATTGCAGTTCCGCACATGCGCCGTAGACGATGTGTATCAAGGAGAAGCACGTGCACCATTTGCAGATCGCTGTCAGTTACGTACGCTTTGTTGTGCTTGCTTGAAATGTCGGCGTTGATTGAAAATCCCGCCGCCTATGAAATAACGTCGTTAATTCGGTTTCTGAATGCGAGGAAAGTGATACCAAGTAAAATTTATCGGAAAAAATGCGATGTTTACGGAGCAAATGCGGCGAGTGATTCGATGGTGAGAAGATGGGTCCGACAGATCAGTGGCGGGCGTAGTGATGTGCACGATGAAGAACGAAGTGGGCGTCCACCTTTGGTTGCAGAAGAACTGGTTCACCCGATTGATGACAAGATCCAGGAAAACAGTACGTTTACAATTAGTGTTCTTGCTATGGACTTCCCCGAAATTTCACGATCACTGATGCATGAAATTGTTACCAAACAACTGAAATTCCGTAAACTTTGCTCACGTTGGGTACCAAAGATTCTCACTGAGCAATACAAAACACAAAGAATGGGTCGTGCCTTGAATTTTTGACCCGTTATGCTGAAAGCGGTGAAGAATTTCTGAGACGGATAGTCACAGGAGATGAAACGTGGGTTTCGTACGACACCCGTGAGAGTAAGCGGCAATCAATGGAATGGAGGCACACTTCATCCCCACCAAAGACAAAACCGAAGCAAATCATGACACCTCGGAAAATGATGTGCACAGTGTTATGGGACTGAAAAGGCATCCTACTCATTGACTTCTCACCGCGTGGTCAAACAATCAAAGCAGATGCTTATTGCGAGACACTTCGGAAATTGCGCCGTGTAATTCAGAATAAGCGCCGGGGACTGCTGTAGGCATTGTTTTGCGTCACGACAACGCACGACCACACACTGCAAATGTGACGAAAAACCTCTTACAGGGATTTGGCTGGGACGTGTTTGACCATCCTCCTTACAGCCCTGACCTCGCTCATAGGGACTTTCATCTGTTCTTACATCTGAAGTCTTTCCTTGGCGGTCATCACTTCAAAATGACGACGAGCTGAAAGAAACTGTTTGAAGACAAAGGCGGCAGATTTCTATGAAGAAGGTATACAAAACCTGGTGCCACGCTATGACAAATGACTGCAATATTTCGGCAGCTATGTGGAAAAGTAGTTTAAGAGTTGTAGAATTTAGTGCAATAAAATTTCTTCTGTATCTGTGTACAATTTAATTTTATTACCAAACGGAACTTACTTTCTGGTCGCGCCTCGTATAATTACACGGGTCGACATGGATTCTGGGGTTTGGAAAGTAAATGGTGTTCTTTACTAAATTTGCACCCCTGAATATGAAAATCATATCAGTTTTTTTTCCATCACCCTCAGTTTTTTCTGCACAGCTCACCCCTCCCCCCCCCCTGCCGGCCGCGGTGGCCGAGGAGACTGAGGCGCTCCAGTCACGGTCTGCACGGCCACTACGGTCGGGGGTTCGAATCCCCCCTCGGGCATGGATATTTGTGCCGTCCTTAGTATAAGGTAGTTGATAAGTAGTTTGTAAGTTTAGGGACTGATGACCCCGTAGTTAAGTCCCATAAGCTTAACAAACATTTGAACATTCACCCCTCCCCCTCCCTCCAAACCTACCATTGGCTGAGAAATCTATGTTATGCAGTGTCCACAGCTACAGAAATGTGGAAACGCTGCATTTTTTTGTGTGTAGGTCAGGCAGAGGGGGCTAATGAGTTTGGAGCAGACGTTCCATCATCGCCACAGAAATCAGGGAGTGAGTGCTACAGCTACAAGAAGGTGCTTTCGCGCTTTGTTGTGAGTGGTGGTATTTCACTGGAGGTGTGTTAAAAATGTCAGGAAGGCAGTGCGTGAATAGCCCAGATACATTTTGTTATATCTGTGGAAATTATGTGATACGTGCAAGACGTCGACAAATAACAAAATTTGTGCAGAAGTCATATTTTGCATATTTCGGCATGAAGCTCGGCGATCAGGACAAGTCATTTGTTCCACACATTGTGTGGAGCAGTTAAGGAAATGGAGTGAAGGTAAAATCTAGTGCTTGAACTTCGCAATTCCTATGGCGTGAACAGAAGAAACCTGTTGATGACTGTTACTTCTGTATGACGAATTTAACGGTATACAACAGAAGAAACATGAAAAACATATCGTATCCAAACTTAGAATCGGCAATTAGACCTGTTCCTCATGGCCCAGGTCTACCAATCCTCTCTCCACCAAAATCAGTGGATTCTCTTGAATTCTCTGAACCAGGTGTAAGTCAAGAAAGCAGTGAATCCGACTATTATGAGTGTGGTACCGATAGTAGCCCAAAACCTCACCAGGGTACACTAATATGCCTTGCTATATGTGTGAATGGGACAGTAGAGCTTATCATGAGCATTGGAGTAGGAGAGAGTGGCCTAAGAGGCAAAATCTGACAGTGGGATCAAAGAACATAGTGAATGAACATTTGGTTAATCTAGATCATATTTTATTGCCTCCACTGCACATCAAATTAGGACTCATGAAGCAGTATATTAAAGCACTGGACAAAACAGGAAACTGTTTCCAATACCTGTGTAGGCAATTCCCAAATCTATCGGCTGCAAAGTTGAAAGGAGGGATATTTGTTGGACCAGATATAAGGAAGTTGATGTCTGATGAGCACTTTGACAGTTCTGTGACGGAAATAGAACTTCAAGCTTGGAAAAGTTTAAAAAATGTTGTGCATCGTTTCCTTGGCCAGAATAAGCAGCCTGATTAGAAGGAAATAGTGGAAGACATGCTACAGTCCTTTAAAATGTTAGGATGCAAGGTCTCTCTAAAACTACATTTTCTAATGTCACACTTAGAGAGTTTTCAAGAAAATTTGGCTGAAACATCAGAGGAACATGGTGACCGATTTCATCAGGAACTTAAAACTATGGAACATCGTTATCAAGGTCGTTGGGGAATAAACATGATGGCTGTCTACTGTTGGTGCATCAAACGTGAAGGAGAAGTGACACACAAGAGGAAGGATATCAAGCGTTCATTCACGGGCAAACGAAAACGGAAGTAATACCTCTACCTGGTAAGTGCCCACCATAAGATTTGCTTCTTATAATTCATATGCCTTTCTTCCAATTCGTTTTAAACCACTTTACTGTTCCATTTCGTTTCCATTGTCCCATAATTGATTTCCAATTTCCAATTTCATTGGGCGCAGAGTTAGACAATGGTGAATATGATGATGTAGTGGTGGGACAAAACCTGACGTGCTACAGAAAAACAGTCTGCAGATTTGTAATCAGCAGGGTGAATTTAGTCAGAAATTCATATTTTTATGCAAATCCCAGACAAAAAGTCAAAATTTGTCGACCTGTGTTATAGAACTAAACACTGGCATGGTGCTAACTGGGCGGTTTTTCGCGCGGTTTGACTCCTGGTCGGCGAGACGCCACGCACCCTACCGGTGCTGGTAGGGTAATTTGCAGTCTCCACCCCCAGACCCGTGATCCCGCCCTCCCCTAGCCACCGCCGGCAGAGCACAGGGCTCACCCACCCTCTTCACCTCGGCCGACGTCGGCTCACCCTGACCTTTCGCCGACTTCGATTTCCCCGCTGCCCGCCCGTCTGTCCTGATCTTTATCTGCCCAGGAAGAAAAAAGGAAGAAGAAGCTCCGTTTAAATGGAGGCCCTTCGAAATTACGCCGCAGCTGCCTCACAGGAAGCCAGGAAGCAAACAAGCTGCATTAAGTGTGTAACAAAGACCTCGCCGCTCAAAGTACTTTCAAATTTACGTTTTCTACCGCGTGTAACAAAAGGTTGCAAGTTTCAAAGAAGCCCAATGAATAGTTAATAGGACTTGATGTTTTCCGCATTTAAAATTACCTGCTTTCTTTCTCGGGAATGTACCCAAATTACTTTCCTTCTCTGTCGCCTGTTTTCCCTCATTATTGTTTCGAATATTTAAAAATAATCTAGTATACTGCTTTCAAAACCAATTGTTGTCCAGTGAACCATTTATTGATATTACTTTTTTACATAATCATAGCCGGCCGCAGTGGCCGAGGGGACTGAGGCACGCCAGTCACAGTCTGCACGGCCACTACGGTCGGTGGTGACCCCGTAGTTAACTCCCATGAGCTACACAAACATTTGAACATTTGAAAATTAACTGAGCATGCTTTAGTAAACGGTCTTTGCATCAAACTCGATGAAACTGCCATCGTGGCTCTACACTTTACTCATGCAGGAACACTTCATAGCAGCGACAAAGCAAAGCGTCGGTGGCGTTTTGACGAGGTGGAGGGTGTCTTCAAGCACAATTAAAATTACCCTATGCACCAAACTAACTCATGTGTGGGGAGCCATTGCTTAGTATCATTAAGTACTACGTGGTGTGTGACCACGATTAATTACATAGAATTTACAAAAGGAAATTAATTTAGAATAAGCAAGTAAAACACACGTGAGAATTCATGTAGAAGAAAGCTAGTATCAGTAAAAGCATGGCTGAAGGCCGAAGTAATGACCATTACAAAAGCACATTGTGCAATTGATCATACCAAGACAGGGAAGATAGAATCAATCCAGAAAATCTCAGAAATATTTAGCATACAGATGACACGAAAACGTTAGTTAAAAATAGCAAGGAAATTCCAACATACTAAGTTTACAAAAAAAGGCTGAAGGCCACACATGTATATTCTATCTTGAGAAAAACTGGACACAAAATCATCACTGGAATGAAAATGCAAATACTAAAATTACACGGAATTACTCGAGTTCAGTAAATGAAGAATCACTTCGCCTCACATAGCAAAAGAATTTCTTAAGAAAACTATCACTGATAAACCAAGACTGCCTGAAGAAAGCAAAGTTCTAACAGCATGCCATCTCCTCTGCATGATTCGATGATATACTCACTTCGGCGGTCTCTGCAAGAGTGAGGCCTCAGGCCATGCGGAAAGCCTTCCCCTCCATGCACCTGATGTAGGGCGCGCTGAAAGCGATCCAGATTGCGTTCAGAGCCTACTGACTACCAACCCCTCCCTACCTGAAGAAGATAATACCCTTTACTAGAGCTCCAGAGAGGTCTCTTTTGTCACCTCTTTCGTCCATGATTATGTTGGTACTACACTAAGAAATGGCCACCTCGCCATCTTGCCTAGTAAGCATGTCTCTGGCTACCCAGCAGACGGCAGTGTAGACGACATATGAAATCATGCATTCTTAACTAAAGTAAACGCGGCCTAAAGCGCGAGTCGGCGACTGTAAGCCATTGCGCGGCAGTCGGTCAAAATTAAAGAGCAGCCTTATACATTCATACGGACACAAAAGTTCAATCACATAGGTGGAAACGTATATGTATACATGGGGCATTGATAATTAAAGTTTGTCTGTTTGTCCTCTATGTATTCATAAACCATTCAATAGATTGCAATGAAACCTTGGTGAACTGTTCACCGAACGCCCACGAAGGTTTCTGACCGAAAAAAAAGAAAAGAAAAAAACCCACGACACATAGCTCAATAGATATGACGTCGTTAATAATGACAGGCCACAGCGTAAGAATATCCAGATTTATGCGTCAATTATTGGAAAATGGGAGTAGTTAGGGACCTAAAACAAAGTTTGCATGTAATTTCGGACATTTATGAAGCGTTTTGTAACTGACCCTCTCACCCCTCCCCCGCCCCCTCCCCCCCAAAAAAAAAAAAGAAAGAAAGAAAATGATGAAACGAAAAGAAGTCTCCCGCTCAAAACAATTTCGCTGCAGATGCCGTAAAACTGTCGCATCAGGCATGAGTTTGTGTTGTTTTACTGCTGACTGTCTTTGCAACATATTTTGCATATAGTACCGATATGTATCACTAAATGTGCCATCAAATTTATTTCACTGTAAGACACATACTTCACTACACATGTAACAAATAAAAATAAATGTTTTTTTTGTTCGTATTTTATGCAAGGCCATGTCAAAACATCCGATTGCGATAAAAATTTATTAACCCATTGCTTGCACTTCCGCGAAGGTTATGCGCATACTAAAATTGAATTCGCATGATGCATTGCGGAGGGTGCTTTACAGTTAGCTAATTCGTTTCTTACGCCTTCACGCTGAAATGGCTGGACGGATATGAATTAAATTTGGAACAGACGTACCTTATACCGTGATTAATACGTGGGCTGCCTTTCGTAAGCCACCGTATGGTGCATGGCGGAGGGTACCTTACAATGGGTTAATTTAGTTGTTTCTCTTCACGCTGAAACAGCTGGACATAATTGAATGAAATGTGGAATGTAGATAGCGTATACCCCGAATTAATACATGGGCTACCTTTCGTGGGCCTACGTAGGTGCATGACGGAGGGTACGTTAAAACAGGCATCCAAATTATTTGACTGGTCATAAAAGTCAGCACATAAATGTACGTTTTCATGAAGGAAATTTTTATAATCTGCAGGACAGTGTATGGCGGAGGGTAGCTTGCGACTTTTAATCATTTGACCTATCACCATGAAACTTGGCGCATATATGTATGTTCTCATATATAGGTGGGAGAGGAGTAGGTGGAGGAAGAGACGGGAGAAGGAGCAGGCGAACAGAGAGAACGTGAAGGAAGAGACGACTAATATATATATATATATATATATATATATATATATATATATATATATATATATATATGGTGTTACAAAAGGTACGGCCAAACCTTCAGGAAACATTCCTCACACACAAATAAGGAAAATATGTTATATGGAAAAGTGTCCGGAAACGCTTAATTTCCATGTTAAAGCTCATTTTATTACTTCTCTTCAAATCACATCAATCATGGAATGGAAACACACAGCAACAGAACGTACCGGCGTGGCTTCAAACACTTTGTTACAGGAAATGTTCAAAATGTCCTCCGTTATCGAGGATACTTGCATCCACCTTCCGTCGCATGAGATCCATGATGCGCTGATGCAGCCCTGGAGAATGGCGTACTGTATCACCAACAGTTCCTGCCCAAAGGTTCACAGAGAATCTGTGTTGATGACGTGATTGCACAATTGCGTGCGGATTCTCGTCAGCCCATACATGTTGATTGTGAAACAATCTGAACACGTTGAAATGAAGCCTCATTCGTAAATAAAAAAATGATCTCTAACATGGAAATTAAGCGTTTCTGGACACATGTCCGCATAACATATTTTCTTTCTTTGTATGTGACGAATGTTTCGTGAAAGTTTGGCCGTACCTTTTTGTAACACCCTGTATTGTATATATATATATAATTCGTAACTAAACAAGCTAATACTTTCATAGTACAAACGTTATTTACACAATTATTTCTTCTGCGGCTGCAGCGCGCCGGGCACCACCTAGTAAACGAATAAAATTGACATACAAACAGACAATATTGATGGCGGAAAAACACGTAAGAGTAATGAATAACACTAAATCGAACACGGCCACACATTCAGTGGACGTGTTTCACACATAAGAATGGCAGGAATGAGAATTTAATTTCTGTGTGTCCTATCGTATTCTAGCGGGATGTGTTCCACTTTTAGTTATTGTATTAGGGTCACGTACATAAGGCACTAACAACGAACTATTATGCTTGTTCTTTATTCAGTCCGTCTATTTCTCAGACTGTTGAAATTCATCTTTCATGTAAATTAAAATATTGTATGATGTCAAATTACAGTGATGTAATCATTTATCAATATCTATTTGCAACGGCGAGTTTCTCATAGCTTCCACGTATAAGGTAATGATGTACTACCAAATTGTGATAAACGAAAATTTGTGCCTAGCCTTGACACGAACCCGGGTTTCTTGTAAATGTCCGGGTGTATCAAATTGATATTTATGTAACTTAGTAAGATCGCTTATCTCTCGGCAGTGCAAAAATTTCAAGTTCTTAAGTGAAAGTAATAACACACACCACCATAAAATCCACCCATTTAAAAGTAACAAACTCATTTATCAAAACCTTTACCGTTCTTCCCGTCTTCCTAGCGTCATGACATCTGAGAAGCTGGATTCCGTAGTACAAGTAAATATAAAAAAAAACCTGAAAATTAATTAAATATACTATTACTTTTTGGCTTTAGAAACTAAATTTATTCCTTATCTTTCAGAAGTTTCAAGAACTACCGTATGGATACTTGCTTTTCATTAATACGGATAATCTTTCATAAAGAATATTTTTATATACAATTTACAATTAGTTGATACCAACTGGCTGAGATACGATGAAGTGAAAATCCTTTCACTGCACAACGAGGGCTTACCATAGTGGTAATAAATGCCAGATCACCAGTTTTTTTGTCCCACGTTAACAAAAGAAATTAATACAAACATTTGAACACATTTTCGTTCCTGGCTGTACTGGTACAGCCGAAAACAAAGGAAAACTGTTGTCATATTACATCCTGACGACGCGGAACTCTTCCATATAGTAAATGATGATAGCCTTTTTTTCTTGGGTAAAATGTTCCTAGAGAATGTTGTCATCAGGAAAAACAAAATGAAATTTTATATTTTGGTGTGTTGATTGAGCGAAACCTTCTTGGTCGCAGGAGAATCCGGACTTCTGTTCAAATGAATACAAAACTAAAAATACGAAATGAAATATGGGTAATGCAGAAGAAGGGTTTATAGCCGCGCGCACTGAGGCGCCGTGCTGCGGTGTGCGTGGCCGTTCGCCGTTGGAGGTTAGTCCTCCCTCGGGCAAGGGAGTACGTGTTGTCCTTCGGTTAGTTTGACTTAGTTTAAGTAGTTTGTAAGCTAGGGATTAATAACCAAGCAGTTAAGTCCCATATATTTACAAACATTTGAACATTTTGAGGGTTAATAATGAATTAAAATGGTAGTAAGCTACTATAACTACCACAGTGAGTGTGTCATCGCAGCCAAGATATTCACAAAGCTAATACCCACAGTAAAAGCACGAGTTCATTAGGCAATTAGCTGATGTGTGTGAACGTATGTACCATGAGATTAGAAAGAGAAATTTTGATTGGCGAATGGAACTGGGTAGCAGGAAAAAAAAAGACCTGAAAAAATAGTAAGAAAATGGGGAACGTGGTAAAATAATGAAAGTGGATCCAACTAGCAGAATTTTGCACAAAGTGTACTTTAACCAATGCTGATTGTTAGTTTAAGTAAGAATCATCTATGTAGTTAATATAGGTCTAGCGTAAAACCGATTGTAACCTTGATTGTAAGAGGTAATCCGTCTTACGCTCACTGCAATAGAGAGATTTATTTTACACCAGACGCGTTTCGCTTTTCATTTTAAAAGCATCTTCTGTGGGCTGTAAATGATACACAATATTTGTACAGTGTGTTTTCAATACATAGATTAAAAACAGTTATTAAAAAACTTCCTTATTAAAAACGATAAATTTTAGGGGCTCTGACCAAAGTTTATTGGAAATAAGTAGTCAGGGTTGCAAAAATAGTTTTTTTTTATTATTACTTATGACGCGTTTCGCAGTTTTGGGGAACCAATACCAGTCCATGCTCCCCAGACTTAAAATTTAAATGATTTTACATGTTGTCAAGGAGGTGGTCTAAATATTTTTAATTAAGTAGACAATGTCTATAGTCTTGACCGCAAAATTTATTGACAATGATGACCGGTTTCAACTCATTTCTTAGTCATCCTCTGATCAGTTTTTTTGTTTCATGAAATCGGTCATCATTGTTAATAAATTTTCTATCAAGACTATAGACATTGTCTACCTAATTAAAAATTAAAATACACAGGAAAGAATTCTAACATCATTGCCAAATAACTATTTGGAGCGGACACCCTCGTCTCTGTGTCGTGTCCTACATAGGGAAAAGGTAGTAGGGTCAGTCTGCATATCCCGAGCGGAAAGGAGTGATTGCACAGAAACAGTACAGGCATCTTCTAGAGATGCGGATTTCGGGATTCGAGAGGATACTTGTTTAGGAAACTTTATGGAACTCCTAGGTACCTTGCATTGAATTTATTGCATCCCATACTAAGTCTACTATACTGGGGTTAGTTATTTAAAAAAAAAAAAAAAAGAAGTATACATCGTTTTCCACGACAAAAGCCAGTAATTACGTTCCCTAGCAGCATTCCCTAGACAAACGCACTCCCCACGAGAAACAGACTGTCGTGGAGCACCCCGAGGCCGACGGCGACAGTCACGGGCTGGCGCCCGACTCGTCTGACTGAGAACTCCCTTCTTGATCCAAAAACCGGGGGTTTTAACGGCCGGGGTGGGCGCACTTCTTTACCCACTTTCCAACGGTTAACAATTTCCTATTGGCCGCTGCTTGGTTCAACCAATCTAAATAGTGGCTTGCCCTCTCTCTGAGTCCTCTAGCGAACCACGTTTCAGCCCTGTCCCTTCTGCCATTCCCCGGGTTGGAAGGTGGCTTGTTTGTGCACTAACAAAATCCATACTTGGTAGCAACATTGTTCAGCTGATAGTAAAACGACACGACGCTACACCATATGGGCAACAACAACAATGTTTTACGTCAGTTGGCCACGCCTTAGGCTCCGCCTTAGGCCACGCCTCAGGGGAGGTGATAACTTGCAGTTTTTCTTCTTTTCCTTCTCACTCTAGCCTCATGAAACCACTGACATTGCTGTTTCCAAGTGACTGGTATCAACATTGCTACGTACATTAAAACGTGCCTGTTCGCCACCAAGTACTAATGTAACGTCTTACAACAGCGTTTAGACGCTATATGAAGTTACGCCCATCTTCTCCGAAAGGTAACCTCCACCCTGGGACAGAGGCTGAGAGCATCAGCAGTTCGCTAGGAGATTTCCTTAGTGCCTACATCCCGTAAGATATACGTGTCTGTTTTAGCCTGGAGTGCGTCTCTGTGGCTCACACAGCCTCTCAACAATTCCAACAGTAAAATCAATATATGACATCTGACGCCACAGCAAGCAGCGGCCAGTACACACGTAAAATGCGGCCGGGAGCTCAGTGCTGGCAGAATTGTAACAGCAAGTCTTTCGCAACTACGGACGGCTATCGAGCCACCGTGAGTCAATATTTCTGCAGCGAACTTCCAACGACCTATTGAATCCATGCCACGTCCAGTTTCTGCGCTTCCCTGATAGAAAGGAGAACGGACACGATGTTAGCAGATATCCCGTGACATTTTTTTTGCAGATGTGGTAGAGCGAAACGCGTGATAATAAGTATAATGAAAAGAAAATGACGAGGAAAAGGAGTGTTATTACTGGCCTTTAGCCATTATGCAGATAAGATTCCAACTTGGACTTCTAAAAACCAGCAAGTGGGTGACGTAATAGGTGTGTTGCGCGCGAGGGGCTTTGAGACCTTGCTGGGATGTGCACATCTGTAATCCGTCGGTTCGAGTCCTCTCTCGGGCATGTGTGTGTGTGTGTGTGTGTGTGTGTGTGTTGTCCTAAGCATAAGTTAGTTTAAGTAGTTTGTGAGTCTAGGTACTAATGACTATTGCAGTTCGCTCCCATTATCAAATATATGGATATTCGAAGCCGCGGCGGAGCGGCCGAGCGCATTGAGGCACTATGCTACGATTCGCGAGGCAGTTCCCCGTCGGAGGTTCGAATCCCCCCCCTCGGGCATGGATGTTTGTGCTGTCTTCAGTATAAGCTACTTCATAAGTAGTTCGTAAGTTTAGAGACTGATGACCCCCGCAGTTAAGTCCCGTAAGCTTCATAAACATTTGATTTTGGATATTCTACGGTAAATTGCGCCAGTATGTGCGAGTCTAATTGGCTGTTACGAACTATTCTTGGGCGCTACTCTAGATTCATTTAATTTACGTAATAAACCATGAAAAATAATGTTAGCTAGATAATTAATGTATATATTAAAAAAACGCTGTAATGTATTTCGTTCTCTTCCTTATGCTTAAAAATAGAGACAATATAGTAAGTCAATGTCGAGAACGGCCGGTTGGCGTAAAATTGTGGTGAAAGAGAGAGGCTGTTTTGATGAGCGCGAAGTTGGACTACTATGGGACCTCGGGTGTGAACATGTGTGTACATAGCACACACGTTTTACCGCTATCATTGTTATATGAGCAAATATTGTTTTCAGTGTCAAATTATTTATGAAGGAGGATTATTTGAATATTAATTGTGGCGTTTCGTGGCTTTTTACAACCAACTTAAATAACATTCCAGAACTCGTTTTCATCTTTAGTACCATTTGATCATAGCGAGCCAACACTATTAATTATTTTAGCGTCACCTCGAAAGCAACGAATCTACCACCTGTGTACTGAATCTGCGTGGGAGGATCAACTATAAGAAGACGCAACTTTACTGACTTTTCAGAGATTTTAGTGTACTACCTTGACGCGGAAGAATACAAGTAGGACTCCCCATACATTTCGGTTCTCTAGTACAAACAGTTGGTTGGACGTTTCTTTTGCGCCATCTCTCGTCTCCTCAGCTCTATGTAGCGGTGCCGCTTGTTTGGTTCCCCGACAAGGCGCGTTGGACACACTGGGAGTACAACCATCGGCAGACACTGAAGCGGGACTTACCATAATGCCACTGTTTGTTTGGGAGGTGATAACAAATCAGGTTTTACGTTAATTTTTCATTGTTACTCTTACTATGTTTTTGAACATTTTATTGATCTTATTTGGTGCTTATGTATGTTTTATCAAGCTTGGAAATCTATAAGAAATCGTTATTTGATTAAAACACTTGTTATAGTAAGTTTCGCAGTTGTTGTAATTGTTATTAGTTTTGCCTCAGAAGTATTTCGTAATGAAAGGCATTTTCCTAGTTAACGTTTTCTCCTTTTAGTACCATTTATTTAATTTATTTATGCATTATTTTACCAGGTAAGATTAGCGCCTTCAGAGCTTCTCTTACACCAGTCCAGGAATACTCAAATTGAACAATTTGTGTAGTACATCAGTATTATTACTACAATAATTGCAACAATAATATAAAGATAATTATAAGACTCAGAAATAATAATAAAAACAATAATAATGACCTTGTAAAGGACATTAAGCATGTTTCATATTGTGAACATCAGCCCTATTACCATTTAGCAGTTGCCTCTTTCTGTTCTTGAAGATTGTGAGTTATTCACATCGAGCAGAGATATAGCACTATAGAATATGGTAAAGATATATAGGGTGTTACGAAAAGGTACGGCCAAACTTTCAGGAAACATTCCTCACACGCAAAGAAAGAAAATATGTTATGTGGACATGTGTCGGGAAACGCTTAATTTCCATGTTAGAGCTCATTTTAGTATTTCTCTTTAAATGTAAATTAAAATAATTCCTGCAGACAATTTTGAAAATACCCAATTGTTTCGTTAGTGTGTACTGTACTTCCTCGATTCATCGCGTCATCAACACAGATTTTCTGTGAACGTTTGGGAAGAAGTTGTTGGTGATGTCTTGATTAGGCCTCATGTTCTTCCACCTACGCTCACCGGAGCACGTTATCATGATTTCATACGGGATACTCTACATGTGCTGCTAGAACATGTGCCTTTACAAGTACGACACAACATGTGGTTCATTCACGATGGAGCTCCTGCACATTTCAGTCCACGTGTTCGTACGCTTCTCAACAACAGATTCGGTGACCGATGTATTGGTAGAGGCGGACCAATTTCATGGGCTCCACGCTCTCCTGACCTCAACCCTCTTGACTTTCATTTATGGGGGCATTTGAAAGCTCTTGTCTACGCAACCCCGGTACCTAATGTAGAGACTCTTCGTGCTCGTATTGTGGACGGCTGTGATACAATACGCCATTCTCCAGGGCTGCATCGGCGCATCAGGGATTCCATGTGACTGAGGGTGGATGCATGTATCCTCGCTGACGGAGGACATTTTGAACATTTCCTGTAACAAAGCGTTTGACATTACCCTGGTACGTTCTGTTGCTGTGTGTTTCCATTCCATGATTGATGTGATTTGAAGAGAAGTAATAAAATGAGCTCTAAAATGGAAATTAAGCGTTTCCGGACACATGTCCGCATAACATATTTTCATTCTTTGTGTGTGAGGAATGTTTCCTGAAAGTTTGGCCGTATCTTTTTGTAACACCCTGTATAGAAGAAGTAGATTGTCTAGAGGAAGGGAAATAGAATTGTAAGTTTTGTGTCCCAGCCTCGTCGCCGCTTTTGTGTCTCGTTCCGTTGTAGGAGTCGGTGGCCGAGTGGAATGAGACCGACACAGAAATAAAGATAGCACGCTGGTGCAGGTACGGAGGGGAGCAGCCAGAACTAGAAACACTAGAGTAAATTAGAATGAGATATATATTGTACAGAATTTATACAATACTTAACTTTTACATAGTACTGCAGAATGTTGATACATAGTTGAGCTAGAGTCCTGCCTAGTGCCTAACTGATAGCCAAGTCTTCACTGGTGCCTATCTGATTACGAAGGTCCTTACTGGTTGCTATCTCAGTCCCAAGTCAATGATCTCGTTCAGCGGTGGCCACGAGCGGAGTTGTAGCAGAGGGCGCTCGTGGCTGTCGTCGTAAGAACGCCGCGCCGTGCGTGCATGGCGGCGCGCGGCGAAAGTAGGTGGCGCGCACTTTGGACTTGTGCGACACCACAGTAAGTTTCAAGGCTCTGATGAAGAGAATACAGAAAACTGAGAGGAGCATAAGAATGGAGGCTATGTCGACGTTAATATGTCAATTTTGAGTTTCCTCTTGAAAGTAGAGTGGTTTAGGGTGAAAATTAGATCACGTGGCAGTGTGTTCCATAGTCGTATGGCTGAGATGGAGAACGAAGCGGAGAAAGATTTAGTGTTGTGTGAAGGTACCGGTATGTATCCGATCTGGTACTGCGGAACTTATGGAATAATGATAGCCGTTTAATGTGAGAATATAAGAATTAGGATCACTAATAAATCGGTGAAGTAAGCACAGGGTTTGAAAATCGCACCACTTATGTGGGCACATCCTAGCTATCTGGCTATATGGAGGACTGATATGATCATACAACTGTATATTGCACACGTACCTAACGCAAACATTGATCACTAGCTAGAGACGTCTGGAAGTTTCGCTATCTGTACCGTGTTCGACAACATCACAGTAGTAAAGTTTTGCAAAGACAGGTGTTGGGACAAATTTTTGTTTAACTTGGCTAGGAAATATCTTTCTAAATTTTTGGTTTGCATATAGGGATGAGAGTGATTTCCTGCATGCTATAACTGTTTGTTCTTTCTAGTTTAGGTGTTTGTCTCTTCTATCATGGCGTTTCAATAATTACTATTTTATTAATCTGAGGCTTATGATATCAGTTAATGTTTTACTAAAACATTTTCTATTTTATTCTCTAAATACAATGTCATGTTCCAATATGAAAGGTGTTCGGTTCATTTCATGGGCATACCTTCGTAGATTTTATTCTCCTTAGTGGCTTACCAGTAGTACTACTACAGATCATTTCAATTTAAGAAGATTTTTCTTTTAGTAAAATATTCTCGGGTTAAAAGCTACATCATGTGGTTTTCTGTCCACGAGCTTTCGACAGAGATTCCTCTGCCGTTGTCAAGTGGATGGCTGTCATTTCCCGGCCGGTGCCAGTGTCGTCACTGGTGCCCAGTTACTTGACCATACATGGCAATGTTTTGGTGGCGCATACGCCGCGCTCGCTTCAGCCAACACCACCTAGAGACAAGGCCTCACAACAGCCTGTGCTACGTCATACTGACCAGGCCGAGGCCGCCAGCTGAATGGCTGGCCGCTGGGGCACGCCCACTGCCTCGTAGCGGCCAGACGTTCAGCTGGCGGGCTCGGCCTGGTCCATGGCCAACGGGAAATACAGGTCCCAGCGCAGACGTCATGGTACGTAAGCAAGGTAGTTCCGAGCCGTAGCTATCACTAGTTCAATGGCTGCCCAATATGAGGCAGTGGGGTGTGCCCTAGCGGCCGGCCAATGGGCTAGCGATCGCGCCGGCTCGGAACTACCTCGCTTACGCACCATGATGTGTGCACTGAGCCCTGTCTTTCTCGCCGGCCACGGCCTTGTCAGTATGAAGTAGCACGGGCTGTTGTGAGGCCTTGTCTCTAGGTGGTGATGCTTCAACTCCGCGATTACCGGTTCCCATGCCGTACTAAGCTGCAATCCGCCGTCTTTATTGAGGATGTTTTCAGAAATTTATATCTATATTGTCTCGTTTATTACGCTGCCCGAGAAGATGTTCGTCCGTTTGATAATTGATGTCTCGTCGAAAGCAATTCGGTGTCTGTTTTCCAAAGCATGTTCCACCACAGGTGACTTTTTGGGATAGCGTCATCGGAAACACCTTTCATGTTCTATGCGTCGCTGTTCAACAGTTGGAATAGTCTGGCCGACATAAAACTGTCCACATTCACACGGAATTTTATAAATGCTTCGTGTTCTGAGACCTATCTAGTCTTTCGTAGCATTCATTAGTTGTCGGCCCTTTGCTGGGGTCCTGAAGATTATGTCGATTTTATTTTTCAGGAGCTAGCAATTTTCCCTCTTATGGAGCCTCAAAACGGTAAATAATCGGACTTCTTGACGAATTCTTCAGAAACTGCCCCAGATATTTGTCCCTTGCTGTAGCCGTTTTGTGGCTACGTAACAGGGAAAAGTAGCCGACTCCAGCGAATACATAATATGGTCCCTATCTTCAGGTCCCCAGCAAAGATCCGGCAACTAATGAATCCTGTCAAAGATGATGCAGGTCTCAGAACACCAGGCATTTATAAAGTTCCGTGTGAGTGTGGTCAGTTTTATGTGGGGCAGACTATTCCAACTTTGAACAGCGACACATAGAACATGAAAGGTGTTTTCGATTACGCTATCCCGAACGTTAGCTGTGGTGGAACATGCTTTGGGAAACGTACACCGAATTGCTTTCGAGGAGATATCAATTATTAATCGGACGAACAGCTTCTGGGTCAGCGTTATAAACGAGGCCATAGAGATCAAAACTTCTGAAAACGCCAACAATAAAGACGGCGGCTTGCAGCTTAATACAGTATGGAAACTTGTAATTGCGGAGTTGAGGCGGGCACGGCGTACGCGCTACCAAAACATTGCCATATATGGTCAATGAACTGGGCACCACTAACGTCATTGGTGGCGGCGTGGCGGCGCGGCTATGTAAGCACGGCAGCGGCCTCGAAATGTCAGTCATCCACTTGACAATGGCAGAGGAGATCAGTGTCTAATGCTCGTGGTCAGAAATCCACACGACGCAGATTGTATCCCGAGAACATTTTATTAATTCCCACTGCTTCGCACGCGTAGACTTGTTGGTCTGCATTCGTTGTTTCTACTCCTAAATATAAGAGTTCATAGATTTAGTTACAAAAATGCTTTCCTTATCAGTTATTTTCATAAAACTTGCTACAACCTATTGCACCATTGATGGCAGAATTCAAACCTCTCGAAGCATTTTTTTTTTTTTTTTTTTTTTTTTTTTTTTTTAAAGATCTAACCAAGGTTCCAGATCCATATTTTCGCATTTGTAGCATCAAAATAATCTTAGTAGCACCCTTGACAGATTTTCCCTTATTTCACCATCTTAATGGTTGAATTTAGAAAAATATCGAAAAAATGTTCAAATGTTTGTAAATCTATCGGACCAAACTGCGTGGTCATCAGTCCGTAGCTTACAGACTGCTTAAACCTAGGTAAATTAACCTAAGTACAAACACACACACCCATGCCCCAGGGAGGACTCGAACCTCCACGGCGAGCAACCGCGCACTCCGCAGCGAGATGCTTTAGACCGCTCGGCTACTCCACTGCGGCAAAAATATCGAAACATGTGTTTTTAAAACTCCAATAAAAAATCCAAAGTTTTATATTTTTGATTAAAAATTGCCTTAATAGCAACGTGCTACGCAAGGGGCCCGTGTTCGATTCCCAGTTGGAGGTTTTGCTTCCCTCGGGGACTGGGTGTTCTTCCGTCCTCATCATCATTGACACGAAGGGGCCGAAGTGGCGTCAGGTTAAAAGACCTGCATCAGGCAGCCCGGTCACGACCCCGGTTGGGGTTTAACGGCCATAAATGCCACACGGAATCACTAAGCTACACACCGTCAGACGTTTCAGTGTTAGAGAATTTGCCAGAAAAATTGAGTCATTTCACAAACACTTGACGAATTATGGAAAGGTAAATGATTGATTCAAAAGCAGATTTTTTTACCCTTTACTTTCTACAAAATCGACTAAGTAACATAGCTGAACTAAAAAAACTTACGCGAAATGGAAACTAATGTCAATACGTCCGTAAAACGATGAAAAGTAGTCTTATCCAACTTAGTGTTTTAAAAGCATGAAAATCGGAGGAGTGGATTTATTCCTTTCTTAGAGTAGACGGTCCGGCATTTAGAGCGTGACATGCTCACATGAGCACGAGCATAATCTACTGCGACTACATTGACATCTGCCGGATTGTCAGGAACTACCTGTCTATTCAATACGAGCGAACATAGACGCCAGTTGCAGACCTCCAGTGCGAACTAAGAACCTTCATAGCATTACAGGGGTTAATGAAATAGAATTATCGTAGCGAAACTGGATATCGAAAAATAAAGTTATTCATAAAAACTGACAAACCTTTGCATGATTCCTATCGTAGAGGACGTCTCTACTCCTAAATTAGAGACGTCAATGTAGGCCAAACGTAGCGTACATTCAAAGAAATAATATCTACAGCAAATAAATTAACTAAAGGAGGAGCTGTTGCAGAAAAAACGAAAAGAGCGTGCCAAAGTCAAACGGACACAAAATCTCCAAATATTACAATCGTTTACAGAAGTTCAAAATTTACCGAGAACATCCCTTAAATGCCCCTATTTCACCACCTTACGGATAGGAATATCGAAAGCTCGCTGGTGCCTACAGTGTAAGATAAACAACGTCTACAAATTTAAAGTTTCTATTGTATGTATATTCACTTTTCAACGATGTTTTCTGTCTTTTAGAAACAGATGGAGAACGCGAAATTTCTTTATTACGCTTTGGCATCTTTCTTGGTGGTTTTACTTTTCAAACTGCAGTATGCACTTACTTTTCTTTATTAGTACGTCTGTTGCAGAAACATAACTGAAGAATATTTCGCTGCATATAACCTCTTAGCTAGTATAGTGTCAAAAGTCATCGTTGGTCTTCAGTCCGAATTTTATATAAGCTGACGAAATTCAACTACTATATCTTCAATCCTCTTATAGGTATTGACACGGAATTGCTATGATGTACAACGGGAGACTTTGTACTACAACAACACAGAGAGATCGTTCGTCTCCATTGAGTTGGTTTTACTGAAGAGCAAAATATTGACACCCCCACGTAGATTTTTATACGAGTCGGTAACTTTCAACTCCCATATCTTCCACCCCCTTATCGTTATCAACTCTCTACCACCATAGTGTACAATGGGAGACTGATACCTACTACCACATACAAACAGTGTTCGTTTGCGATGTGTAGGTTTTGCTGCAAAGTGAAATATAGGCACAAACACCTCAATTTTTATATACTGGGTGAGTCACCTAACATTACCGCTGGATATATTTCGTAAACCACATAAAATACTGACGAACCGATTCCACAGACCGAACGTGATGAGAGTGGCTAGTGTAACTGGTTAATACAAACCATAAAAAAATGCACGTAAGTATGTTTTTTAACACAAACCTACGTTTTTAAATGGAACATCGTTAGTTTTGTTAGCACATCTGAACATATAAAGAAATACGTAATCGCGTAAGTTGACGCTTGAAACCTTAGACGTTCAGTTGCGTGTTGTAACAAACACGGGCCACGGTCGGCGAGCAGAATCTGCAGGGACATGTTTACGATGACGACCGTGTCTACGAGTGTATCTGTATTGCACTATTGTGGTTTGGCCTAGCTGTCACAGTGTCCGCATGTAGCGCTTGCTGCTATTGTTATTCTGCACTCGTCTTTGCACGCAGACTAACTGTAGTACACTGTGTTAACAGCCGTCTGTGATAATGTAGTGTTGTAGGAACTGTGACCATGGTGTATTCGAACTCTGAAAAGGCAGAGATGATACTCATCTATGGCGAGTATCGACAAAATGCAGCCGGCCGCGGTGGCCGAGTGGACTGAGGCGCTCCAGTCACGGTCTGCACGGCCACTACGGTCGGGGGTTCGAATCCCTCTTCGGGCATGGAAATTTGTGCCGTTCTTAGTGTTAGCTAGTTCATAAGTACTTTGTAAGCTTAGGGACTGATGACCCTGTAGTTAAGTCCCAGAAGTGCTACAAACATTTGAACATTTTTTTGACAAAATGCACCTGAAGCCTGTAAGGTGTATGCAGAACGGTACCCGGACAGATAGCATCGAACGTGCCGCACATTTCAAAACATTTACCGCCAACTGTATGCCAACTGTATGTAACACGCAAACGGGTCAGTAACAGGCCCGTCACAGGAGAAGTGGGTGCAGTTGGTGTGTTAGCTGCTGTTGCCATGAACCCACACAGGAGTACTCGGGACATTGCGAGAGCCGGTGGACTGAGTCAAAGTAGTGTCATGGGCATACTGCATCGTCACCGCTTTCACCCGTTTCATGTGTCACTACATAAGCAATTACATGGTGATGACTTTAATCATCGAGTGCAATTCTGTCAATGGGCATTAACAGAGAATGCGTTGCAGTTCTACCTGTTTACCGATGAAGCGGGTTTCACAAAGCACGGGGCAGTGAATCTACGGAACATGCATTACTGGTCCGTGGACAATCCTCGCTGGCTCCGACAGGTAGAGCGACAGCGACCGCGGACTGTAAATGTATGGTGCGGAATCATTGGCGACCACCTCATTGGTCCTCACTTCATTGCAGGGGCCCAAACATCTGCAACATACATCGCGTTTCTACAGAATGATCTGCTAACGTTGCTCGAAAATGTCCCACTGGAAATGCGTCGACGCATGACGGTGCACCTGCACATTCGCAATTAGCACTAGGCTGACCCTTGACAGGATGTTCGACGATTGTTTCATAGGACGTGGAGGACGCATAAATTGGCCAGCCCATTCTCCTGATCTTACACCTCTGGATTTCTTTCTGTGGGGTAAATTAAAGAAGAATGTTTACCGTGATGTGCCTACAACCCCAGAGGATATGAAACAACGTATTGTGGCAGCCTGCGGCGACATTACACCAGATGTATTGTGGCGTGTTCCACATTCATTACGCCGTAGATTGCAGTTGTGTGCAGGAAATGATGGTCACCAATTTGAGCATCTATTGGCCTGACTTGTCGGGACACACTCTATTCCACTCCGTAATTGAAAGCAGAAACCACGTGTGTACGTGTACCCCACACCTCATGGTAATGTACATGTCCGTCAGTGAAAAAGACCAATAAAGGTGTTAGCATGTGGACGTAATGTGCTAGTCTCTTCTGTACCTGAAGTACATCACCGTTCCCTTTGGATCCCTACTTAATTCGGTGGTCTGCGATACACACGATCAAACAGCGGAGGAGTGGTACTCAAGCATGAAGTTTAGGTTACAATATCTCCGGATGTAATTAACATTTTACAATGCAACAAACGGCACTGATTACGTATTTGTTTATATGTTCAGATGTGCTAACAAAACTAACAGGGTTCCATTTAAAACAACGTAGGTTTCCGTTAAAAAACATACTCCCATGCATTTTTTTATGGTTTGTATTAACCAGTTATACTAGCGCCTCTCCTCACGTTCAGTCTGTGGAATCGGTTCGTCAGTATTTGATGTGGTTTACGAAATATATCCAGCGGTAATGTTAGGTGACTCACCCTGTATATTAAGATAAGATATAATGGATACCAGCGCGAAAACATACACTCATACTATTATTTTTCTCTTCCTCCTCTCGTGCTTAAAGTATAATAAAAGTACAAGAGGTAACAGCCAGAAAGCCAAGACACATTTAGTGAGAAGATAGAAGAGCCAGCAGCAGCAGCAGCAGCAGTGGTGGTAGTGTCGAGCGCTTACCCTTCTCGTGGTCGCGCCGTCCTCTGGCCTGGCGGGCTTCAGGCAGCCGAGCAGGGCGGCCACCACCAGCACCAGCGAACTCTGCAGCCAGAGCCGGGGCTGGCCCATCGCAAGGCCTCATTGGTCCTGCAACAACAGAGGGGGGCGTCACGTGGAGAACAACAACAGCCGAGCAGGGCGGCCACCACCAGCACCAGCGAACTCTGCAGCCAGAGCCGGGGCTGGCCCATCGCAAGGCCTCATTGGTCCTGCAACAACAGAGGGGGGCGTCACGTGGAGAACAACAACAGCGGAGCAGGGCGGCCACCACCAGTGCCAGCGAACTCTGCAGCCAGAGCCGGGACTGGCCCATCGCCTCATTTGTCCTGCAACAACAGAGGGGGCCGTCATGTGGAGAAGAACAACAGCCGAGCAGGGCGGCCACCGCCAGCGCCAGCGAACTCTGCGGCCAGAGCTGGGGCTGGCCCATCGCAAGGCCTCATTGGTCCTGCAACAACAGAGGGGGCCGTCATGTGGAGAAGAACAACAGCCGAGCAGGGCGGCCACCGCCAGCGCCAGCGAACTCTGCAGCCAGAGCCGGGGCTGGCCCATCGCAAGGCCTCATTGGTCCTGCAACAACAGAGGGGGCCGTCATGTGGAGAAGAACAACAGCCGAGCAGGGCGGCCACCGCCAGCACCAGCGAACTCTGCAGCCAGAGCCGGGGCTGGCCCATCGCAAGGCCTCATTGGTCCTGCAACAACAGAGGAGGCCGTCATGTGGAGAACAACAACAGCCGAGCAGGGCGGCCACCGCCAGCGCCAGCGAACTCTGCAGCCAGAGCCGGGGCTGGCCCATCGCAAGGCCTCATTGGTCCTGCAACAACAGAGGGGGCCGTCATGTGGAGAAGAACAACAGCCGAGCAGGGCGGCCACCGCCAGCGCCAGCGAACTCTGCAGCCAGAGCCGGGGCTGGCCCATCGCAAGGCCTCATTGGTCCTGCAACAACAGAGGGGGCCGTCATGTGGAGAAGAACAACAGCCGAGCAGGGCGGCCACCGCCAGCGCCAGCGAACTCTGCGGCCAGAGCTGGGGCTGGCCCATCGCAAGGCCTCATTGGTCCTGCAACAACAGAGGGGGCCGTCATGTGGAGAAGAACAACAGCCAAGCAGGGCGGCCACGGCCAGCGCCAGCGAACTCTGCAGCCAGAGCCGGGGCTGGCCCATCGCAAGGCCTCATTGGTCCTGCAACAACAGAGGAGGCCGTCATGTGGAGAAGAACAACAGCCGAGCAGGGCGGCCACCGCCAGCGCCAGCGAACTCTGCGGCCAGAGCTGGGGCTGGCCCATCGCAAGGCCTCATTGGTCCTGCAACAACAGAGGAGGCCGTCATGTGGAGAACAACAACAGCCGAGCAGGGCGGCCACCGCCAGCACCAGCGAACTCTGCAGCCAGAGCCGGGGCTGGCCCATCGCCTCATTTGTCTTGCAACAACAGAGGGGGCCATCATGTGGAGAAGAACAACAGCCGAGCAGGGCGGCCACCGCCAGCGCCAGCGAACTCTGCGGCCAGAGCTGGGGCTGGCCCATCGCAAGGCCTCATTGGTCCTGCAACAACAGAGGAGGCCGTCATGTGGAGAACAACAACAGCCGAGCAGGGCGGCCACCGCCAGCACCGGCGAACTCTGCAGCCAGAGCCGGGGCTGGTCCATCGCAAGGCCTCATTGGTCCTGCAACAACAGAGGAGGCCGTCATGTGGAGAACAACAGCCAAGCAGGGCGGCCACCGCCAGCGCCAGCGAACTCTGCAGCCAGAGCCGGGGCTGTCCCATCGCAAGGCCTCATTGGTCCTGCAACAACAGAGGGGGGCGTCACGTGGAGAACAACAACAGCGGAGCAGGGCGGCCACCACCAGTGCCAGCGAACTCTGCAGCCAGAGCCGGGGCTGGCCCATCGCCTCATTTGTCCTGCAACAACAGAGGGGGCCGTCATGTGGAGAAGAACAACAGCCGAGCAGGGCGGCCACCGCCAGCGCCAGCGAACTCTGCGGCCAGAGCTGGGGCTGGCCCATCGCAAGGCCTCATTGGTCCTGCAACAACAGAGGAGGCCGTCATGTGGAGAACAACAACAGCCGAGCAGGGCGGCCACCGCCAACACCAGCGAACTCTGCAGCCAGAGCCAGGGGTGGTCCATCGCAAGGCCTCATTGGTCCTGCAACAACAGAGGGGGGCGTCACGTGGAGAACAACAACAGCCGAGCAGGGCGGCCACCACCAGCACCAGCGAACTCTGCAGCCAGAGCCGGGGCTGTCCCATCGCAAGGCCTCATTGGTCCTGCAACAACAGAGGGGGGCGTCACGTGGAGAACAACAACAGCCGAGCAGGGCGGCCACCACCAGCGCCAGCGAACTCTGCAGCCAGAGCCGGGGCTGTCCCATCGCAAGGCCTCATTGGTCCTGCAACAACAGAGGGGGGCGTCACGTGGAGAACAACAACAGCCGAGCAGGGCGGCCACCACCAGTGCCAGCGAACTCTGCAGCCAGAGCCGGGGCTGGCCCATCGCTTCATTTGTCCTGCAACAACAGAGCGGCCGTCATGTGGAGAACAACAACAGCCGAGCAGGGCGGCCACCGCCAGCGCCAGCGAACTCTGCGGCCAGAGCTGGGGCTGGCCCATCGCAAGGCCTCATTGGTCCTGCAACAACAGAGGAGGCCGTCATGTGGAGAACAACAACAGCCAAGCAGGGCGGCCACCGCCAGCGCCAGCGAACTCTGCAGCCAGAGCCGGGGCTGTCCCATCGCAAGGCCTCATTGGTCCTGCAACAACAGAGGGGGGCGTCACATGGAGAACAACAACAGCGGAGCAGGGCGGCCACCACCAGTGCCAGCGAACTCTGCAGCCAGAGCCGGGGCTGGCCCATCGCCTCATTTGTCCTGCAACAACAGAGGGGGCCGTCATGTGGAGAAGAACAACAGCCGAGCAGGGCGGCCACCGCCAGCGCCAGCGAACTCTGCGGCCAGAGCTGGGGCTGGCCCATCGCAAGGCCTCATTGGTCCTGCAACAACAGAGGAGGCCGTCATGTGGAGAACAACAACAGCCGAGCAGGGCGGCCACCGCCAGCACCAGCGAACTCTGCAGCCAGAGCCAGGGGTGGTCCATCGCAAGGCCTCATTGGTCCTGCAACAACAGAGGGGGGCGTCACGTGGAGAACAACAACAGCCGAGCAGGGCGGCCACCGCCAGCGCCAGCGAACTCTGCGGCCAGAGCTGGGGCTGGCCCATCGCAAGGCCTCATTGGTCCTGCAACAACAGAGGAGGCCGTCATGTGGAGAACAACAACAGCCAAGCAGGGCGGCCACCGCCAGCGCCAGCGAACTCTGCAGCCAGAGCCGGGGCTGTCCCATCGCAAGGCCTCATTGGTCCTGCAACAACAGAGGGGGGCGTCACGTGGAGAACAACAACAGCCAAGCAGGGCGGCCACCGCCAGCGCCAGCGAACTCTGCAGCCAGAGCCGGGGCTGTCCCATCGCAAGGCCTCATTGGTCCTGCAACAACAGAGGGGGGCGTCACGTGGAGAACAACAACAGCGGAGCAGGGCGGCCACCACCAGTGCCAGCGAACTCTGCAGCCAGAGCCGGGGCTGGCCCATCGCCTCATTTGTCCTGCAACAACAGAGGGGGCCGTCATGTGGAGAAGAACAACAGCCGAGCAGGGCGGCCACCGCCAGCGCCAGCGAACTCTGCGGCCAGAGCTGGGGCTGGCCCATCGCAAGGCCTCATTGGTCCTGCAACAACAGAGGAGGCCGTCATGTGGAGAACAACAACAGCCGAGCAGGGCGGCCACCGCCAGCACCAGCGAACTCTGCAGCCAGAGCCAGGGGTGGTCCATCGCAAGGCCTCATTGGTCCTGCAACAACAGAGGGGGGCGTCACGTGGAGAACAACAACAGCCGAGCAGGGCGGCCACCGCCAGCGCCAGCGAACTCTGCGGCCAGAGCTGGGGCTGGCCCATCGCAAGGCCTCATTGGTCCTGCAACAACAGAGGAGGCCGTCATGTGGAGAACAACAACAGCCAAGCAGGGCGGCCACCGCCAGCGCCAGCGAACTCTGCAGCCAGAGCCGGGGCTGGTCCATCGCAAGGCCTCATTGGTCCTCCATCAACGGAGGAGGCTCTCACACTCTTTGGCACTGGAGAACAACAATAGTGAACGAAGAATAAATTATGATCAATCTCTAGTTGTGTCACATTCGTTACCCTTAGCGAAATCATTACTAGCACCTGTGGCTCTAGACAGGATACTTGGCTAGATTCGTCTAGTAACTGAAGCAAGGAAGGAAGGGGGGAAGATAGGGTTTATTACGCCGTGGACATCGTGGTCATTAGTGATGGAGCACATGCTTGGTGTCTTTTTTTTTCTTTTTGGAATGGAAAAATATATCGTCCGTCTGGAGTAATTAAGCGAAATCATGGAAAATCGAAATCTAGACACAGTAATAGCCAATGTACAGACCCCTCATCTCTGAACGTTTCCCTATGCTGACGACGTGGTACTGACACAGACATATACTACTGGACTGGCAATGCAGTGTACAGTATCATAGGTGTCACTGAAGTCTCCCGCCATATTTATACACTACAGATGTGTGACCAGTCGTACGTGTATTTACAGGAAACATTCGTAAAAATATGGATGAACCCACGTAACTACTCTGTCTTTAGAGATTTGCCATATTGGTTGATTCATGTGTTGTATATAGTTGTAATTTTCCATGCAGCAAACCGAAGATATATGGCCAATTCACACTGTCCGTCAACATCACGTCACATTGTACTCACACTGTCCATCACGTCAATTCGTTATCCTAATACCCGATTTTCAAAGTGAGGTTTTGAGTTGCGATCTTTTATGTAGAAAATCATAATTTAATACTGGAATTGCGAAAACAACAACGTTAAATGTTTGAGCCATTTGTCGTGGATAACAGGTATCTTTATTCTTCTCAGTGTTTTCCCCATAATAACAACCTGATTTAAGTGTATGTAGCGGTAAAATTTTACTTACAATCTCAGTGGCCTCGTATGATTATGTTGGAAACATTAACAAAACGGTAGAAAGCCCTAACCCAGGTGTTGATATTCTTAATAATCCATACAGTGTGAGTTGATTAGTGTTTCGTACAGATGATGAAGTAAACAAATAATGCTGTTCGTGCTCTACGGTTGACAGATTTTTGTATGTGCCCTCGTTCACTCAGCAACAGTAATTGCCCTCGTAAAACGAATTTGTCGTGACAAAACAGTTGCATCGTCAAGCGAATGGCTAATGCCAACGTCACACGACTGACAACATAATCACGTTTGGCCGCCAGGACAGGAAGCAAAATTTAAGTGAACGTACCACATTCTTCTCAAAACACGGTTCGACAATGTAGGCCTATCTGTTAAGTTCAACTATTGCGGATTTGTTACCTCAAATGTAAATCAGGTAGGTTAAAGCTTAAATCATGATATCGTGTCAGGAGATCATAATATTACCGTATGGAAACTTTCTGACGTGAGGTGAGGCAAGATAGCGGTATCAGGCTTCAGTCAGAGAGGCAAGTTTGCCAGTCTAGTAATATATGTATGTGGACATAGAAAATCTGTAAGGAACTTCAAATCCAAGTCTGTTATGGTAGACTAGCAGAGAATGGCATGCGTCTGAAACTCCAGAAGACCTATTTGGAAAGTGGTCCTGAAACCAGCGCAACCATTAGCATCGAAGGCCAGGAACTCAACAAAACCACAGAGTTCAAATACCTTGGAGCCTTGATAACATCCTCAAATGAAATAGGTCACTGGTGTTATCTGTAACAAAAGGATGTCTGTCTATCTTAAACCAAAAATTTATAAATCAATGGCCCTCCACAGGATAGAGTGCCGACCTTTGATGAGAAAACAGTTTCAGGATCTTCACACAATGTTCAAACGTTTGTAAATCTATCGGACCAAACTGCGTGGTCATCAGTCCGTAACTTACAAACTATTAAACCTACGTAAACTACCCTAAGGACAACACACACACCCATGCCCCAGGGAGGACTCGAACCTCCAAGGTGAGTAACCGCGCGCTCCGCAGCGAGACGCCTTAGACCGCTCGGCTACTCCACCGCGGCTTCACACAATGGAGACGATTATGCTGCGATGGTCCCATGGATTGACAGGCTACGACCATGCAACAAATAACTATGTCCGCCAAAGGTTTGCTGTAGTCTCTATCATAGACAAGGCAAGAGAGGCTTCGGTGCGATTCTGTGGCTGAAACAGAACTCGACCCAGGAGGACGCCGACCCCGTCGTAGGCCGCTCAAGCGGTGGATGGACAACATCCAGGAGGACTTGTGCGATGCGGATCTCAGCCCTGAAGACGTCCACAACAGAGCTCTGTTGAGGAGACGTAGCAGAAGAGCAGACGCTTATAAATCTATGGGAAATAACTACTCTGGTTTTCAGTACCTAGGCTTAGAAACTACTTAAACTATATTAAACTAACCTAAGGACGACACACACACACACACACACACACACACACACACACACACACACACACACACACCCATGTCTGAGGGAGGACTCGAACCACCGATGGCGAGCAACCGCGCGCTCTGCAGCGAGGCGCCTTAGATCGCTCTACCAGTCCACCGCAGCAATCAATACAAGAAAGACCTTATTCGTTGCGGTGAGACATATTTGCGAAATTGCTATCACCAAAATTCTCTTCCCAATGCGAACATTTTCCCCCCTCCTACAAAGATGTAGCTGAGAATCATAATAAAATCAGATCGAAAAGGAAGTTTTATGTGGTTTCCTTTTCCCTCTCCCCATTAGAGAACAGAACAGTGGAGAAATTCCATAGAAGCGGTTCGATATAGACGTAATACGATTATTTTCAAAAAAACTTCTGATGCCACATGGCATATTTGTTTGCCGTATATTCATAACTCATAATTTTTATGTAACATTTTAGTTATGAAAAAGCGGGTTGAAAGGAATATTCTAAGCATCGGCTGGTCATGTGAAAGGTACTTATATCTTATGCGAATATTAGTCTAAGAACGTGGAGAAGCTCTTTCCCTGGAGAACGGTTATAGCGGCAGTAGAAGATGGAGGGGGGGGGGGGGTTAGGGTCTTGAATTTGGGAAGGTAGCGAGAACGACAACATGGAAATACACACAGAAAGCTTGAAATAATTTAAAACTCTTCGACTGAAATTTTGAAGGCGCAAAGTACAAGTGACTGCTGTGTATGAAAATGATTATGGTCCAGCAGATGCTACCGTTGTATCTTAACAATTAGTTCCACCAGGCAAAGTACCAATAGCATGTTATACTTCATAAGAAAACATGTTTGTCGTTCATTTTGCTATTATAATTATAATTAAGAAGAAACACTTAGGTGCAAACCAGCATTTGGAAAAGATTGATGAACTCAATCACAGCGCACCACCATCTTGAAGGTTAAAAAGATATTATTACATGCCTGTCCAGGAAAAAACATGGCAACACAATTTCAAGACAGTCATTTTAAGAATTAAAAAATACACTAGTAGACGATTTCATTGACATTTCACAGATGTAATATCATAACATTCGATCAGAAATAAATCCATTAGCGCAAATAAAGTGTAAAATTGACATTTAACTCACAGTCCGTAATACAGTCTGTGTGGATTCCCACATTTGACTCGAAACATCAGCAAGTGCGCTGTTCTTACACGAATACCAATGAGAAATTTGTAATTTCGATTACACGCTCCAATTTATGGTCTGTTAATTGAAATAATTCCTATGTCTTACAATTACAAACATAATAAAGTAAATTCATCACATTTAGAAATTATCGGTGCAACGACCAGATCAAAAAGGTAAAAATATTATCATATAACAATTGTCATATCACTAAAAACTAATGGAAAGACGTACAGTTATATCATACAAAGTAATTCAAGTATACCGACTGTGGACACGTCATGATATTTCAAATGGTTTGATAGCAGATATAGAAGGAAAAGATACATACCCGTCACAGATGAATGTGTATGTAGATTACAACTCGCCTATTTTGATCAGAGACTCAATGAACATAGTGATACTAAGCACAAGGATTGTAATTCAGGATGGGAAAATACCGCTAAGCCATAAAATATTTCATGAACCTTATGATAAGTACACCAGTAGCAGATGCAGTCTATTTCAGGTGCATGGCGTGTTTGTAGGCAAGCTTTATTTTGCCCATACAATAATTTTGTTTCCTATCAGGAAGTTCAATCACGTGATGTAACTACCGAATGAAATGCAAAAATGCGTGCGTTCCCAATACGCTCTTGTCTTATGGAGCTCAATATAGAATGCGAAATACGCACTCTGCCACCGCAAACGACCAATTTTGTTTTATAACTGAAAGAAAATCGCAATCAAAGTTTATCCTAAAAGCATCAATTAAATATACCTTTAAGCGTTATAGTACATCCTTTCTCTTACTTACCATATTTGGAGCTATAGTGATTATGTAAAAATATAATTATTGTAGACGCGTATGGTAAACGAAATTATTAGATTATTTCAGTTGAAAAAGGAGGAACAAATACAATAATTATCAATTTAAAACCCGTATAGTTACCACATAAACCGAAAAAGTCTTTCCGCGCTATTAAAAATTTCAATTTTCAGCTACTGAAAGGGATATAGAACAACCTTTAACAGAAACTGCAATATTGTATCGTGAATCACAACTGTAGCTACATAATTAAAAAGTTCCATAGCAATTGTTTGCTAATATAATGGGTACTACTCTCTTACTTCTAACAACACCAAGGATATTATTTTTGAAAGCTACGTCACAAACTGCCTTATTCATTACAGTACCGGTCAAATTAAAATGCACTGTGCTCTCTAAGGAGAAACAAGGTGAATAAAATTTCAGAACTCTACGACCAAGTAAAGTTGATTTATGCAAACTTGATCTTGGAAAACCGTAAGTCAAAGCATGTTTCATACATGTACAAATATAGCTCGTTGGAGCGACAGTCTGAAAATTTACATAGCACCTGCTTGGCGTGAATTCTCGGCTGGAGGTAGTCTCCCGTCGGAGTTCCAATTAACGTCAAGAGTTTCATAATTAATATTTTCGTTCTGAGGCTTCCCAGTGAGTTAGCTGCGCGATAAGAAATTTCATTTGGACTTGCAGACATTAACAAGTTTTAGAGAGGGGGCATAATTACATTTAAAACCATATTCCCAAGCTACGTTTAATTAATGTTCACCAGAGTGTTTTCCTATGAATTTCACGAGACGTATCACAGTCCGCCGCTGCTCTTTCAATCATAACATATGGACATCATGGTATTGTAACACTCGTTAGATAAATAAGCAAAGACACACTAAAGAAGTTTGCTAATCCGTTACCTTTAAGTTTTAATTGTGTTATTAAAGTAGAAACCTTTGCGTTTGTAAAATGAACGAATTACAGATTTTCTTCAGCTCTGAATGATAAATGTCTGATACAAAGGCTATTATTTGTTTGCCCAAAATACCATTTTTATATTTCTCTCGGTGGTCAACATATACAATCAACTTCAGAAACAAGATCGGTTGGCACCTTTGGCAACCACCGATATTTAGACTGGAGACTGGGGAAGCTTTTATCACAGGATAAATATAACGAGAGTGTGCCGTGCACAGACATGTATTACTAGGCTGGCAAACTTGACTCTCTCACTGAAGCCTGATACCGCCATCTTGCCTCACCTCACGTCAATACCATACGGTAATATTATGATCTTCTCACACGAAATGATGATGTAAGCTTTAACCTACTAGTTGGTTTGAACATGATTTACATTTGAGCTAACACATCCGCAATAGCTGAATTTAACAGGTAGGCCTACATTGTCGAATCGTGTTTTGAGAAGAATGTGGTACGTATACTTAAATTTTACTTCCTGTCCTGGCGGCCAAACGTGATTATGTTGTCAGTCGTGTGACGTTGGCATTAGCCATTCGCTTGACGATGCAAATGTTTTGACATGACAAATTCGTTTTACGAGGGCAATTACTGTTATTAAGTGAACGAGGGCTCATACAAAAACCTGTCAACCGTAGAGCACGAACAGCATTATTTATTTACTTCATCATCTGTACGAAATATTAATCAACTCACACTGTATGGATCACTAAGAATTTCAACACTTGGGTTAGGGCTTTCTACCATTTGTTGATGTCGCCAACATAATTACACGAGGCCACTGATGTGGTAAGTAAAATTTTACCGCTACATACACTTAAATAAGATTGTTATTATGGGAAAAACCCTGAGACGAATAAAGATACCCGTTATTCGTGACAAATAGCACATTTATAACGGTCATACTATTGAAAGAAAAGCCCGCAGTAGATCGAGTCTGGTAACTGATGAACAAAAAGAGCAAATTAATGTATTACTATATATATCAAAGTAGACTGTAGTTTTCGTAAGAACACTCAAAAGAATAAAGTTACGTGTTATCCATGACAAATGGCTCTTTTATTACATTTAACTTTGTTGTCTCCGCAATTCCAGTATTAAACTATGACTTTGTACATAAGATCGCCAATCATAATCCAACTTTGAAAATCGGGTATTAGGATAACGAAGTGACGCGATGGACAGTGTGAATACAACGTGACGTGACGTTAGCGTGACGGACGGTGTGAATTCGCCTTATATCTTCGGTTTGCTGTACGAAGAATTACAACTACACACAACACATGAATCAACCAATGTGTTTCATCTCTAAAAGATAGCATAGTTACTTGGGTTCATCCGTATTTTTACGAATGTTTTCTGTAAATACACATACGATTGCTGACACGTTTGTAGTATAGAAATATGGCGGCGAGACTGTATACGGCATTGCCAGTCTAGTAATGTATGTCTGTGGTGCTGTGTTACTAAATGTAAATCTTTCAGAGTAATACACACACACACACACACACACACCAACTCTAAAACTGCTAACGCCATCCCACAATCAAAGGTTAGCAATGTCAAAAGTTTGCCAGAATGACTATTCGTATGAGCAAGCAGCATTAACTCTGATTACTGTTTACGAGCGGCTGAGAGAGAGCAAGACGCCAAACTGAATTTAACTAAAAATCTTAGTCTCTGTGCGTATGGTCACTTGATAACTTAATCTCAACTGCTCCATTAATCAGATTATGCCAATGTAAAGTGCACGTCAAAATCTTCGTGTTACAGTCCAGAATATTATCTTGGTACTAGTTATCCTGTTACGATAGGGATATTACAGAGAAAGTTAAATTAGTATGACGTTATAAAAGACTAGCGAACTTGACAATGCTGTCTTCGTATCCCTCTTTCAAACCATCTGTCTTGTTTAGCTATTCCAAATGATACGCAGATAGGGAACTGAAGTCGCTTAAAATGAATTGATAAATCGGGTAGGACCATTTGTATACGGGATATGAGGAAATTCACTTAGTTTTAATTTGCAAATACGAAAAACCCCAAAATTCCAGACCCTTCAGATTGCGTAGTAGTATATCAGTCACAAGCTGTTAAGCAAAAAATATGAAAACCAAGAAAATACATTTTATGTGGTAGCTACTTACATATACGACGATAGAATTCAGGTACGAACAGTGGGTGTATCAGTGTCCAATGGACAATGTACTCTCATAGAATACGTGGGAAAAAATTTAAGAATCATATTAATTACATATAATTAGTACACAATAAATCATACGGTGTGTCATGCTGGTTTATTTTCGTATGATTTATTGTAATTTTCACTGATATTTTTGTAAGTATCATTATCACAAGGTCATATCCTTTGATTAGTACCTGGATACTGTAACTGTCTGAGCGTGCCAGACATAGATGTTCGTATTTCGTTTCTTATCAAATTACAACACAGCTGCAACGAAATGTTACTAGTACACGAAGAGAAAATTAATTTAGAGTCCGCTCCCATGTTAGTTTATTACATCCAATATTGACATAAAGTGAAACAAGAAAAAGTAAGCAATTCTTTATGACGTACAAAAGCGACGGAAATTTATTTGCCAAATTAGAACACGACGGGCAACCCAACATGATGTGCAAATTATTTGAATGTACAGGCACGCCGCTGTTCCATGCTCAGAGAATGGTCCATGGCCGCTGGCGCTTGGCGCCAAAACCCCAGGGAACTGATTCGATTGGCGAATGATTTGAACTGTGAAAGGGTCGAAACGTTCTAGAACTTCCTAGAAGCCGCTAGAAGCTTCTTTTCCGCGGAAAACATTTTCGGAAGGAATTAATGGTGGGGGAGAGACTCCTGAAGCTATAGCTGTTTATTGTTCTTTCTTTTATTATGATTCTTTATTAAAGTTTCTGCACCCTCTGCATCTACTTCTTACTCTTCCATAATCTATCCCAACTTTTATATTGCCCCTTCCCAGTTGATTGCCCATCAGGAAACTGTGACACAATTGAAGCTGTACCTTGCTTCTGTGTTTCATCTGAGGTGTACATCTTCTGTATACAATAAATTTACACTGGTTTACTGTAAATTTCTAGAATTCCAGATCACCAATGATGTCTCATACCAATAAAACAAAATGCATCTAACCAAATATAAATATTAGTAGTTTCATAGGATTGAAGGCAGCCACTACAGATGACAGTGCCACATATGTGAAACGTCAACGTGAAGTACATATTCTTATAATAAACTTGAATTTTTAATTTCAATAAGATAAAAACAAACATGTTAAATGTTAACACACATTTTATTTTCTCCACACTATAATACATACAGAAGACAATTAATGAACACTAAAACCTCAACAGCAAGATTTAAATAAAATTTTGGTATTTCATGAAGAATAAGGAAGTGACTATCTCAAAGATGAAGTGAGATCCTTGAGCGGTATCTTAACCCCACAGAGGAGCAGGTCCATGTCCCAGGGGACCAGGGTAGGGACCAGGACCAGGCAATGGGCCTGGGAGTGGTCCAGGGCCCAACCTCAGAGGACCTGGTCCAGGGAGAGGTCCAGGTCCAGGCAGGGGACCAGGGCCCAAACGTAGAGGAGCGTATCCGTGCAGGGGCGCGTAGGCCGGCAGGGGGCCGGGGCCGAGCCTCAGGGGGCCTGGTCCAGGCAAAGGCCCTGGTCCAGGCAAAGGCCCTGGTCCAGGCAAAGGCCCTGGTCCAGGCAAAGGCCCTGGTCCAGCCAGGGGGCCTGGTCCGGGCAGGGGGCCTGGGCCATATGGGAGACCCAGTCCATGTAGAAAGCCTGCAGAGCTCACGCCCAGCACTGCCAGGAAAACAGCTGTCGTCTGTAAAGAGGAGTGGATTTTCATATACTGTATCACACTGCACTAGATGTAAACTCAAATATTATGGTTGAGACATACTATGATTCAAATACTTTCGTTGGTCAAGCAAATCAAGAAAGATTAAATTTCTTACAAAATTTCATCAATTTACAGTGTATCAAATTCTTAATTTTTGTCATCATTTCCTGTCTTCTAACTGGAGTTGTAGAATGATATGCTGGAATACATGTCAGATAATATGATGCATTCAGCTCTATTGATTCAAGTTTGCCAGTTTAATTTTCGGTATATTACTTAACTGAGACAGGGGTAACACCCTCCGACTTCAAGAATAATATCGTGATTCCAATTCCAAAGAAAGAAAGTGCAGATAATTAAAAAAATTACAGAACTATCAGTTTAATAAGCCATGGTTGCAAAATACTAACACGAATTATTTACAGATGAATGGAAAAACTTTTGGAATCCAACTTCAGGGGAGATCACTTTGGATTTAGGAGAAATGTAGGAACACGAGAGGCAATATTCATATTACGACTTATCTTAGAAGAGGCTAAGGAAAGGGAAACCTACGTTTTTAGCGTTTGTCGATTTGGAGGAAGATTTTGACAATGTCGACTGGAATAAACTCTTCCAAATTCTGAAGGTAACAGGGATAAAATATAGGGTGCGAAGAGTTATATTCAACCTATACAAAAACCAGACAGCGATTATTAGAGTCGAAGGACAAAACAGGGACGCAGAGATTGAGAAGGCGGTAAGACAGGGTTGTAGCCTTTCACCAATGTTGTTCAATCTGTACATTGAGCAGGCAGTGAAGGAGTGGAAGGAGAAATTTGGAGAGGGGATTAAAGTGCAGGGAGAAGAAATAAAAACATTACGGTTTGCTAATGACATAGTAATTCTGTCAGAGACCGCAAAAGCTCTGGAAGAGCAATTGAATGGGATGGACAGTGTCTTGAAAGGAAGATATAAGATGAACATTAACAAGAGTAAAACGAAGGCAATGGAATGCAATGTCAGAATATCAGGCGATGCTGAAGGAATTAGATTAGGTAATGAGACAGTAAAAGTAGTAAATGAGTTTTGTTATTTGGGTAGCAAGATAACTTCTGATGACCGAAGTAAAGAAGATATAAAATGCAGAATGGCTATCTCCTGGGGCAAGGCTCACTGTCTCATGACCACCAGCCAGTCAGCTACGCTGTCGTAGCCTCCGCCCCCTAGACTTTGAAGGGTTGTAGCTCCCAAACTAACAGTGATAGGAATGTAGTTTCAATTGATTTGGACGCAGATAGTTTCAACGAATCCAATGCACGATAGAAAGAAGAAAAAACCTATTGTTCCATTAAAAAAATATTTTTGTGCTGTAACTCTTTGGAAAATGATACAATAAACTATGTTCATAGCTCCGCAGAAAGTGTAGCATTTCTTGTTGTGACCTACCGCATTAAAATTTCCCGTCACCTATTATTTTATAAGTTACAGAGGCAAACACACTTAGTGAAACACCCTGTATATCAGACGGTGCTTCATATAGAAACGATGAGTATCGACAAGTAATTTTTGGCATCGAAGGCGAATAATCTGAGGCTTAAGGAATTATGCTTAAAAACATAGGAAGGTTCGTAATTTACGAAAATGACTTATGTGTCAAATCTAGAAGTTATATAAATGTCCGAAAGAACAGATACCGTATACAACATGCCAAGGACTTGAATGATCCTTTCTTCAGTGCGGAGGCACTCCTAAGCCCTTAATTTTACGGAAATCAGTTTGTAAAAATTTCGAGTATCAGTAATAGTAGGCAGGGAAAAGATGGGAATTTGTATCTCACCGGAGGCGAATTTGAGATGTCCGCACTGTTGTGGTGATCACTGTGTCCCCTGTGGTGTAGGGGTCAGTGCAACTGCCTCGAAAACAGAAGACCCAGGTTCGAATCCAAGTTGGGTACACACTTTCTACTTTAACCATTCGCAGTAAATGTCATACATTCCGTGAATATGAAATATCGAAGTGATAGCAGAACTGCATATTCACGGAAAGTTTACGAAGAATGTATTGTACAACATCCGCGATTAAGATTTTGACTGTGATTCGTTGTAATGTATTTTAATCTTCTGCCTTGGAAAGAGAGTTTAAATTTAAAGCAATCTTAAACGAGTCGACTAGCGCAGTGAGAAATGACTGACGTTTGTCGATTTCGGATAGCGTATTGTGAAGTGGGAGCAGGCTTGACTCACCAGTTGGTTCATGGTGCTGTTTGTGGTGCTCGCTGCTGTCGAGTGTGCCTTCTGAGCGGCAGTGCCGGGTTATATAGCAAGCAGCGGCCACTCACCGCGCTGGTGGGGGGTCACGTGGGAGACGGGTGCGCACAGGGTGTAAGCAAACGACGCTTTCTAAATTTTCGGAGCTTGTAGATTACTGCCTGATAACCTTTAGCAGGAGAACGGACCAGATTATTGGAAACTTGATGGTGTATACCAATTTAATTAATTTGTCCCTAGACCGAGTTACGTAGAATAACAGAGTTTGTAGTAAGTAAAATGTAAGTAGCAGTAGCAACAGCAGTAGCTGTAGCAATAATAGGGTAGTTTGTTAGAGAAGTTTAGAACAAACAAAAAGAAAAACACAATTCATTTATACTGGATATTTGTACACAAAGATAAACCTAGTAAAGAGTCGGTGAGGTCATAGCTTGCATCAGAACAAGACAACACTATTCAGAAAACGTGAGCTTAACCAATTACCTGCCGAAACTCTTTTGTTATTTTTTGCAGCTTTCTTTTATGTTAATATCATAGGCCTACCCAGGGTGACATAAGAAACTGTGGTTTGAATAAATTTCTGTACACTAAAACAAAAATTACAGACTGTCTAATTTTTGGTACTTTTCATCAATACCTCTTTCATCTGATGTTTTATCCGCGTTGAAGGGAATAAATACTAGTTTTAAGTAATTAACTTCAAGTTTAATCACTTCCTCCTTATGCAGTTCCGCTAGAATTTCTTCAAATTTAAGTCCATGCTGTGTGCTTTCATCCTCTTGGTATCGTAAAATGTGGATGACGGAAAATCTCATAGAACATAAAAGAAAATTCAGATCTCAAGAATGCATGCAGCAATTCTTGTATATAAGACATTTATTCCGTGACTTGCTATAAACCTGGCGTTGTCTGGGTGTTTATTTATCCTACACACACGTAGTCCACATCCCCTTACCCCCTCTATCTGCATCAATCTCTTTCTTTCTCATCTCTCTGTTCGTTTCCACCTTTCCCTCTCTCGGCAAGCCGCGGCGGATTAGCCGCGCGTACTGGAGCGCCGTGTTGCGGTGCGCGCGGCCGTTCGCCGTCGGGGATTCGAATCATCCCTCGGGCATGGATGTTTGTGTCGTCTTTAGTATAAGGTAGTTCATTAGTAGTTTGTAAGTTTAGGGACTGATGACACCGCAGTTAAGTCCCTTAAGCTTTACAAACATTTGAACATTTGAACATCTCTCGGCAAAGTTTTCTGCAAGGTACCCTCTATCATGTACCAGACAAACATTTATGTACCCAGCGAAGTTCCTCTTGGTTCAAAGGTCATATGTGCAAAAATTCATAAAGATTGGAACAAAACTATGCATTTTGTAAAATTTCGTAATTTAAGTACCCTCCACAATGTACCGAACAAAACTTTATATATATAGTGACATTCCTCTTGCTCTTAAGGTAGAATGTGCAAAATTTCATCAATATCAGAACAGAACTATAGATTTCTATGCAGTAGAGCCGCAGGGTCACATTGAAAAACGCACTTTGTTGTTCTCAAATATTTCAGTTTTATCTCATATAACCCTTGTTCTGAGACTAACGGAAACAACAAAAAAAGGATCTGTGAAATCGGTCGAGCCGTTCTCAAGTTATGGCACGAGCATGGTATTTAGGGATCCATTTTTATGTTGCAAAGTACACTCCTCCATGCACCGTATGAAAATTAAGGTAGACGGTGACCTTCCTCTTGTTTTGCAGGTCAAGTGTGCAAAATTTCGTGAAGATCCGAATGAAAACTGTACTTTTCGAGAGTCTATAGGAGAAGTAGGCTCCGCCATGAACCTATCACAAAATACGTTCTTAGCTGACGTTTTATACCTATAAACTACATTCCTGCCAAATTTCAGCTTCATAGGTCAAGTAGTTTACGAGATTTCGTGTTTAGTCAATGAGTGGGTGCCATTTCAATTTTATATAGATAGAGATTAAGAAAACATAGCTTAATTTTGGATGCAAGAGAATTACGGGAGACTTGCATAAAAAAATAGTAACATGCAAATCTGTAATGCTAACATAATTTGATAGAATATCATGCCTGATGCGACAGTTTAACGGCATCTACAGCGGAACTGTTGTGAGCGGTAGACTTCGTTTCGTTTCATCATTTTGTGTGTGCGTGTGGGGTGGGGGGGTCAGTTACAAAGCACTTCGTGAACGCATAAATCTGGGTATTCTCACGCTGTGATCTCTCATATTTATGACGTCATATCTCCTGAGCTATGTGTCAGAAACCTTCGTGGGCGTACGGTCAGTAGTTCACAAAAGATTCATTGCAATCGGATGAATGGTTTATGAACACAAAGAGGGCATACAGACAAACATTCATTTTTATATCTATAGATAAGGCACTTAAACAAATTACTGATAATGTAGGATGCTATTGTCCCAATATTGGGATGTTGTTGTTATGGTCTTCAGTCCGGAGACAGGTTTGATGCAGCTCTCCAACCTACTCTATCCTGAGCAAGCCTTTTCATCTCTTCATAAGAACGGCAACCCACATCCACTTGAATCTGCTTACTATACGTGTCTCTTGGTCTACCTCTGCGATTTTTACCCCACACACTTCCCTCCAATGCTAAATTTACGATTCCTCGATGTCTAAGAATGTGTCCTACCAAGCGATCCCTTCTTTTAGTCAGGGTATGCCAAAAATTCCTTTTCTCACCAATTTAGTACCTCTTCATTAGTTATGCGATCTACCCACCTAATCTTCAGCATTCTTCTGTAGCACCACATTTCAAAAGCCTCTATCCTCTTCCTGTCCGCACTGCTTAGCGTCCATGTTTCACTCCCGTACAAGGCAACACTCCATACAAATGCCTTCAGAAAAGACTTCCTTACCCTTAAATTAATATATTAGCAAATTTCTCTTTTTCAACAATGCCTTTCTTCCCAATGCCATTCTGCATTTTATATCCTCTGTACTGCGACCATCGCATGTTATTTTACTACCCAAGTAACAATACTCATCTACCACCTTCATTGTTTCGTTACCTAATCTAATTCCTTCAGCATCGCCTGATTTTCTAAGACCGCATTCCATTATTTTTGTTTTGCTCTTGTTAATGTTCATTTTATACGCTCTCTTCAACACGCTGTCCATTCCATTCAACTGCTCTTCCAGGTCCTTTGCTGTCTCTGACAGAATTACAATGTCATCAGCAAAACGCAATGTTTTTATTTCTTCCCCCTGAACTTTAATCCCTATTCCAAATTTTTCCTTGCTTTCCTTTACCGCCTGCTCGATGTACAAATTGAATAACATCGGAGAAAGGCTACAACCCTATCTTACTCCCTTCCCAACTGATGCTTCTATTTCATGTCCTTCGAGTCTAACAACTGCGGTCTGGCTTTTGTACAAGTTGTAAATAACTCTCCTTTCCCTGTTTTTTTCCCCTGCTGACTTTAGAATTTGAAAGAGTGTATTCCAGTCAACATTGTCAAACGCTTTCTCCAAATCTACAAAAGCTAAAAATGTAGGTTTGCCTTTCCTTAATCTATCTTCTAAGATAAGAAGTAAAGTGAGTATTGCCTCCCGGGTTCCTACGTTCCTCCTGAATCCAAACTGATCTTCCGCGAGGTCAGCTTCTACCAGTTTTTCTATTCTCCTGTAGATAATTCGTGTTAAAATTTTGCAACCATGACTTATCAAACTGATGGCTCTGTAATTTTCACACCTGTCTGCGCCTGCTTTCTTTGGAATGGGGATTATTACATTTTTCTTAAAGTCTGAGGGCATTTCGCCTGTCTTATACATCCTACTCACCAGTTGAAATAGTCTTGTCATGGCTGGCTCTCCCAGAGACTTTAGTAGCTCTGAGGGTATGTCATCTACTCCTGGGGCCTTGTTCCGACCTAGGTCTTTCAAGGCTGTGTCAAATTCATCTCTCCGTATAGTATCTCCTATTTCATCTTGATCTACTTCCTCTTCCCTTCCTACAACATCGTCTCTAAGTTCATTTCCTTTATAGGGCTGCTCTATGTACTCTTTCCATCTTTCAGCTTTCCCTTCTTTGCTGAGAACTGGTTTTCCATCTGTGTTCTTGATATTCATAGAGCTGTTTTTCTTATCTCCAAATATATCTTTTATTCTTCTGTAAGCTGTATCTACTTTTCCCCTATTTATACATTTTTCTACATCCTTGCATTTGCATTCTAGCCACTCCTGCTTAGCCATTTTGCACTTCCTGTCAATCTCATTTCTTAGTCGTCTGTACTCCATTTTGCCTGTTTCATTTACTGCATTTTTATATTTTCTCCTTTCATCAATTAAATTTAGTATTTCCTGTGATATCCACGGATTTTTGTAGGTCTTGCCTTTCTACCTATTTTGTCCTCTGCTGCCTTCACTATTTCATCTCTCAATGCTACCCATTCCTCTTCTATTGTTTTATTTCGCCATGTTTCTGTCAATTGTGGCCTAAAGCTCCCTCTGAAATTCTCCAGAACTTCACTTTCCTTCAATTGATTCAGGTCCCATCTCCTTATTTTCCTACCTTTCTGCAGTTTTTTCTGCTTCAGCCTACAGTTCATGACTAACAAGTTGTGGTCAGAGTCTATATCTGCCCCTAGGTATGTCCTGCAGTTTAGAACCTGGTTCCGGTACCTATGTCTTACCATTATAAAATCTATCTGATACCTTTCGGTGTCTCCTGGTCTCTTCCACGTATATAACCTTCTTTTGTGATTTTTAAACCACGTGTTTGTTTCGATTAAATCATGTTCCGTGCAAAATTCTACCAGGCGACTACCTCTTTCATTCCTTCTGCCCAGTCCATATTCACCTACTATTTTTCCTTCTCTTCCTTTTCCTACTACCGAATTCCAGTCTCCCATAACAATTAAGTTTTCCTCTCCCTTAACTGTCTAAATAATTTCCTTTAGCTCCTCATATATTTCTTCGATCTCCTCATCATCGGCAGAGCTAGTTGGCATATAAACCTGTACCACTGTTGTCGGTGTTGGCTTCGTATCTATCTTGACAATGATAATGCGATCACTGTGCTGCTCATAGTAGTTTACCCGCATTCCTATTTTCTTATTCATTATCAATCCTACTCCAGTGATACCCCCAACTGATTTTGTATTTATAATCCTGTACTCACCTGACCAGAAATCCTGTTCATCCTGCCACCGAAAGTCACTAATCCCCACTATATCTAACTTGAATCTATCCATTTCCCTTTTTAAATTTTCTAATTTTCCTACCCGATTAAGGAATCTAACATTCCACGCTCCGATCCGTAGAATGCCAGTATTGTCTTTCCTGATGACAACATCCTCCTGAGTAGTCCCCGCCCGGAGATCCGAATGGGGGACTATTTTACCTCCGGAATATTTCACCCGAGAGGATGCCATCATCATATTTTCATACAGAAGAGCTGCATGTCCTCGGGAAAAGTAACGGCTGTAGTTTCCCCTTGCTTTCAGCCGTTCGCAGTAGCTGTGTGACAAAGCCACATTAGCTGATGTTACAAGGCCAGCTCAGTCAATCATCAAGACTGTTGCCCCTGTAACTACTGAAAAGGTGCTGCTCCTCTTCAGGATCCACACGTTTGTCTGGCCTCTCCACAGATACCCCTCCGCTGTGGTTGCACCTACGGTACGGCTATCTGCATCGTTGAGGCACGCAAGCCACCCCACCTCGGCAATGTCTGTGGTTCATGGGGGTGGAATATTGGGATACAAAAATAAATTGATATCGCATATACTTCAGGTTGGTTGGTTGGTTGGTTTGATGTTTAAAGGGACTAAACGGCTACGGTTATCAGTCCCATATACTTCAGGATATCAGAAAAATATTTATTTTAAAAGGGAAAGTAAGATGGCGGAACAGTTGACTTCTGTAGCTGATACCGATGTTGATTCCTGACGTGATAATTCTATGAAATTTCTTGGCCAATAAAGATTGCAACCAGATTGTGTATCCGAAAAGTACATCTGATCCAGTCACTAAAGGGGTGTAACAGTTTGTTTTAGTTAATGCAAATTGACCGCCTTCACTTAATAAGCAAACTATATTCGTTGTAAATGAAAACAGACTTTTCAGCCAAAGCTATGTAATTACACCAAACTATAGATATCGAACAAGCGAATGTTATGAGTTTTACGAATATGTCACGATTTGAAAAGATGTGGTTAGGCAGGAACCAGAGTACAGCTTGTTCACTCACAAGTTAAGCTGTACTCTTGGGTTCCTGTCTAACCACATCATTTGTTATCATGACATATTCGTAAAAATAATATCATTCGCTTTTTTCACTCGCAACCATTTAAGCTGTACTCTTAGGTTCCTGCCTAACTACATCCTTTAAAAACCTGACATATTCTTAAAAATCAGAACATTCACTTGTCGATAGTTATCGTTTCTATATGAAACGCCGTCTGATGTATGTCTATCGCACTGCCGTTTCATTCGATGTACACGGCTCCTAGGAAATTACCGGAACTTCTTATTCATTACATAGAATGTGTTACATAAACTACTTCGGAATAAAAATATGACCTTTCTATGAAAATGAGCTTCACTACCTTCCCTTGAATAAAAGCAACACAATAGGGGAAAGTAGTACACAGTGAAACACGGTACACTGTGAAACATTCCATCTTAATTGTTTTTAGTAATCTTATTATTATGATAAAATACATCTTTGACTGTAATGGTGGACAGTTTGGTTGATTATTCTTGTTTCTATACTTTACTATTGGTTTTCGGTGGTCAGAAGCACAATTAACGCCTCTTTGTAAGTTTAATATTTTCGATATAACATAAAGCTAAAAGAAATATTATGTTTTGTGATAAGATACACATCTTTAGCTATATATTGACCAGTTGTAGATTTGGCAGATACGTAGGTTAAGAGTTCTGACTAACCTTTTAGTTTATCGTGACTTTGGTATACAGTGAAACACTTGTATGTGGTACACAGTGAAACAGGACCATTGACCTCAGATGGATGTATGACTGCTCTTAACAATTTGGAGGGTACAATGGAAAATGTTGAGGAAGACATTGCAGTAACAACAGCAAAACTTACATCTCGCCAAGGGAGTTTCGGGTTTGCCCAAAGCACCTACCAGATAAACAAGTGGACGTTCCAAAGGTAGAAGCATGATATTAACGTGAACACCAGAGCAAACAGATTTTAGAAAAAGGACAGAGCTGGAAGAAAAGGAGAAATTCCAAAACAATATATATTTGGTAGCTAACGTCTGTGGTACTGTGGTACTGAGAATGAAGTCTCATACCTTCGGAAAAAAACTTTGTTTTCTATTCCCACTTGCAGAAGACATAGTCTGTGTTTCGCATAAGGATTTTGTCACATGTGTTGCCTATGGCTACGAAGAGACTCTCCAACCACCAGTATATTCGTTTCCAATCAATTTTGGTGGACTTAATATTCACTGAACAAAATTTAGTATCTGCTAATGTTAGTACTTGTATTTAAGAAACATATTTATGTTTTATAAGTCACTCAGAAGTAATAAATACAAAAAGTGTCAGCTGTTTCACTGTGTACCACTATACACGATACACAGTGAAATATTTGTGGAGGTTGTTTAAAATTGCAGTTTCACTTACTAATTAGTAGCAAAATTACTATTCTTTGTTCCAAAATATTGGCAAAGTATTGTTCCTTCAAGTAAATAAATAAAATTTGTTTTGTGAGCAGAATTTTATACGAAACAATCAAAAGGATAATTTTTCTTTCACTATGTACTACTCTCCCCTACTATACCACTTTATATTTGTCAATTTAATTAGTCGTTCATCCCTTATTTTCAAAGGATGCAAAGCTCAATACAACACGTATTATACTTATGGTGCTGCCAACTTAACATTAATAAACCATACCGGTTTTCACAGATCCATAGCACCCAGTGATCTCGATTTTCATAGATTAGTAGACTACAGTTATTTAATGGCTTATAATTAACTTCAGCCATTTACACTGAGAAGTGAAGCCCGCATCGGCCTTATTGCTGTCTTAGAGAAGTATTAGTATTGTAGTGCTGAAGTGTCATGAAACCCAAAACAAAAATTAAACGTCCGGTTCATTTGTCGTGATGCATACAATATAAAAATAATGAAAATTAGCTTTAAAATTAATGGTGAGTAGTCCGATTTATTCACGAAAATATTGTTCTTAAGTACATACTCTGCACTGACTGGAAATTTGATGTAGTGGAGGTAAGAGAGTCGGTTTAACGCGTAGCTTTACCGGAGAAACAATTTTTCGACTCACCAAGATGTCGGGCAGGCCTCATCTGACGTCTGTGCTCGCTACAGATAACGTCTAAAGATTGATAACCAATGTTGATGACACGACATCCCCTTTATTTTAATCTCTCTCTAATACATCATATGTATTGTAGAGATAAACAAGTTTAGCCTCGTTAGTAACTATCAGTGGTATCGCCAATGTATTAGTGTTTATAGTCAAAGTTTGTATTGAAATCTCCGAATAATCATTGTCGGTATTCTATTCGTTCCCTTATACTACGAATTTAATTAAACTCTCATTTAATTTAAGGTACTATTTCCTTTCTATTTTAGTGCATTGTTTAGAAGATAATTTAATTGCGCTATTAGGATATTGAGGGTAATGCTTTACTTAACGGAGGTAATGGTGGCGGTGGTGTAGTGTTGTTTGCAACGATCGTCGAATGCTCTTTGAAACCCTAATCAGATTGATGGGAATAATCCTAGGTATTGACCATCAAATAAATAATTAATACTTCTCTTGCTCTATGGTTGTCATGGTATCCTAAGTATGCTTATTCGCTCAGTAAATTAATTATCCTCGTAAAACGGACATTTAGTTACAAACACTGCCACACTATACTGGTGGCGCAGTAGGTAAAAAATTAACTGACTTCAGTGCATTGCGTTTGCGGGTTAAGGTGTTTTGTCATTTTTCTATCAGTTCTTTTCGTGTAATTCTGTCTGGTCATTTAATATTTTTTCTAGGTGTTTAGCTGTGTAAGTCAACATATGTGTTTCTTGTAAAATGACCATTAATTGTCCGTTGAATTATGTAGAATAGTAACATTTCTTTCAGTATTTTGAGTCCACTGTTTATTTTCTATTTGGGCGTGTGTTTCGAAATCCGAAACACTATGTTCGCTCATTTTTATGTGTTCTCTGGATCTCGTTTTAGAAGATCTGGTTGTCCTTCTATTGTAGTCCCAGTTATATTCACTGCATCCGGTCTTGTAAACACCAGAATTATTAGCCTGTAACTTTGTGATTTGCCTATTTTATGACAGATGGCTTCTAATGTATTCTTAGTATAGAAGCATGTTTTGAGATTTGTCTTTTGTGTCGTATAATTTATTGACTGTCACATGCCTCCCCCCCAATATTCAAATTCAATGCTTAACTTCTTCTAATAACGTTCATTGACTACCTTTAGCTTATAGGCATTACTAGTTGATTTAGCTCTTAGTGTGTTCGGTAATGATTTTATATTTGCGTTGCTGAGAGGGCATTTAGTGATTCGATCTATACTGATCTAAATTTGCTATGTCTCTTTTAGGAACCAAGTGTGATTATAAGTTATATGAATCACAATGACTTGTTGGTTTTCGGAAATACTGAAAGTATGTCCTGACTTAGTGTTCGTGAAGAATGCTGTTATTACTTTTGTGTTAGATTGTGAAGGTGATCATCTTGTAGATATTGTAAACTTGTTGCTGAAAGTCGCTAATTACTTGCATTGGTCTGTTAAATAGTATTATGTCGTCATAAGCAAACCTTAGATATTGTACTAATTTGATTTTTCTTGCCTTCAAAGACTACGTACAGTTGTGCCAGGCAGGTTCAAATATCCAAGATTTATAAATGTAAGTGACTGAACTACATTGGTCATCAGTCCCTAGGTTTACAAAATACTAAAACTAACTAAAACAACTTATGCTAAGGACAGAACAAACACCCGTAGCCAAGGGAGGACTCGAACTCCAGACGGAGAGCAACCATGCGCTAGGCAGAAAGGTGCCTTAGAAGTCACGGCCACTCAACCGCGACTGCGAGGCAGGTACCTACCACGGTAAGACTACCTTTATGTGAGAATATTTGGTTACTGAAGCTAAAGTTGTTGTAGGGTAATATTACCTTTATTGGCTTTTTTAATTCATAAAATTATGTTAGATATATTTTTCGATATGTAAAGAGTGTTTTTTTAATGAAAATAGTCTATGATATATGGAGTCTGTGGGCCTACTTTGTTTCAGTTGCTCCTTCTATTATTATTATCATCCAATCCAGTTTTCTCCTTGTGCTTTCATTTCTTACTCTTTGCCCTTTCCCAATTGTTTGTCCATGAGTAAACTGTGACTCAATAGAGACTGTTCCGAGATTATGTGATTCATCTGGTTTGTTCGTCTTCTGTCTACAATAAAACCAAAATAGTTTACTGTAAATTTTAAGTGTTCCAGATCACCAATGAGGTGTCATATCAATAAAAAATGCATCTAACCAAATATATATATATATATATATATATATATATATATATATATATATATATATATATATATATATATATATATTAGTTCTTTTTTTCGTGTTTGAGGTCCGCCTGATACGCAAAACACTGTTTTATTATATACCCAAACTATTTTCAGCACCTCTGTGCCATCATCAGTGGGTTTTTTTTTTTTTCAATTTATTTAGTGCTGTGAAAACAAAATACATTGATTTTACTATTGTAAATTTGGGTCTAAATAGTCGTCAGTCTTTTTTTGGTTTTTACCTTATTTTACATCCTGTGGTCATGTGGGGCCCTTTCTACATGGTTATGTAGTGGTAGCGTTGTCATCTGCAACCAAAATTATCTCTTTTGATGATTTTAGAAGACGCTATTTGTAGTGTGAAAACGTACATTTCACGTTTTCGTAAATACCACACATGTAATATACATATTTAGCGGAATCTTTTCGAACACAATCACTTCCCACTTTAGAAATTCGCCTGTGTTTACTTTGTTAAATATGCGTATGTGTTAGTTGATTCAGTTGTTCTCCAGTGGAATGGCAGTGGATTTGAATAGTGGCGTTTTCTTCTATTGTAAGTTTGTGGTATAGGTTTTGGCTTGATTTTAATATCTTTAAGTCTGTTTCTATTTTGGTTGGGTAATGGTTGTATGCTATTAGGTGGTCTGCAAATGTGCTATGGGAACTGTGACTTTTTAGTGCTCTGATATGTTCTGAATATCTGGTTTTGAAATTTCTACAAGTTTGTCCAATGTATACTGACATGTATTGCATGTGAGTTCATATATGCCTGACCTGTTGAATTTGTCTGTTCTGAATTTCTTCAATACTGTGTTGTTTGTCCCGTATCCTATTTGAGTCCCTGTTTCTTTAATATGTTGCCTATCCTGTGAGCTATTTTGTTGTTGTAGGTATGTGCCATTTTTCCTTTTGTGTGCTGTTCTGTTGTGTCTGGTATGTGGTCATTGTCAGTGTGTTGTGTTCTGTATTGTGTGTCGCCCAGTGAGTGTGTGTGACCTATTCATTGTTTGTCTTTTTGCATATTTGATGCTTTAATCTGTCTATTATATGGGTATCATAACCATTCCCAAATGCTATTTGTTTTATTGTGTCCAGTTCCTGTGTGTATGTTTTGTTTGCTGATGGGTGTTCTGTTTAGTATATTGAGCAAGAATCTGAAGCTTGACTGTTTGGATATTACCGGATGATTTGATATGTGGTGGATGGTGGTACTCAGAGTGGTGGGTTTTGTGAATATTATTAGTTTCATAGGACTGAAGGCAGCCACTACAGATTACAATGCCACATAAGTGAAACATAAATTTTAAGTACTTACTCTTATAATTAAATCGTCACATCGAATAACGCTGTATGGCACATTTTGCAGTTTATGGGAAATCGAAAAAAAAAAACTGTTAACTCCAGAGAATTGTTGGAAAATAATAATGTACCAATAGATACGTTCTATTTGTGCGTACAGACTCTTAAAAACACTTGGTTGTGCTTTCCAAAATTTCACTAAGTATAGTTTTTTTTAAAATTAGTAAGTTTTAAAATGGATAAACGCTGTATAGCACTGGGTATACAGCTTTATTCCCTATCACTCTGTACTCTGCTCTAATGGTAAGGTTGTCTAGAATCCAAAAAGTGTAAGTAAGAAAATTATTACAAGATACAAAAAATATTTATTGTAAACTGATTACATTGGTCTTTAAAAAGTAGTAGTACATGAGTCTGTTAAAGTTGAGACACAAATCTGGTAGCCAAACTCAGCTGTCACACTGTAGGTTTTCGTAAAAATCCCGGTGTTTTGTATCCATATATTTTATCATGTCCAACAGATCCTTTTTCTTCTCCTTCTGAAGAGTCAGTGCCCCATTGTAAAGCAACCGAAAACCAGGAGACAATGGTAAATTTTTTATTTGATGTTCACGGAACCCATACAGCATTATTCTACTCACCTGTGTTGGAGGTTGTTTCCCAAAAACTACCTTTCCTTTCCGTGATTTATATTCCATTCCAGCATCACGAAGCCTTTTCCTCTTAATATCCTGCCAATTAGCGTTGTTAATCTTCCTTTTCCGCGTTTTATTAGCGTGTTTCAAAACGCTTTCGGTAAGCGTCATCTTGCTATACTCCGCCATTATTGTAACATACAGCATTGTTCCGGCAGAGGCGTGAAAACTTCGTGAGTCTCCTCGCTGTTTAGTGCTGCCCTCGGTCGGTAAACCTGTCAACTTTTACAGCAGGCGATGCAGACTGCCGCTTACATCATTATTCCACGCGATTCTACGAAATGTCAAAATGTGCCATACAGCGTTATTCGATGGCACGATTCAATTATCTTGAATTTTTAATTTCAGTAGAAGAAAAACAAACATGTTAAATGTTAACAGTTATTTCCTCTACATTATAATACACACAGAAGACGATCAATGAACACTAGAACCTCAACAGCAAGATTTAAATAAAATTTTGGTGCGGTTTGGGCAGTGTTAACGGTATCACGAAGAGTGCGGCGCGTTGACCCTCCGGTGTGAGGTCACAGTACTGACTGGTCCATGGTCGCTGGAGCTTGGCACCAAAACCCGCGGCCACTGATTCGATTGGCGAAAGATTTCAACCGCCAAACGGTCCAAACGTTCCAGAACTTCCTAGAACCTATAGAAATTTCTTTTTCACGGGAAACATATTCGGAAGGAAGTAATGGTGGGGGAGAGTGATTTAAAGCTATAGCTGTTGCTTCTTTTGACTCTTCATTAAAGTTTCTACACTCTCTGCATCTACTTCTTACTATTTCATAATCTATTTCAACTTTCATATTGCCCTTTCCCAGTTGTTTGCCCATCAGGAAACTGTGACTCAATTGAAACTGTACCTAGCTTCTGTGTTTCATCTGAGGTGTACATCTTTTGTATACAATAAATTTACACTGGTTTACTGTAAATTTCTAGATTTCCAGATCACCAATGATATCTCATACCAATAAAACAAAATGCATCTAACCAAATATAAATACTAGTAGTTTCATAGGATTGAAGGCAGCCACTACAGATGACAGTGCCACATATGTGAAACATCAACGTGAAGTACATATTCTTATAATAAACTTGAATTTTTAATTTCAATAAGATAAAAACAAACATGTTAAATGTTAACACACATTTTATTTTCTCCACACTATAATACATACAGAAGACAATTAATGAACACTAAAACGTCAACAGCAAGATTTAAATAAAATTTTGGTATTTCATGAAGAATAAGGAAGTGACTATCTCAAAGATGAAGTGAGATCCTTGAGCGGTATCTTAACCCCACAGAAGAGCAGGTCCATGTCCCAGGGGACCAGGGTAGGGACCAGGACCAGGCAGTGGGCCTGGGAGTGGTCCAGGGCCCAACCTCAGAGGACCTGGTCCAGGGAGAGGTCCAGGTCCAGGCAGGGGACCAGGGCCCAAACGTAGAGGAGCGTATCCGTGCAGGGGCGCGTAGGCCGGCAGGGGGCCGGGGCCGAGCCTCAGGGGGCCTGGTCCAGGCAAAGGCCCTGGTCCAGGCAAAGGCCCTAGTCCAGGCAAAGGCCCTGGTCCAGGCAAAGGCCCTGGTCCAGCCAGGGGGCCTGGTCCGGGCAGGGGGCCTGGGCCATATGGGAGACCCAGTCCATGTAGAAAGCCTGCAGAGCTCACGCCCAGCACTGCCAGGAAAATAGCTGTCGTCTGTAAAGAGGAGTGGATTTATTTCCTTGGCAGCAGTTGTACCATTTTCTTACACTGTAAGTACCATGTCGCACTACAGATAATTTCAAAGAATAAGGTTGAGACACACTACAATTGATTCCAATATTGACGCGACAAGCCATGTAAACCGACTGCCGGCGTGGCACAGGGGATAGCATCACCGACTGTGGTGCTGAAGGTCGCTGGTTCAATCCCGTCCACTGGCAAAACTTTATTTCTTTGTAATTAACAATTTCAGAATGTTCTACATCTTTGTTATGTTCACTTGTGAATTCTACTTGTTTCTTATTTTAACTGTTCTTCTAATTTCTGGTACATTCTGTCAATGTATAAATAGCAGAGCACTCTGCCCGAGAGGCAGTCTGTGCTGAGCATATGTTAAGTTCGTAATAAACCTGCTTTCAGTATAAGTGCTGTGTTCAGTTGCCTTCGAAGTAAAGCCTGCTTCCATATCAACGCGACTATATTTTCTCTCTTGTTTCCACGTATCCCTCATTCGTCCTTCAAATAAAGGAAGATAACATTTCGTACAATATTTACACAAAATTCATCACTTTACAGTGGCTCAAATTTATACTTTTTGTTATCCTTTCCTTTCTTCCAACTGGACTTCTAGACAAATCTGATAGAATGTACATGAGTGAACAGTACACATTAATGATTTCTATCGATTCAGTTTTGCCAATTTAATCTTCTTAATATTACTAAACTAATTTATGTCCTTGTCATTTGCCTGAACCTTTAAAAAACTTAATTTTTGTTTTTGTGAACTGATTATCATACCCACTATGTGAGTGGAATGAAGGGTTTGTGGTTGATTCCGCCTTATGCAAAAAACTTTTTTTGTTTTAATACCCAAACTAGTTTCGGCACTTTTTGTGCCATCTTCCGTGGATTTCTGGTGTTTATTTTATTGTGTCATTCGCAGGATTTGCATGTGCATTACTTGTGGAATGACAAGTTTTGACAGCCTGTCATATTTGAGCTGTGGTGTTGCTGCTTATTTGTTTGTGGCGTGGTGTTATCTTTGATGGTCTTCACTGAGATTTTCGCTGTGAAACGGCACTGTTTACATCGACATGGCCATGCACATGCACATGCAAATCCTGCGAATGACACAATAAAATAAACACCAGAAATCCACGAAACTACTTTCGGTATTAAAACAAAAAAATGCCTTGCATAAGGCGGAATAACCACAAATCTAATACTGCAAGCACGGAAGACATAAGATTTGCACCATCACAAGATGATCATAATAGCTAAGGGAAAATGATTATCTGCAGAGAACACTACAGAATTAGTTACAGTTGACAAGAGACGTAAATAGTATTGGATGATGACGGAAGTATCTGAGGAAGTGTCCTAATGAAAACAGTTTTAAGCAATTTCTATTGGGGAAGTAAAAGGAAAATGTGCAACAAAGATTGTTACTCAAAGTTACTTCTGACATACACTATATGTTTCTTGGTAGGGTTCGAACACGAATAATGTATTTAATAAAGAATTACATTAGTACTTTATTCTGTCAGTTTTACCTCTCTAATTATCACCTGTCCTATATGAAGCAGTATGCAAATTTAACTGTGCTCTATTTCATTTATAACTGCTTAGATTGATTGTAAATTAGTTTGCATAATTAGGATATTTTTATGTTGATGGAACTGTCCCTCCGTTCCAACCATCCGTTCATTTCAGGCATCTGACTAAGCTTTTGGGAACATGATCGTCTGCCAACTGCAAACACCTACAACTATGCTGACGTTACCCTCAGTTATAAAAATTTATATTGATAGAATTCACTGATAAACTGCAAGGTATCAGTGTGTCGTGAATTATTTCGACGTTAAGAACGGCGAGAGAATATAAAGCATTACATTATTCATATTATTATTGTTGATCTTATTAATATTTCATTATTAAAAGTAATTGTAGAGATTCGAGACCAAATCGTACAAGTCTACAGTGATACCCACAAATAACAAAAAAGTGTCATGCAATAAGTTAAACATTAATACTAAATAAATATTATTATGACTGTCACTTAAAAATGAAAAACTAAAATTTTAGCATTTTGTCCAACTTAAGCAAGTTTTCGTTATTATAATTTTCTGTCAATAAACCAGCTACCAGTTTAATAGTTAAAAAAGACTTCACCAAGTTTCAGAAACTTAGTTCCCATCGTCATAAGTGTATTGATATGTATAGAGTACATGTACTTCTGAGGAGGCGCCAAGTGGTGGAAACCAAGTTGAAATACATAACTTAAGCATTTGGTTTGCTGCTCTTTAAGAACAAATTAGATTTCCTTATTTACAATAGATTACTTCTAGGTCGAGATACAAATTACCAAGAAAATTATTTTAATTCAAAAAGGTACAATTAGAAAGTAAGAACTATTAATAATATTGACGTTGTTATCTCAAGAAATAGATTGCAAGGCTCTTCGAAGAAATGTATACGAAAGCAATGATTTTTAGTACTGATAATGTAAATTACGAAAATGACTGCGTTAAATGTCTAAGTTGTTTATATGTCCACAAGAACAGATACCGCACACACACATTTTGTCGAATATGCCGATAACGGGCAGTGATTCTTTCGTCAATGCAAAGGTACTCCTAGACCCTTAATCTTATGGGAATCAGTGTGTAAAAATAGCGAAACTGAATAATAGAGGGCAGGAAAAAGTTGGAAATTTGTATCGGACAGGAGACAAACTTGAGTAGTCCGCGCTGTTGTGGTGATCACCGTGTCCCCAGCGGTGTAGGAGTCAGTGCAACTGGCTAGTAAACAGAAGACCCAGATTCGATTCCAGGCTGCGAACACATTTCAACTTTACCCATTCGCAATTAATGTCATGCATACCGTTAATATGAAATGTCGAAGTGTCAGTAGAACTGCATGTTCACAGAAACTTTAGAAAGAATGTAGTGTATAATATCCGCGATTAAGATTTTGTGAAGTGCGATTGGTAATATATGAATCGCCTGCTATGAATAGAGAGTTTAAATTTGAAACAATCTTAAAAGCGTCGAAGAGATCAGTGAAAAATTGCTGATGATTGTAGATTTAGGATGGCGTATTGTGAAGTGATAGCAGGCTGTGACTTACCAGTTGGTTCATGGCGCTGTTTGTGGTGCTCGCTGTTGTCGAGTGTGCCTTCTGAGCGGCAGTGCCGGGTTATATAGCAAGCGGCGGCCACTCACCGCGATGGTGGGGGGTTACGTGGGAGACGGGTGTGCACATGGTGTAAGAAAACGACGCTTTCTAAATTTTCGGAGCTTGTAGATTACTGCCTGATAACCTTTAGCAGGAGAACGGACCGGATTATTGGAAACTTGATGGTATATAGCAATATCATTAATTTGTCGCTAGACAGATTTACGTAGAGTAACAGAGTTTGTAGTAAGTAAAATGTAAGTAGCTGTATCAACAGCAGTAGCAGTAGCAATAATAGTACTCAGTTTGTTAGAGACGTTTATCTACAAACAAATAGAAAAACACAATTCATTTATAGTGTATACTTGTACACGTAGAAAATACCTACTAAAGATACGGAGAGCTCGTAACTTGAATAGAAACAAGACAACATTGTCCAGAAAACGTTGGCTTAACACATTACCTGCCAAAATGTTTTTGTCATTTTTTTGCGGCATTCATTTACCTTAATATTATACACTGTGCGGCATATGAAAGAAATCGTTGTTCCTTCAGTAAAAAACCGTCTTGATTGCAAATTATTTTATTAATTAATGACGCGTTTCGCCCTTTAGCAGGGCATCTTCAGATTATCTGCGTGGCAGAATTTAAACAAAATTACAAGGCGGAAATACAAACCGGTATAATGATACATGGGCTTATTATGTGTTAAGAAGGCAGTATAAACTGTAAACAAAGCTTACAATGCGATTTCCGTGGTGTGACACCGTAAGTTGTTTTGCGCATTGTAAGCTTTGTTTACCGTTTATATTGTCGTCTTAATACAAAATAAGCCCATGTACCATTATACTCGTTTGTAATTCCGCATTGCAATTTTGTGTAAATTCTGTCACGCAGATAATCTGAAGATTCCTGCTAAAGGGCGAAACGCGTCATTAATTAATAAAATAATTTGCAATCAAGACGGTTTTTTACTGAAGGAATATTTATTCTCAGTGATTGCTGTACACCATGGACTGGAAATCATTTTATAGAAACTGTTGTTTGAATAATTTCACTATATAAGAACATAGCTTACAGACTGTCAAATTATTGATACATTTTCGTCAATGTCTCTTTAATCTGATGTTTTATCCGCATTGAAGGGAATAAACATTAGTTCCGCTAGAAATTCTTCAAAGTTAACTCCATTCCGTGTGTTTTCAACTTCTTGGAATCGTAAAATGTGGATGAGGGAAGATCTCATAGATTGGTAATTATTTTATGTAAGACATTTATACCGTAATAAGGCACTTGAACAAATTACTGATAATGAAAGTTGTTATTGTCGCAATATTGGGACACACAAAATAAATTGATATCGCATTTACTTCAGGATATCTGGCAAATATTGAATTTTACAAGGGTGTCCGTATACTCATAAACACGCCCAAACAACTAAATAGCAATCACTGTTCTACGGCAGCCACCAGTAGACAAAGAGTGTAGCTAAGAGAAAGTAGAGAAACTAATTAAAGAAAGATTATTATTTCGTGTTTCCAGGTATTGTACAACTCATTTCATCCTTCAGGTACCACAGTCAAGGGAAAAAGTTATATTGCTCCTGCAGAATAAAACAAAATATTTACTTCCCAAAAATGCGACATTGGCCATTAATAGGTTAACAAAGCGGAACTATGTACAGTGATTAATCTACATTATTGTGAAACACGCCTCTTATATTGTTCTTTTCTTTTCTATTGCGTATGACGTGTCCTCATTTCTTTACTGTAACATTGTCAAATCACACTGATGTGGCTAAACCCCACTGGATACCTCATAACAGTTTTATTGTGTCGCACGTGCTTTCTTTCTTTCTTTTTTTTTTTTTTTTTTTCTTTTCATTTCTCGGCTTAGTGCAGAAAGCGTGGAAACTACACACACGTTCGGAAAATGGCTGTCCAATCCCGTCTCCGGCCCTCCTGATTTGTTTCCATAGATTTTCCTAAATTACTCCGGCCAAGTTCAGGAATGTTTCCTGCTAAACTGCACGGATCACTGCCTGCCCCATTCCCGACAATAGCTATCTGAACGTGTGCTTCGTCTCTAATGACCACGATGTCGACGACACGTTAATCCTTCTCGCATAATTCTCCTGAAACTCGACGTGGGATGGATTCAACAAGTTGTTGAAATTGCCTTTCAGGAATACCCAGCCGTGCGAAACAGTCAATACATTGAATTACGTGTCTTCCACTTCTGTCACATTGTTGGCGGAGTTTAGCTACAAAATGCAATAAAGGAATGAGTAAATAAATGAAAAAAATCGTATTCTAGAAAGAGACCTACGACATCTGATAGTGGGAATTGAAATAATTCAATGCAGAAGGTTGAAAGCCGGAATTCGAACTTGGGCCCCTCTTGCTTACTTGCCACCTACGCTGACCATTATGCCATATGTATATGAAATAGGGTAATGGACAACTTGGATGAGTGGTAAGCAGGAGGATTCAGGTTCGATCTCGGCTGAGGTTAGAAATTTTCAACATTCTCCACTGAATTATTTAAATGTCTACTAGCAGGTAAAGTGGTAAATTCTCTGTGTCTAGAATATGGTTTTTCCATATATTCACTCATAATATTTGGCGACCCTCCACCCCCTCCTTGAACCATAACACAACTGAAACTTCCTGGCAGATTAAAATTGTGTGCCGGAACCGGGACTCGAACATGGGACCTTTGCCTTTCGCGGGCAAGCGCACTACCGACTGTGCTATCCCGACACGACTCACGATGCCGCCTCAACTTTACTTCCGCCAGTATCTCGCCTCCTACTTTCCAAACTTCACAGAACATCTCTTGCGAACCATGCAAGACTAGCACTCCTGGAAGAAAGCATATGGTGGAGACATGGCTTAGCCACAGCCTAAGGGATGTTTCCAGAATGAAACTTTCACTCTGCAGCGGAGTGTGCGCTGATATGAAACTTCCTGGCAGATTAAAATTGTGCGCCGGAACCGGGACTCGAACCTGGGACCTTTGCCTATCGCCGGCAAGCGCACTACCGACTGTGCTATCCCGACACGACTCAGGTACTGGCGGAAGTAAAGTTGTGAGGCGGCTTCGTGAGTCGTGTCGGGATAGCACAGTCGGTAATGCGCTTGCCCGCGAAAGGCAAAGGTCCCAGGTTCTAGTTCCGGTTCCGGCACACATTTTAATCTGCCAGGAAGTTTCAAGTTTAGAGTTGTAAATAACAGTTGCCAATAGAGTTTGCGGTTTATTCTTCAGAAAACACATTAATCGTGTGGAACGAAGGAATTATGAAGCGGATGTGTGATCGCTGGATTCAGGAGGGAACGATGGGTCGACGGGACAGATTGCGGCCATCTTATTGGAGCATTATACGTGATGACAGGCGTGATGTGCACGTGGATTGATGCATCGCTTTGCCACATCGCCCGCGAAAGGCAAAGGTCCCAGGTTCGAGTCCCGGTTGCGGCACACAATTTTAATCTGCCAGGAAGTTTCATATCAGCGCACACTTCGCTGCAGAGTGAAAGTTTCATTCATAACACAACTATTTATGTATTTTCAAAGGAAACGAATTTAATTTTCTTTTGTTGATACAAAAAAGAAAAGACACACTATCGTATATTATAGGATAAATTTTAGTACATCTTTCTGTATGAAACACGTCAGATTGTTACATGAATTCCGACAGAAAAATATGTGTTGCATAAAGTGGTTTCGCATTGCAGGTTAAGCTCAAAAGCGAATTATGATCGTTCAGCAGGTTTGCAAAGAATCGAAGCCGACCGTGGTGGCCGATGGGACTGAGGCACTCCAGTCACGATCTGCACGGCCACTATGGTCGGGGGATCGAATCTCCCCTCGGGTATGGATATTTGTGCCGTCCTTAGTCTTAGCTAGTTCATAAGTAGTTTGTAAGCTTAGGGACTGATGACCCCGTAGTTAGGTCCCAGGTTCGAGTCCCGGTTGCGGCACACAATTTTAATCTGCCAGGAAGTTTCATATCAGCGCACACTTCGCTGCAGAGTGAAAGTTTCATTCATAACACAACTATTTATGTATTTTCAAAGGAAACGAATTTAATTTTCTTTTGTTGATACAAAAAAGAAAAGACACACTATCGTATATTATAGGATAAATTTTAGTACATCTTTCTGTATGAAACACGTCAGATTGTTACATGAATTCCGACAGAAAAATATGTGTTGCATAAAGTGGTTTCGCATTGCAGGTTAAGCTCAAAAGCGAATTATGATCGTTCAGCAGGTTTGCAAAGAATCGAAGCCGACCGTGGTGGCCGATGGGACTGAGGCACTCCAGTCACGATCTGCACGGCCACTATGGTCGGGGGATCGAATCTCCCCTCGGGTATGGATATTTGTGCCGTCCTTAGTCTTAGCTAGTTCATAAGTAGTTTGTAAGCTTAGGGACTGATGACCCCGTAGTTAGGTCCCATAAGTTCCACAAACATTTGATTATTTGAAAGAATGGAATTTCTCAAAATTACGTATTGTGTCTGGTAAATTTAGCTACCGCCTGCTACCTGGTAATAGTGTTCTGGCGTTTCGTTTATTCATAACTACCTCATATGCCCGTGCTTCACAACGGTTGTTGAAGAGGGACCTGTGTATATCGTGGTCTTTTTAGGGTTCCGGATCTAGGTAACCAAAAATAGAATCCTTGTTGGATCGCTCAGTCAATAAACTTAATTCTCCTAGCCAAGATACCAAAATTAAGTAGAAGTCATTGTCGAAAACGAAGAATGTTCATAAAGTTTCTCATCCAAAAAGTGAAATTCATTAAAGTCCGTACTCCGGAACGATGTAAATTCAATGTTATGTTGTGTTCATAAAGTTAGGACGGCGGTGTGTAATTGTCTGTTGGGAGTAGATTCTGAAAACACTTCTATCTTTTAGATCAGAAATAGTAATAATAATAACAGATGCATGTATCGGTTCTATGGTGTAGTACTAAACTGTTTACCTCTCACTGTAAGTGTGTGCTGAAGTATTAGCATGTTGCAATGTTGCACTGAGGACGATGTAGTTATTCTTTATGCAGTGCTCCCTATTTTCTAAAACTCGACGAATGCTGAAAGTCTGGTAATTCAATCAACAGAGCAGTTCATGTCTGTTTGAAAAAGACGTCTTGGCTGTGGCAATGTGCGATAAAATAAATCTGGGTTATCGTTGAAGGAATGGCGTCAGCTGATCGTCTGTATAGAACTTTCCATTAAATATGGTATTTCCAGTGAATTGTCTTGACTGTGTTAGCAGCATCGGCCACTCTTTCAGATAATACATGTCCTCAAGTCCTCCAGTGATTACTTCGTAAAGGACGAGGTTAAAATCGACCTTGTGTAATAGAACGACATATTCAGAAGTCGGATTATAGCCCTAAGTACAATTGCCTTTCTCTATTTTAATGCAGTCCGCACTAAAAGTAAGTAATTTCTAATTTTAATCACAACATTGTACCGAAAAATTATAAAAGCAGAGCGTTTCTGATGAGTATGTCACTCGCGTGTGTAATATTATCTGTAGTGGCAGACACAGAGCATAAATATCTCTAGAGTGAACATTCAGATTAGCAGAACAGATTTTCTGTCCTCAACATTAAGTTGTAAATGTCACGTGATATTGGGAAAAATCTTCTAATCGCTGAATTTATCTTGGTCTTATTTTGTTCGGTTAAGACGGATGACTATGTGTAAATGGCCCTTTTAGCGACGCTTCCTCAACTTTCTTGTCGCTTCTTTGACACATTTATTTAGTTATTATTTCATGTCATATTGTTGCTCTTCGAAAAGGAAGTCGCGAATTGTGAACTTATAAAGTGTGTGCTGTGAAAGTGTTGTGAAAGTAACTATTGACTTCAGAATAGAGAATCTATGAACCTTAAAAAAAGTCTTCAACAGTTATTCGAGTATTTAGTTCCCTAATATTGTCCCAGCATATTATAAAAGTGCAAATATATCTGTGACGTTCATAAGAAATTAATTAATGTGTGAAGGAATATACTAACAGTTTTTGTCAGGAGAAACTTAGGGTGAAATTTTCAAAAGAATAATTCTATAAAGGAAAATGATCAGGCAAAAACAGTATCTTTATGACGGGCGTCAAATTATTTGAACTACCGGAACTCAATGATTTAAATTTTTATTCTTTGGTTTATTAAATATCAGCCCCTGAGAAAGGGATTATCATGCTCAAACATTACAAAATGTCTTTAATTTTAAATGAAATCCAGAACCAATATTTACGGTGAAACATCCAACAATGATATAAATTTTATTAACTGCGAAGAAGTACCAGGTCTACCAACTTAATTTTCATTCTGAGGTGACAAATAAAATATTGAACGTATACATCCAATACAACTATGAGAATCAAGACGTAATCTACAGCTTAAAAGTCGCAAGGTAAAGCCCAATATAAAACGAATTCAACACAACTGTCGCCCCAGTCACCAAACCAAACCATGTCGCCGCCCAGTCACAAAAGTCAATTTTGCGCACTAGACTGTTTTTATATTAAGAAAAAATAGATATTGAAATGAATAAATACGCGAGAAAATCAGGGTTTTTCAGGTAACTAATAAAGTGAGAATCCTAAGAGGAAAAAACGGTAAGAAACAGGCATAGAGATCCGGGAGGTGATGGTCTAACAGAGTAAGGAAAGGAATTTAGGATGTATATTCAATTCTCCATGCATATTTAACAATTGCGAAGCGTTTCCGTTTTCGATCGTGTATATAGGTCTGCGATTTCCGTCCATAAGTGCGAACGTTTTTACGGTGCAGGATTTTGAGCAGATACAGATGTATGGAACAATATGAGTTTGACATCGTTGAAGCCGAGTATAGCAAAGCATAGCATAGCAATCACCGTGGCTGCACAACCAACATGTTTTTGCCTCCCGACAGGCGCAAAGTTTCAATTTATCCACACTTATTGACGTATCGCCGCTACCCATTATCACTCAATACTCGCACCTGCACTATAAACATTTATGGAGTAATTTTACCGTAGCAGTCAGTTGTTACTAATAATTTATTAGCCGAGGCGTTTCGGTAGCAATAAATCACCATCAGGTACCTTTTTACAGTTACATTACAGTGCGCATACAGCGTGTGCCTGAGAGGTTATACATCGGAGTTCTGATGACAGCCGTGAGGGAGCATCAGATGAAGTAAAATTTGGAGCACGTGTTTGCTACTATGAGAGATGAACGTGATTACCGTTTCAGTCACTCGCGGGTAACCCCACTTGCAAGCGCTGTATACATGGGGAACAGACGACTGTGTGTACGTACTGGAATTGTTCTTTCGGGCGATTGTTTTGCGTGAGAATGTCCAGTATGGTTTATAGGAATCATCCGAGCAAGTTTAGAGTTCAGAATGAAACTTTCACTTTACACCGGAGTGTGCGCTGATATGAAACTTCCTGGCGGATTAAAATTGTGTGCTGGAAGCGGGACTCCCTTAGGCTGTGGCTAAGCCATGTCTCTCCCATATCCTTTCTTCCAGGAGTGGTAGTCTTGCATGGTTCGCAGGAGAGCTTCTCTGAAGTTTGGAATGTTGGAGGCGAGGTAGGCCTATTTGAGGAAGTAAAGTCGTGAGGCGGCATCGTGAGTCGTGTCGGGATAGCACAGTCGGGAATGCGCTTGCCCGCGAAAGGCAAAGGTCCCAGGTTCTAGTTCCGGTTCCGGCACACATTTTAATCTGCCAGGAAGTTTCAAGTTTAGAGTTGTAAATAACAGTTGCCAATAGAGTTTGCGGTTTATTCTTCAGAAAACACATTAATTGTGTGGAACGAAGGAATTATGAAGCGGATGTGTAATCGCTGGATTCAGGAGGGAACAATGGGTCGACGGGACAGATTGCGGCCATCTTATTGGAGCATTATACGTGATGACAGGCGTGCTGTGCACGTGGATTGACGCATCGCTTTGCCACATCGCAACAATTTCGGTCTGTTGCGTAAGAATCGATGCCTGCGCGTTCCATTTGATGGCGTTAGCTGGTGAGTGCATTGTACGCCAGGCGTCCATTGCAGTCAAGGGTAACATCGGCCACACACAAATGGGGACAAACGTGACGTAATTTTTACGTCATACGCTGTGTAGAAGATACCACCCGAACACCTATCGATTAACGCTAGTGTTTGAGGGTAAACACGCTTACTACTACCCCGCTTATTTGGTTGCGTTTCGTTTTGCTTCGATTTGTTGTGTGTCGCTTCGCTTTGTCGTATTGCGCTTCGCCTTTTTCTTCGTTTTAGCATCGACATGGTTCAGTTTCGTACATAATGCGAAAGATGAATTTCAGCGCTGAATTCAAATGATTCTTTTATGGTTTTTGTCCAACGGAGAATTACACTCCTGGCCATTAAAATGGGGATAACAAGAGGCGAATAATATGTCACCTCATCTTTGACATCTATAGAGCGTAGCATCGGTGATATCGCTGAGGATTTTAACCAATGCCACTCAGATCAGTCATTAGCTATAGATCAGTGCTGGGTCTTCCCGTGTAGTCCCCTAAATCAGGATATGTCGACGCCAAACTGAAAGCTGTGCAGTGGAAAAATGGCTATTATGACAGGGTTCTGTAAGAGTCCTCACTGAATCTCTCAGAAAACTATGATCTGTCATACATGAATAATGAGAACTTTCTCTACGGATAGATGGCATCCTCATAAAATGCAAATGATAGAATTTTCCATGGAAGAAAATTCAGACTGTCGGGTTCAGTTCACAGCATAGATCCCACACAAGGAAGATTAAAAATGTCATTTAACTGACGATGAAAATAATTTAAAATATGATGAGAGAAGCATCCCACATTTAACTGGTATGATGAACATTTTCTATACCTATCCAAATCGTTATCTGAAAGGAAAAATCATTTCATTTATTGTGGCCAACTCCCTCAGTCTGTAAAATATTTGACAATGAGCAACAAAAGCTTCCAAAATTATACGAATTGCGGCTAATTTCTTCCTGTCATTAGTTGTTTCAACCTCATCAAAATGCATACATTAACATATAATAAATCATGCAGCCACAATCAGTTGATTAGTATTTCATTTGCTACACAGAATTCCAAATTATTACGATGCCATCTTTTTGACCCAGTCAAAGAGTAATAATTCCAAAATCAGCGAAGGAAGTACGTGCCTCACTGTCAATTATACAGGGTGTTACAAAAGGTACGGCCAAACTTTCAGGAAACATTCCTCACACACAAAGAAAGAAAATATGTTATGTGGACATGTGTCTGGTAACGCTTAATTTCCATGTTAGAGTTCATTTTATTACTTCTCTTCAAATTAGAGCTCATTTTAGTATTTACGGATGAGGCTTCATACCAACATGTTCAAATTGTAAATTTTCACAATCAACATGTGTTGGATGACGAGAATCCGCAAGTAATTGTGCAATCACGTCATCAACACAGACGTTTGGGCAGGGATTGTTAGAGATGTCTTGATTGGGCCTCATGTTCTTCCAACTACGCTCACTGGAGCACGTTATCATCATTTCATACGGGATACTCTACCCGTGCTGCTAGAACATGTGCCTTTACAAGTACGACACAACGTATGGTTCATGCACGATGGAGCTCCTGCACATTTCAGTCGACGTGTTCGTACGCTTCTCAGCAACACATTCGGTGACCGATGGATTGGTAGAGGCGGACCAATTCCATGGCAACCCCGCTCTCCTGACCTCAACCCTCTTGACTATCATTTATGGGGGCATTTGAAAGCTCTTGTGTACGCAAACCCGGTACCAAATGTAGAGACTCTTCGTGCTCGTATTGTGGACGGCTGAGATACAATACGCCATTCTCCAGGGCTGCATCAGCACATCAGGGATTCCATGCGTCGGAGGGTGGATGCATGTATCCTCGCTAACGGAGGACATTTTGAACATTTCCTGTAACAAAGTGTTTGAAGTCACGCTGGTACGTTCTGTTGCTGTGTGTTTCCATTCCATGATTAATGTGATTTGAAGAGAAGTAATAAAATGAGCTCTAACATTACGGACACATGCCAACATAACAGATTTTCTTTCTTTGTGTGTGAGGAATGTTTCCTGAAAGTTTGGCCGTACCTTTTTGTAACCACCTGTATACAAATTAACGTAGTGTTCTTTATCATCAATAATGTTAAGGCAAATTATTTTCAGATAAACACAGACTTTATCAGTCATATCTGTCACATTATTCTGTGGATGTGACAGAATTTTGGCAAATTATTTTCTATTGACTTATGACGGTTTACCAATTTACACCAATGTAATGATCTCCAGCTCATCTGTTTCCTCCTTGAGAATTTTACGGTCCATTTAAGAGTCACTGCTGTGTGTCTAAATATTCAATATGGTCATCACTCAAATCGACATTATTTTCCTCCAGGTCTGACGTATCTGCGATTTTCCTAATCTGATAAAAGGACCAGGTAAAAAAAAAAAAAAAAAAAAAAAAAAAAAAAAAAAAAAAAAAAAAAAAAAAAAAAAAAGTGCATTCTCTACGAGCTTAAAGGAATTTACATTTAATATATGGAAATTCACTACACATATCTATGCTAATCACTATCACAGCAGCAGTTCTTTTTAGAAATTTCGAAATCTCGTCCCTTACATTTCAGAATACTAACTGATAAGGCTAACCTTAGTAAGTACAGGTGTTTCTATATTGACGAGTAAGCGTCAACAATGGAAAACATTTCAGCAGTGCCATAATACCAGAAAGTTCAAGCACTGGTAAAATACAGGTTGTTACAAAAAGGTACGGCCGAACTTTCAGGAATCATTCCTTACACACAAAAAAAGAAAATATGTTATGTGGATATGTGTCCAGAAATGCTTTATTTCCATGTGAAAGCTCATTTTAGTGTTTCTCTTTAAATGTAAATTGAAATAATTCGTGCAGACAATTGTCAAAATACACAATTGTTTCGTTAGTATGTCCTGTACTTCCTCGATTCGCGTCATCAACACAGATTTTCTGTGAACGTTTGGGCAGGAATTGTTGGTGATGTCTTGATTAGGTCTCATGTTCTTCCACCTACGCTCACTGGAGCACGTTATCATGATTTCATACGGGATACTCTACCTGTGCTGCTAGAACATGTGCCTTTACAAGTACTACACAACATGTGGATCATGCACGATGGACCTCCTGAACATTTCAGTCGACGCGTTCGTACACTTCTGAACATCAGATTCGATGACAGATGGATTAGTAGAGGAGGACCAATTCCATGACCTCCACGCTCTCCTGACCTCAACCCTCTTGTCTTTCATTTATGGGACATTTCAAAGCTCTTGTCTACCCAACCCCGGTACCAAATGTAGAGACTCTTCGTGCTCGAATTGTGTTCGGCTGTGATACAATACGCCATTTTCCACGGCTATATTAGAGCATCAGGACTTCCATGCGACGGAGGGTGGATACATGTATCCTCGCTAACGGAGGACATTTTGAACATCGTGTATCTCGAAGTTGGAAGACGTCAACATGATCCGGCTGCAAGCCCGAAATATGATGGATCATTTTGAACATTTCCTGTAACAAAGTGTTTGAAGTCACGCTGGTACGTTCTGTTGCTGTGTGTTTCCATTCCATGATTAATGTGATCTGAGGAGAAGTAATAAAATGAGCTCTAACATGGAAATTAAGCATTTCCGGACACATGTCCACATAACATATTTTCTTTATTTGTGTGTGTGGAATGTTTCCTGAAAGTTGGCCGTACCTTTTTGTAACACCCTGTATAATAAATGACGATGTTATAACTTTTACAACAAGTTTTACATTGAAGGGTTAAATAAAAAGACAGAGGGTGAATGTAACAAACGTTTTATTTTCTTGACAGTATTACATTCACAGATTGAAAAGTATGATAAAATTACCCTAACAGATAAGAGCAACATATTTTTAAATTTTGGTATTCGATCAAGAAGGAGAGGACTACTTCAAGAACAAGTCTCTCGAGCCGCAATTTAACCCCACAGGGGAGCAGGTCCACGCCCCAGGGGACCATTGGTAGAGACTAGGACCAGATTGTGACGATGTTTTAACTTTTACAACACCTTTTCCAGGGGACCATCGGACCATCGGTAGGGACCAGGACCAGGCAGTGACGATGTTTTACAACAACTTTTCCACTGGAGGGTTAAATAAAAAAAAACAGAGGGTGAATGTAAACAAACGTTTTATTTTCTCAACAGTATTACATACACAGATGGAAAAGTATAATACAATTACCATAACAGATTAGAGCAACATATTTTTAAATTAAATTTTGGTATTCGATCAAGAATCAGAGGGAGGGACTACTTCAAGAACAGATCTCTCTAGCAGCAACTTAACCCCACAGGGGAGCAGGTCCATGTCCCAGGGGACCAGGGTAGGGTCCAGGACCAGGCAGTGGGCCTGGGAGTGGTCCAGGGCCCAACCTCAGAGGACCTGGTCCAGGGAGAGGGCCTGGTCCGGGCAGAGGTCCAGGTCCGGGCAGGGGACCAGGGCCCAAGTGAAGAGGTGCGTATCCGTGGAGCGGGGCGTAGGCCGGCAGTGGGCCAGGGCCGAGCCTCAGGGGGCCTGGTCCAGGCAAAGGCCCTGGTCCAGGAAGGGGACCTGGTCCAGGCAGAACTGGGACGTGTAGTGGACCCAGTCCATGCAGCAGGCCTGCCGAGCTCATGCCCAGCACTGCCAGGAAAACAGCTGTCGTCTGTAAACAGTAACACGGATGTAGTACGGGCTCATCTACTAGTTTAAAGCAATGTTGCTATTAATGATAAATCTGAAGCACTGAATTAAAATATGTGATGCAGCTGGGAATCGAACCTGGACCTCCATGATTAGTAGGCAGACATCTTACAGTTAGACCACTACACCAATAAAGATTAAGGCGCCTTGGAATAGTCTAAGCAAGATTTCCCTCCACATCACAAACTTTAATTTAGCTTCTGTGTGCCAAAGATAATTTCCTCTACTGCCAAGGCTCTCCATGCAGCGGAATAGCACCTCGGCAATGGTAATATTGCAACAATCCTGTTAAGGTGATATAAATATCCATTTAATACAAATAAAAAATCCCTGAGACGGACTTTCGCCTATTATATGTCGAAGACATTCATGATAAATCTGAAGCTTATTCCAAGGCGCCTTAATCATTAGTGGCGTGGTCGTTTAACGGTAAGACGTCTGCCTAGTAAGCATGAAGGTCCGGGTTCGATACCCGTCCGCATCAAAATTTTAATTGAATGCTTCAGATTTATTAATATGTCTTTGACATATTCGAGACGAAAATCCGTCTCAGGGATTGTTTATTTGTATTAAATTGATATTTATATCACCTTAACAGGATTGTTCCAATATGTCCATTGCCGAGGCGCTATTCCGCTGCATGGAGAGCCTAGCCAGTAGTGGCAATTATCTTTGGAACACAGAAGCTGAATTAAAGTTTGTAACGTGGAGGGAAATCGTGCTTAGACTATTCCAAAGCGCCTTAATCGTTAGTGGTGTGGTGTTCTAACGGTTAAGACGTCTGCCTAGTAAGTCTGGAGGTCCGGGTTCGATTCCCGGCCGCATTACAAATTCTAATTCAATGCTTCAGATTTATCATTAATGTCTTTGACATATAATAGAGGAAAATCCGTCTCAGGGATTGTTTATTTGTGTGAAAATGTTGCTATTGTTTTACAGACTGTGATTAAAAATTAAGCACACATGGCATCCATGGCCACAGTACATCAGCACCCCACAACACACGAGACACAAAGAGAACTGCAGCCTACGTACATCTACATGTATACTCTGCACATTTAAGTGTATGTCAGAGGATATATCGAACCACTTTATGATACTCCGATTCCGTTTCATTCTATTATAGCACGAGGGGAAAAAGATCGCCTAAATCTATCTGTTTTACGTCTGATTTTCCTTATTTTATTATTAGGGGAAGGTTGTGTACCTTTCACTGTATTGTACCTTTGACCACTGTGAGTTCTGGGGTGATCTGTGTTTGAAGAGGAGAACTACGTGCTCAAATTCACAGTTTTGCCACAGACGCAACATATTCACTTATTTTTGTGGTTTCGAAGCATATTTCTAAAATACGAAGCTATCCATTTGCATCTAGAAAAGTAAGTATTATAATGTACTTTACGAAGTTATTTTCTCACATAAATTATTTTCAATCTTAAATTAATCATTATTGATATATAATACTGTGAATTATGAGTGATGTTTGTAAAAAAGTTTAAACTTGAAACATCACCTAACATGTACATGTGGCCCTAAGTAAATATCTTGCAATATATTGTACCTCTGGCCACTCACTTCGATGTACCTTTGACTGGTCAAAAGTTTCCCCAATCTGAAGAAAACTACATCTCGAAAACTTCTCTTTGTTGACTCTTCTGATTCTGAAACGATTAATGCATGTCACATATGTGATGATGAGTCATCACTGGATTTGGATGAAGAATTAAATGATACAGAAGACCAAGATGAAGTAGATGTAACTAACAAGATTTTTCACCCAACCCTGAGCCAAGAAGAAATTAGAGAACAAGATTACGCTTGGGTGAAAGTGACTATTGATGCAGGAGAAGGTGTTAAATATTTTGCAGCTGGTCTTAAAAGCGGTTGGGGAAAATAAATTTGAAGTGAAATTTATGAGACAGTACAGAAAGCATATCAACATTTTCACAATGCCACTTGTGGATGACATTAGTGTTGTGTTAAACGAAGAAATTGTTGGGAAGTTCACACGAGTACAACCACAACATAGTGGTCAAATAAATTTTTTATAATTTTTCATTAAAATGATAGCACAACAATATAAAATGTTATATTTTTGTAATATTTCTGTCTTGTTAAAGAAAAAAGTATAATGTAAGGTCACTTGTAATACCAGTGTTCCATCTTCTTCAAATGGTCAAAGGTACAACAGGAGATGGTCAAAGGTACAACAACTGCATTGTACCTTTGACCAATAGCAGAATTTTACTAAAGTAATATTTCTATGAAATTGTTGAAGACAAATAACATTAAATACCATTATAATATGACATTAGGTTTGTACTGTCAAGTAACATAATAAAAATAATGTTTGAAATATTTATGGGTCATTTCCACCCCAACTCGTACATAATTTCTGTGGCACTCTCTTCCCTGTAATACAAAACGAACTGATCCTTCCTGAACCTTTTCTATGTCCTCTGTCAGTTCCAACAAGTGAGAATCTCATAATATACAGCAACACCCCAAATAAGGACGGACAAGTGTAGGCACTTTCTTTAGTAGAACTACTGCAACTTCTAAGACGTCTGCCAAAGAAAAGTAGGTTACTGTTGTGTTCCACAAGATACATTCTGTGTACTCTTCAATTAAAGTTGTTTGTAATTGGAATTCCTAGGTATTTAGATGAATTTAAAGCCTTTTTATTTGACTGATTTATCGCTTAAATGCAGTTTAACGGAGTTATTTTTCTTTTAGTGGTCACAAGGATGATTTTACACTTTTCATTATGTAGGATTATCTGCTAACTTTTGTACCATGTCTTATCTAAGTAATTTAGCAGCTGCTTTTGATCTTCGGGCGATTTAACTAACCGATAAATGACAGTCTCATCCGTGAGCAGGCTAAGAGGGCCCTATAACAGTTCCCTGGGGAACGCCAGATATTACTTCCGTTTTACCTGATGACTTTCCATCATTTACTACGTACTGAAAAAAATTATCAAGACTTACAGACATGAAAAATCTTTAAACCGTAAGGTAAAAATAAGGAAGGAAAAAAAAGTAAATTTAGTCCATACACAACACAGTACAACACGAGTACTAACTAATTGTGATGTCAGTTTGAAATTGTGTTCTGTTGTATCTAGATTAAAGTTATCTCATTTACAATTTTCACATTATGATTTGAAGCTTTCGTGTGGCAAAAGGAATGCTACAATATTTCACACATTTGATACATTTTGTATGATATGTGACTCTCATAATATTTTTTCGCCTAAGATTATGGTTTAAAGGCGAAATTCGTCGCAAAATAAAATTATTTGGACAGGCATGTGTCATGCATTTCATAAAATACATTAATTCCCTACATGATCACCAAACTGAAAGGTGTGTACCTTTTCACAGTAGATCAATATGTAAGTGTAAGGTATGGTGTACGATAGTGACCATACCACTTTGAAAGTGTGTTTAGTCAGTGCTCACTAGATGCCCAAGAACTTGACAGAAAACAAAAAAGGACCACCGAATGATTATAAGTTGCATCACTTAATACGTTACGCCGTGGAACGTAGTGGCTCTCTGATAAGGATCGTCACTGGCAATGAATCACAGGCATACCAACTTGCGCCTAAAAGCAAGAAGCCTTCTATCGAGAGGACACATGCGGTAACCCAGAACGAAAAGCGACTCATTCTGCTAGCAAAGTACTCGTGACATTGTTCTGGGATATTCGTGGTGAGTTACTGGTGAACTTTGCTGCACGCGGACCGCTATGAATGCTGCAGCCTATATGAAAAATTTACGGAAGTTGTGTCGCGGCGTTCGTGAGAACCGCCACAACATTAATACTGCAGTGTCAATTTTTTTTATCACAACGGTAGCTCCGAAGATGCTGCCTCTGTTCGTAAGAAAATCAACAAATTTGGGTCGAGGTGCTGCATTATCCACCAGATGGTATGGACCTCCCACTGTCACACTTGTATGTTCCATCCCGCATTAAATAAGCATTCAAGAGGTGGCTACACTGTACGACGTCAAACGACAGACATAACAAAAATGGTATCAAGACGAGAGAAATGCATTAAATTTCTTTTCTGATATTTTTTTCTGAGAACGGTTGGGCTGTATCTAGTGCCGCGAGTGCTCAGCTACCTTCTCCATAAAAAGGAAGTCAGTATCAATACTAAGATAGCAGTGTGCCGAGCTGTCTTTCTGGCAACTACAGCAGTTTGGCACTGAAAGCGGTGTGGATACAGGTTACCTCATCAATAAGGTTGAGGTTACGGATATGAAAGTATCAAGGATTGTTGACGGTACTAATTAACGGGAACAAAGGCAGTAGTGTCTCCATTATGAGGAAATCAAAGAACAACTGGGAATGAATATCATATAAGTTGAAGTTAGAGTGTACAGCTTGGTGGGGTCATGTTACACGCTTGGAAGAAGCAACGTTACCAACGAGACTCATGGGTCGCACAATGGAGGGTAAAAGGAGAATGTACTAGTCTTCGCCTAAGGATGATTTTGAAATAACAGGCTTAACGTCGGAAGAGGAATCAATTATAACATTGGATAGGGGATCGCGGAGGAATTTTATTAAGACTTCGAATTTTATTAGGGGAACTATGCTAAACAGTAAACGCAGAAAGGCATTATCAGTCTCTAATGATGATGTTGAAGATGATGTTAGATATTAAACGTTTTTGTTGTAAAATTTTCACGCTGCATACTAAAAGATTAATGGGACGAAGAAGGAGGTGGTCCCCCGTGGTACACAAAACAGGTCAGGACACTGATGCAAAAGCAATGGAAAAGGTATGCTAAATCTAAACAAACACAAAATCCCCAGGATTGGCGATCCTACACAGAAACTCGAAATTTAGCGAGGACTTAAATGCGAGACGCCTATAATACTTATCACAACGAAACTCTTCCTCGAAATTTGACTGAAAACCCATAGAGATTTTGGTCATATGTTAAATATACTAGGGGCAAAACAGAAACAAAACCCTCACTACGTGACAGTAATGGCGATCCTGCCGATGACAGCGCTACCAAAGCAGAGTTACTAAACATAGTTTTTAGAAACTCATTCACCAAAGAAGACGAAACAAATATTCCAGATTTCGAATTACGAACAGAGACTGTAATGAGTAACGTAGAAGTAGGTATCATCGGATTAGTGCAGCAACTAAAATCACTTCACAAGTCTTCTGGTCCGGACTGTATACCCGTTAGATTTCTGTATGATTATTCTGAAGCGGTAACTTCTTACTTAACAGTCATATACAACCGCTCTCTCAAAGAAGGATCTGTACCAAAAGATTGGAAAGTTGCACAGGTCACACCTATATTCAAGAAAGGCAGTAGGAGTAACCCACTAAACTACAGACCTATTTCACTGACGTCATTTTGCAGCAGGGTTTTGGAACATATCCTGTATTCAAATATTATGAATTATCTCGAACAGAATGATCTATTGACCCAAGGTCAACACGGATATAGAAATATCGTCCATGCGACACACAACTAGCTCTTTATTCACACGGAGTGATGGGTGCTAACGACAAGGTTTGCAAATCGATTCCGTATTTCTTGATTTCCAGAAAGCTTTTGACACCGTACCTCACAAACGGCTTTTAATCAAATTGCGTGGTTATGGTATATTGCCCCAAATTTGCGATTGGTTAGGGGATTTCTTGTCAGAGAGGACACAGTTCGTAGTAATCGATGATAAGGCATCGACTAATACAGAGGTGATGTCGGGCGTTCCACAGGGTAGTGTTGTTGGTCCTCTGCTGTTCCTTATTTACATAAACGATTTAGGGGAAAATCTATGTAGGTTGTTTGCAGACGACGCCGTCATTTACCGCCTAGTAAAATCATCTGAAGATCAAAACCAACTGCAGAACGATCTGAATAAGATATCAGCATGGTGTAAAAATTGGCAATTGAGTCTAAATAATGAAAAGTGTGAAGTCGTCCACGTGAGTACGAAAAGAAATCTGTTAAACTTTGTTTACCAGATAAATCAATCAAAAGTGAAGGCCGTAAACTCCACAAAACACCTATGAAATTGGAAATAAGACGTAGATAATGTCGTGGTAAAGGCGAACCAGAGACTGCGTTTTCTTGGCAGAACCCTTAAAACATGCAACAGAACTACAAAAGAAACTGCATACACTACGCTTGTCCATCCATTTTTGGAGTAATGCTGCCCTGTGTGGGATCCTTATGTGGATTTGACGGAGGACTTCGAAAGAGTCCAAAGAAGGGCAGCTCCTTTCGTGTTGTCACGATACAGGGGAGACAACGTTACGGATATGATACAGGATCCGGGATGGGAATCATTACAACAACGACGCTTATCGCTGCGGCGTGGAATACTAACGAAACTCCAATCGCCAACATTCTCCTCCGAATGCGAAAATATATTGTTGACTCCCACTTATTATTGTTGTTGTTGATTTTTGGAAGGGACTAAACCGCAATGGTTATCAGTCCCTTTTTCCAGTCTGGGAGATAAAACATTGTGGTGAGCGTTCGTAAGTAAAGGCGGTAACATGTCACAGTTTAAAAGGAACAGGTAAATATGAAGAAGGGATACAAGATAAAAAGAAGAAGGGATAAAAGGGCAGAAACAGTACAAGAGTGTTGTTGTTGGGTGATCACAGAAATATAAGTAACACATCCAGCCACTGTGGGACACAATAAAAACTCCTACCTAGAAGACTTAGGCTGGTGGAGGATAGAGTAATGACAAACACACACAAACTTAGAAATGATCATCAGAATAAAATACGAGAAATCAGAGCTCGAACGGAGAAATTCAGGTGTTCTTTCTTCCCGCGCGCTATTCGAGAATGGAATGGGAGATAAGTAGTATAATGGTGGTTCGATGAACCCTCTGCCAGGCACTTAAATGTGATTTGCAGAGTATCCCATGTAGACGTAGATGTATAAACCACAAAAGCACTAGATTTGGAGTGTAGCAGGTTGGGAAGGAGTATGTAGCAGCCGGCGGTGACTCACCAGTTGGTTCATGCTGGAGGCTGTGGTGCTCGAGGTCGTCGAGTGTGCCCTCCAGTCAGCGGCGGCAGGTTATATAGCAGCCGGAAGTCGGCAGGCCTCTCACCGGCACTGGTGGTGGGGGCCGCGTTCCAGACCAGCTTACGTGGGTGCTGGGGAAGGAGGCTTTCTAAACTTGAGGGGGTTGACGGAGAGGACGGAGGCTATCAGGGAACCTTTACCAGGGGAAGGGACTGGGTGATCGGACATTTCACGAGGCACAGTGAGGAACTGGGAAAGGTAGTACAGGGAAAAAAGAAACCGCACTGACGTGTTTTTAAAAAATGTTCAGTCTCTCTGGCAATATTTTATTATCCAATAACGCATTTCGCGCTGTTAGCGCATCGTCAGATTGGGCGGAGATGGAGTCACAGAGCTATCTATAGCTGTGTAGGAGGAATCTTAACAATTGTTGTCATTGGGCGCCATAGCAGCAGAGTAGTCGCTGTCGCGGCAGGTCCACGTTTACGGCCCACTTTAGATTTGTATTTTTATAAGTTTTTGCAAATATTTTGGACAAAAATCGTAATCTAAATAGTAAAAAATCAATTAATAATAGTGTCTGAAACCCTTTTAGGAAAAAGAAATTTTAGGAAATGCATACTGTAAACCATCAGCTGTTTATTATTTTTCCAAACTTCTACCGGTTTCGGTTATAAACCATCTTCACGGCAGATTAAACAGGTGCATTATATGTAACTTCGTAGGCTTTCCCGGCGTGACAAATCTTCGCAGTCTCCGCGGGTTTTCTGCCAGATAATAAAATCAAACTGATTCAATACTTCGACGGTACAGCTGTCCGCCATCTTTAGGAAACTGCTGATGCTGAGTCCCGCTGAGACTGCATGACTGCATGAAACAGTATTCAGCGTGACTCAACAGCAGCAGTTTCCTGAAGATGGCGGACAGCTATACCGTAGAAATATTGAATCAGTTTGATTTTATTATCCAGAAGAAAACCCGCAGAGACTTCGAAGGTGCATTATATGCCTCCTTATGCATACTGGCATGCATGTCACACAATAAAAATAAATAAGTTAACACTAGGCATCAAATCTTGGTTAAAAACATATAAGCAATGCCAGGCTGTGTGATGGTGAACCAACATAGTTGTGTTAGGTCATCTTGTAATAGACCTTGGTTCACCATCACACAGCCTGGCATTGCGTTTAAGTTTTTAACCAAGAATTGATGCCTAGTGACGTCTTATTTATTTTTATTGTGTGACATGCATGCCAGTATGCATATGGAGGCATATAATGCACGTGTTTAATCAGTCTGTCTAGTTCTCTTCCGTGAAGATGGTTTATAACCGAAACCGGTAAAAGTTTGGAAAAATAATAAACAGCTGATGGTTTACAGTATGCATTTCCTCAAATATTTTGTGGCTATTGAACCACATCTCAATAAAAATTTGAAAGAAATTTTAGGTAGTGCCAGGTTCGGAACCACTGACCTTCAGCGTCACATACTAACGCATTGCCCACTACCCTATGGCTAACAATTAGAAGCTGCGTTTCTTAATCTCATACTATTGATGGCCGTTGTTAACAGGTGCTAATATGGCATTTGTAGACACTAGATTATCATTTATCGAACGAAGAACGACGTGGTTTTGTTAATTCTTCAGTGCGCCATTGCTTTGAAATGACAACGTGTAAGTTACAACAAGAAAATCATCACCTACGCAACGCAATATGGCGTATGTCAGAGATAATTGTGGGCGAGAAATGTCACGTGACATCTGCGAACGGCTGCTTTTCTTTAATTCAATGGAGGGTGTCAAAACTCCGTTATTTTTGCAGATATCTCTCAAACGATGCGAGATATGAAAAAACATAAGGTAAAAAAGTTGTAGAGAATTTTCTCCTCTACAAATTCGTTTATTCAATTTTCGCGTCAGATGAAAGGTTTATTTGCAATTAAAATTACATTACAAACGTTCATATATATATATATATATATATTGTATTACGAATGTATTTTTTGTCTGAAATTTTAAAAAGCTAAGTTCTGGTCTCTGGAAGCCAAGAATTATGTTTGTAAAATTTGGTGCGGATCGGTTGAACGGTTCGACGTTACAGACAGGCAGAAATAGTCAAATCGCCGTTATCTTTGCAAATATCTCTGCAACGATGCAAGATACGGAAAAAACTACCAATTAGGTTAGATGATCGGTTCGTTTGCAGTTACAATTAGATTACAAACGCCTTTTTTTGTATTACTACCGTATTTTTTGTCCGAAACATTTGAAAAAGGGAGGTTCTGGTCTGTGGCGGCCTACGATTATGTCTGTAAAATTTGGTGCTAATCGGTTGAAAACGTTACGGACAGACAGACAGACGGACAGACAGACATCCCAAAATTCCGTTATTTTTGCAAATATCTCTGAAAAGATGCGAGATACGAAACAAACAGAAGAGAGCAAAGTTGTAGAGAATTTTCTCCTCTACAAATTCGGTTATTCAATTTTCGTGTAAGATGAATGGTTAAGCCATTTAAATTTCGAGCTCTCAACAGACGATCGCAAAGGCCCACTTTTAGTGTTACTACCGTAACCTAAAGTGGGCCAATAGTGTTGTTAAAATGAAAGAGACACGTAATGTACTTACAATTCAACAGTTGCTTTTTTATATTTTTTATTTACGTTTACTGAAGGACATTCACCGCTATACTTGGGAAGGAAGGGGAACCAGATCTGTCATTGACTATATCTGAAGGACATTCACCGCTATACTTGGGAAGGAAGGGGAACCAGATCTGTCATTATATAATAACATACCAGTAATTCAGGAAGACAGTCAAGGACACACGTGTTTTCAGGGGGTTCTTTGATGATACTGATCATTATTTAATCTGCAGTGAAATTGGTTTTGTGAGGCCAAAAGATCAGAAAATCAGGTCCATGTGTAGAAGGATAAGAGTGGAGAAGCTTCAAGACAAGGAAATTAGGCACAAATACATAACAATGATCTCGGAAAGGTACCAGTTAGTTGAATGTAATGATTTACAGTCAGTGGAAGAGGAATGGTCAAGGTACAGGGACACACTACGGAAGCAGCTAGAGAATGTCTTGGGGCAGTAATGTGTAAAGGCAGGAAGAAGCAGACAGCTTGGTGGAATGACACAGTCAAGGCATAAAAATAAAAAGAAGCCATTTCAAAAATGGCTCCATACTAGAAATCAGGCAGACAGAGAAAGTTATGTTGAAAAAAGAAACAAAGCCAAACGAATAATTGCAGACTCCAAGCAGAAATCATGGGAAGACTTTGGAAACAAGCTAGAAACCCTGGGTCAAGCCGCGGGAAAATCTTTTTGGAGCGTAATTAGCAGTCTTCGAAAGGGAGGGAATTAGGAATTAACAAGTGTTTTGGATAGGTCAGGAAAGCTGGTAGTCAATCCTGTGGGTGCCTTGAGCAGATGGAGGGAATATTTTGAAAAACTGCTCAATGTAGGTGAAACTCTCAATGATGTGTCAGATTTTCAGGTAGAATGGGATAGGAACGGCGATGGAAACAGGATCTCATTTGAGGAAGTGGAGAAATTGGTCAGTAGATTACAGTGCAATAAAGCGGCTGGGGTGGATGAAATTAAGCCGGAACTCGTCAAATACAGTGGAATATTAAGTCTCAAATGGTTACAAAGGATAACTGAAAAGGCGTGGGAATCGGGACACGTCCCGTCAGACTGGACGAAAGCGGTAATCATGCCAATTTTCAAACATGGAAACAGAAAAGATTGCAACAACTATCAAGGTATATCCTTAATTAGCGTTGTAGGCAAAATATTCTCAGGTATTGTTGAAAGGAGAGTGCGAGTATTAATTGAGGACAAGTTAGATGAAAATCAGTGTGGGTTTAGACCTCTTAGAGGCTGTCAGGACCAGATCTTTAGCCTACGGCAGGTAATGGAAAAGTGCTATGAGTGGAACAGGAAATTGTATCTATGTTTCATAGATCTGGAAAAGGCTTATGACTGTGTTCCTAGGAGGAAGCTACTGTCAGTTCTTCAAGAGTATGGTATAGGAGGCAGACTTTTGCAGGCAATTAAAGGGCTTTACGTAGACTGTCAGGCACCAGTTAGAGTAGATGCCAATTAAGCTCATGGTTCAGGGTAGATTCAAGGGAAGATAAGGCTGTAACCTGTCACCACTGTTGTTCATACTATTCATGGATCATATGTTGAAAACAGTAGACTGGCAGGGCGGGATTAAAATAGGTGAAAACAAAATAAGCAGTCTCGCATATGCGGATCACTTAGTTGTAATGGCAGATTCGATTGAAAGGTTGCAAACTAATATTTCAGAGCTCGATCAGAGGCGCAAGGATTATGATATGAAGATCAGCATCTCCAAAACCAAAGTAATGTCTGTGGGAAAGAGATTCAAACAGACTGAGTGCCAGATAGGAGGAACAAAGTTAGAACAGGTAGACAGTTTGAACTACCTGGGATGTATTTTCTCACAGGATGGCAACATAGCGAAAGAACTGGAATCGAGGTGCAGCAAAGCTAATGCAGTGAGTGCTCAGCTAAAATCTACTCTCTTCTGCAAGAAGGAAGTAAGTACCAAGACTAAGTTAGCAGTGCACCGCTCTAGCTTTCGACCAACTTTGTTGTATGGGAGCGAAAGTTGGGCGGATACAGGTTACAGATATGAAAGTAGCAAGAATGATTGCAGGTACTAATAGATGGGACCAATGGCAGGAGGGTGTTCATAATGAGGGAATCAAAGAAAAACTGCGAATGAACACCATAGATGAAGCACTTAGAGCGAACAGACTGAGATGGTGGTGCATGTTACTCGCATGGGAGAAGCAAGGTTACCTAAGAGACTCATGAGCTCGGCAGCGGAGGGTAAGAGGAGTCGAAGTAGACCAAGAAGTAAGTACTCAGATTCGGTGCAGAATGATTTTGAACTAAAAGGCGTAACATCAGACGAGGCATCAATGTTAGCATTGAATAGGGGATCATTGAGGAATTTTATTAGAGGTACTTTCCTCCAGACTGAACGCTGAAAGGCATAATCAGTCTCTAATGATGATGATTTGTACTGAAGAACTAGTTTCGGGGAAACTATGTCGTCTTTCTCAGGTGCCTGTACCTTACATAAAATATTTATATCATATCGAATCGATAAATGAAGTCTAATTAAAAAACAGTAACCTTAAATGTTAACTGTGTTTACTAAAAGTCATTACAAAAATACGAAGTTCATATACTCCAGTTTGATTTACATTCTTCATACAGACAAGAAACTGCTCTGAGCTGAGTCGTTGAGGCATCTATTTATTCACAACCGATCAAAAGCGTCATATGTTTGCACTTGTAACTGTCCTTCAAAGAACCCGTTGCCAGCGATGTGGAAGGCATAGTATACCGTTGCAGAGCTTGTTGATCTGTTGGTGCAAATAGAGCGGCCTACTGCCTGTCAAATCTCTGGAATAGTTCTGAAGTGAATGCCACGAAGTGATTCCTTCATCTTCAAATCAATGTCACAAGGACTTCCGTCCTGGGAGTAGGGTGGATGGTGCCGGCCGCGGTGGCCGAGGCGACTGAGGCGCGCCAGTCACGGTCTGCACGGCCACTACGGTCGGGGGTTCGAATCCCCCCTCGGGCATGGATATTTGTCCCGTCCTTAGTGTTAGCTAGTTCATAAGTAGTTTGTATGTTTAGGGACTGATGACCCCGTAGTTAAGTCCCATAAGCTATACAAACATTTGAACATTTTTCAAAAAAATAATATGTTCAAATGTCTGTAAATCTATCGGACCAAACTGTGTGGTCATCAGTCCGTAACTTACAAACTACTTAAACCTAGGTAAACTAACCTACGGACAAACACAGACACCCATGTCCCAGGGAGGACTCGAACCTCCACGGCAAGCAACCGCGCGCTCCGCACTGAGACGCTTTAGACCGCTCGGCTACTCAACCGCGGCAACATTTTTATGGTGGATGGTACACGACTTCTCAGTCCCATCAACCGAAAAAAGCAGCCACAGCTTGCGCTGTATGAGCTTGTCTTGTGTAGTTCCCGAACGAACTAGTTCGGAAGAGCGCTTCCACAGGCGAACTACGCGAACTACTTCGCAGCTCCCTTGACTCTTAGTTCGTCCGCTCCTTTTCCGAAGACTGACGTGTAATAGCGAGAGGACGCGAGAGCACGCAGAATTGCGTGATTCCCTTCCGCCGTCATCTCGAGCTGAGATGCAGCTCAGCTGTTGTTTTAGTAGCGGTAGCAAAAGCCAAAACGAGCGGGCGAACGATAAAGAGCAATCTACTTCGCGGCCGAGCTGCGAACTAAAAGGAGAGCTACCGGTAGCAAACTAAAATATGCACGATAGGTCGCGAACTAAAATATGTGCGATAGGTCGCGAACTAAAATATGCGCGATAGGTCGCGAACAGAATTAAAAATCACGTGTTTTCCTTCTGCTGTTGAGAGCCATTTTGAGGTCTGCCTGCTAGATTACATAGTTCAGTGCTACGAAATTTCTGCTCTGAAGTATTCTGCACTCTGCAATATCTGACTAATAAATTCCATAATGCCAAGACATAGAGATGACTCTAAACTTAAACGCGAGAAATTATCCACAAACTGTTTCTTTTGGTTTGCGTGATATCGTTAGCTGCTCAAGCAGCAAGCTCATGAAGCAGCTAGGAGGGGGAACTTCTCCCTCCACCTGCATGCGCAGACCACGCCGCTCAGCCGTCACTGGGAGCGGACGAACTACTAGAACGAACTAGTTCACGGCAGAGCCGCGAAATAAAGTGAGCGCTCCCGGTTGCGAACTATTATGCGCAAGTCTAGTATGAGCCCGCGTATTGTCGCACAAAATGATGGGTGGATTGAGCAGCAAGTGTTTCCGCTTGTTTCGCAAATCTGGTCGAAGGTGAAGCTGTAAAAACGAACAGTAATAATGTGCATTGATCCGTGGAGGAACGTAATGCGTTAGGATAACGCCATCACAGTCGTACACGAGAATCCTTTCACCATACTGGGACTCCGACGCCTCTTGAAGACCTTGATGACACTGTCGTGCTGTACGGCCTCTGGTGCATTCAGTCTTGATATAACTCCGTTATTCCTCTTTCGAAAACATAGCGACATCGGTACGTTAGATCGCTCGCTTACAAGTGGCTGAGTTTCACCCGATTGGGGAGTCTGCATGGGTCGGGCGAATCTATTTGTTTGGAGGTGAGGTATGTATGTCAACAACGTGTGCTATCAGCGACAGTTTTACATTGCATTGTATAGTGTCTCCGCATCAGTGCTGTCATTATTTTTAGTTCCAAGTCTGGTATATAGCTGAGTTCAATATATTTTCGTTTCGTGTGTTGATACACAGGTATTAATTACCTTAAGTACACAGAAACCGTCAAAAATAAATCTCTTACACTCACGAATGAAGCGTGACAGTAAAAAAATAAATTACCTCATAGCAAGGTTTCTCCATCTCTGTGCCAATACGGAGAATTTTATGACAGTTTCTCTGTTAGGTCCCAATCCCCCCCCCCCATCCTACTATTTGCAGTTATGTATTCCATTCCACACAAACCCGAAGAAAATAAGTAGCATATCAACATGTGGGAACAGAATTGTAAAGAAAAAAAATTGTAATCATCGAGCACAATTGCCCTGTGTTCAGTGTAAAGCATGTACTCTCATGTTACACGATTGAAAGAAGACTGGCAAGTATCGTTTGATTTCAAGCAAGTCAATGGGAGTAACACACTAAATTACAGGCCTGCATTATTGACGTCGCTTGCAGAAAGGTTTTGAAATATATTCTGTGCTCAAATATTATTAATTACCTCGAACAGAACTACCTGTTTACCCACGGTAAGCACGGAATGAGACAATATCACCCTTGTGATGATACAGAACTAATTCTATACTCATATGAAGTGATTATTGCTATGCACAAAGGATCTCAAATTGGTTCCATATTTCTAGATATTTAGAAGGCGTATGATGCCGTACGTCACAATTTTCCTTTGATGAAACTGCGCATGTATAGAATATCGCCTCAGATTTGTGTTTGGACTGGGAATTTCCTGTCAGAGGGGACGCAGTTCGCCGCAACTGATACTCTGCGAATCACGTTGAAGTGCATGGTAGAATGTTTATCAAAGCACTTTTACGATATACAGGGTGTTTCACGCACTGTGTTTGCCTCTGTAACTTATAAAATAATAGGTGGCGGGAAATTTTAATGCGGTAGGTCAACACAAGAAATGTTACACTTTCTGCGGAGCTATGAACATAGTTTATTGTACCATTTTCCACAGAGTTATAGCACAAATATATAATTTTAAATGTAATAATAGTTCTTTATATCGTGCATTGGAATCGTTGAAACAAGCTGCGTCCAAATCAATTTAAACTACATTCCTATCACTGTTAGTTTGGGAGCTATAACCCTTCAGTTATTATCTCCTCGAAATGGGAAAATATATTTTTCACTCACACCTGCATACAAAGAAATGATCATAATAAAATACGAAAAATTAGTGATCGAACGAAATTTAGGCGTTCCTTCTTGCCGTAAGATATATGAAAATTGAATGGCAGATAAAATATTTTGAAGGTATTTCGATTAATTCTGTGTCATTCACTTAGATGTGATTCGCGACGTACCACATGCTGATGTAGACGTAGTGGATGCGGTAATAGCATTCAGTGACGGTATAGTTTCTATGGATGTCATAAGGATACAGCATCCTCAGGATGAAGAATATTGTTTCAGCTCTTACTGATCTTTGTGAACGAAGTAGAAGCGGATACGAGGGAAGTTGCGATCAAGAAAAGGATGAAGAGAAACAGTATGGATGATAAGCAGATCGTCAACTTTGAGATGCACCTGGAATAATCCAAACCTGCATAGTCGTAAGTCGTAAGTTCATAAATCATCTTGCGCTATTTTCTGAAAACATACATTTTCGTCGTTTAATAAAATTCTTGAATATCAGCCTCCAGATCACTTTTATTTTCTAGAACGTTACCGGTTTCGGGACAGCTGCCCATCTTCAGATCTGTTAAACAAATGTTACAACTAAATGTAAGCTAATATTTAAAAAGTATAATATCTAAAAGTTTGTGGAAAACATATTAAAATCATACCAAATTTATGATGTAATGACAGTATTGTTACATTAACGTAGTATGTTTTATGATCTGAATATGGTTCGTGAACAGCTGAAACTGGTAATAAAATAGTTAAATTTTGACTGAGTATTTATCCATTTTTATAGAGAGAATTATAATTACGTCTTACATCTCCCTTGCGTACTGTTTCCTAAAAAATATAGAAAATGATGATGATGCATGTGTTATTTGAGCTGAATTTTTAAATACATCACCTGCAGTAAAATAAATTGCATATGTTTTTCACAGATCAACATTACAAGAGCACATTTTGTTGAAAAACGTTTTGTTGAAGCTATACATTCAATAATATCCCTGTGCAAGAGTGTACAGTTATACACTTTGTGCTCAATACCACAATAAAATAAGTCAGAGATTTTTTTCTGATATTTTTCAGTAATAACGCTACCTTTGTGTACAATTTTTGAACTAACTTTAATTGATATGAATATAATAATTGGTCGTTTTTTTATTAATGTTTTTGCAGATCGATTTCGATCACAGAATGATCATCCTCAATGCACCAGTGATCGTAATATCAGCCATGCATAATCATATGCCATGTTAGCATATTTGATAATATGGCATATGATTATGCAAAGCTGATACTACGATGATTTGTGCATTGAGGATGATCATTCTGTGATCGAAATCGATCTGCAAAAACATTAATAAAAAAGACCAATGCTGCATACTATATTTATTATATTCATTGTCTTGTGGTCGCTGAGCACACCGTCCCAAAAAATGGAATCAAACTTTAAAAAAAATTAATTTTTGTCAGTAATACAGTTTGGCAGAAAATAAATGCTGAGTATTTTGCCCATGGCAGCAACTGTTATTCAACTGAATTTTTTAAATAGCAGCAACCAGTTACACTGAAATTATTATCATCAGACCGGTTTCGGCCAATTACCACCTTCTTGGAAATAATTGGCCCCCTTACGTAAGGGCCTAATAAACCTAATTGAAATACATCTGGTTGCTGTTCTTTTAAAAACCGAAGACAGATGCTAAAATCCCTGTTCCTTGAGGATCCTGTTCCCTTAACATCGTCAGAGTGTGTTATCCGTTGAATACACTCTTATCGAAAGAGAGTGGAAATATTTCTCCAGTTTAGTCTAGTGAACCAATACTTCACGGTTTTACCAGCGCTGCAAAATTTACTGCATTGCGCGTTAACTTTCGATTTATCTTGATGCAACGTACTTGATCAATGCTATGTGTGAAGGTGAAAGCGTGTGAGATTCTTACTGTAAGCGTGACCAGTGATGCGTGTAATTACGTTGTAGACCCTTTACTTTAGCCTCCAGAATGGGTTCATAATACATGCCACAAACCCCTTCTTTTCCTACGCTCGTACCCTACTTTGATTTTAGTGTTGACGTGTTCACTGGCCACTACTATGCACTGAAGGTGCCAGTTATGTCTAATCAGGAACCACATTAATTCTTAAACTCTAATGTGATGAAAATCTCTGGAAGCAAATGTAGCAATATAGCTTGAAAAAGTTCACACGACACATTTTTATTGATTTTCATTCTTCGCCGATTTCGACCAGTTACTGCTGTCATCTTCATGGCGGTCAGCTTTAGTAAAAAAATTATATGACTGAGGCTCCTGACGCATACAAAATCATAAGTACTTTATTCAGTTATTGGTTACATTTGTAGTTTGTGATAGAGAACGATATTTTGCTGTATAATGTATTTACTTGAGTTTTACATGGCGTTCACTTAGATCATCATGGGGCTACCACAATAGAAAGTTATTCTCTTTGCCGTCTAATATGGCGTATGATCACCTATCACGGCCATTATAGTTGCACACCTGCCTGGCATGGACAGCAGGGCGTTATCAGTCAGCTCTTGAGATATATTTGACCATTCTTCCATGAGTGCAGTATCCAGCTCTGCAACCGCTGTGCGAGGTGTTGGTCTGGCTGCAATTTGTCTGTCAACCGCATCCCAGGCATGATCAACCGGATTTATGTCCGGTGAACAAGCAGGCTTCTCCATTCTTGCTGTTTCCTCAGTTTCAAGCATATTATACACCAGTGCAGCTCTATGGGGACGAGCGTTGTCGTATATCTGTTGTGACAATAGCTTAGGGCATAACTAAAGGGCGAAGGATCTTTTTCTATACCTATGAGCAGTCGAAGCCCTATTCTGAACGACATAGAGGACCGTACGTCCATCAATACTGACTCCTGCACACACCATTCGTCCACCACCACTATATGGTGATGATTTTCGCACATAAGCAACATTATTCCGAGTTCTACGTTCTCCCCATTTGAGGAAACGACGATTGTCCGGCTAAACCCTAAATATTGACTCATCTGTGAACAGAACTTGGCGCCATTAGTTACGACTACAATCATGATATTCATCAGTCCGGTTTCAGCGGTCTAAACGGTGTCGTTTTAATATGACAAACACCTTAGGCTTCTGTGCCTAGAGACCATATTCCCTGAGCCAATTTCGGACTTTGTGTTGATATTGTGCATTCTGTTGCTGCCTCTACGGTGCGTTGCAGCTCTGTATCATTCAGCCTACTGTCTCGATGGAATGTTGAGCGCAGGTAACGGCGATATCTTGCTGATGTTACCATTGGACTATCTTCTTTGAATTGTTCCTGTTTCCTGGAATCGATTCCAGGTCCTGGAAATTACACTCCAAAGCTGTAGCTACCTTACTCTGTGTCTGCCCCGCTTCCAACCTTCCTATAGCGATCCATGCCATAGCTTCGCCTAAGCAAAAACGTTGTTGCATCGCACTACCTGCTTACTACACTATGCGAACCCAAGTGATTGTGTATTTCGTTTGGTAGAGTAAACCCAATCAGCATCAACCCCCTCTTCAGCAACTTTCTGATATTACTAGTCTTGTGTAGTTCGCGAACGAACTAGTTCCGAAGAGCGCTCCCACAGGCGAACTACGCGAACTGGTTCGCAGATCCCTCGCCTCTTAGTTCGTCTGCTCCTTTTCCGAAGACTGACAGAGAAAAGCGAGAGGACGCGAGAGCACGCAGAATCACGTGATTTCCTTCTGCCAGTTACCTTCATTTCGAGCTGAGATGCAGCTCAGCTGTAGTTTCTTAGTTCACTGCCACAAGAAATCTACTTAAAAATAAAGTACAACGAGTACTCTGTATGCAAAGTAGTTGAATACCATTGTATCACCCATTCGTGTAAAGAACTGGTTTATTTGCCTAAGTATTTGATGTCAAATTGCCCAAAAATACGGGTAATAGCTGACGCTTTGGCAACATTGATTCATTATATAAAAAACCTGTCATAAAAAAGAGCTCTTTTAGTAGCGGTAGCAAAAGCCAAAAAGGGCGGACGAACTAGACGGAGCGGACGAACTAGGATCAGCGGACGATTATGCCAAACGTATCTCGCTTCATACTTCGTTGGATTCTTTTCCGAAGACTTACGGGCAATAGCGAGAGGCGCGTAGCAGAATTAAAAATCACGTGTTTGCCTTCTGCTGATGAGTCACTTCGAGGTGAGCGTCTGCCTGCTAGATTACATAGTTCAGTGCTACAAAATTTCTGTTTTGATGTGCTCTGCACTCTGCAATATCTGACTAATAAATTCCATAATGACAAGATATAGAGTTAACTCTAAAATGCGAGAAATTATCCACAAACTGTTTATTTTGGTTTGCGTGATATCGTTAGCGGCTCGAGCACATGAAGCAGCTAGGTGGGAGAACTTCTCCCTCCACCTGCATGCGCAGACCACGCCGCTCAGCCGTCACTGGGAGCGGACGAACTAAAAGAGCGAACTAGATCGCGGCAGAGCAGCGAACTAAAGTCAGCGCTGCCGATCGCAAACTATTATGCGCAAGTCTAGATATTACCACTATCTCGATTGAGGTAATGTTGTTGCCTCCACTAAGTAGAACTACAGAAAGTCGTCGAACCCTTTTCGTTCATTCTGCCGATGACAATACTTCAGAACCTAGGTATCTCAACTGATCCCCTAATTGTTTTGACCAGTGTTCTTTCCTTACGGTTAGAATTAGCTACGTAGTTTCTTGGCATCATTCTTTGTTTCGAGAGATGGGACGCTGTAAGCTTCGTGCATTTTTCTTACTTTGGATCCTCTATTTCTCCGTTTTCAGAACTACAACTGGTGGAAAACAGTCGCCACGTATTCGTACTACATGTGACGTAACGCGCGTTTCCATCAGTGTCCTTCTAGCGGCGAGTTTGGGGCCTCCTTTCACGGAACAGACCATCCACCGGAAACAACTCCGTTACGGTCCCTTCAATTGCTTCATTTTACGGCTTCCCCCTCATAGAAAAACTAAGATGGCCGCCAGTGAGTGACGCACGCTAGTTAGGCTCGCAAGTTTATCTGGTATTTGGAGGTGTTACTAAGCAGTTTGGCTGTTTGAAATAGTCACAAAACGTGTGTTAAGTGCCAAGTGTTGAATCGCTGTACTATTCGGAGTGCCTGTGATCGTGTAACTGCATCTAAAATGGAAAGTCGTCGAACAACGCGCAGCACCGCCAACGGCCAGTCCGGCGAGGGGGCAGCAGGCGAGCCGGTGCCGGCGACCGCGGCCGCGCCGCCCGCCACCGCCGACATCGCCGCACTCGTCAGGGCCGAGGTAAGTGCCGCGCTGCAGGCGGAGGGCGCGCTCGCCACGGTGCTCCAGACCATCACCGACGCCGTCACTGCCTCAGTGACGCTCAAAATACAGCAGACGCTCGACAGGAATGCCAGTGAGATATGCGCACTGAAAAAGACCCTGGAGGACACCGCAGACAGAGCACGATCTCTCGAGCAGAAGCTAATCGAGAGAACAGATGAACTCGAACAATATCAGAGACGTAACAACCTACGACTGTTCGGGATTCCAGAAAATAGTAGTGAAAACACCGATGAAATCGTAGTGAAGCTGGCCACAGAAAAGCTAGGGGTGCAGGTGACCCTTAACGACATCGACAGAAGTCACAGAGTAGGACGTAAGACAGGGGAATCCACTAAACATAGGCCCATAATAGTGAAGTTTGTTTCGTACAGGAAGAGATCCGAAATCTTTAGAGCCAAGAAGAAACTGGTAAAATCAGGTCTGACGATACGTGAAGATCTCACTTCCGAGCGGTTAAAAATTTTGAATAGTGCAATCGCAACATTTGGCCTACACAATGTATGGACAAGTGACGGCAGAATAATGGTGAAGACGAACAATGGCAAAATATCAATTACAAATGCAAATGAACTCGAAAGCCTCTGCTTTAGGAGATAAAAACACTTGAACACTTGCCGCCACTACTTCTACGTGTAGCTTACTATTTTTTTTTTCTTTCCTATTTTTTTGTTCTTTTGCTACACTTTATATCGATTTTCTAAAGAAAATCTTATGTACATTAATATCTATTATACTACATTAGTTAGCTTTCTCTTTATTATTTTAGTAAATTATCATTATTTGATTGGTGTGATTTGTTGTTACACTTTTTTTTCTCTTTCTTCTAGCAAATTATCATTATATTTTTAGTGACACTTACTGGTTCACTTTAGGATAGTGCTGTTTTACTATTACTCTCATACCTACATTATCAATTACGGTACCATATTAGGTTTAAATTCACTTTTATATAGCGTTGGTCTCACGCATCATTGGCAATTGTTTCGCTCCACTGTCGATATTGTTATCTTTACTTAGTGTCGTTCCGTGCAGATTATTTTGTCTTTGCTTGGCGAGATTCTCCCCCTCCACCCCTCGGCGCCTCGCTGCCGCTTGGCGTAAACAGGTCGTGCTGACCTTGGCTGCAGCGCCTCCCTGTCCCTCCCCTGTCTCTGAACCCACCTGACCTGCTTCCGCTTTCTCTCTCTGCTGTCCTACACTCCTCCCCCGACCCCCCGGACCGCTAGCCACCCAGCCACGCCACATTCCAATGTGTCCTGCGTTCGCAGAAAAGGACGCCGCCACCCCACAGCCCGCTGCCGTTGCCCTACCGACTAGCGGTATCATCGCGCGCGCTACAACTGAGCGCACACAGCTCCACGTGGCACACGCAAATGTTCAATCACTACAAGCTCATTTAGTTGAGTTCCGCCATATATTTCAAGACTTGTGTCTTCATATAATTCTTCTATCGGAGACCTGGCTCAAACCAAGCATTACCACCAGTTCCGTAAATTTAGACGGCTATGTCTTCCTAAGACACGACCGATTGCACAAACGCGGAGGCGGCGTTGGAGCTTACATTCGCTCTGAATTATCTCCTACCGTGTTGCACACGTCAAATAACGATGAAACTGAACAAGTGGAATACATGTTCATAGAGATAAAACCTCTCAAAGAAAAGTGTCTAATATGCGTCCTCTATAAACCTCCGAAGGTAGGTGCGTTGGACTGCTTCGAAACTGCCCTCTCAGACCTCGAATCAACCTATGAGCACATAATTATAGCAGGTGACACTAACATAAATTTTCTGTTCAACAGTCCGTCCTGTATGAAGTTCAAGCGTATGCTTACATCTTCGAATCTAACCTTACTTCAGCTTGCACCCACTCATCACACAGCTGATAGTCACACTTTAATAGATATATTTGCAACAAGGTTTCCAGACAGAGTAATTCGAACGTCACAAACATCTGCGCCTGGTATGTCTGCCCATGATGTAATTTTCATGACGTACTCGCTAGAATGCCCTAGGAAGAAACCACTGTTAACTGCATACCGTGACTTAAGACGCATCAACTTACCTGAACTGACAGCTGATGCACTAGAAATAATTTTCGAGCCAACCTCCGACACCCTCCCGGATGTAAACGAGAAACTTCACAAAATTACAAATAAACTTAACCAGCTGTATGATAAATATGCGCCCATCAAAACCAAAAAAGTGAGAAGGAAACCCGCACCATGGCTAACTGATGAACTAAAACAGCTCATGAATCTCAGAGACACTGCACATCGGACATACAAACTGCACCCTACACCTGAAAATCACACCTCGTACAAGCAGAAACGTAACAGAGTCAGCCAGTCTGTGAGAAATGCTAAACTCAGATACGCCCATTCATTAACCGACAACATAAATAGACCGGCTGTCCTCTGGAAAAACCTGCGCGGTCTTGGTATTGGGAAAATAAAAACTGCAGCCGAACCCACTGTCTCCATTGAGGAACTAAATCATTATTTCACAACGCCTACCACTTCAATCGATCACCAAACGAAACAAACACTTATTGACCATATCACGAGGATCAAAATCGCTAACCGTGATAAGTTTTGTTTTAAGCATGTTACTGGAAATACAGTCAAAAAAGCCATTATGCGTATTACATCAGCATCTACCGGGGATGATGGTATCACTATCCAAATGATAAAGCTGATTATTGATCCACTACTGCCCATCATAACAGATATATTTAATCAGTCCTTAGCCACAAGTGTTTTTCCTGATGCATGGAAACGTGGACTAGTTAAGCCACTGCCAAAAAAGGACATTGCCACAGCACCCTCTGATTATCGACCTATCTGCATTCTTCCGGCACTGTCCAAAGCCCTAGAATATATAGTACATGATCAGCTAACCAGCTACTTGACTACTAATAAACTTCTTGACGAACACCAATCAGGTTTTCGCAAATATCGCAGCACAACATCTGCTTTGATAAAAGTAACAGACGATCTTAAGCAGGCAATGGATAGACAAGAGGCGACTATTATGTGCTTATTAGACTTTAGCAAAGCTTTCGACACTGTGGACTTTGATATTTTACTTGCTAAACTTAGCAGTCTAAATTTCTCTCAAGGCGTGGTGCAATGGTTTCGCTCATACTTGACATCGCGTCTTCAGTGCGTCATGTCCGGCACCGATAAGTCACAGTGGAGAAAAGTTCTATCAGGCGTACCACAGGGTTCGGTGCTAGGTCCACTTCTCTTTTCATTGTATGTAAATGACGTATCATCGGTCTTGTCCTTTTGTAAATACCACATGTATGCCGATGACCTCCAGTTGTATTTAAGCGCAAAACCAAAAAACCTGAAGGCAGCAATCGAGAATTTTAATTCTGACCTATGTGCACTATCAAAGTGGGCACAGAATATAGGATTAAAGCTCAATCCAAGTAAAACACAAGCGATTCTGGTAGGTCATCCTAGACTCATTAACCACAAATACCGCGAATCTCAACCACCATTAATATTAAATGACACACCTATCTATTTTTCGCCCTCGGCAAAAAGCCTGGGAGTGATAATAGACGACAAACTAAATTGGGCTGAGCACACAGCCGCCGTGTGTAGGAAGGCATCAGCATCTCTTCATGCCCTACAGAGATATAAGAAGTTTTTTCCTCTCGATCTTAAAAAGAAACTTATACAAACGCTTGTAATTCCAATTATTGATTACGGTGATGTTATCTTGCAAGGTCTCTCTTGGGAAAGCTCACGACGTCTGGAACTAATCATGAATGCCTGCGTTCGATATATATGCAACATCCGTCTCTTTGATCATATTTCACCATCTTATAAGCAACTATCCTGGCTCCGTGCTGACAAGCGCAGAGATTTTCATACACTCTGTTTCCTCTACTCTCTTATCAACGTACACTGTCCCTCATATCTTTCCTCGACCTTAACACTCTTATCTGATCAACATAAAAGAACTACTCGTTCATGTCAGAGCAAAACCCTTTCTGTCCCTATCCATCACTCAGCCGGTTTCTCAAAATCCTTTTCAGTAGCAGGAACCAGGCTCTGGAACAATCTACCTCAGTATATCAGAGAACTGAATAACACTGCCAGCTTCAAACGACAGTTAATGGATTATCTGCTAAAGCAATAATGACGCCAGTCTTTTTTACCCTACGGTCCAGGTACGTCACATCCATTCCTCCTCCCAGATATTCTTCAACTGCCATTGCTCTCGCCAGGTACAGTTTCTGTCAAAATTCGCCATGCGTTAACCAGTCTCGATATATTCAAAAGTAAATATTGTATCTGCTAATATAAATGTTATTACTTCTATTATTACACCAGCAGCAGCAGCAGAAGGTGTCTCAGTGGTACTGTTAGTATTAATCCTATTTAGAGTTAAGTTATTACATATGTAGAGTTAAGTTATTACCTTTTATTTACATCCTTTTACATGTAATCAACCTGTATAAATAATGTTATTAACTGTTCATCTGTAAAAATCATTATTATGTTATAGGTAACTTACATGTAAAGAAATACTGTATGTGTAAAACCCTGGTCCGATGTAAGAGAGGGCCTAATGGCCCTAATCTGATCAGGCTAAATAAATAAATAAATAAATAAATAAATAAATAATTTCTGAATGAACACATCAGGTACGATGTTTCTCGACAAATTTGACTCTTCCTTACAATTTCTTCAGAGGAAGACGAAAAGTAGTCGGCCGTCTGCATAAACTGAGACTGTGAGATGATCGTTTATGACGCTAAATGAATTCAGCTCACACAAAAGTTCCTAATTAAAACGACAGCTAGAAATAACCGCATTCACTACGGACTATTTATAATATTCATAATCTTTACAACTCTTAACTTCTTTACTATGAGAACAACTGTTGTTCTTTCACTGGATTTCGATAAATTCTGTTCGAAACTCTATTCGAAGTAAAGAAGGGATAGCCAAAACCCAAATCAATATTAAAATAACACTTGATCATAAAAATAGTTCTCTGTCTCATTTTCATGTAAAACTTTGTTGTCAACCGTGACATTTTTATTGAGATAAGTATGTTCTATGTTTTTATTGAGAAAATAAGTTCTACAAGATATTTACAAATTTAAGTGCATGATAGAGGGTTAATCGAACCGCTGTTGTAATATTTTCCTAGCGTTCCATTATTTAAAAGAGCGTGGGGGAAAAAAAGGAACTCCTAAATCTATCCATTTTCGATTTGATTTCTCTTATTATGACGGTCAGCTGTCCCTACGTAGTTGAGTGCTAAGGACAAACGCCCACATTCGGAGGAAAAAATAAATGAGCCGCGGCGGAATATCCCAGCGCACTAAGGCGTCTTGTTACGGTGCAGGCGGCCGTTGCACGTCGAAGGTTTAAGCCCTCCCTCGGGCATGGGTGTATGTGTTGTTCTCAGGATAAGTTTGTTGAATTAGTTTAAGATTAGGGACCTATGATCATTTCAGTTAGATCCCGTAACTTTACAAACATTTGAACACTGAAAAATTGGTGAATGAAATTTTGCAAATATATCTCGCTGTAAAAATAAAGCTTTTCTATTAATGATTTTTACCCCAACTCATGCATCATTTCCGTGACACTTTCTACCCTGTATTGCGAAAATTCGAAATACGCTGCCCTTCTCTGAACTCTCTCTACATCCTCCGTCAGTCCTGCCTGGGGGGTTCCAGAAAGCGCAGGAATAGTCCAAAACAGGACGTACAAGTGTAGTGTAAGCAGTTTCTGTTGTAGGAATGTTGCATCTTCTAAGTGTTCCGCCAATGAAACGTAGCCTTTAGTTCGCCTGCGACATATTCTGTGGTGTCGCACAAGTATGAAGTGCGCGCCACGTACTTACGCCGCGCGCCGCCATGCACGCACGGCGCGTCGTACTTACGACGTCAGCCACGAGAGCCCTCTGCTGCAACTCCGCTCGTGGCCACGACTGCTGCATCGGCCACTTGGGAATCAGATAGGCACCAGTTAAGACTTGGCTACCGGATAGGCACTAGGACTGATCAGTAGGCAGGCCTCTATCTAAACTATGTATCAGCAATCTGCAGGCAAGAACTATGTAAAAGTTAAGTATTACTAAGTCTCTATGAAATATATATCTCGTTCTAATTTAGTGTTTCTAGTTTCTGCTGTCCCACTGTCTGGTCACCTCCGTACCTGCACACGCGTGCATCCTTTATTCCTGTGTCGGTCTCTTTCTACTCGGCCACCGACACCCAAGACAACCGGCGGAAACGAAACACAAAAGTGGCGACGAGGATGGGATACAAAATATTCTGTGTATTCTCTCCAACTGAGGTTGTTGGTAATTGTTATTCCTAGATATTTAGTTCAATTTACTGATTTATCCTGTATTTGAAGTACAACTGATTTCTTTTATTGCTTATATGAATGACATTGAACTTTTCCTTAAATAGGGTTATTGGCAATTTTAACACGATGCAGATATCTAAATCGTTTTACATTTGCTTTTGATCTTCTGTTGAGTAACTGATAAACGAGAGCATGATCCGCAAACAGTCTGAGAGAGCTGCTCACCTAAATGGTTTATGAGCAATAGAAACAGCAGGGACCCCACTACACTTTCCTGTGGAACGCCGTATATCACTTTTGTTTTGAACCATCAATCTCTGTCATTTACTAGGTACTGTGTCATTTCTGACAGGAAATCGCGATTTCAATCGCACAATTTGATTAGAATCCCCTTGTAATATATGTCATGACCCTTCGAGAAATGTGGCATTGTTTTGAAGTCTCTTGTGGATGACACTTGTCATGTGAGTAAAATAGCTGTGCTTCACTAGAACGATACTTTCTGCATCCGTGTTAACTTTGGGTCAATAGAGATAGTTCATAATGAAAAAAAAAAATCTATATGTTCCAAAATCGTGATGCAAACCGACGTCAATGATACGGGTCTGTAATTTTGCTATCACTTCTACTGCGTCTCTTCAATATTCCAGTGACCTATGCATCTTTGCGGTCTTTGGGTAAGGATTTTTCGCTGAGCGAGCGGTTGTTTACAATAGCTTAGTACGGAGCCATTGAATGTTGAAATTTTTGTAAATCTATGGGACTCAACAGCTTCGTTATTAGTCCCTACTTAACCTAAGGTAAAATAAACTAAGGACAACACACCAATGCCCGAGGGGGGAATCGAACCCCCAACGGCGGACGGCCGCGCGCCCCGCAACACGGTGCTCCAGTACGTGCGGCTAATCCGTCTCGGCGGAAGCGGAGCTATTGAGTCAGCATACTCTGAATGGCAAACGTGTGCGGTTTCGACCACAAGATTTGATTTTGAAAAGTGTTTTACTACTTAATGATTGACAGTTGTTCTTGATTCGAATTCTGGAGTATTTGCATAGTATGGCATAGGAAGGAAAGTAAACGTGATTTAATTACGTCAGTGCATCATTAGTTTTACAATCAACAATGCCAAGATCCCTCTGTTAGAAGTAATTATAATAGCGCGAAACACGCGTACTCTACAGAGCTGATAGTGCTTACATAAGTTCGCAAAGTGCGGAGTGAAACGACTGAAACGAAGTGGAAGAGAACAATGTGCACACCTTACTGAAGCCACGCTTTTACATTCAAAATCACTTTGCGCATTCTAACAATCGAATATCAATAACCTCTCTAATTATATTTTCAAATGATGATATGTGGTAGGTCAACATCATAACCTGTCTTTAGTCAATCAATTAATGTGGCTTTCGATATTGGAATGCATAAATTGCGATATGGCTTTACAAGGGTTACACACTGTTCTCTTACATTTTGTTGAACCATTTCATCGTAGTCATGCTTCTTCACTTTTAGGAATAATATAAATACTGTCATATGTGTTATGCTATTATAAATAATTTTATCTAATTGTTTACGATCTTGTTTGAAAAATTTATGACGATACACTGTTGTTGTGTACATATAACTCCTCTCGTATGATATTGGTGTCCTGTGACCACACTCACATCGACGTACTTTTTATTTAATGACAAATTTTATGAACAAACTGACGGTGTTGCTATGGGGAGTCCATTATCCCCCATAGTAGCCAATCTTTTTATGGAGGATTTCGAAGATATGGCTTTGAAGACGGCGGCTCTTAAGCCAACTTGTTTTTGGAGGTACGTCGATGATACTTTTATGGTGTGGCCTCATGGGGAAGAATCTCTCAACCGCCTTTTGGACCATTTTAATTGCATGCATCCCAACATCAGGTTCACAATGGAAGTCGAGAAGGAGGGGAAGCTTCCGTTTCTTGATGTTCTGGTTTACAGAAGAGATGATGGGAAACTGGGACATAGCGTTTATCGAAAACCTACGCACACGGACCGCTATCTGCATGCCTCGAGTTGTCATCCTCCGGCCCAACGTACTGGCGTTCTTCGGACATTAGCGAGAAGAGCTTACGCCATTTCGGATGCAGAAAGTTTGACGCAAGAACTAGATCATCTAAAAGTTGTGTTTCAACAGAATGGATACACAGATAAGCAGATCCGCTGTGCTTTACAGTTTGGTCCTTCACCTGAACCATTAAATGAGACCCATAAATCAGTTGCTTTCCTACCTTTTGCCGGGAGTATCTCATCAAAGATAGGAAGAATTTAAAAAAAAAAGTATGACATTAAGAGTGTTTTTCGTCCGCCAGTAAAGACGAGAGCACTTCTTGGATCTGTGAAGGATGATTTGGGTCTGAGGAAGCCCGGGGTATATAAGATTCCGTGTCAATGTGGGAAAACGTATATTGGTCAGACTATCCGCACCATTCAGGACAGATGTATTGAACATTAACGGCACACACGTTTGCTCCAGCCCGAGAAGTCGGCGGTAGCTGAGCACTGTCTCGATGAGGGACATAGAATGTTATACAACGAAACTCACATGGTTGCTTCAGCATCTCTTTACTGGGACTGTGTCTTAAAGGAATCCATAGAAATTCGATTATCTGACAATCTGATTAACAGAGACAAAGGCTACCTTCTTAGCAAATCCTGGAACCCGGTGTTATCAGATGTTAAAAAACAACGGTTGATACTTCATGAATCTGAATAATAATTTTATCATCGATTATCGATTTCGCCGGACTCTACCACCGGAGCGCTGTACGTCTTGTGCGCCAGAGGGCAGTCACTGTCACTTCTTGCGCACGCGCTATGGGCCTTCCTTGATGTATAAAGGAGCCGCCGATTGCACTGGTAACTCAGTTCCGGCGAGATTGTCTATCAGCAAGCTCACCTGAGGATGGCGGGCAGTTGCGCCGCTGAAATATTGTGTCAAGTTGACTTTAGTATCCGGCTGCAGACCCGAGAAGATTACAAAAAAAAATATTGGTGTCCTGTTACTTTGTACCTATTAAAATATTTTTTGTGATAGAATGGAACGTTCTGCACGGAAGTGACACAGACAGCTTCTTTTTTTTCATTTTTTTGAGATCCAGTTTGTTACTAAGCATTAAAAGTGGAAGATTTACCATGTATATTGTGTCTTAAAGTCATTTATTATTTCTTTAGATAGACCAAAAGTGTGTATCAGTAAGGCATTAGTTAAGTAACATTATTCACTAAAACACATCAACGACTGCTGCTGTAATAAATTTTGTTATGCATATTTTCAAGTACCGAAATTAGTTTTTCTGGAAGATTAGAAAATCGACTTACGAAATTACTGCCTCAGGAAGAAATTCGGAAAGAAAACGTAGTGCAAATACATAATGTTAAAATGAAACTTCAGAAAATTTCTTTTAATACTTCATACATCTGATTACAACAAAATTATGTTTACGATGCATGTTGAAGCATTCAGTGAAGTTTATTGCAGGGGAGTGACGTTAAATTCTGGTGTACCATGTTCATATTTATTTTTATTCGGTTTAAACTAAATACAAGACCAGAAATTAAAGGAACCTTCCATTTATAAATCAGAACTTCTGTCCTACCCTCCAAAAAGAAATGCATGTTGCTTGTGACGTATTCTCTTGCTGGTCTTATTTCGGTTGGTGTATTAATCGGCATGTAAGGAAGTCTCATGTTTATAAGTACGCTACCTTTAATAGTGTAACTGCGTTTCTCGAGTACGGGGTTTGCTTCCTTCATCCTTTAAGCCCCAAACTATTTTGAAGAACACAACCTAATGAGCCAGTGCCTCACATGTGACTTAAAAAGATTTTAATGAATAAATTTGTTATTAACTACACTATGATGTAAACAGATTACATATCACCATAACATGAATAGGAATGTATATTTTTTTATTTTTTTATTTTTTATTTTTTACAATTAAGGAAGTATTGCATAGACGTCAAGTGTATTCGTTGCAAAGAGTACCAATATCGTAGCAACCTTGCATATTATAATGGTATAAATAATATTTTTAATTTTTATGTAGTATGATAATATATGTAATTAACATTTTCTTCGCCAATTGGTTGGTATGAGGAGGATGTACGAAACACATTCATTTAAAAGAACTAACAGAAAATGATTACACAATAATAATTATAATAACACTCTCTATTTTTGCCATTGTAGAATCTATAGAGGGTAAAGTAGATTGTTCACTGCTGAGATAAAAACATGATTTGCTCTGAGATAAAATACTAAGTCTGCAAAACAGGCATCAGTCGTCTCTTTGTGAGAGGTTGTTGCATGAATACATCATAATAAATAAAAGCTAAGTTAATTTTTATAAGCATTTATTTTTTTCAACAGCATTTCACACAATTAACAACATCAAATTGTTCAAAAGAGATAACAATAACAAATTTAAATACAATTTTGGTTTTGTGTCAAGTGGCTTGAGGCGACCATATTAGGGAGTGAGATGTTTCCCTCGGGCAGTAGCTTAACCCCACAGAGGAGCAGGTCCGTGTCCGAGGGGACCAGGGTAGGGACCGGGCAGAGGTCCAGGTCCGGGCAAGGGTCCGGGGCCCAACCTCAGGGGGCCAGGCAGGGGGCCGGGTCCGAGCCTCAGGGGTCCGGGCAGAGGTCCGGGCAGAGGTCCCGGTCCAGGCAAAGGTCCAGGGCCCAGGTGCAGTGGGGCATAGGCGGGCAGCGGACCAGGCAGCGGACCAGGCAAGGGACCAGGGCCGAGCCTCAGGGGGCCGGGCAGGGGGCCGGGTCCAGGCAGTGGGCCGGGTCCAGGTAGGGGGCCGAGTCCATGCAGCAGGCCTGCCGAGCTGAGACCCAGCGCTGCCAGGAAAACGGCTGCTGTCTGCAAAGGGCAACACAGGCGTCAGCACCCTACTGGACGTCACTATAACACAGTCCTCTATCATCGTGTGACTGGCGTGTTACAAAGAATAGTTAGCAACATGTGAATCATATCTAGTTGGTTTATGTTCTAGGAGGCGATCCAATTATGATATCGTAGAAAGATATAAAAAAGCCAAGATCGGTGATCATCAATTTTTATTTAAGACGACCGGTTTCGCTGGTCCAATAAAATCATTTTACAAGGCCATAATCTTGTAATGTCAATCAGTTGTTATATAACATAGTTTACAGTGCATAGGTGCACTAAGTCATTATAATAAAACATAATTATCACAGTGTGTCAATTACTGTAAATTATGTTATATAACAACTGATTGACATTACAAGATTATGGCCTTGTAAAATGATTTTATTGGAGCAGATGATGCTGACATAGTTCAGCGAAACCGGTTGTCTTAAATAAAAATTGATGTTCAGCGATCTTGGCTTTTTTTATATCTTTCTACAATATGAATCATACCTTTCTACTCATATATTAAATAATAAATACAATGTTTGGATGTGTTGCCATATTCCACAGCAGCTGTTAAAATTCAAGATGAGAGGTAATCTGTCTTATGATGACTGCAATTAAGAGATTTATTTGACACCAGATGCTTTTCGCTTTTTTTTTTTTATTTTAAAAGCATCTTCTTTGATGGTGTTGATTCTCTTCTTTACGTGTTACTACTGTTTCTCCGTCTTTTTGGCTGGACTTCGTTTGTTCCTGGCGTGTGTTTGTCGGCTATGTACAGCACTTTTTGTGTGTTTTTGTTTCGTTTCTTCCTTTTCATAACAGCACATCACATCACTTCACTTTTTGAAACGTATACAGATTACATATCACCTGTTATAAGTGGAATCCACTTATAGCAGGTGATATTGAATCTGTATACATTTATAAGTGGAATCCACATATAACAGGTGATAATGTAATCTGTATACATACAAACTGAAGGTTAAACAATAAAAATGGTGCAGCGGCGTTTGTAAACTCAGATATTTGAAGCATGAAGTAGCAATAGAGATGAATATGGGTACAGCCTACAGTTACATTTAAAGAGTTTAAGAAAATTAAGGAATTTATTTATATACTACATTTCATGTTTTGCTCATAGGACCCAATATAAACACCTACGCTAATGATCTGCGAACAAGTTATCCACGTGAAAAAAAAAAAAAAAATCGTTTTGAAGACGACATTGACATCACGAAGTGTATGTCCTTGTGAATTTTATAGTCAAAATGAAGAGCACATGCGTTTTACTAACAATTATACACTGACCTGTATACTACCCGGATGTTGTACTTGCCTGAGCGTGTCAGTCACAGATGTTCAGTTTCGTTTCTAGGCAAATTAAAGCATGGCTGATATGAAAAGTTACTAGAGCACGAAAAGAAAATACGCTTTGATTCAGCTATAATGCCACCATCTTACATCGTATTCCGACATAAAGTTTAGAATAAGTAGTAAGTAAACAATTCGTACAGACTGATAGAGATTCGTTTTCCAAAATATTACACGGCGAGCAATGCGAAGTCATATTAATGTGCAGGCACGCTGCAGCTATGTTCTCAAGGACTAGAGTTATATCTTAGGGTTCTATAGTGACCACTGGAACTCTACAAACGAATTAATGATAATTGTAGCGTCAATTTGCCAAACCTATCGACGATAACCGTCACACCATTTCAATAATGAATTCAACAATGACTTTGATAATGGGTTGAAAGTGATAACATTATTTTAATGATGAAAAAAACTTAAAAATAATTTTTTTAACGATTTTCTCATTTGTATCCTAGTCTATATAGTTTCGTTTTATAACCACTGTTTTTTCTTTCATTATTATGAAATGAACAGTAGACGAAATTGATAAGTAAAAGTAAGTAAATGACAATTTTATTCATTTTCATGAATATTTCACGCGTAGACAGAAATTTGCTTATGGTAAAATTGTTGTTAGCAATGAGAACCTACATGTTTCTAAAACATTTTCCCTGTATCTCTTATAAATTCCGATTTCGTCGTACTAACGTAGTAAGAAAGAATGCAGACATAACAGACAAAAAAAAAAAAAACAAGCAAACAAAAATCCAGAAGTAACTGTTTCATTATATAACAGAAAAGCCAAGTTCGTTAACTTTTTTACTTATTTAGGAAATCGGCTTTGGCAAGGTAAAGCGTCATTATCACATCTGTTTTTAACATACGCCTTGCTATAAGGTATGTGTTAATGACACATCCTAGGATGGTAGCATAACTTGCCGAAACATTTGCCTAAATAAATATTGTTTGTTGCTTCTTGTAATAATAACAATTATAAATAAATAAATTAAAAATAAAAAGAAAATTCATTACATAACAAAGAAAAGAATAAAACTACAAATAATTCAACGATGGTTCAAATAAGTAGCTGCTTCAGGAGGGTCAGGCTTCAGACCTTACCGAAGTTCCCCCCTCCCCCCCCCCCTGGACAAGACAGCTTGAGGGACATTACTCTAATTCTAAATAGATCAAATTACTCTCTGTCACCATCCATCCACATGTGAAGTAAATAGAAAAAAACATTCCTATAATGTTAGATTAAAAAGACAAGGCAGGTCCAGGACAGACAGGTTCATAGATTTTTCTCGAGACCCACCTACGTGTAACAGTCTGATTTTTGTTTTCTCCCCTATTTTCAATATGTAATTTTGTAATTACTTTCGTTACTTTTTTGCTTTACTTTTAATTTTTTTTTTTTACTTTTACTAATGTTCGATAGAATATCTTAATACTAATGTAAAAAAAGAAGTGTGCCTACTGTATGCTATATTGTGAACTGTACAATTTGCTTTTAAATATTACGCAGCAGGTCACTACAATGTGCAATAAACAACGAAATCGATAATTTGTTGATCACATCATACTCAAAAATGACAAACCTTTACTATGAAATTGTATTCAGAATTAGAAAGCCAAGATCGCAATATAATTATTTACATGACAACAGCTTTCATTAGGCTATACCAACATATATGGTCATATAAAATTATACACTGTGGTCATCTTTCGTTATTTATGAACTGGAGATAAAATACTTTATGCATTACCTCAATTTTATAATTAACCTAAGATGACCACATTGTATAATTTTATATGATCTGATGATGGTGGCATATCCCATTTGAATCGGTCGTCATAATATAATTAATTATATTGCCCTTTTGGCTTCTACTTTTGAATATAATCAATCTATCAGATCGCCTCCACAACCTATGATGTCACGTAATGTCTACAAAGAAAGGTTATTGTTTCGGTTCCCATGTTATATGGACTAGTATTGCCTGTGGTCGAAAATCGACCAATATTGTTTACAATGGCCACTGGGGGTAAAATTTTACTTATCATGTCGGCGCGTCGCGTGATTATGTTGGCAACATCAACAACACGATAGAAAATCTTTGCCCATTTGTTCGAACCACATAGATTGACTCGATTAGAGTATCGTACAGATCATGAAGTAAACAAATAATGCTGTTCCTGCTTTATGGTTGACAGGTTCTTGTATGTACCCTCGTCCGCTCAGTAAAGATAATTGCCCTCATAAAGCGAAGATTCCATGTAAAAACATCAGCTTTGTCAAGCGATTGTCTAAAATGAAGACTCACAGGATTCTCACTATTCAGCATCTGTTGCCAACATTATCATAGGAGGCCGCTGGGATATTTGGTAAAATTTAACCGGCACTGTGAGGTATGAGACAGTATCTATTACGTGTTAAGGAAAATTCCTGACACAATAATAACAAATAAAAACGAAAGCATATACTTCTCATGCCATTTTCGAGTTATATAACTTTCATTAGCCTAATATTTGAAATCGAACTACAATTTTGTTGTTCGTATATTTATACAACGCCAAGAAATAATGTTATTTCGACACTGCGATATTCAGAATTCCAGAGCTGACAACATGTCGACTTCATAGTTCCACCCGTGGACCGTTACATGCCTCTCCAGGCGCATCATCATTTATATCGGCATTCTCGACTTCGTAGTTCCACCCGATCACCGCTAGATGCTTCTCCCAGCGCATCATCCTTTATATCGGCATTCATAAGAAAACATCAATTTCCTTTAACCACTCTAAATCACCGCGAAAATGAAGCATTTGAACGACACAAGAAATTGAGTTGGGAGCACTCCATGTTTCGATATTCACTTATTTTAATACTGCAAATGCGCTGCATTACAGCGTCTTTGGTCGAGGCGAATAGCCAATCAGTGAGCTGATTGTTGGAGAATGTAGAACTTGATCCAAGCTGTAGATAGGAAAATTTCTACTTCCTTTTACCACTATTAATGGCTAAATGCAATATTTATATTCGCTAAATCTACGACAAACAATCTTTCGAATTATTTAACATTCATTGGCCTTCTTGTACGAATAAATTATTAATCTGTACCACAATTTTCGTGTTAGCGTATTTATATAATGATGCCTGACATTATCAAATTTCCATAAATGTCTCCTATGAACAGACTTCGGCCAGTTACATTGTTATTGTGTGTTCGGATACACTGTACTGCTGCTTAGCTACAGACAGGTGTTAGATATTTGCTTTGTAAGAGGGCAGTATGCTAGGGCTCACCAGTTGGTTCATGTCGTCGCTGCTGGTAGGAGACGAGTGTGCCCGCCTGCCAGCGGCCCGGGCTTATATAGCCGCCCTCGTCCTCTCACCCGGTCGCACAGTGGCGCAGGCTGGCCAACCTGGCGAGGCCACGGGTGGGCGTGGCGCTGCCCCCCCCCCTCCCCCACAGACGCGATTAATCGGGTGCGTCCATCACAGGCGCTCCGTTTGCTGCTGCTATTGTCGATAATAGCAGGCCGCCGCAGCCGAATGCCTCTTGGATGCACGCTACATTTGGCGCACAACGCTCTTCCGGGCATTCGCCGGAGGATGCACCTACGCTGCTGGCCATAAAACACCCAACACCAAGAATGCTGCACATATCACAGCCAGATTTATTTGGGACATCAAACATAGTGAGGTCACTTGTCTTGTTTAATGATTGCGTGTTTGAAAATGCTCTTCAGTCCAAAATCTTGTCTGATGCAGCTCTGCCACGTGGGTATGACAGAGCGGTTCTAGGCGCCATGTCTACATCTACATCTACATCTACATGGGATACTCTGCAAATCACATTTAAGTGCCTGGCAGAGGGTCATACTATTTATCTCCCATTTCATTCTCGAAAAGCGCGGGAAGAAAGAACACCTGAATCTCTCTGTTCGAGCTCTAATTTCTCGTATTTTATTCTGATGATCATTTCTACGTATGTAAGTGGGAGTCAACAATATATTCGGAGGAGAATGTTGGCGATTGGAGTTTCGCAAGTAGCCCACGCCGCAGCGATAAGCGTCGTTGTTGTGATGATTCCCATCCCAGATCCTGTATCATTTCCGTAACGCTGTCTCCCCTGTATCGTGACAATACGAAACGAGCTGCCCTTCTTTGGACTCTTTCGATGTCCTCTGTTAAACCCACCTGATAAGGATCCCACACTGGGCTGCAATACTCCAAAAATGGACGGACAAGCGAACTGAATGCAGTTTCTTTTGTAGTTTTGTTGCATCTTTTAGGGGTTCTGCCAATAAAACGCACTCTCTGGTTCGCCTTTCCCACGATATTATCTATGTGTTCTTTCCAATTTAAGTCTGAAGTAACAGTAATTCCTAGCTATTTTGTGGAGTTTACGGCCTTCACTTTTGATTGATTTATCTTTCGTACTTATGTGGACGACTTCACACTTCTCATTATTTAGAGACAATTGCCAATTTTTACACCATACTGATATCTTCTTCAGATCACACTGCAGTTGGTTTTGTTCTTCAGATGATTTTACTAGACGGTAAATGACGGCGTCGTCTGCAAACAACCAAAGAGAGCTACTTAGATTTTCCCCTAAATCGTTTATGTAAATAAGGAACAGCAGAGGACCAACGCCCGATATCACCTCTATTTTAGTCGATGCCTTACCATCGATTACTATTAACTGTTTCCTCTCCGACAAGAAATCCCCTATCCAATCGCAATTTTGGGGCGATATACCATACCCACGCAATTTCATTAAAAGCCGTCATGCACAGCGCAGCTGTTCCCGTCGGATATTCCAATGCTATTAAAATTTTTGTATATCTATGGGACTTAACTACTGCGGTTATCAGTCCCTAGGCTTACAAACTAACCTAAGGACAACATACACACACCTCGATTTCCGTCGGGGAGCAACCGCGTGCTCCACAGCAAGGCGCCAGTGCTCCACCATTCCATCCCGGCTTCGTCCTCCCTCCGGTGGAGTGCCTATGTTGTTCTTACAAGGAAAGTACTTGGGCTCGAACAAACACATATACACCAAAATCGTATGAGAGATAATGTAAATATCTCTTATTGCACTAGTGATGATCCCGCATCTGCAAAACTCGGCAGTTGTCCTTTAGAGGCCTCTGCGTGTGCCTTGCCACATTGCATTTTGACCTGTCGGTTCTCCAGTAGGGACGGTGCAGTGTGCCTCTGAAGTTGCGTTTTGTGATGTTATTTGTGTGGTGAAGCGTCAGATGGGGTGGCGATTGGTAATCAATCCTGCTAATGAATTGCGATTGGTTGAGATGAAGTTACGAAGAATCCTTCTTCGTGAAGGACGAACGCTTTCTCGCACGCTTTCTCGTATCTGTTATGGTACAGAAATATGAGCATTAGTTAGATACTGTTGTAACACTAACACATAATGATGATAATGACGAACAACTCACTATAAGCGGTAATGCTACAGTAACTGCGGGAAGAGGCGATGGAAGCAGTGGCAGTGAATACCAACAGTCTTCCGAGAAGAAGCTTAAAGTTGCAACTATCATCACGGCCTTTGATGACATTACGCTAGAAAACATGTTCGATGATTATTACATAAGTTAAAGTTAAAATATTTACATTACGCATACCGTCTACAATTACATCTACAGTGCCATCTAGAGCATCATTGCAGAGTTTTGCATAAAAACGACACCCACCAGCACATTGAGGTGTACGTAGAGATCCTGTAACCAACCGTTCATACATATATGTTTGTTCGAGCCCATGTACTTTCCTTGTTAGTGTAAATTGGTTTCGAAGTCTAGGGACCTATGATCACAGCACTTTGGTATTTCAACATTTGACGAAGCTCTCGACGCTACTCTATCCTATGCAAGCATCTGCATCTCTGAATAGGAACGGTAATCTAGATCTCTCTGAACCTGCTTACTGTACTGGTCTGTTGGTCACCTTCTGTGACTTTTAACTCCACACATCCCTCGTATAGTAAACAGACGATTCCTTGATAAATCAGAATGTGCTTTATCAATCGATGCACTCTTTTAGCTCAGATATTCAACCAATTTCTTCTCGCCCCAGTTATGCTCAACTCTCTCTAATTAGTTATACGATCTAACCATCGAATGTTCAGCATTCCCCTGTGCCACCAAACTTCTCTGTCTGAAAATGTCCTCCATTGTTGTACATATGTAAACTTTTACTCTCAATAATGACGGTTTGGTTTCCTGCATGTACCAATCAAATTACATTATTGTACACTTGAAAATGGCTGTACAACCGAAATCCGGATTGTGACGAAACGTAATAAAATACAGTAATACAGTCAAATGGCGGGTAAATCACTTAACAAAGAAACGTAAGTTAATGAATATAGTTCCATAAGCGAAGTATTGCTGAGTTTATTAGGTCAAGTTACGAGATGGCTGAGTTTTGTTATTTGGTCAGTAAAGTAACTTATGGTGTTCAAAGAAGGAAGGATATTGCCGCGAGACGCAAAGTTAACGGACTGCCGGCGTGGCGCAATGAATAGTGTCACTGATTCAGGTGCTGAAGGTTGTCAGTTCTATCCCGTTCACCGCCAAAAATTTATTTCTTTATAATTATCATTTACAGAATGGTCTACATATTTCTTATGTTCACTTGTAATTTCCACATGTTTCTTATGTTAACTATTCTTCCAATTTCTGGTACATTCTGCCTGAGTATAAATAGCAGAGCACTCAGCCCGAGAGGCAGTCAGTGCTGCGTGTAGGTTCAGTTCGCAATAAACCTGCTTTCAGTATAAGTGCTGTGTTCTGTTGACAACCCTGCCTTCGAAGTCAAGCCTGCTTCCATTTCAACGCGACAATATGATGTGCAGTTGCGTATATTTTCTCCGTTCTTTCCTAATAGATGTTCTCTATATCTTACCTTCACTGCCGTGCCTGTTTGGCCAATATAATAATAGGCACAGTCATTACAGATTAATTTATAAACGCCAGAATTAAATAACTTCTGTGTTTCCGACAGTATGTAGAAGGTGTCTCTTCAAACTGATATCTGTAGAAAATCAGACATTGCAGTTGAAATTCTTTATTACAAGACGTCTGATCCTTCAACACCTGACGTATCTCCTGGATTTTTCGACGTCTTGGTGTTTTAAAGTCACCGAATCAGAGAATTCCCTCTTAGGAACTTGCACGATTACATCTGGCGGTTGTTGAGTCCAAATGCAAACTTCTACGTCGCTAAGGGATCATTTACTGGGTTTCTAAAGACCTGTACTACAAATTTTCCCTGTTGTTTACGAGAGAGTACTCCACTCTTGCAGAAATTTAACTTTTTATGTCAAGTATCGCCTTTCGCCCTCTTGGGGCATGAGCAGATTACTTAACAGGAAACTCCCTCCGTCACCTACCACTAACGAAGCTGCGCCATCATCTTTTTATGTAATCTGAAGGGTCCCACAACGGGGAGAGGCGTTATTTTAAATAGAAAGTTATAATTTCTACAACCTAGCTGAAGACCCGGTGTTGCCAAGGTTGAGTTCGTACTACTCCTATCCCTTCGCTCTCTGTCCATCTATTTTTCTCTAAAAACATATTTATCGGAGAATATATAAAAATAATTTTGCATCTTGTACAAAATTATATGTGCAATATCCAAAGGAAGAGAGGTAGTAATCGCAGTACAAATGATACATAACAGTCATACATCCATTTAATTCAAAACCTGGCTATGAACAGTATTTCTCATTACTTGTCTAGGTTCCAATGTGAATAAATTCTTCGGTGAGCCTACCCCTGATCAACTGACATAAAGTTATCCGTGTGAGAAACGTCGACACGTCAAATGTACTTCACAGTTTTTAATAGCTTGCCCTGTGATTTATTAATCGTAATATAAAATGTAAATCTTACTGGAAAATGCGGTCTGTTGAACGGTAGATCAGTCGGAAAAAATGGTTACTCGTTCGATGTACACTGTTTCATTCTCTTCCTTTCCTTATAGCTCTATAGAAGTCTATTGTTCTCACCTAATGCCGTGGGCACTTCACAGTTCAAAGTTCCTTGAGGTGCCTCGGTGGAGTGGCCGAGCGTTCTAAGGCGCCTTGTTGCGGAGCGAGCGGCTGCTCTCCACCGGAGATTCGAGTCCTCCCTCGGGCATGGATGTGTACGTTGTCATTAGCAAAAGTCATAGTCTAAGGACTGATGACCATTGCAGTTTGGTCCAATAGGTTTACAAACATTTGATCTTTTCTTTCATTAAGCTGATTGAAATACTGAAGTATCTTAGTAGTAAATACGTAAATGTTTTAAAACGTGGTGCGTGATGTGAAAGGTTTTTACGCATTACAGTATATATGATCTCTCAGTTATTGAATAATACAACCGTACAGTTTTGCATCTGACGCGTAATGAGGCGGTTTTCTGTGAACGTTGGTGTTTATGTCCTCATTTCTCACGAACTACGTATCGTATTGCGATACTATTTCGAAGGTTCATTCAGCTGCATGTGTGTACAGTGTCCGGGAAATTTCCTGCAAGTAGCCGACAATTTGTTGTGTGGAAGTTATAAATTGTAACCTGCAACCGAATGCAGTAGTTTCACTTCATGAACAGCGGAAAAGTAGTAAGAGAAGAACTTTTTTCCTTTCTTCAATTCATGTGGTTGTTAACGAGAAAAATTATAATGATGGTTTGAAATAATGTTTAATGTTTGTTGCAAGTCGATAAAGATTCTTATTCTCAAGTTGCGGATAAATAAATTGTCTTTACTCGTGCGTCACATGACAAAATGGGACAGTTTTATTGCGACTCGAGATTCAACATCGTCGAACATTTCATTGCTTCTGTAAATCTGTGGAAATTATTAGGTTACAAACTATATAAACTAACCTAAGGACAACACACACACACACACATACACACACACACACACACACACACACACACACACACACAAACAAACAAACAAACACATACATACAGTTGTTTAATCTGGTGTGGCATCGTCGCTACTTTTCCTTGTATGGTACGAACGAAGTCACCTATCAGGACGAGCAACCAACGCCTTCGCATTAATACTCTCCTGAAACTGATCTCTTGCAAAACGACATATTGACCATTATTGTCTGATATGAATGCATGAAGAGATAACATTGACAACAAACAGATCCTTGTTTTGGTGTTAACATACCAAAGTTACAGGCGTAAGAAATTAATTTTTATTACATCAATCAATTAATAAACCTTTCATATGACAAATTTCAAATGAATGTCTACCGAAAGATAGGTTTATTAATTGATTGATGTAGTAAAAATTACCTTAATTTCTTACGGCTGTAACTTTATGTTAATACGAAAACAAGGATCTGTTGTCAGTGTTATCTCTACATGCATTCATATCAGGCAATATAAAAAAAAGCACCAAAATGTTACTTTGGTTCATACGTTTTATTTTCACTGTTGGGCAATTAACTTAATATGCTATAACTATGCTATGTTTACACTCACTACAACAAAGATCTGCTATCAAGTTTTTCACTTCAGATTTTTATGTTCAGATTAATAGAAGTAACACTACCATGTTACTTTTAGTTTCATACTCTGTACTGTTTGAAAATTAATTACGTTATTCTTTACTTCAGTATCTGAAATTAAGTTATTCGTCACATAACCTAAATAGCCGGCCGCGGAGGCCGAGGAGACTGAGGCGCTCCAGTCGCGGTCTACACGGCCACTACGGTCGGGGGTTCGAATCCCCCCTCGGGCATGGATATTTGTGCCGTCCTTAGTTGTAAGTAGTTCATAAGTAGTTTGTAAGTTTAGGGACTGATGACCCCGTAGTTATGTTCCATAGACTCTACAAACATTTTGTAAGCTAAATAAGTCATTCGATGTTTCATGTATTGATGCAATGTGTAGCTACAAATTGTACAGTATATTAACATTACAGCTCCATAGCAGTGCATATGTAGATATCATATTTCCACTTCGTCATGTTGTATAGCACTTGTTTATAAACATAGCAATCACAATATTTACATCAATAATAGATCCTAATGAAGACCAAAGATGGCCATAGACATAGCATAACTTTACGCCCTATAATCTTTGCGCAGTGAGATTTTATGTAAGCATGTTCGATATCTTTGGTTTTTAAAATAATTTTATTGCAAACTCATCAATGTATGCTTCGGTCTGTAGCAGTCAGCCACTGTGGTAATATCAATGATTACAGCAATGACAACAAATACTTATTTTACAATTTTGGTTGACTAGTGCTTTGATAACTTTCATCTACTTCATGCTGATCTTCATAATGGTAAACTGACAGATACCGGTAGCATCGAAAAAAAAAAAAAAACAGCTGTGGACAATATGTCGTTCTGCAATTATGTCCAAGTTGTTATGCCTCACCTGTTGACCTTTCTAAACTAATCTCTATTGGAGAATGGCAAGCGTATTTCTACGCCCTCGCCAATAAGTCGTTAAAGACATTCGAGATAAAATTGGTCAGTTTCGTCTTGGTGCAAAATGAGATTTGAAATCGGGCGCCTTTCTTTTCGTGCGGTGAACGGTGCGAGAGAAGTAACCGGTAGCCCACGTTCGCCGTTTGTTTACAAACGTGGCTGAGCCGTTGCCTGCTGTTACAACGGACCGCCAAGGACAGACATTCAACTGTCTAGTCACGGCCCAGTTCTTCCGGGAGGGGGCGCTACACGCTTTGGGAGCGGTGCAGTACCTTTCCCAAGTACGCCTTTTGTCTCGGATTTATTTACTAATCAGTAACAACATTACGATTGATTTTCTTCATTCAAGCAAATGATCAAAATTTTTAGTCATTTTGACCTCCGGCTTCAGTCAGTTATTACCATCGTCATATCTACAGGCTAGTTTACATTTTAATATTACTTGACCAAGCAACGCTGATGTTACGTTTATTTTCAGATTGTGGCTCCACTGTTTACCCCTCGTCCGCTTCGGTCCAGTCGGATCCGACCGACATCCTACTCTCCGTTGTGTCGTGGAAGTCAACCCGTCCACATCCTTTAGGTGTTTTTATTAAAAAGCGCCCGAAGAGAACAGGGTGGTCGAATCCGCCACGACCTACTAAATGTATGACACGAACTCACTGTAGTACAGGAGGGTTAGTGCATGTTATGAAAATAACAGCGAAGTTCTATTGCAGCGTGGAATCTCTTCAGGTGGGTCACCGTAAGACTTTCAAAATATCTATGTAAAGGAACAGCGGTTCCCAACTTTTATTGTAATGGGAACAATATCCTGACGAATGGTAAAAGTGTATTTCGTGAGTCTTACTATTTTCATTGCATTACTTTTCGCCCAACAAACAAAAGTTACAAAAAAGTTATTTATTTAAACTGATAATAGTTACGGATTAACGTTTTGACATTAAGGATTTTAAGATCTAATATTTCTTCGTTTGACTCACTAAACGTTGTTTGTTTATGCAGAGACTATTACATAATACTAATGCTTGCTTTCAAATGTTCAAATGCTTAGCCGCGGCGGAATAGCGGTGCGCACTGATGCGCCGTGCTGCGGTGCGTGCGGCCGTTTGTCGTCGGAGGTTCGAGTCCTCCCTCGGGCATGGGCATTGTTCTTAGGTTAGTTTAATTTAGTTTAAGTAGTCTGTAAACTAGGGACTAATAACGAAGTAGTTAAGTCCCACAGATTTACAAACATTTGAACTTTCTTCAAATGTTTGTAGTCCTATTGGAGACTTACAGACTACTTAAACTAACTTACACGGAGAACACACACATAGCCATGCATGCTTTTTTACAAGTTACTTTCCAAGACTACTTATTAATTGTTATGGATTAGACAATATTTGTTTGTTGAGGACAACTACAAATAAATGAAACATTCAGCAACTGTGAGAGTCGGAATGATGGTACCAACAAGTGATTTTTTAACTATTTGGGTCACACTGTGAGTACCAATAAACTTTAAAAGGAGAGTATCGACTACTTTGAGGTCTGGATTTGAAGTAATCAATACGTGTAATTTTTGTATTACTTTTAATTGGTGTAAACAAAATTGGTTCAGAAATATTGTTGTTAGCATTACAAAAAAGGGTGGGAAGCGCTGCTCCTTTACATTTTAAGCAAATTTTTATGTATGTGCTACTAACAATATTCAATATATTTCTAGTGTTTTATGATATACACCTCTCACTGTTGTTTCTGTTTCTTGTTTATTTTATGAAAAGGTTGTCTAATGATTGATTATTGTGATCATTGGCGTGAATAAAGAAAATTAATTTACACTGAAATATCTCTGTGCTATTCGCGAACATGTAGCAGTTTATGAAGAAACAGTCGCTTGATCTGAAAGCGTGGTGTTGCTCCCCGTCGGAGGCTAGAGTGCATCCTCGCACATAGGCGTCTGTGTGTTGTCCTTAGCATAAGTTAGTGCAAGTAGTTTGTAACCTCAGTTGAAGTCCCATAGATTTACAAAGAATTCATTTTCTTCTTATGAAAAGTGGTTACTTGTTTACGCGTTTCGGGCACATTTTCAAGAAAGGTCATAATTGCCGTCATGAATGTGCAAGTACAACATTCTGATAACGTATCTGTGACCTTACTCAAACACCTTGATAACTAAGTGTCCGTACCAAATCAAAGGGCCTAATGGATATTACTGTGTCACGTGAATCCAATTTCGACATTGGGACTGGAAAGAACATGGGATTAGGCATCAATCACTAAACCACCGATTCTTTAAGAAATGGAGGATTGAATTCTGGGTAACCTGCACTCAGTTATAAGCAAAAGTAAGTTTTCAACGCATCTCAGTGTTCGTGGCGACATACTTCGTGAAGAATGTCTCCAACAATCAATAATATTCCACGCATGGTTGGCCCCGCGGTCTAAGGTGCCATGCCCTGCATTGCTACGTCGCTAACGGCGGAGGTTCGACTCCTCCTTTGGGCTTAAGAGTGCGCGTGTGTATGTGCGTTGTCCTTAGCATAGGCAAGTTTAGATTAGTTAACCTGTGAGAACTCGCGCCTTTCAAAATTACGCGACAGATTGCGTGCACGGTACTTTTCTAATAGTCAGAGAACAGTTTGTAATGTACTTAATATGTCTAAATCAGTATTTCTAGTTGCGTTTATAAGAATACACACATATTTGACTACTTAAAATTGGTCAAATTCCGATTGTTTTAAAATTACTGTGAGCGAAATGCTCACAGCGCGAGTGTTCGCGGGTTAAGTTAAACAACATGTGAACATGTTTACAAGAACAGTCATTGGTTGATGTACTGAAGGTCTAGATACAGTCTGTAAAGTTTATATTTATGCGTCGTAGGATGATATATTGTTTACAGTTAAATTAATCATATTGTGTCTGGAAACTATCTACGCGAATGAAGTCCGTATTAATTGAATAATAAAGTAAAATACCATACCCAATGCGGAAGTATGAACAACGAAAACGTAGTAAGTCATAAAGTTTGCCCCTTTCATAATTTTGTGGATGGGGTGGGCAGTGTCAGATAGAAAAACATAAAGTTATGACATTATATGCTAAGTTAGTTTCATTTCACTAAGTGCTAGCATTCTCACATACTGGAACAATAAATGATGCGTATTTAGGCGCCGTCAATCACGCTGCTTCAACAAAAATAAAATTGTCAACCGTATAACCTGTTGTCGTTTTTATTGCTAACCATTCGCCGAAAAAAGTAAAAGACACTTCGTTTTTACGGAGAGAAGACAAGGGGTGAAAGCTCTATCTTTGAGAGGAGTTGGAGATTTTTAAACATTTACAATATAGAGATGGTAACATATTTAATGATCTGCTCCATCTCACGTGCAGTCAGTTTTTCGATGGCTTTAAACCAATATTGTCAAAAAAAAAATTATATATATATATATATATATATATATATATATATATATATATATATATATATATATATATTAATAATAATTTAACAGTCAACGGTAACCTCTGCGGTATCATTTCCTCAAAATTTTATTTTATTTCATTTTAAGGTTCCGTAGGTTTCCCATTTTATACTTTGTATTAACATGTATTGGCTACTGACGCTGTAACATTGTCACTAGGAGCACGCGCCACTTGTCATGTTTACCTGGCGTCCGCGATTTCTCAGACTATCAGTCGGGTGTAAGCACGACGCGAAATCTGCTAAGTTACACTGCATATGTTATCATTTTACATGTTTGACGTGCCTTTGGTCTATAGGGCTACAATATGTGTACACATATTGACGAGTGTAAATTTTCCACAGTAATAATGTAATATAAGTCTTGTTTCCTGTAGACTAAATTTTTTTTTGTAATTTTCTATGGTTTTTTTAATACGCATGTAATACAGCTGTAATAACTATAGGTTTAAGTATTTTCTGAAGATTGATTTATATTAATCGAAACTTCGGTAAAGTTTATTAAACATTAATTTGCAAATGGTTGACTGTTACTTCTACTGCAGAGTTCTTTTAGCATGTCTTAATCTCTTACATTGCCTGCAATCCCAATATTTTGCTCCTACTGTTATTGTCTTCTTTTCACGTCGTAGGAGAAAAGTTACCTCTGTTTCTTGGTGAAGTTTTTCGCAAATCAAATTTTTTACTCTCGTTGTTACTTTTTCTTCTTCTTCGGTTTACCTCAGTCCACCTTATATTCATATATGACTGATAACTCCAGTCAACATATACAGTAATTTTTCTGTAGTGAATTATTCACAATGGATCTTGTCACTAATTCATTAATTACATCTGTCCTTGCTTCACTGACGTATACACAGTAGGATTGAAAAACTACGTGCCTGTCTTACTTTATAATTATTCGACAAATGTCTTCCAGTAATATAGTTCTTTCTTTTGTCTTGCACGTATATTTTGTTCTGTACCAATTTTTCTAATGCTAAATAAATACGTCCATATTGTTTATCTTCTATTCAGTGTCATGTTCTGCCATACTCGTTGTCGTATGTCTAAATCTGTTTAAATTGCTACTAAACTTTCCAAAGATGGTGTTGGTTATCCAATGTCAGAGCTATTTTCGTTGCCCCATCATAGTTCTTTATGATGGAAATGTGATACACAACTGTAATCTTTGTGTGTATGTGTGTGTTTTGGTGGGTGAGTTGGTAATCACGCATAGTGACCAAGTCTAGTTGCTCGTACGCCGCGGGGGAATGTTGACACGGTCTGAGGCTACATTTCACGGTTTATGCTGCCGCTCCCGTTGGAAGTTCGAGTCTTAACTCAGCGTTGTGTGTGTGTTGTCCTTGTCATGACCTCAGCAGTATCGTCCTTTTGGTTTATAAACATTTGAACACTTGTATTGTTGATTTCACCGCTGTTTGGAGTACAGTAAGAGTTTTCTTGCTATAATCAACTTTTATGTTTTCTGTAGAAGTTCAGGAAGGCAGGTATAGGTGGGGGGACAAAGTCATATGAACACTTGACGTACACACATATTTATGTTAGTAAATACGTTTGAGGATAGTCAAAATTTCCCGCGGGGTAAAGTCGTAAAGTGTTGTTTTAGTTTCGAACAGAATGTTATCCATTGAAATATCAAAACATATGATAATTACAGCAATGATTTTAAAACGATAAATTTAATCCTCAGTTTCTGCTCTAAAACTTACCATAACGGTTTATGGCGACTGTGCTGTGCACTGGAGATACCTTTTAATTTTATGATGCTAAAGGAAGCACGCCTGCACCTTTTGGCTGTGTGTTTCTTTGTTTGTGTGTGTGTGTGTGTGTGTGTGTGTGTGTGTGTGTGTGTGTGGGCGAGTTATGATTTTGGAAATCGGCAGTGTTTATTAGCAATATGTCAGTCATAGTAAGCAGTTTATGTAACATCTGGAAGAAATAGGCTTACGATACGACCTGGACATCCAAATCGTGGTATGCACTGTTTCTATCATTTCTTCACTGTTCGAAAAACTGTGAATGGATATCTTACCTTCCTCGACAACAAACTGCTTACTATGATCTCCCAGATGAGGTATGTGCCCATTTTTGAGTTTGTTATTAGGCAGTGCAATTAGGGTCGCTGTAGTAATTGAAAAGGCCACAGATGGATTGAGGCGGCTGTTCATTTATTGACGAGTTTCGAAATAATCATCAGAATCTAAGCAAGGGGCAATGATTTATACTAAGAGTATGTCGTCACGACCTTGCTGAATTTTAACCGCGACAATATACGATTAGTATAAAACTTTACCCCGGGCTTAGTTTCTGATTACGATTATTTCGAAAAGCGTCAATGAATGAACAGCCACATCACCCCACATGTGGCCTTTATAGGCCTACAACGCCCATCATAGCACTAATAACTAAGCCGCTTTCATAACGGTGCACCACTTCCTTTGCAGCTTTACATTGACTTTTGTTACAGAAGGTTTCCTAAATGGAATGTAGAGCTATAATCGTACTGTTTCTATCGAAATAGTATTACTCAAGTGACTGTTGAGTTTCGCTGTCGCTTTTGCCGCGGTAGTTTTATGTTGAGTGACCACAACCATTCCTAATGCTCGTAGATTATTTTCTGTTAACTTCTGTTAGTCCCACCATTCCTTTTGCCTGTGATGGTTTCGACGTTTTGTGTACGCTCTCATTACCGTGGGTACTGTCGTTAGTGAAGCGTTACACAGAACGTGTGTTTCCGACGCAGATGATCCCAATTGCTACACACCATCGACTTGAAGTATTTGAAATGCTTTCATCGATGATTTGTATTACTCGTTGCATAACGAAATGTGTACAAGGTAAATTCCAAGAGTACGTAAGTCAATTGTTCATTGTGTTCATGTCTCAGTGGTAAAATGTTACCCTTAGCTGTACATTTGTATAAAGGATACCTCGACTATGGTTGTACAGTTGTACTTCATAATGCTCCCACTGATGAATGGAAAAAATACTTATGTATCTTCTACCATGGACAAGAGAGTTAGAGGATCAAAAAAAAATGTTCAAATGTTTGTTAAGCTTATGGGAGTTAACTACGGGATCATCAGTCCCTAAACTTACAAACTACTTATGAACTACTTACGAACTAGGACTGCACAAATATCTATGCCCGAGGGGGGATTCGAACCCCCGACCGTAGTGGCCGTGCTGACCGTGACTGGAGCGCCTCAGTCACCTCGGCCACCGCGGCCGGCAGTTAGAGGATCAGTTGAGATATCTAGGATCTGAAGTATTGCCATCGACAGAATGAACTAAAATGATTTGACGTATTTCTGTCGGTTCTGCACAGTGGTAATGTCAAAGTTGATGCAGAGGTGGTTGGTGTTAACTTGTGTTTACCAAACTAGTTACACAAGCAGTTCATATAGTATAGTGAGCTGGTAGTCCAATGCAACAACAATCTGCCTTCCCAGTGGAGTGTCCCAAAGTTTAATTTTCAGTACCTGGAAGTGATTTCAGGAAACAGAAATCGTTAAAAGAAGGCAAGGCCAAGGTTGTCCATGGGTAACATAAGAATGAAAAAATATATTCAAACGTTTGTAAACTTACGGGAGCTAACTACAATGACCATCGGTTCCTAAATTTGCAAACTACATAAACTTACTTACTCCAACAATAACACAAACACCCATGCCCGAAGGACAACTCGAACTTCCTACGTGGAACGGCAGCGCTTACCATAACAAGGCGCCTTAGTGCGCACTGCTATGCCACCGCGGCAAAACGAGGAAATTACCGTTACTCCGGTTAACAGTCCGTCGAGGTAAGAGGAGGGAATGCAGCTTACATGCAATGCATCCTCCAAGCAGCAACAGGACGCGCAATATCAACACAAACAGTCCGAAATCACCAAAGCTTATGGTGTGTCTCCCATTAAAACCAAATCAAATCAAATGTTTGTAGAGCTTATGAGACTTAACTACGGGGTTATCAGTCCCTAAACTAACAAACTACTTATGAACGAGCTATACTAAAGGCAGCACAAATATCCATGCCCGGGGGGGGGATTCGAACCCCCGACCGTAGTGGCCGTGCAGAACGTGACTGGCGCGCCGCAGACCGCTCAGTCACTACGGCCAGCCCATTAAAACCACGACACCGTTTAGCCAGCAGGAACTGGGCGAAAAACATCAGCATTGCTGTCCATTGCTGTCGTAGCGAATGGCGTCAGATTCTGTCTACAGATGAATCAAAAGATTGTGTTCAGCCGGACAATCGTCGTCCCCAATCAGGAGAGAACGTGCAACTGGGAACAATCCTTGTAATGGTGCATTGGTGGACGTACGGACCTCTACGTCGTGGCGTGTTGACTCTTCAGATGTATAGAAACGAGATCCTTTGACCATCATTTTTGTGCCCTACGCTGGTGCCATAGGAGGACGAAACCGCTCGTCCCTATAGAGTTGCACTGGTGGATAACATGATGAAGGCGAGGGAATTCAACCAGTGGCGAGCTGGTTCGCCGAACGTAAACCTGATTGAGCATGTCTGGATGCACCTGGCAAACGCGTTACAGTCTCCAACAACGATTAACGATTACAGAGCTGGATATTGCATTCATGGAGGAATGGCTGTATATCCCTCTTAATTGATAACCTCATACGTTCAATACCTTCCGAAGTGATCACACACTATATTAGAGTGCAACGAGAATGACTTTTTCCTACTATTGTAGCAACATGGTGCCCTGCTGTAAATAAACGCCATGTAAACTGCACAATATCTTACTCTATCACACAGAAATACTATTTGTAACCAATATATGAATGAAACACGTTACCGTATGTACATTGTGTAAGATATCTCAAGTGATCCCCTGATTGTTTGCAGGAGTGCAGATATTTCTGAGTGTCATATCATTACTATCTTAGCCAGGTGTACTACAGTTTATCTCTTAGATTTATTTTTCAATTAAAGCAAGAGAGCGCGTTTTGTACTGATTAGACTGAGCTTGATCCTGAAGGTGTTGGAGATTACTTAGAAAACGTAAGGTTCATGGAAGCAAAACACTGTACCGTGATATCAGTGTTGTTTGAAACATTGTGTGCAGCCCGACCTCGCTCTCACAAGGGGAACACCAAGTATGGTACCAACGGATTTTGATAGGTCGCAGGTATGTTGTGAGGGAATTCCTCCAGACCATCAACGTAAGAGAATTTATTCCAATAGGCCTTGATTTCTAAAAAAATCGAGATCAAATTCGTAGCAAATTACCACGCGTAACGTGTCATACATGGCGGTTATCGCTCAGCGAGACAGCGTGGTGTAATCGGCAAGGTGCTAGGCTCCCATGCACGAGACCACGGTTCGACACCTAGCGGCAGAACAATTTATAAAAATTGTAATTGGTACATTTTATATTTAAATATATAAAAATAAAAATAAAAATAATGATTAATCAAAGAGAAAGATATAAAGAAAGAAAAAAAAAATGAAAAGTCAAACGATTAAGAAAATAACAAAGGAAATAAAAAAAAAAATCTTCACACGCGTCATAGGAGGAGATAAAAACAGCACGGTCAGGAACTGTAAACATAGGTATTAAATGTTGCCCAAATATTATAGGTATTAACAAAAGACTGTTTACTGATTTCGAAATATAATTAGACACGTTACGCGTGGTAATTTGCTGCGAATTTGTTCTCCATTTTCATAGACATCGAGGCCCATTGGAACAAATCCTTTTAGAGTTTCCAAATGATAAGCCAAGATCGCAAACTACCAATTTATTAAGTGACGACCGGTTTCGGTGCACTGTGTCATAATCTGGATATATATATATATATATATATATATATATATATATATATATATATATATATATATATTATAATCTGGTCATCTTGTTAAAAAATTGGATATAAAATAAGAAGTGCAACATTGCACTTATATATATATGACCAGATGATGGTGACACAGTGCACCGAAACCGGTCGGCACTTAATAAATTGTTAGTTTGCGATCTTGGCTTGTCATTTGGAAACTATAAAACGAATTGATCGCCTCCAGATCAGACGATGTCAGGTAATCTTAAAATCCTTTTAGCTTGATGGTCTGGAGGAATTCCCTCACAACATACCTAGGACCCATCAAATTCCTTTGGTACCATACTTGGTGTTCTCCTTGTTAGTCTAATTGGATGAAATGAAATAAAATCTTTGGCTTGTTCGACTAACATGTTAAACAGCGACCGGCGCTGTTGCAGTGGCGGGTGCGTTGGTAGCAGGTGTCTTCCTCTTGTAGGGTCCTCTTGTAGCTTCTGAGCAGGGGCCGCCGTCACCTCGGCAGCTAACGAGAGGCGCTGATACTGCTGAAGGGAGCCGGTCCTTTAGAGGCCGAGGCTAAAGCGTTGCGTCACAGCTGACTGCCAGAGAGGTCTTGTGACGCTGCCCGGTGAAACACCAACTCCTGACACTGCCTACTAAACGGACAGTTGAAATGTAAAGTCGCAAAATTCGAACCAAGTTCCTTTTTCAGTGTGTTTCTGAATGTTCTCAGCACTATAAATTGAGAACCGTTCATCCGATTGCGATAAAATTTTGATCATTTGACGTTCAACGAAAGATGAATGTTCTTATGAACTAAATATTTGGAATAGTTGCCCGGAAAAATTGAAAATTGAAAATTCGCGAGAAACTGAAAGAGCTTTTTTCAATGGCATATCAATATCATTCGTCTGATTGCTACAAAATATTGCATATTCGGCGTTCAAAGCGAGGGGAAGGTTTGAGTGAAGTAAGAGTTTGGAATAGTTGGCCAGAAAATAGGAACATTTGTGGAAAACTGAAAGATCTCTTTTATTTTGGATATCGATATCATTAGTACGATTGCGATAAAATTTTGAATATTTCACGTCCAAAGCAAGAGTACATACATATTAGCAATATCGAAGCATTGCCGGGTCGACTAGTTTAAGGCTAAAACTTTTCATTCTGAATTTTGGTGGAAATGACATACGAAAGTAAAAAGGTTACGTGGAATGGCATTTTACGGACGTTTATGATTAAATTTTTCATTTGTAATAAAACAAGCATACCGGGAAAGTAACATGTTACGACTGGTAGATCACTGATCTTGTCACGAATATCAATCCGAACAACATAGTAAACAAGTCTACAAAGAACTTTGTTTATTGTATTCTCTATTTTACTTCCGCAGCCAGTTCATAATATTTATTTCATGGCTTTTGAATAGCTAGGAGGGGAGAGAAAGAGGAAATGCACAGAGAGACGGAGGAGGAACAGGTTGCCAGAGAGGAAGGAGGTGGGAATGGAGGAAGGGAAGGAGGAGGAGGAGAAGTAGAGGGATTGAGTAGGTAGATAAAAGCGGAGGATGAGATGGACACACAAGGGAAGTGGGGAGTATTTCGACAAAATGTACGAAACGAGTGCATTACAATCTTGGGAAATTACATGTTCCATGTTCCAGAGGTGGCAAAGCATCTGGTATTTATGTAGCAATTTGTTTTAGATGTTTGTAAATGTAAGGGTCTTAATTACGTGGGTCATTAGTCCCTAGGCTTACAAACTATTTACACTAACTTAAAGTAACTTATCCATGTATATACTTTGCAAATCGCGAAATTTCCCGACGTCTGCTCCTCCTGTAAGATGGACAAACGATGTGCAACACATGAGAATTTGTGACGAACCGGGACTCGAACCCGGTTTTCCCGCTTTTGTCCGTTGTCCATCTTACAGGAGCAGCAGACGTCGGGAAATTTCGCTATTTGCGAAGTATATACATGGATATATTTATCTCTGCTGCGGATCACCGCCAACATTTGTTCTCTTTGAACAGACATAATAATAAACATTGACGACTGACAAGCTTAAGGTGAGAAAATTGTCTCTCTCCCTCTTGCGGAACTCACACTATAACGTGTGCGAGCATATGAGGGAAAGAGACAGGCGCAACACATGGAAGTTTGGGTCTGGCCGGGGAATGTGCACGGGTGCCCGAGTAGTTAAGGCGACCGCTTGCGAAAAGCGGGAGACCCGGGTTCGGGTCCCGATCCTGCACAAATTTTCATGTGTTGCAGATCGTTTGTCCATCTTGCAGGATCAGCAGACGTCGGGAAATTTCGCGATTTGCGAATTGTATACATGGATATATTTATCTCTGCTGCGGATCACCGCCAACGTCTGTTCCCTTGGAACAGACATAATAATAATAAAATTACTTATGCTAAGGACAACACAAACACCCACGGCCGAGGGAGAACTCTAGCCCCGGCGGCGAAGAGCTGCGCAAAATGCAGCGGGTGCCTCAGTGCGCAGGCTATTCTGACGCTGCCTTTACGTAGGAAATGCACAAACAAAAACGATAGTAAATTCACTGGCTTAAAATGGTTTTCTTTTGCGAGAAAAAAGTTTAAATGTTCGTAAATCTATGGGCTCTTAACTTCTTTCGTTATGAGTCCTGCCGGCCGCGGTGGCCGAGGGGACTGAGGCGCTCCATTCACGGTCCGCACGGCCACTACGGTCGGGGGTTCGAATTCCCCCTCGGGCATGCATATTTGTGCCGTCCTAGTTTGTAAGTAGTTCATAAGTAGTTTGTAAGTTTAGGGACTGATGACCCCGTAGTTAAGTCCCTTAAGCTTAACAAACATTTGAACATTTGATTTGTTATGAGTCCCTAGGCCTACAAACGACTTCAACTGTTAGGCTAACTACAACAGTCACACACTCCCATGTCCGAGGGAGGACTTGAACCTCCGACGGCGAGTAACCGCGTGCTCTACAGCAAGTCGTATAAGAAGACTAGTCCACTCCACCACGGCTGCCTCATTACTATCATAACTGTGTGTACTTTATATCGGCCACCAGATAAAATAAATAATCGGTTCAACTTCTATGCGATTACAGCAACAATCTATTCTAAATATGTTCCTTTCGCATATGCCAAGAAGGTAATTGAAGCAAAACAAACTGGTTGTCGAAAACACTTATGCATCACTTCAGAAGGTGTATCAGAGGTCTTTGAGAACAACACGGAGCTAACGTGAGAAACCCAAGGTCATATCGGACTTATTTGGTCCAATTTTCGTGAAGAAAGGCCTAATTTCACGGGTGTGCTTGATGCTCATATATGGCGCTTGGCATGCTCTAAAGGTTGAGCGCTCGGATGACTGCTTTCAATGCTGAACCTACCTGGATGAGGTAGTTTAAAGCTGTTCACTCAATTGTGAGTCGCAAAGTTACGCAGTTTCTCTGATGAAAGTGATGCTTTTCTTGCTCCTGACAATGTTATTTAGAAAAAGGACGATTCAAGTTTCTCAATACCCACTGCAGAACTGCATCATTTTTCCAGTGCTCATATTTATCGTTGCATTTTGTTTAACAGATTTCTATATGAAGATCCACACATAGTACATGATTCAGAAATGGTACATACAGCTAAGTAATAAGTAAGAAAATAATGATAATCATTGTTTTATACTGCTATCTGTGCTCCCTGTCCTATTCATATTACACTTGAAGAGTGTCTGTATCGTTTTTTATATCTCTGACGCAATATCTCTGGCTCCGCGAGGGCTATCTTTGGCTCGGAGAGGCTCGCGTTTGAGCAGTGGTGTGTTGCGGCAGAGTTGAAGTGCTTCGGACAGAGGAAAGGCTCTAGGAAGCTGTCGTGGTTGTTAAACAAGCATTATGGAGTGGAAATAATTTTTGCTAGTTTTATGATGGAAGAGATTGAGCGAAGACTAGAGAAGTGGTTTTATTACGTAGGTTTGATTTCCAGATAGCTTTCCATAGCGTGCTTACGTAAGAGTTTAAGCAGACAGAGTTGTGCTGTGGAAAGAGGAGCAAAAAATTTAGTTTCTGTCTATATACGCACAAGAAAAATCACGTTATATGGTGCGTTGGAATTTGTTTAGAAATGTTATTAAAAAGATGAGCCAAATGCGTAAACAGTTTTTTTACTAGTGCTAAATGAGCTCATATAATTACAGCAAAGTTTATAGATCTTTATAGATCTACTTAATCATTACAGTTACTTACCTTGAGGCCTAGCAACTTTTATTCAACTGTCATTCAAGTTTTACTGTGAGGCTAAATTTCGCACAGGGCAACTTTATTTTCTTTACACAGATAATTTTGATTCAGCTAAAGTACTTATAGACTGGCAACCTGAGTGACACAAACAAGCTTCAATTATTTTAGTAACAACCCCCACTTAGGTCTCAAGTTCAATTTTTATTACCTATTAGCAACTTTAACTAAGCATAAGTATAGCTTTCAGCAGACAACAATAATAATACTATTTTTAATTAACACTTTTCACACTGCTACATATAAGGTTGATCACGCTGGATAATTTTCACATAGAGCAGTGTTTTTGAATCTGTAGGTCGCCACCCCCTGTGGGGTCATAAAGTCTTGCTCGGGGGGTTGCGGTCTCAGAAGGTTGTTCAAAAAAATCTTCAAATGATGGTGAAGCTTATGGGACTTAACTGCGGGGTCATCAGTCCCTAAACGTGCAAACTGTTTATGAACTACATTATACTAAAGACAACACAAACATCCATACCCGAGGGTGGATTCGAACCCCCGACGGCCTCGTTCATCGGAGCATAGCGCCTCAATGCACTTGGCCACAGAAGAGGTTGCAGAAGCAACATGTTCAATGGCAAATTTACGTTTCGTGATGTTCAGCTACTATGGCAGAAGTCCCACATAGAAGTGTCAGGAATTCGTTAAAAGTCGCTTAATTCAAAAGCCATCCGTAGATGGACAAAATGGTTTGTTGTGACACATTTCGGGTGCCCCTTAATCAGACACCGTGAGTGTCACATGTATAACAAGCGCCTAGGAGGCTTTTGATTTCTGATGATGCGCCGACCGAAACCCGAAAGAATGAAGCAATTTTTCCACCTCATGAAGACTTGCTAATTAAGCAACGTTGTATGCAATACCACTACACTTATATATAACGGCTGCAATCCTCTTGTATGACTTTGTCACATGTACAAATAATATTATTTTTAATAATCACATAACCTTCTACAATTGGATCATAGTAATTTGTAGCTGGTAACTGTTGTGGTGTAAAGTTAGTGGCACACACCAGGCGTAAGAGAACAATCGTGGAGAAGGCAGATATCGACCGAAAGCCAATAGCAAGCAGGCGCCACGCATCCTGGGGGGAGTAGCCGAAGATGCGCGCCCTCTACAAGCGGCTATATCTAGGCCGACATACGTCTGGATGGCCAGTCAGTTACTAGTTAGAACCCGTCAGTTACTATTCAGAACTCAGGTCAGTTCCTACTGAGAACTCAGGTAGCTACGAAGACAGAAATAGGACAGTACTAAGTTAGAACGCGGCTACGAACTTAGCAGTAACTAGTTTACAGCGCAGCCAGCATGATACGGACGACGCCGCGAGAAGCAAGAAGAGAGAAGAAACAGACATATGTTCTAAATTCGTAAATGTCCGTCAATAAATATCTTGTAATACTAACTATATTGATATTTTACATGTCAAAGGATCCTGCACCAATACCTTTATTGACAATCAGACCGGGACGAGAAACAACAAATGAGTTTTCAATACAGTATTATTTTTAATCAGCTTTGCTGCTGGTTACGTGTTTTCAGTATGCTTTCAAAGAAATCAAAAGTTTATGAGCATCTTTGAAGTATTTAGAAGGGATGCATCAGCTTTGATGGTTTCATACACATAACAGATCGCCACATAAAACACACTGGAATTTATTAATTATGTCTGCAAAACATACATCAAATATAGTCATAACAGTAGAGCAAGGATGTTGTAGTGGTCATTTTGGGTACTTTCTGTCGGAAAATATTTGTGTAAATTACACTGTGTTATCTCAAATGATCAACTCGCATAATGAAGTGGTCTGTATTATGTACACTACAAAATATGCCTGTAACACAGTAACGAAAGCAAATAAACCATATGCATCCTGCTTGTTGTCAGGTCGTCTGTCAATTCACTGGTACTTTCACACATATTTAGTTACACCCTGTATACATATGTTGGACGATCATTGAAAAGTGAAATTTCACCACCTTACATGCTGTCCTTACGAATTAATAATTAATAACGTACATTCATTTATATTGTAATTACTGGTATCAGTTTGATTTTGGATAATGTGAAAGCAAAAATAGATAGGACGAGTGGGAATATTAAAGTTAACTAGGTCAGAGAAAAATGATTGATGCTAGTAGGCAACATTTAATATTAACAATATTTGCATGCATTACTTTTCTTGGTTGGAAACGGGGCGCAGTCAAGTCAGTGAGGGTGGCTTGTAAACCACGAGGGAAGTCATAACGGTACCTCGAGGCACAGGTTACTGACCAGCTAATGCCCCTTCGCGTCAAAACTCGTAGGCGATGCTACGATTGGGAGTTGATTTCAACCGCCAAACGTTCGAAACGTTCTGGAACTTTCTAGAAGCCTCTAGAAACTTCTTTTACGCGGGAAAGATATTTGGAAGGAAGTAAAGGGGGCTTGCTGAAAAGTAAGTACTGGATTCGGCTAGCTGCGCTCGTGGTGCTAGGACGCAGGTGGGCAGTTGCTGGCAAAGCGTCCAGTGCCTTTGCTCACAATTAGTTGAAAGTGCCGATCGCATTGCTTGAACTAATCATAGTCGTTTCTCTGTGAGCAGAGGAACAAAATTATTACTTCAGTGCATTGTATTTACATTTAGAAGCACTCATTTACAAGCTTACAATTGAGCTTCTATTTTGCTTCTGACCAGTGAGGCAAGCAGTTTTCGAGAACCTCTTGTTCGACTTTGATACCTCAGTCACTTCAACATAGGCTTTTTCGTTTTGTTTTTTGTTTTATTTTATATTTTTAGCCATTGTCATACAGCTTTAGCTTCACGTCGAACCGACTCATCCACGGTGTCCAGCCGCCGGTCGTATTATCAGAGTAGTATTGGGATATACGCACATTGCATTTGCTACAGAGCGGTTAATGATAAATGTTTCTTCCACTAGTTGGCTGTGTTCTTGAGCTTCTGGTTGTATTCCATACTGAGTTGGATAGCGAATTTTAATTTCTTTAAACAATCAACACGTTCTCAGTACCAACCATCTTTCATAATAGGTAAAGGTTGTGCCGTCCTTGTTAGAGATTCATTACTTTTGTATCATAATACATCCATTAATTTGTGCACCGTCCTTTTTTATAATTAAATTACTATATTGAACATTGACTTCTCCGATTTCTTATTTATTAGAATTAGGAATCCCAACTATCACTAGTAGCCGCGGCGTATCCACCGAGTGCACTAGGGCGTTCCCCGTTGGGGGTTCGAATCCCATCTCGGGCATGGATCTTTGTGCCGTATAGTTGATAGGTAGTTCGATTAGGGACTGATGACCCCATAGGTATGTCCCATAAGCTTAACCGTTCACTGCGTTGCTTTGCAGATGTGCAAAGCAAAGTTTCAACTCTTTTTACGCCATTGTTCTTGAAGTTTAACGCTTAAAACTGCTTTGCTGATGCGCATTGTTGTGTTAAGACGGTAATTGATAAGATTCTGCCATTATAATGCGCTACTGAGTTTATGGCGCGACAATGTGTGTTGCTGTGAGTAGCATTGTAAGTCAGGATGACATTGCTCTCTTTCGGCAGGGATTTTTAGTTGATGAATGGAAGAATACGTGAATGGAAGAAAACTGTAGTGCTTCTACAACCTTTGGAGAGTATTCTGCTCAGTTCATCTGATAAATATGTGAGTTTTACACAAATCAATTTCCTTTGCGTATGAACAATAGTGCGTAATAATGCTTATAGCCACAATCGATGAGAAATTAGTGTTTCCTTCTTTCTGCTTTTTTCTAGTTTATCATGATAGTGCGAGTGCTGTAATGGAGCCATTCTCATATTTCGACAATGGACGTCGTAAAGTGATGACGTATGAAGAATTCATGGCTCTAGAATGCCCTTCTGGCAGTGAAAATGAGTTAGATTTTCAAAAAATGTTCAAATGTTTGTAAAGCTTATGGGACTTAACTACGGGGTCATCATTCCCAAAACTTACAAACTACTTACGAACTACATACGAACTAGGACGACACAAATATCCATGCCCGAGGGGGGATTCGAACCACCGATCGTAGTGGCCGTGGAGACCGTGACTGAATCGCCTCAGTCTCCTCGGCCACCGCGGCCGGCAGTTAGATTTTGACGATTCAGATGAAGACTCGACAATTAACGTAAATGATCTGGAATCTGCAGATAGCGATTGCGAGCCTGAGGCTACTGTAGTTAGTATACATAATTCCAATAATAATTAGTGTTTGAAGGATGATGAGTATGAAGCTATTGCTGATGCCCAGGTACTACAAGCTTCTGAAAAACACCAAAAGGTTCAGAAACATTAAATCATTTGAACATTTTTATCCCTAGTAATATCAAATAGTCTAAGATTGAAAGCAAGTGTTTTTGTATCGATAATTGCCTAATTGAAAGCAGTGACCCATAACTATTTTCGTAATAATACCGTAAGCCTGGAGAAACACACGCAAATTAGTGATAGGGCCGTACATTCAATCTCACCAGCAGCGGTACAAACATAGTGCTTCAGACACTTGCTTCCCCTGGCTTGTTATGATGTAAAATGGAGTGAAATATAACGCTGTCAGTGAAGGGCGTGATCAGGAGAGCACGCTTTCGGGTATTAACCGATGCCCGCGCCATCCATCTGGGATTTCAGCCTGGAGCGGGCTGGTGCGGCCGGCCGCTGTGCCCCATTGTGTTTGGCCGGCACACACGCTGCCGGCCACTGGGCGCTGAAAGACCCGCGCGCTGAATGGCCCTTTGTTACGCTCGTAAAGAGGCCTGTGTGCCCGCGAGTCGCGCGCAGTCGAGGGCTGTCGATGCCCATCCAAAGGCGTTTCCGCTTTCCAGCCCTAAACAGGACTGACAAGTGACTCGCCACCTCTCGGGACACGCACTCCGACTACACATTCTGCAAACAATGTCAGCGGGCGAGTCCAGACAACAGAGGAGCTGCACAGTTTAGAGCCATAAAGAAAGCGTTTTGGATTTAATTGGCTAATAAAGCAGAGTTACTAAACATAGCTTTTACAAACTCATTCACCAAAGAAGACGAAACCAATATTTCTGATTTCTAATTACAAATAGAGACCGTAATGAGTAACGTAGAAGTAGATATCATCAGAGTAATACAGTAACTAAAGTCACTTAACAAGAACAAGAACAAGTCTTCTGGTCCGGACTGTATATCCACTAGATTTCTATCTGATTATGCTGAAGTGATAGCTCCTTACTTTACAGCCATATACATTCGCTCTCTCAAAGATGGTTCTGTACCAAAAGATTGGAAAGTTGCACAGGTCACACCTATAATCGAGAAAGGCAGCAGGAGTAACTTACTAAACTACAGGCCTAAATGAAATTTGCAGCAGGGTTTTGGAACATATCCTGTATTCAAATATTATAAATTATCTCGAACAGAACGATCTATTGACCCAAGGTCAACAACGATTTAGAAAATATCGTTCATGCGAAACCTAACTAGCTCTTTATTAACACGAAGTGATGGGTGCTATCGACAAGGGTTCGCAAATCGATTCTGTATTTCTTCATTTCCAGAAGGCTTTTGACACCGTACCTCACAAACGGCTTTTAATCAAATTGCTTGGTTATGGTATATCGCCTGAAATTTGCGATTGGATAGGGGATTTCCTGTCAGAAAGGACACAGTTCGTAGTAATAGACTAAAACAGAGGTGATATCGGGCGTTCCACAGGGTAGTGTTATTGATCCTCTGCTGTTCCTTATATACTTAAACGATTTAGGGGAAAATCTAAGTAGCTCTCTTAAATTGTTTACAGATGACGGCGTTATTTACCTTCTAGTAAAATTATCTGAAAATCAAAACCAACTGCAGAACGAACTGAATAAGATATCACTATGGTGTAAAAATTGGCAATTAACTGTAAATAATGAGAAGTGTGAATTCCACATGAGTACGAAAAGAAATCCGATAAACTTTGTTTACAAGATAAATCAATCAAAAGTGAAGGCCGTAAACTCCACAAAGTACCTAGGAATTACTATTACTTCAGATTTTAATTGGAGAGAACACGTAAATAATGTCGTGGGAAAGGCGAACCAGAGACAGCGTTTTATTGGCAGAACCCTTGAAAGATGCAATGAAACTACTACGCTTGTCTGTCCTTATTTGGAGTATTGCTGCCCAGTGTGGGATCCTTATCAGGTGGGTTGACGGAGGACATCAAAAGAGACCAAAGAAGGGCAGCTCGTTTCGTGTTGTCACGATAGAGTGGAGACAGTGTTACGCAAATGATACAAGATCTGGGATGGGAATCATTAGAACGACGATTATCGCTGCGGCGTGGGCTACTTATGACACATTCTCCTTCGAATGCGAAAATATATTGTTGACTTCCACTTACATAGGTAGAAAAGATCATCACAATAAAATACGAAAATTCAGACCTCGAACGGCGAGATTCAGGTGTTCTTTCTTGCCGCGCGCTATACGAGAATGGAATGGGTGATAAATAGTATAACATTCGTAATCGATAATAATGTACAATTGAGAAATATAAGTTTTTAGGATCCAAATTATCTCAACAATTTGGGTACCTGAGAGGCGCGGTGAGGTGGCCGAGCGATCTAAGGCGCCTTTGCCGCGTAGCGTGCGATTACTCGCCGTCGGACGTTCGAGTCCTTTCTGGGACATGGGTGTTTGTGTTATCCTTAGCATAAGTTTTAGTTCAAGTAGTTTGTAAGAGCAGGGACTGATGACTAACGTAGTTCATTAGATTTACAAACATTTTAACATTTTTTACCACCTCAGACGACAAGCTTAAGGTGTTCAAATAAAAATGAAAACAAAACTTCCTGGCAGATTAAAATTGTGTGCCGGAACTGGGACTTGATCCTGGGGTCTTAGCCTTTCGCGGGCAACCGCTTGTCCGCGAAAGTTAAAGGTCCCAGGTTTGAGTCCCGGTTCCGGCACACAATTTTAATCTGCCAGGAAGTTTCATATCAGCGCACACTCCGCTCCAGAGTGAAAGTTTCATTCTAAAAATGAAACGTCTACCTAAGTTTACACGTCATATGTAAACTGCATTTAATACGATAAAATACTGATATTATCATAATCATTTGTAGATTTTATTTTATGTAATAACATTAGAATATTAGAATATTTGGAAAGTCAAATCACATGGCCCAATTTAGGTTTCCCTATAGTTTTATGATTTTTGCAAATATGTGAAGATAATAATGTAAAATTTTGTGTAACAAAATAATACAAAGTAAAATGTATAAAACATCATGATGTAACATATAATTTTTTATACAATTAATTTTATTATACTTTTGATTTATATTTTTATTATTTCTTGTCTGACGTATATGAAAGAGTGAGCCGTAAAATTTTTGTATTCATGATTTCTTTAATCTAATTTTCCTATGACATTTCTCCAAAAGAAACATTTTATAATAGCATCTTCGTTTTCTAATTAATACTTAAATTTTGGTGTTTATTTTTAAAGAGAACCCTCCTCCTTCTCACTGTCTTATTTTTGCAATATTCTTAACATTTAGTGTGTAAACATGAAATAATTCTTCGAATAAATGGTGAGGATTTTCCACCGTATGCAAGACACTTACTTGTAATTATTTTTCCCCAACATGTTTCAGAACTTTTGTGGTATCATCAGTGGGGTGATTAATTTTTTGTTCTTAAAAATTATAGTTTACTGTACAATTGTCTTTTCAGATACGGTACATCCAAAATGTTTTTACAGGTTCATTCATTATGAATTTCGCTTAGGTTATCAGAAAGATATAACTATTTCAGTTTTGTGAAATTAGGCCTACAAATACGAGTATCACATTATTTTACTTATCTTTAGATTAGGCTACGTATAAAATCATTAAGTAGAGTATTTGTTGTTGTAGTAATAGTTTTTTTTTCATTCTTCGAATTTCTACCAACATTCAGAGTAAAAGTAACAAAAGTTACTCGATATTAAATCCCGTATGTCTTGTACTTTAATTTTTTCTGTCCGATGCATAACAGCCCAGAGAGGTTATTTTGCCATCCTCTTCAGGCGTCCTGTTATACCGCCTGAGGGAAGTTCTGTTCGCTGTCGGCCATCAAATGCATCTGTAAAACTGGGTGGTGGTCGATTGAACAGTGCGACCTGAAACGTTTGAAGACCTGACAGACACACCAGCAGTGTAGAATGTTCGTTACATCCCAAACGACTCGCACAAGATAAGAGGAAAACATAAGAGGATAAAAGTGTAGAGATTTGTCTCTACTAATGAATGTATTCAATCACATGTCAAGGGTATGGTGTTATTTCCAAATAAATTTCGATTTGTCGAAAAGCCATTGCAGACGGCCCACTTTGTCTTACTAACCTAAAGTAGACAAAAAATCTGTCTCCTATGTTCATGAAAAGCTGTTAATGATTAAATATCTATTTCAGAAGTAAACTTCAGGTATAACTTATTTAGGAATAAAGTAATACAGGACTCGCAGCAAGTACTTGTAGCTAGTTTATATTTCTTGGTGTTTTATAATGTTGTTACTGACAATATAACAAGCAATCTGGATTATGGTGACATTAAATAGCCACTCAAATTGGACGTTGTTGACAATTCGGAATTTTTTATGATCTGTTATGAGATACTAACAATGTGTATTGCTTATAACACATTACAATTTTGTAGCTAGTATAAAGCTGTTAACCGATGTTAATATTTTACACTTAGTTTAAAACTAAGTGTAAAAGTGTGGAGGCCGTAGGATGTTCCAGAATCCAGAATTATCCTAATGTTATGACTACCTGACGTCGTCGTCTGTTTGGGAGTCATTCTAATAATTTTTATTGTAGTCTAAGAAAAGAATAATTTCTTGCCAAGATATCAGTTCCGCACAATAGTGGTTAACTAATTTCGACACTGTAAATATCACTTTAAAAATTAAGAAAATTTTGTAATGGTAGTTACATCTTGCTGTAACATACATCACCATATGCGATGAAATGCTGTTACATATAAAATTCATCTGCTGCAGAAACATTTGTGATATAGAGTTATGTTCGCTGCATATTTAGTACCGTCTGTAATGACCACATTGTCGACGGGATGTTAAAATATCTTTGTAAAATTAGCATTTCGTATGTTAACAGCATAAACAAAAGGTAGCGCATTAAGAAGTGTCCCAGTGTACGTAAGTGTCCCTTTGTCTGCGCCAGTTTCATTCTATTAAACTTACTAAGTTGTTTGTGGCAACGTATTAAAACACGAAGTGGTGAAATACAGGGTGAGTCGCCTAACATTAGCGCTGGATATATTCTGTAAACCACATCAAATACTGACGAACCGATTCCACAGACCGAACGTGAGGAGAGGGGCTGGTGTAATTGGTTAATTCAAACCATAAAAAATCCACGGCAGTATGTTTATAACACAAACCTACGTGTTTTTTTTAAATGGAACCCTGTTAGGTTTGTTAGCACATCTGAACATATAAACAAATACGTAATCAGTGCCGTTTGTTGCATTGTAAAATGTTAATTACATCCGGAGATATTGTAACCTGAAGTTGACGCTTGAGTACCACTCCTCCACTGTTTGACCGTGTGTATCGGAGAGCACCGAATTAATTAGGGATCTAAAGGGAACGGTGATGTACCTTAGGTATAGAAGAGACTAGAACAGCACATTACGTCCACATGCTAACACCTTTATTGGTCTTTTTCACTGACGCACATGTACATTACCATGAGGGGTGAGGTACACGTACACACGTGGTTTCCTTTTTCAGTTACGGAGTGGAATGTAATGTATCTTGACCTGTCAGGCCAATAGATGTTCAAAATAGTGGCCATCATTTGCTGCACACAATTGCAATCTATGGCGTAATGAATGTCGTACACGCCGCAGCACATCTGGTGTAATGTCGCCGCAGGCTGCGACAATACGTTGTTTCATATCCTCTGTGGTTGTAGGCACATACATCCAGCGGTAATGTTAGGTGACTCACCCTGTATAGGTGAACGTTTTATCACAAGATCGCAAACTCAACTCTTGTGAAGTCAAAGAGTGAGGGTATGAAGTATCGCCCTGTAGCCTACGCTGCAGGCGACTACACTCGCTGTGGCAGTTGACGCTGCACTCTTCACGTAGATGTTCACGGCTACTTCGCATTTATTACTTGCAAACGGCTGAGAATCTGTTTTACGTTGAAACTATCAGAGTAGCGGTTCATAATCTAAAGTTTACTGCCGATTTGTAACCCTATAAATTTACTGCCATCTTTAAATATACAAAAGTTGCGAAGTTTTCTGCGCTTTTACATCTATATCTACACGAATGTTCCGTAAGCCACGATACGGTGTGTGGAGAGCACTCCGTACCACTACTAGTCATTTCCTTCCCTAGTTCGAATCCAAAATAAAGCGAATCTTGTAAGTTGGCGGCAGACGTATGCCGACCACCTAAACTGCACAGTAGTGTTTCTCGAAAAGAACGTCTTGTTACCTCTACGGAGTCTCATTTCAGTCCACGAAATATCTCTGTCACATTCTCATGTTAATTAAACCTACCAGTAACAAATATAGCAACCGGCTTGAGAATTGTATCGATATCTCCTTTTTAAAACGAACAGTGGTGATCGCAAACACTCATCTCTGGTACAGGCAAATGGTTCTACAATTTTTCATTTTTTTGCTAACACACCGCTGATACTGTTAAAAATTCTTTACTAAGAACTCACGACCGGTTTCTCAAATTAAATTTGAATCATCAGTTGCTTATTTCTTTCACATCTTAACCATTTGTTACTTTGCCTCTATATTAGCTGATCCCCATTATTATTGAGTTGTAACCAACTTGCTTATAAAACCATCTATAAAATCCCTTTCTTCAAAAGGTGGGGCTCTGTCAACATGTATTGAAAACCGAAAAAAATCCCATACTTAAAACAGTAAATTTTCATTAGCTATTGGCCTACCTCGATATAAAACACTAACAGCGGTATTTAGCAGGAAAGCCGCGTCAGGGGGTAAAAGAAGATTAAATTCTTCTGGAGCACTGGCACTTTACCTCCAGAGGAGACAGCTGGAAGAAGAGGCGTTGTTGTTGCTGCCGCTTTGACTGTCATACTGGTAAAATTGCATTGTTTTAACTTAGCATATAATTGCTTTCAGGTCATGCACTGCCAGGGATGATAAGTAGCTAAGACACGGAAATCTTAGTGAAAACTGGGAGCAGGACAATATCGTAGCCGCACGGGATGGCCGCGTGGTCCAAGGCGTTATGCTACGGAGGAGGTTGGAGTCCTTCCTCGGACATGGGAGTTTGTGTTGTCCTTCGTGTCCGTTGCTTTAATTATAATAATGTAGATTTTTATGTAAACCGTCTATGCAACTGATTAATAAAATTTTTATATTGCCATATGCATTTCGCCTTTATTTGTGAGGCATCATCAGTGGCCTGTAATATATACATGATTATGTTGTACAATATTTCGATTTTTTTTTTTTTTTGAGTTTTTAGTACCTTAGGTTATAAACCTGATGCGTTATAAGTATTGTTAATAATATTTGAATGTTATTACTTACAATTTTTGGTAATTGCTGGTCTACAAGAAGAGCTGATTGGTATTGTTAATAATATTATTGTTAATAATATTTACTTACAATTTTTGGTAGTTGCTGGTCTACAAGAAGAGCTGATTGGTGACTTTAGATTGTTCCCTTGACGTTTTTGTTTTGAGCACTTCTTGTGTTGTGTTTTTGTTTTAGGTGATGTTGCCAACTGATGAATGTGTGTTTGCCCTATGTTTCCTTTATATCAGTGTCTTTGTGTGTGTCCGATGAAATTGCTTAGAGAATTGCCCCAGTTATTACTGTTTTTATTAATTTATTTGTTTGTTATTGTTTAATGACTCCTGCTCGTGTAGAGAGTGAGAGAGAGAGAGAGATCATATTCCTAGTGGAGCTAGTAGTGAAGTGCTAAAATCAAAAACGCCAAGGGAATACAACTGCAAACAAAACAACCTAAAGTCACCAATCAGCACTATGTGTAGATCAGCATCCACCAAGTAATAATATCCAAATATCATTAAGTATACTTAGATTATGCACCAGTGTTTTCGACAATTCCATGAAAAAATACATTTTTCTCAGAGAAAATTGTGACATTATCACTTGATAAGGTAGTGAATTTATTTTCGTTATAAGCTATAATGCTGTATCCAAACAGGTTCAGCACTGCACGATATATTTGTATCCGATATCATTCCAGAAATACTATGCTTTATATCCACGAAATGACCCTTATGGTTTGCTGAATCCTGTGCACGAAGACTAAACGGCTGTATTATCACTCGATTTTCAGGAAACTATTTGGTGATTTTTTTTTTTAATTTGCACAGAGTATAGCAGCTACGGTAGTTTGGGTAGCGTGATAGTGACATCCCGTTAAAGTCTCCCAATAGAATGTATGTTTAGTTACACGTAAAATCACAGTGAGAGGAGGTAGTTTGTGACACCGGTCCTTATAAATCAAACAGAAGAGAGAGAGAGAGAGAGAGAGAGAGAGAGAGAGAGAGAGAGAGAGAGAGAGAAGGATTAATTTATCGTAACAGTATAGAATTTGAAGGTTTACTGATGTATACGTAGGACGTATAAGCCGAAAATAGTACCACCAAAGCACATTCAATAGCGTGTATTACTAAGAGGCGGGTTGTCTTTTACTCACAAATACTTTTTAAAGCGATATAGAAGTGCAAACAGGTCCAGAATCTAAAAATATAAATAATATGTTCAAGTCAATATATGGCAGATTGTCACCAACTTCTCCAATATGTTTAGCCTTTATCTAAGGAGGTGAGCATTCATAACATAACTAGGGCCGTGGGGTGTTCACAGGACCGTACATAAATATGATACTAAGGTTTGTATTTTATTCTGAAATGGTTTATTACAAAATAAACAAAGCATTTAGTCTTTCATTAATTCATTTAAGAACAATTTTAATCACTGAGGTACTCGAATAAGTATCTATAAATAATAAATCAATAACTTGTGTGAAATTATTTCAAATGTTCGTGTACATGCTATATTTCAAATTAATCAAATAAGAAAAGCTTAAAGCATTTTCAAATTATATAGAGATGTTTACAGACAAAGTAACAATCATATTTAGATATCTCAAAACAATCTTTCATCTCAAAAGACTAAAGAAAAGTTACGTTTCCACATTGAACGTTTTCATCATCACTGGAAGAAGATTATGAAATAATATATTGACTGCGGATGATTTTCATATGATTTAAATACAAAACTTAGTTACGTTTGCAATTGAAGAGCTTCGTTTTTTGTCAGCATTTCTTGGACCAACTTTGCATTTTCCTGATGTAGATTTATTTCTTTGAACTGCTAGAATAAACTCTTCCGTGTTTGATAACTTTGCTGCCTTCAGTGGGATGGATCTTGTGTACAGCCGAATTTGTAGCTCTTTTTAAGACACGAGGATAAATATAAAGGTTGGTGGACTCTGCAACTGAGCGAATTGCTTGGGCATTTGTGAGCACAACAAAGTATTCTACAGCCGTCTTGCAGTTTTTAGCAGTTAGTTTGGAACCAAGAAGCTGTTCCTTGTTCTGATATTATTAGGTTTCGGTATAGTCATACATTTAGTTACTTTATCCTCACTAAGTATAAACCTCTCCGGTGTTGCTGAAAAGGAGGATGCCATATCTCCAGCAGCATCTTCATGAGACTGATCACTTTCAGTTCGCATTGATCTTCTTCTTTATTGTCATCGGAATCTTCAAACTCTGGAATCTCACAGCCTTCATTATCATTAAAAACTTCATCACAACAGTGTACATCCCTTTGGACGTAGGTAACAAGCCGCTCATCAGTGTGACCAACTTGCTTCACTAAATACCAGTAAACTTTTACAGCTGAGGTGCTGTGAACACCCCACATCCCCAGTTAAAGGTTAGAAGTTGCGGATCAACTTGTCTTGTAGCATGTTACAGGTTCCTAAGCATACTGAATATGCCGTCAATTAAGAATATCACTTCTTTAATACTAAATGACTTTCACAGGACAGCCGTCCCTCGTGTTGCACACCACGTCCTGACAACCTTCCGAAAGGAACAAAAATTGTCAGATTTTAAAAAAATTCAATGGTGCAATATTCTGCTTTTTAAAAGAGATGATGTGATTTAAATGACATACAACACAACCTTCGTCGATCTATCATACGAAAGCGAAGAAATATCTTGGAACAGTACCCCATCAGCCTTCATGACAATACATGATGCTGCACCGCGTCTGCTGTCCAGGACCTCTTTCCTCGCTGCCGTTGGAGATTCTGGAGCGCGCTCCTGTACTCAGCCGACATGAATTCCTGCGATTACCATTCTTTTCCAAAGTAAAATAAAGAGGGCGAGGGATCCGGCACAGAAATGTCATTATCTTTCCAACTTGGTTGTTAATACATGACATCACTATCCTGTATTCAAATAATATGAATTATCTCGAACAGAATGATCTATTGGCCCAACGTCAACATGGATTTAGAAAATATCGCTCATGCGGAACACAACTAGCTCTTAACTCACACGAAGTGATGGTTCCTATCGTCAAGGGTTCGCAAATTGGATTTTAATCAAATTGCGTGGTTACGGTATATCGCCCCAAATTTGCGACTGGATATTGGATTTCCTCTCAGAGAGGACACAGTTCGTAGTAATCGATGGTAAGGCATCAACTAAAACAGAGGTGATATCGGGCGTTCCACTGGGTAGTGTTATTGGTCGTCTGCTGTTCCTTATTTACATAAACGATTTAGGGGAAAACCTAAGTAGCTCTCTTAGGTCGTTTGCAGATGACGCCGTCATTTACCGTCTAGTAAAATCATCTGAAGATCAAAACCAACTGCAGAACTATTTGAATCAGATATCAGTATGGTGTAAAAAACCGCAGTTGACTCTAAATAATGAGAAGTGTGAAGTCGATCAAATGAGTACGAAAAGAAATCCGTTAAATTTTGTTTACATGATAAATCAATCAAATATGAAGTCCGTGGTCTCCACAAAATACCTAGGAATTACTATTACTTCAGACTTAAACTGGAAAGAACACGTAGATAATATCGTGGGAAAGGCGAACCAGAGACTGCGTTTTATTGGCAGAACCCTTAAAAGATGCAACAGAACTACAAAAGAAACTGCATACACTACGCTTGACCGTCCATTTTTGGAGTACTGCTGTCCAGTGCGGGATCCTTATTAGATGGGTTTGACGGAGGGCATCAAAATAGTCCAGAGAAGGGCAGCTCGTTTCGTATTGTCACGATACAGGGGAGACAGTGTTTCGGAAATGATACAGGATCTGGGATGGGAATCATTACAACAACGGCGCTTATCGCTGCGGCGTGGGCTACTTACGAAACTCCAATCGTCAACATTCTCCTCCGAATGCAAAAATATATTGTTGACTCCCACTTACATAAAAAAAGTCTGTAAATCTATCGGACCAAACTGCGTGGTCATCAGTCCGTAGCTTACAAACTACTTAAACCTAGGTAAACTAACCTACGGACAAACACACACACCCATGCCCCAGGGAGGACTCGAACCTCCACGGCGAGCAGCCGCGCGCTCCGCAGCGAGGTGCTTTAGACCGCTCGGCTACTCCACCGCGGCCCACTTACATAGGTAGAAATGATCATCAGAATAAAATACGAGAAATCAGAGCCCGAATGGATATATTCAGGCCGGCCGCGGTGGCCGAGGAGACTGAGGCGCTTCAGTCACGGTCTGCACGGCCACTACGGTCGGGGGTTCGAATCCCCCCTCGGGCATGGATATTTGTGCCGTCCTTAGTACAAGGTAGTTCATAAGTAGTTTGTAAGTTTAGGGACTGATGACCCCGTGGTTAAGTCCCATAAGCTTAACAAACATTTGAACATTTGATAGATTCAGGTGTTCATTCTTCCCGCACGCAATTCGAGAATGGAATGGGAGATAAAATAGTATAACGGTGGTTCGATGAATCCTCTGCCAGGCACTTAAATGTGATTTTCAGAGTATTCCCATATAGATGTAGATGTAGAAATGGTACTAGACGATTTCCAGAAATTTGACAATACGTAATTATTAATAGCGGCGATTATACTGAAGGCATGTAACTAGAAACACCTCTGCCAACAAAGTTGTTGTTGTTGTTGTGGTCTTCATTTCGGAGACTGGTACACCTCTCCACCCTACTCTATCCTGAGCAAAGCTCTTCATCTCAAGATTGGCAACCCACGTCCATTTGAATCAGTTTACTGTATTTATCTCTAGATTGCGATTTTACACCACAGATTAATAGAAATAAAGAATCCCTGAGACGGATTTACGTCTCAAATATGTCAAAGACATTAATGACAGATCTGAAGCATTGAATTAAAATTTGTGTTGCCGCCGGGAATCGAACCCGGACCTTCATGCTTACTAGGCAGACGTCTTAACCGTTAGACTACCACACCACTAACGATTAAGGCGCCTCGGAATAGTCTATGTACGATTTCCCTCCACAACACAAACTTTAATTCAGCTTCTTTGTTCCAAAGATATTTGCCACTACTGCCAAGGCTCTCCATGCAGCGGAATAGCACCTCAGCAATGGACATGGTGGAACAATCCTGTTATGGTGATATAAATATCAATTAATAGAAATAAAGAATCCCTGAGACGGATTTACGTCTCAAATATGTCAAAGACATTAATGACAGATCTGAAGCATAGCGATTCCTTTGTGTTTAAGAATACGTCCTACTAATCTATGCCTTCTTTAAGTCAAGTAGTCAATGAACTAATTTCAGGGAAAACTTGTAGTTTCCATCGATGTTTATCAATTCTTATTTTGCGCTAACTATCCAGGATGTTGAAAATTAGTTTAAATTCCCTTTGTTTCTATAAAATAACAAATTTTCGGAATGCCCTTTTATGTGGACGTGCAGATTTTTATCTGCTTCCAAGTAAATCTACGATAGTGGAAGAATGAAATCACCATTTCTTCTGGACTACACGAAAGGGACCATTTAGAAGGTGTACTTAATGCCATAAATGAAGTATTACTTGTAGGGAAACATGACGAACTCCCGTTTCGGCAAACGAATGTCATGCTGAGCTCCATGGAACAGACGAAGATAGATCTAGTCGTTACAGGACTGGGAATCTTCTGATGAATTATGTGATGCAAGCTGCGAGTTTATTTTGCACAGAAATTGTATATAATAATTGAAAATATTGTAGATCATACCACTCATTGCTTTGTATAGTATCAAACGGTAACTTGTTATTCTTTGTTTATTTATTTTTGCGTTTGTTTATAAATCACATTTCTGCAACCAGACACAATTTTATTTCATTTAGAACAACGCGTTTCGGGATACATGTCCCATTTTCAAATGCATTTTATGCTATCCTATTTTTATCACGTTTCTGATGTGTGAGGTTCTCCATTATGTTGCTGTCTTTACTGCAATCAGAAACACCGCAACTAAAATAGGATAGTAGAAAATACATCAGAAAATAGGAAACGCGTTATGCTAAATGAAATACAATCGTGAATGGTACAATAAGTGTGATATAAAAACAAACCTACTGATCTCAAAGTCGCAGGATTTCAAAACCCATTTTCAAATAATAATAATAATTATTATTTGCAGATTTCAGAGGCAAAAATCTGGATACAACTTGTGCTACCAGTGCTTTGGATGAAGGGAAAGCAGAAACAAAAACTTCATTATTTGTGGAAGCAATATTCGTCTTGCACATTAGAAAAGAGGGATAGAATATTTTCTTTTATTTTTCCTGGGATACTTTGCTGTGAAATTTTGTGACTAACATCCCCAAGAAAACTAATTTATATTTGGTTCAAAAATGAGATCTGAGATTTGTTAAAACTGTAGTGCTGTAGATAATTGGGATACAAGTAACAATGGGTGTACTGGGTAATGAACGAATTAAGCTTCATTGCCATCATGACAGGTTCCAGTTACTGTGAAATGTATGAGAGAGATTCTGTCAACTGAGGAACTAAATTGATTTAGTGTATAATATCAGTGAACACCACGAGAAGTATTGGAAACAAAATACAAAACCTTTTACTTATTCACGGTAAGGTGGCAACCAGATTTGTACCTTAGTGAACATAAAAAACTTTTGCATTTTTGTTGTAGTTTTGGTTTTATTAGACCAACTGTGGGTACTTATTCTCCTTCTACAGATATAAAATGTGTGTGTGTGTGTGTGTGTGTGTGTGTGTGTGTGTGTGTGTGTGTGTTTCAATAATAAATAACCTAATCAAAACCGCCAGGTTATATGCGGTACAGTCAATAAGTTCTGAGACTCGAGGCCTGGAGGATAGGCAATTACACGACTCAGAATGTTACACACCCTGCTGTGTAATACTGTATAATGCAGTGGCCGAGCGGTCTGCGGCATGCCTGTCACGGTCTTCACGGCCGCTGCGGTTAGGGATTCGAATCCCCCCCCTCCCCTAGGGCATGGATGTTTGTGACGTCTTTAGTATAAGGTAGTTTGTAAGTAAAGTTTAGGGACTGATGACCCCGTAGTTAAGTCCCATAAACTCTACAAACATTTGACCATTTGAACTGTATAATGTGGCATCATGTGCAACATGCAGAGTCGTGTGGGTGCCTAACCTCCAGGTTTCCAGTTTCAGAAATTATTGACTGTCCACTCTTGGAGTTTTAGTGCCCATCTTGCTAACTGACCTGATGGATCCTTCAAGCTAGTCAGCCAACACAAAGAATGGTGGTCTGCCACGACGTCAAATGGTTTGCCGAAAAAATACGGCCGGAACTTGTTGATAGCCCAGATAACTGCGAAACATTCTTTTTAAGTTTTAGAGTAGTTTATCTCGGACTTTGAGAGTACTCTTGATGCCTTAGTGAACATAAAAAACTTTTGCATTTTTGTTGTAGTTTTGGTTTTATTAGACCAACTGTGGGTACTTATTGTCCTTCTTCAGATATAAAATGTGTGTGTGTGTGTGTGTGTGTGTGTGTGTGTGTGTTTCAATAATAAATAACCTAATCAAAACCGCCAGGTTATATGCGGTACAGTCAATAAGTTCTGAGACTCGAGGCCTGGAGGATAGGCAATTACACGACTCAGAATGTTACACACCCTGCTGTGTAATACTGTATAATGCAGTGGCCGAGCGGTCTGCGGCATGCCAGTCACGGTCTTCACGGCCGCTGCGGTTAGGGATTCGAATCCCCCCCCCCTCCCCTAGGGCATGGATGTTTGTGACGTCTTTAGTATAAGGTAGTTTGTAAGTAAAGTTTAGGGACTGATGACCCCGTAGTTAAGTCCCATAAACTCTACAAACATTTGACCATTTGAACTGTATAATGTGGCATCATGTGCAACATGCAGAGTCGTGTGGGTGCCTAACCTCCAGGTTTCCAGTTTCAGAAATTATTGACTGTCCACTCTTGGAGTTTTAGTGCCCATCTTGCTAACTGACCTGATGGATCCTTCAAGCTAGTCAGCCAACACAAAGAATGGTGGTCTGCCACGACGTCGAATGGTTTGCCGAAAAAATACGGCCGGAACTTGTTGATAGCCCAGATAACTGCGAAACATTCTTTTTAAGTTTTAGAGTAGTTTATCTCGGACTTTGAGAGTACTCTTGATGCATAGGGTACCACTTTCTCAGCACCTTCCTGAACTTGTACAAGCACTGCACCAATCCCATAACCGCTGGAATCTGTGTGAGTTTTTAAAAACATTTTTATTTTTTTTTTTTTTTTTTTTAGTAGGATAGGTGTTGCGATCATATAACACGAGAATATGAAAATTTGTGCTAGAGTGGGATTCGAACCTGGGACCAGCTTAATAGGCAGTTGTCCTCAGCCTCTGTGCGACATTCCCTTAAGAGCAGACTCTGCAAAATTTTAACTGGAGGCAGTCTAATAAAAACCAACAAGTGCAACACGTTGGTGTAATTTGAAATTGCTGTTGCTGTCGTGGACAAAATAATAATTTTGAGGTGCTTGTATACCTTTAGAAAACTGCCGGTTTTTTATTCTTTTTAAATCAGGTGTGAAGAGATGAAGCAGATAGTGCCCTAGAGATCGGTGTGAAGACATAGAAGATTTGGAAGGGATAATGAAGGATTGGAAATGATGACGATAAAATGAGAAGACATTGTAGTTTTTTGTTGTTGTAAAAAACGCTTAATTTATTTCAACATTTTATACAAAATCCAGGCGCGTCGTGTCTGTGCTGTGCGTCCTCTGTGCCACATGCCCTTAAGGGCAGACTCTGCAAAATTTTAACTGGAGGCAGTCTAATAAAAACCAACAAGTGCAAGACGTTGCTGTAATTTGAAACAGCCGTTGCTGTCGTGGAAAAAATAATAAATTTTGTCGTGCTTGTATATCTTTAGAAAACTGCCTGCTTTTTATTCTTTTTAAATCAGGTGTGAAGAGATTAAGCAGATAGTGCCCTAGAGATTGGTGTGAAGATATAGAAGATTTGGAAGGGAAAATGAAGGATTGGAAATAGGGACGATAAAATGAGAAGACATTGTAGCTTTTTTTTGTAACAAAACGCTTAATTTATTTCAACATGTGATACAAAATCCAGGCGTGTCGTGTCTGTGCTGTGCGTCCGGGCGGTCAGTCCGGCGGCGTCGGTAGCTGAGAGCGCTCAGACGTGGTGGTTGGGGATGTTCACCTGGGGGATGACCTCGCGCAGGTTGCTGACCTGCGTGTAGCGCGAGTCGGTGTGGATCTCGAAGCTGGAGTCCTGCACCTGGCGGTGGCCGGTGCCCAGGGGTCCGACGGGCCCGGGGATGATGTGGGGGCCGACGGGCACGGGCTCGTGGGGGCCGGGGGGCCCGCGGGGGGCGGGGCCGGGGGCGGGGCCCGCGGGGAACAGCGCCGGCCCGGGGGCGGGGCCCGGGGGCAGCTGCGCCGCCGCCACGCACACCACGGACAGGATCACCGCCTGCGGGGCGAACGGACAAGTAGCGTCACACCATACAAAGACTCCTACAGCTGATCGAAACACTTGTTGATTAACTAGAGAGAGATCACATTCACCAGTAGACACTCTGAATAGAAAGCACAGTAGTTGTTTATCTATATCGCCACTCTGAACTCTGGCCCTGTTGGGCAGTGTCAGTTGTTTAGAATCATACTGTCAACTGGACTCTACAACGGAAGAAAATCTCTTCTGACTAGGGAGACTGCTCCACAACCAGACTCACTAACGGACATGCTGAGAACAAAACACGAGTTATTTCTAGAAATCCTTAGTTTGAATTATGGCACAGTTAGGGAGTGTTAGTTTCCTGGAATCCATGAAATTGTGTTGAAAATTTATTTTAAAAAATGTCTAAATATTCTTCATATTTTTGGACTCACTGTGTGTGTTGTACCATTCGGTAGTGTGCGGCATCGAAACACTTGTTGATTAACTAGAGACAGATCGTTTCGCTGTCACATTCACCAGTAGACACTCTGAGTGGAAAGCACTGTAGTTATTTATCTAAATCGCCACTCTGAACTCTGGCACTGTTGGGCAGTGCCAGTTGGTTGGAATCATACTGTCCACTGGACTCTACAACGGACGAAAATCTCTTCTGACTAGGGAGACTGCTCCACAACCAGACTCACTAATAGACATGCTGGGAACAAAACTCATTTCTATAAATCCTTAGTCTGAATTATGGCACAGTTGGGCAGTGTTAGTTTTCTGGAATCCATGACATTGGGTTGACAATTTATTTTAATAAATGTCCAAGTGTTCATCACATTTTCGGATATTTGTCAGTACGATTTGGTAGTGTCCAGCATGGTGGTCTCGGGGTAAGGCCCTCCAACTGGAATCCGCGGGTTCAGAACCCGATCGGATCACAGACATTTTGTTTGTTGATCCCAACCTACACCTCTAAACGATCAGACGAGTCGCTAGACACGTGGTTCGTATTCCACGTTACACTGTAGGTCTCTGACACCAGTTGGAAAACTTGGGTAGGTAAGATACATGAATGTCGTCGAAGCGGCATAAAATTGAAAGAATTCAACTGAGTCACTGTATAATAGGCTCAGGTTAGCTTGGAAATAGTTGTCGCTCAGTGGAGAAACCGTTCTATACGTCTGTCATTACACCGTTATCAGAAGTTACTGTTCTATCGTTCAGGCTAAGATGCCATCAACCTGCACTGCTTCACTAGGTGCGGTGTTATTGGAGGAACTACATAGTCCGTTTAAAGTTTGAACCGAATCAGCTATCTATTTACAGGAGACTTATATCATTGTCGCCGAACATCATTAGGAAATTTTTCTAAGACAGAGAATACCGACAGTAGTGGTTATTATATATCGATCTTTTGACTGATGTTTTCGCATTCTGCTGATTTGCACGAAGGTTGGGTCTCTAAGTCGATGATTCTAAGCTAACTATATATAGTATAAGACTTTTCAACTTAGCAAACACTTGACATCGTTCTTGACGTAGGCCTATGTATTAATACTAGCTGCTGTTGTTTTCCGTTAGAGGAGGAAAAATGTGTGAAAATTTTAGACTTTAGTTTTATTTGCTTCCTGAGAGAGAGAGAGAGAGACAAAATCTATATCTCAATCGTTTGTGTGTTAAATCAACACATCATTAGCAAGTTTCGGATCTGTCCTCTATCGAAGTCGGATAATGGTACTGCAAAAAGAAAGCGCTATTCTAAACAGTATTAGCTGACTCACTCTTATTTTCGAGTTTTATTCCTGACACAATGAGAGTTGAGCATTGGATACTCCGAAAGTTAAACTGCATTAGTTTTCTAGTGCGATTGCTATACTCAATCAGGCCTTTTTGAAATGATTTCGTACAGGAGTTCGATGTGTGATTAGTGGCGCATATTAAAAAATTTTATTTATGGATTATTTATTTGGCTTGATTAACAGGAGCCCCCACTTTCTTACCCCTCATACTATTTTCTGACTTTAATTCTGCAAAGAACAGTAACTTCCTAAGCAGATTATTAGAAATGCTTGTTTTAGTATGAGAGAAACCATCCACTTACAACAAGATTCGGAGACAATTTTAATCATTCACATCTGAGCTGTGGTGAACTGTTTTTAGCCACCCCCATGCCAAAGCTAAAGTGGATGTTACTGGTTACATATCACAGTGCTGACTAGTGACAAGTTACTGCTGTCCTTTCATTGATGCTAGCCTGCCGTGGTTTCCCAAAAGCTACCTCTCTAGCTCTGACAGTCTGTGATGCAGACTTCTGCTGACTGATGAGCTGAACTGGTCAGATATCTCTGGAGGACTCACCAGCTTGAACATGTTGATGCCGTGTAGGTAGGTAGGCGTTGGTTGGCTGCTGCCTTGGTGCTGCTGCTGCTGCTGCTGCCGCTGGACTGTGCTGACTGGAGGCCGCCGCGGCGCTTTTATACTGGAGGCGACCGCAGACTCCGGTAGCAGGTGTAGGAGGGGGGGGGGGGGAGAGGGGGAGGCACGCTTTCACGTGCGTGGCGGGCTTCCCTGTGTGTCCCTGTGTCGTGGTCACGACATGCGACCAGGCCGAGGCGATAGTCTGTAACGGTCCACCAGACCTAAGTGGCACTGCCGAATATTGCACTTGGAAGTCGATCGAGATTAGCGTTGTACAGAGACCGATTCGCGTAAAGGCTGGAGTGAACGCGAGAGAGAAACGTCGGTGAATTCTCTATCGCGTTAGCGGTAGCCGAGCGTGGGTGGACACAATTCGGTAGTTTTAGGTTTCGTTTGCTCTCGTATCTTCACTCCTGTCCCGCTCTCATCACTTCAACCGTCAAGTAAAGTCTGCGTCTTCGCTTTGCTGCTAGCGGCAACGATGATATTCCTAGGTGTTTCGAGATTTTACTTTGTTGTCTGCATTAGACTATGGTGAGATGTACTGGCCACTTGGATGCAGTTGAAAATAATATGCCTCACCACACTTAGCACTTTATTTATGCCTTACGCATTTCGACTTTTCCTCATTTTTAACTTTCTAAAAAAAAAAAAAAAAAAAAAAAAAAAAAAAAAAAATAATTAAAAAAAAAAGTCACTCCTTACAATAATTTCTGTATCTCTCCTTGTAACAAAGAGACAGTTTGGGGATATTTATTTTACATGCTGATGTCTGCAACACAAATTATTTTAAAGCAGGGGCCTTTTTTTAACAAAGCTTAAACTTAGAAAATGATGAAAAGTCGAAAAGCGTAAGTCATAATTAAAGTGTTAAGTGTGGTCAAGATTGTTGTATTATTTTTCAAGTAGATATTATTGTTATGAAGGTAACTTATTTGCGTGAAAAATACTATACGTCTTAGCAGAATATGGATCACATAGGTGCTTGCCGTATAAAAATATATATGTATATATCGACGACACAAAGCTACGGGAACGGTCTTCAAAAGGATGACAAAATCATTACATTTTTTCCATTAGAAGGGAACAAACAAAAATGATTTTATTTTATTTATTCAACTAAAGGAATTTTTAGTCATTATAATGCCGGTTTTAAGCAATTATTATCGTCTCCAGACTTGCTGCAGGAAACGAACTAGAAAGAGATACACTGGTGGGAAGTCTGCATCTGGAAACAGTGGAAATGTCATACTAATTGTTTTCCATTTATTGATAATTTAAGTTCCCCTCTACTGGCAGCAGCAATCTAGCCAGAATGACGTCGTACCATTTTAGATCATTTTGACTGATTCTTCCGTCGCTTCTTGGTAGAACATAATCAAATAAATTAAAAAACACAATTTTGTGTGCGTTCTATAAGTGTATTTTTGTGTACTTAAACGGCTTGCGGCTTATTAGGCCATCTTCAGAGTATTGATTGCTGTGTCAAAGTGCCTACAATATTTAGATACAGTATGGGAAGAGATGACAAATGTTTCCACTTAGATCGACATAGGTAGTATAACACTTCTTTGACATTGTGTTATAACAGTTATCAACTTAAAAACTAGTCAGTAATAAATGAATATAGAATGTGTGTAGAATAGAAAAAGGATCTTTCATAAACACGGACAAAAAAACACCAGAGAAATATTTCTTCCCTTTGTTTAATACTTGTCTGAAACGAAATTTCAATGGGTAACCATGCGTTCTTCGCCACATGCTTTTGATACACCTTATATTGGTTTCACACTGCTACTAGCTTGCAAATTACTCACAATTTACTTCCCTTTCTCTCAAAAGCGCGGGTTTTTCGGACAGGTGCACACAGATTTAGGGCTTTGTAAACGAGGTCATGGTGTTGAAAAATAATTCGTTTCTTCTTATGCATAGAAATTGTTCTGTGCCTCGTGGAGTACCAAAGTTGTCGTAAAAGTCAAAATGGATTTCGAAAACTTCTTGAGTAACACATGTTGGTTCCGTTGGCTCCTTTCGTCCGTGAGAGGGAAATCGTAGTGGACAAAGCCTCTCAGATTGACGACTCGTACCTTCACAGATATCCACCGTCTATAAGTTAGTAGAGTTTAAGCTTACGTACATGACAAATTTAGTGTTGGATTTAAGAACTTATCACAGACACTAATTCATCATTTAGATCATAGAGCGACGAAATCGATAGACCTATAGGTTCTCCTTTAGGCTATCTCCTTTTTTCACTGTGGTTAAAATATGGATTAAACACGGTGAGGATTGTAAAAGCATAGTAAGCAATCTGTTTAATCGTGTCACATAGAATGTTGTTACAAATAAAACACATATATGCATCGATTTTTTTGGATGTAAAGTATAATTTCTTCTCTAGCCAACTCTGGCGGATGGCCTATAATAAAATCCAAGCGGTTACGCACTACAATTTGTTGACGCTCTCTCTTTGATTTACAATCTTCCTCGCATAAATTCACATAGAGCGAAATGTATGTTTTGTCATACGATTTATTCGAGGAAATACTTTGTGTAAAACATTTGAATTAATTCTTGAGTTTTTGTCTTTGAAAGAATGTTCACGCTTCGTAGTCGACGCACTAGGAAGATGAGAGGGTGGATGTAATTGAACTGTGTGCGTTGTTGACTATCAAAAAGTATGTTTATATGTTGCGGAATAGTTCAATAAGCGACGTAGAGAACAGGAAGACAAAGTAATAGTCGATGTTCAAAAAGTAGGGCCGAAATGAAAAATATTTCTAGCGACTTCACTCCACAGATTGGTTCCAGATACGTCAAAATGTATCATAACATTCTTATAAATATTCGTACATCCATATCAGGTGATTGAAAAAACATCATAAAATTGGTGTCGGCAGGCAGACACTGTTAATACAGACTGCGCTGGTGAGGTGCACACTGCATATTAAGGAACTGTTCAATCTGACGCTGAAACGCACCCAAAACTATAAAATATGTTTCCATAAAATCCGGATGACAAGGAATGCAAAGTAACAGATTTGTTTCTGCTTACCGAGAGAAACCAACAGTGTCTGCTACTGAGGTCCCGCTTCAGAGAATAAAGAAATAGCACCAGTACCTGCAACAGAGAAGAATACTGGCCGTCAATAAATTATTGATTTCGTGTGACATGATACAAGTTTAATTTGCGAATATGCGACTATGGGATATCGGGAAGGGGAAAGAATCTAAGCATGTTACAGAAATGAAAAGAAACGAAATGAAAACGTAATTGAGAATAATTTAAAGCTAAATAAACGTTCATTTAAATGACACAGAGAACAATTGTACACGATAGTAGTATAAGAAAATGCCCTACAGCAAAAAAATGTACATTGAGCTACAATGATATATTGTTTCAACTAAAACTTTGGTTCACAATACATAAAAGGTCATACAATGACAGAGCAGACCCATTGCAAAATGCAGCAACTGCAATCGTATGGCATTTATGCCAAGGCACAGCGGAGGATGCATAAATTAACAAGGCATTGGCTCGCGCGTGCATGTGTCCTTGCTTGAGTGTGTGTGTGTGTGTATGATAAAATGACAATGCACCACTTATTAGATTGGTGTAACAAAACAGGATTACGATAATATACTGTCAAATGCCGTATGATTATGTTCGACACGTGGCGGTATATGAAGATTTCATTATCACTCTTTGCTCTTTCTTTTGATACTAAATTACTTTTGATACTATATTAATTATATTTAATATAAGATAATTTCATATTAATTAATATAACAAATATAGTGCGCCTCGGTTGCACATCCAAGAGACGCAGGTTCGATCCCCGCCAGGTCTTAAGATTTTTATCTGTCACTGTCCATTTCTTTCACCTCTGGCAACATTGCTCACGTGAAAAATACCGAGTAGCACCGTGGTTCGGAACCCACGTTAAACTGTAGGTACCGCTATAACTGGCTGCGTAAGTCAGTTCGAAGGTCGGAGGAAGGCAACTGCATACCACCTCCAAATAGGACCATGCTTAGTAAAGCACTGTGCTGTTGAAACCAATCTTCGGGTTGTCGACTGCTTTACCTTACCTTACCTTACCTTACAACAAGTAAGTAAAGAATTACGTGGTATCTATGACGAGTGTTCAAATGAAAAGGTACGAAACGTCTTAACAACCAAACCGGTTGAAATGTGAATATGTCGCTATGGGATAACATAGTGCGACATCTAGGGTCGCGAATCATGCCTCGTCATCTCCCCCTAAAAAGTTCAAGGCCGTGCCTTCTGTGGTGTCGCACAAGTACAAAGTCCGCGCCACCTACTTTCGCCGCGCGCCGCCATGCACGCACGGCGCGGCGTTCTTACGACGACAGCCACGAGCGCCCTCTGCTACAACGCCGCTCGTGGCCACCACTGAACGACATCGTCACTTGGGACTGAGATAGCAACCAGTTAGGACCTTCGGAATCCGATAGGCACCAGTGAAGACTTGGCTATCAGTTAGGCACTAGGCAGGACTCTAGCTCAACTATGTATCAACATTCTGCAGTACTATGTAAAAGTTAAGTATTGTATAAATTCTGTGCACAATATATCTCTTTCTAATTTACTCTAGTGTTTCTAGTTTCTGGCTGCTCCTCTCCGTACCTGCACCAGCGTGCTATCTTTATTCCTGTGTCGGTCTCATTCCACTCGGCCACCGACACCTACGACGGAAACGAGACACAAAGGCGGCGACGAGGAGGGATACAAAACCTTCAGAAGGCAATGTGATGCTCACCGAATTTTTCGACGTCCAAGGTCCGATACTCATAGAATTTCTCGAGGATCGAAAAACAAAACGTGTACTTAGCCTAGGCAAGTCCTTCAAGATCAAACGGCCTGGGCTGATCAAGGATGGAGTGATTCTCCTCCATGACACGGCGCGTTCACATGTCTCCCGGGTCACACAAAGTGTAGTGGCCAAGTGGGAGCAGCTTGAGCATCCACTCCATAGCCCGGACGTTCGTTTGTTTGGTCCAATAAAACGACGTCTCGAAAGAACCACTTCCGCTCGGACGACGAACCGAAGGAAACAGTAGAGGACTAGCTCTTGTCACAGCAACAAGAATTCTGGGAACGGAGAATCCTTCGGTGGGATAACAGTGCTCAGGCCTATAGTGATCACATTAATTTTGACAACATTGTCAGAGGAGAAAACAGCGATCTATTTGGTATGATCAATATACAGAAAACAGTCTTGATCGCAGAAATTAACAGTTTCAATTAACCGGTTTCGAACTGATGTAGGTCATCTTCGGAATTACAAGTAGCCCAGTCGAGGGCAGCACTGGCCACATGGGCTACTTGTAATTCCGAAGATGACCTACATCAGGTCGAAACCGGTTAATTGAAACTGTTAATTTCTGTGATCAAAACTGTTTTTTGTATATTGACTATAGTGATCACTTTTGGATAAAGACTTCATTTATACACTGAGAATAGGTTTGTACCTTTTCATTTAAACACAACTCCTATTACGTTGATTAAAACCATATCGTCATCGTTCCTAACCCAGATAGCGCTGACGTCCTTACAGAAGGACGATAACGGCAGCTTACTTTTTTATTTTTGTCTGTAAGAATTCGTGCACAGTATCATAATTTATTTCTTAGAATAGCCTGCTCCCATTGCAGATCAATTTTACCTTGTATTGTCGAATGCAAAGTGATTGAATACAGCTGCAAATTTGAGGTCCATAAATAAGATATTGAAGAGTTCTTCGTAGTTAGGTTTGTATTTCTTGAACTTTCTACAGTTTTTGAGACATTTATCAGTAAATATTTCATCTTAAATGTTGGTTTAATAATAATGATTCACAAGATTAAAATTATAAAACATTTGCTTTCACGTCATTCCAGAAAGAAGGGCATTATTGTGAAGAAAATCACTTATGACGATCTTGTACAGTCATATAAAGGTAATTAATAGCTTCTGAGAAAAAAAATTAAACCAAAAATAATTCCGTGCTATCTGGATTAAGTTCATTGTGGCTTTAATTGCATGACTTGTATACCACTGTTACTTTTCACGATATCACGAATGTTTTAGATTTTATCATGTTCGTACATTTTTTGTCTATAAGCGCAGTCATATTTTATCAAATGTCGTTTCCATTATATACGATGTATTTGCCTTAACAAAATCATTGGAATGCAAGCTTACGTCATTGCAAACATTAGGAACTAAATTAAGCAGGTAAAGAATGAGTCACCTCTGTGCGCAGGCACAGATAAATTGTTGATCCGCACAGTTATCAAATCACTTGCTCAAGCCAGCATAAGGGAGTAGAGATCAGTGAGATGTTTTCTGCATGTTTGAAGCAGACATTATACACAGAAGTGGCTAAATATAAGGACGTGAGATGGTGGCGAATGCGGTAATCGTGTCGGCTGTGCACACCAAATTACTTTTTGTATTATAGGTGGATTTGTTGTGATTTCGCAGCCGAATTTACACGGTGTTTAAACATTGCTGTGAGACACGTCATCATAAAACACGACGTCAGGTTTGTGGTTGGAGAAAGCTGCTGACGGAGAGTGATTGGAGACATGTTTCGCGGCTTGTGAATCAAACTCGATAGAAATTGTTGCGGGAACTGAGTGAATGTCCACTCCAACCTGTTAGTGACAGAAGCTGCGACGGAAACTGTCGTCAACATCTGCTTCATGAGTGTGCTATTAATACCACTATTTTTCAACATTACATCTTAACTGATTTACAAAATCGTTTGATGTAAACTTCACAAAAAATCCGTGGGACATTCTGCAACAGCGAGGAGAAACCACGACAGGCGCATCCTCGCAATTTCGTACTGCTGGGCTATCAGATTTGAAGTGAGTGAATACGGACACGATACACCTGTACAGCGCTGTGGACGTACTACCTAACTGAATCCAGGCGGTTATCGAACTCAGGTGCTTTATTAAGCAAATCAAATGATGCTTACAATGTTGTATCTAATTCAACAGTTATCCAAATAATAAAAAAAATTCAAGGGTTTTGTTCCTATGTACTAATAATGGGAGCATGATTGCTAGTATTTCTTTATATCATATTGATCTTCTCCTTTATGTCGAGAAACCAGCCAAAGAGCCAACCGCGGGACGGGGATTTAGACAAAATGATATGAGCACCTAACATAGACCAAATATTTATTTATTAGCAAGGCCCAATGTTGTTATTAAGAACAGCTACAACTCTTCGAAGAACAAATTCGCAAGGTATCTTTATAGTTTCCAACAAAATGTTAACAATTCTTCTACCAATACTACGACTACGTTGGAGTTGAAAACTTTGTTCTCACTCTCTGACCAACAACTACCCATAACGGTTCAGTATTGTCCAGGCATGGTGATTTTCCTGTCCAGGGGAGATGTTTGGTAATTTTTTGGTACTGTACAAAGCAAACCTGAACTTTTCACATGTGTGCCACTTTATCGTTTTTAAATATGTCAGTGTTTCTGATTTGAGAAAACTGCACCACTCACTTTTTCTTGAAATGATGTTTATTCCATGAACCGGTTTGTAAGATTACGTGAAATTTGTTGATTTACTTACTGCGACTGTATGGCCGGATTGTGTGGTTAATTTCCATTTCTTGCGTCTCCTTTTGCTTAAGTCACAATAACACATCACCTTTCTCTGTTGGGTTCTACACTGAACTATAAACAACACTTTACCAGGGTAAATACAAAACATGACCTAAACGACTTGCAATTTATGTATGTAAGATATATTTCCTTCTGCCTACCACAGAGCCAGCATCCAACGTGACCCTTAAAATGATATTGTAACATGATCCATCTGATGATGAACCTGAAAAGGTTTGAAAATCGGTTCATGGAATAAACATCATTTCAAGAAAAAGTGAGTGGTGCAGTTTTCTTAAATCATATTGAAAATAAGTCACGGGTTCTGAAACATCCGTAATGGATAATCTCAATATATGTCAGCGTTTGTTTTCAATAGGTTTGTCACAGCAAGCAGTTTGTTTCGAGGATAGTGAGATATTCATTCACAGTTATCCGACCAGTAAGAGCACCGAAAGAAACAGTTGACTTCTGAAGAGAAAAATGGTGAAAGAAATTTCACAAATAGATCTCGTCGCAACAAGTTTCGCCCTTCTTTTTATGATTTCCACAACAAATCGTACATTAATTCCGTGACACTCTCCCCCCTATATCGCGATAATACAAAACGAGCTGCCCTTCTCTGAATTTTTGACTAAAGCGTCCGTCAGTTCCACCTGGTGAGGATCCCACAATACGCAGCAATAATCCAAAATAGGGCGCATAAGTGTAGTGCAGGCAGTTTCTTTAGTAGAACTGTTGCATCTTATAAGTGTTCTGCCAATGAAACGTAGTCTTTGGTTCACATTCCCTAGAACATTTTCGATGTGTTCTTTTCAATTTAAGTTGTCCGCAATTGTTACTCCTAGGTGTTTAGTAGAATTGGCAGCCTCTACTTTTGTTTATTTATCGTATAACTGAAGTTAAACGGATTTCTTTTAGTGGTCATATGGATGACCTAACACTTTTCATTGTTAAGGATCAATTGGCAATTTTTGCATCATGCAGATATCTTACCCAAATCACCTTGCACTCGCTTTTGATATTCTGGTGACTTTACTAACCGATAAATGATAGCATCATCCGCAAACAGTCTAAGAGAGCTACTCAGATTATCTCCTAAATCGTTTATAAAAATATAGGAGCCTTATAACACTTCCAAGATATCACTTCTGTTTTATTCGATGACTACCGTCAGTTACAACGAACTGTGTCTCCTCTGTTGAGAAATCACGAATCCAATCGCACAACTGTGGCGGTATTCCATAAGCACGTAATTTGATTAGAAGACGCTTATGTGGTTCAGGGGTAAAACTCTTCCGCAAATCTAGAAATACGGAATCTATTTGACAGCCCTTGTCGGTAACACTCATCACACTATGTGAGTAAAGAGCTAGCTGTGTTTCACGAGAATGATGCTTACTTAATCCGTATTGACTATTAGACAATAGGTCCGTGAATGTTAAGTCCAGTCCTACAGTTTCTATCTAAACAGTATTGTTAATGGAGTGTTGAGTTATACAGTCGATTTTGTTGTATAGTGTTGTGAGGCCACAATCATTCTTAACAACAGAATTAACTGGGTTCTTGGTCTACCTAGAAGAACCAACCCGTCATTTTAAGGAGTGCAGTTTCATTTGCCGTTTTAAAACTGATATACAAATTTCGATGTATACCAACATAATTCACACTCTTTTTCATAGTTTACCAGGATATATTTTACTTCATATAATGAATATTTTATAATTAATGATTGATAAAAGAAGGTGTAACACAATGTGAGATCGATAGCATACCGTAGAACAAACGGGCATTGAAAGAACAATTTTAGAAGCCCACCATATAATAGAGAACAGGTTAACAACTTTGATTTCGCTCAATAGAATCCACCTGTCGCATCATGACACATAACAAAGATGTATTCAGCATTGTCTAAACGTGATCAGCAAATTTATTTGCTGCATTTTGTACTTAAATGGTTGCTTTTATTCTTCCCCTCCACATATGCCTATTGTTATTATGTTGCGATACTGTATTAGAACGCTACTTTGTTTCCTTTATGGCTTATATGGTACCTGCCAGGTTCAATTCACTGAGAAAAACTTACATTTGCCATCTGCGGTATCCATAACTCACAGTGTAAAACGGAGCCATTTTGTCCACTGAGTCACTGCTCTACTTGTTATTGTTGTGTACCACTAATACTAGTACACTTTTCGGATGTCATTAATTGATCGTTATTGTGTCATGTACTGAACTGAAGCACATTTTTTTTGTTTTTTTCCCTCTTGCTTACTTATAATGAATAATTGTGTACAAATGTGTTACAGTAGATTTTGATGATGAGGTTTCTCTCTTCTACATTTCTTCACTTTGTGCAAGGTATCTGGTTTTGAGAAACTGTCACATGTAATATTTCTTATTGTGGAAACAAATAGGAGTATGAAACACAACACGCTCATCATTGTTTAGGTAATGAAACCCATTAACCGGATGCATATAATTCGTATCAACTGAAAGCCAAAGTTTTTTTTCCATATTTGTATGGTTTATTGCTCGTATACTGTATGAAAGAGCATAACGCCTTGAAGGGAAATAAGTTGCTCTTCCATAGTGCTATATTCACTTGGAATCTAAGACAGTGAGGAAGGATTTCTTTTTCTTTCCGAAGCGCCTTAATGAAGCAACCAAAATTTGAAGAACGACAACTGCGCCAGTTGAGCAACAAAGCTTTGTTCCTCATCGTCATTGGGTCTGCAGAATTCCATACACAAAATACGCAAGCACAAATCAATAACTGTGGACAGATCCGAAAGCTTTTGTACATGTATAGGTATCCATAAAAATGATACATTGTGGTCCTTGTAGTAGAAGTTCATAGTGCTACTTTTCAAAACCGTTCTACATGCCTAATACTTTGCAGACGTTTACTTAACAAATACTTACGAAAAATCGTAGAAAATGGATTTAAAATAAACCATTTCGATGAAATAAATTTTCTTATGCAGGGTACTCGGAAAATTCAATAAAAACTATGTTTTCCTCGATAGGTAGTACCGACCATGAATGCTGAATGTGTTATTGGTAAAATACTTACCAGAACGGTTATTGTCGAAATTTGGAAATAAAATGATACTTAAGCTGGAAGGACCACATTTGTGCCTCCCAATTGAAACTTATTTGGTGAAATCTTTATTGGTTATGAAGCAGTTTTCTATTTAACACAACGACTAATAATTTCTCTATTAGTTACACAGTAAGAATATGCGTTTAGAAGTCGTCCAATTTTGAATACTTTATTCTAAAGGTACGTAGAACACTTCTTCGCGGCAATGATAATATTATAATAAAAAGTTAATTTTTATCGTATGATGTAACCGTTCTTCTTGTAAGATTACTGTGCATGAAGTAATTAACGTGAACCAGACATTGTAATTCAGTAGAACATAAAGTTTGTAGTGTTCGAACTTTTAATCAGTATGAGTAGCTAAACATGTTGCAATTAGAATATTTTTACATATACACTTCCTAAACTAAAGTTTCTAAAATAGCAAGCGTCACTCATTGTAACACAATACACCATTACGTTCCTAGGATCTAATCATGAAGACAGACTGGACAGCTCTAGAAAACTTCTTAAGCAGTTATAAAACACCAAATATTTTAGCAGTAATTCAGTTTTTGTGAAATCTTCTGAATTCTGTGAACTCCAAGAGTATCGTTAAATACCACATTTTTTTCTAGGAACTGCGTTACATAATAACTGATAATTCGTACTTCAGAGATATTTCCATTCTAAAATCCAATGGAATTATAATTCTCAGTTCGCAGCTTTACGTCGTTATCAATACTCCTACATTAACGGCTCATGAAAGCTGAGAAATTATTGGAGAGACAAAAACGAGATTTCATTTTATTAATATTATTTGAGATCACTCTGCATGTAAATTCATGTAAATAAAATTCAAGGAAACTGATAATAATACACATGACTGACATACACTTTATGTAACTGCCATCCACTTCACTGAACAGATACACAGTATAATGTTTTAAACACAGAGATAAAACGCAGTGAAGTAAGACACTGTAACCAGAACATATTCTTCGATTTAGGGTAGATAGGGGAAAAATCACTTTTTGCTTCTGTGAGAAAGGAATGAAGTTCTTAATAAAGAGTGTTGGCATATTCTCGTTACAGATCGAGTATTGAAATGTTTTGACTAGGAATACATGTACGATTATGTCATTCAGTAATGCTGTTAGCACTTCTTTATCATTGACATAGCGGAACAAATCTTTTCCAGTGGAAGTTATTTGTGCTCTATATTTTATGTTTTGGAAAGAGATAGTATAAGAAAAGAATGTCTATTAAGTATGGGATATCTTAAGAGCTATAGCAGTAGTCATCTTCTATACTGCGAACACGTGTCTCTCACTTGTCAAGTGCTCATAACTCTGAAGAGGTAAATTATAAAGCCCAGATTTACAGCGTATTTTTTTACTAGTTTTGTTTCATAGGAATCCTCCCAAATATCTGGATAGTAAAGAGTTTGAAACATTTCTCCCAATTTTTTTAGAATTTTGGAAGTGCCTTTTATTTAAATAATATCTGTATGCAAATATCCTTGAAATGGAATAGTCCTTGCAATTGAAACCGTTCTGCAACTTCAATAAAGAAAAAAATGAAGTAACTATTAATTTGAATGAAAACACTGTAAAAGCCAGAGTACATTTTTGAAAGCTATCAACGACGCTGCTATAAAGATTGAACGGGATAAATATTTCAAATTGGTGTCGTTGCATTTACGTGAGTCATGGAAGGCGCCTAATAACCGTTTTTTTTTAAAATAATGGAAAAATGCGGCACTATTAAAGAAAAGGAAACCTATGCACTAAGAAATTAATTAAAAAAACTTTTTTATCTGAATGTTGATAAAAAACCGATTTACCAAATCCACGGCTAGCTCAAATTGTTAAAACCGAAATTTAATAAGTCGTTTCAAAATGTGAGGATCGTATTCCGAACAATTATTACTATTCTAATCACCTCTCCAACAGTTAGTTTCGTAATTAGATACAATGGCGGAATCCGTTGTACTGAAAAATAAATTGCAGCACATTTAATAAAATGTGAGAAGGGAAAATAAAGAATCAGTTTTTTTTATTAAATGAGAACAGTTTCGTACTTCGTTTAATCTGCAGAGCGTATTACTGAATTAAAAAGCAGCAGGTCTACATGAAACTTACATTACTTACTTAGTTCATTCTCGAACTTCACGAGAGATTTCTAGGCTGAAAAATTCGTAATAATTACAGAGCTCAAATCATTTTCGACTTTTACTGCCTCAATGTTCGAACAAGAAGAAGAAATGGAGACGCATATCCTGACGTTTTAGATGAGAAACATTGAACGTGATAATCGTCTTGCCATTCTTTGCGCAGACATTAATCAGTCTTCAAATAATATTAAGTAATATTTACGAAAAATTTCAACAAAATATACAAATACGAAAATAAATTAATTTTAAAATATCGGAAAATAAGAAACTTGTGGTACGTGGAGGCACATGTAACATTACAAGTTCCAAAAAGATAAATAAGTGCTCATGGGGTCACTGGATATTATCGGACTTGGTTTTCCTTATCAGAATGTTACACTCCTCTACAAATATTCCGTGTTGGTTAAGGAAATTTTAGAATAACCAGTATATTACAGTTTGTTCTTGCCGTTAGTGTGGTACATACTTCGCTAACTGGTGCTTACTAAGGCCTACATTCCTTAAGACAAAATGGTGCACTAGAAAGACAAGAAATTTATTTATTACACTTTGTCGCAGTAGTTGACGAAGTTCTGATGCTATGAAAGCCCGCAATGAGTGAACTTGTAACACAGCCACTTAAATTTCCCTGTAAACTAGAATACTTGATATAAAGTTATGGTTGGTGCTACTGGGTTACACAAGCAACACCAAACAGAATACTAGTCTGTAAGTGCATAAAATATGCATTTATAACTATACAGACGTTCGAGGTTTCCACTCAACGTCTATGACGAACACAAAGTACATGCAAACTACGGATACAACAATGAACGAAAGTCTCTAATTATCTGTAACGACTTAGTCAACATGTCTCTAGGGCCCAGCTGAGCGAGAAGGGAGAGAGAGAGAGAGAGAGAGAGAGAGAGAGAGAAACGAGCAACAGGTTAGGTGGACGGTAATTCACTACCAGTAATGGCAGAACACAGTCACTTCATTAAGCTATGTGAGAACAAAAGTTGAGCACACAGAGGATATATACAGATGTGAATGTTGCGTCGAACACGAACACACGCAGTTGCCGGGAAACGTAAAGAGTAGAGTTGCGGCTGTCCGTGACAACTGAATCTGCTTCAGAGTGCATTAGGTTAAAACCTTCACACAGCGCAGCTGGACACCAGAGACAGATAGAGAGCGTTGCCGAATAAAATGCATCTCTGACATTCGTGACAAGTATCTTACAATCCACACTGATATATCACCTACAGATGTATAATTAGCGAGCTGCGTCTCAATTATTTACACCTGCTAATAGCATTTACGAAAGTGGGGGGGGGGGGGGGGGGGAAAGTAGGAAAATATGCGCCGTACTTATAAAGGCCGTAGTCTGCTTTAGCAGAATGTTTGTACTTTCTAAAAAGAGATATGGTGTTATTAGATTGTGATGTATGCTACTATTGCACACTAGTATGTTTTAAATTGCCCACATATAATTAAGAAAAATTGTACTACAGATCAGATAAGGAATTGGTAGTGCTACCGAAAAGCTGGTTAGGTCGCAATTTTTTTTATTTCAAGCTACACTTCATGCACAGTGCTACTTCAGTGAGGCGTTTCAGATTAAGCATCATCAGATTTGTAGCTCTTTTATGACGTAGCTTCACCTACGGAAATACATGGATTTAAAAAAGTTGTTAATTATATACATATATGCAGACTACCTCTTAAATACTCACATATATGCAGAATTAGTATTTCGACACTTGTGGCTACGTCACAAATATACAAATCTGATGATGGTTAATCCGAATCGGGTCAATAAAGTGGCACTGTATATGAAGAGTGGCTTGCAATAAAAAATGCGTTCCAACCTGCATTTTGCACTATCAATTCATTTCATCATGGTCGCCTGCCTTTTCGACGAATTCATGTCGCATTTACAATAGATCAGATAATGTTAACACTGCTTACCGAATACGGTAAATCCCCCACCAGCAAAAAAAGAAAAAAAAATTGTTTACTGTTCCTGACTACAGAGTGTTTTCTCGCACTGCAATTAATTATAGCCCCTAGCTCCATATGAAAACAATATGTGACATTTTAATATTATTTTGTAGAACATTACATAATATCTAACTTTGAATGCATTTGGGAAATCAGGTTATAAATGTTAAAAAAAAAAAAAAAAAAAAAAAAAAAATTCAAATGTTAGTCATGCTTAAGGGACTTAACTGCGGGGTCATCAGTCCCTAAACTTACCAAATACTTATGAACGATCTTATACTAAAGACGACATAAATATCGACGCCCGAGGGGGGGATTCGAACCCCCGACGGGGATCGACCTCGCGCCTCAATGCGCTTGGCCACTCCGCCGCGGCACGTTATAAATAATGATAATAAAGGAGAACGGCGTTTATGACATTCATTTATGGTGTTGCTAATACTTTACGACGGGCAGAGAGAGGGATGTTAATATACAGAGGAAAGTAAGTTATTAACGAATCCTAACAATAAGGAAGGCTGTACGCTGAACTTCGACGGGAACTTGATGCTGCAAAACTAGTTCTATACTCATCCTTTTCAGAAACTCTTGAGGAGCAAATAAAATGCTTCATCGTTGTTATGCTGCTATAGCTTGTCGATGAACTTTGTTAGCTCATCTTCGGAAACTTTTGGTAACGATATCTGAGGTTGGAGGATGGAGAGTATAAGACGAAATACCAGGCGCCGATACTTTTTAAGGACCGTTATCAATGAACTCGTTAGCAGAAAAAATCTTATGTAGACACAACTTTATTAAACCCTATTCCATTCCATGCGGTTTCTAAAGAGAAATAGTTTATGACGATACTGGAAACACAGATTCGTTTTTCTACAGTAATGCTGATGCTTGCTGAATCAAATTTTCGCCATACACTATTGTATGTCCAATATATAATTCACAGCGGAGGCGTAATAAGATTAAGCAGAAAGCAACGAAATATACTGCAAAAAATATGGAATGTATTTTAAATTCGTGGACCATATTGCTGGCGAAAGTCGGAGCAGAGTGAGGTACTATAGGACTAACAAATCAGTAGAGTTATAGAGTTATACTTTGACAGATAATTGTTGTTGGAACACATTTTTATTGTTTTCATAATCCATCCTGTTATTTTCGTAATGTTTACATATTGCTTTCTGTAACATGTCGGCATGACACATTGTCAAAGATATAACCTATGATGGTTGCCTAAGATATATCATTTTCACACTATGTATACTTTGATCATCGCTAATTTTATCTCATTGACTGATGTGTTCAATAGTTGTGTTAGGTTCTCTTGTAATAGACTTTAGTTCACCATCACACAGCCTGGCATTACTTTTATGTTTTTAATCAATACTTGATGCCTAGTGACGTCTTATTTATTTTTATTCTGTGACATGCATGTCAGTATGCATAAGGAGGCATATAATGCACCTGTTTAATCAGTCTGTCTAGTTCGTAAGTAGTTACTATGTAAAACTACTGGGTTATATTATGTATTTTACTTCAACTTGTGTACAATTCTGTTTCTGTATCTTTATTTAATAGTCTTCCGTGAAGATGGTTTATAACCGAAACCGGTAGAAGTTTGAGAAATAATAAACAGCTGATGGTTTACAGTATGCATTTCCTCAAACTTTTATAACATTTCCCCTAGAATATTACATATTTTCAGCTATTTCCTTTAATTTGGTATCTTATTATATGACCTCAGGAAACATTACAAGTAATTTTATCGATTTTATAACATAAATTTAATTCTAATTAATACATTTTACGCACTACGTGTCTGACTGAATAACAATGACAACACGTCAGGCCGGTGGGCGGAGCTTCCAGTACTTAAATCACAGCCTCGCGGTTCTCATCAGCAGTCCACGTTTATGAGGCTGCCATAGTGGGTATAATTTTTAGTATTTGTATTATTGTTTTTTTTTAGATATCTCTCTACGTTATGTTTTATGCTATTGTATATGTCTTCTGAACTGCTATGTTGGTTCGCAGTACTAGTAATTTGAGGTTTGACTGCAATCGATTATGAAATACAAACAACAATTCTGCGATCTGGACTGTTTTAATTTTAAATAAGCAATTTCGGTCTCTAACGTTCGGTCGATCGATAAATTTGTCACCTATAGTATAACTACTATAGAGCATTAAAGATGTTTATAGTTTTCAAAATAAAAAGCCAAGATTGCACGTTAATAATTTATTAAATGACGACCGGTTTCGGTGCACTGTGTCACCATCATCTGGTCACATATATGTTATAAGCTGGTCATATAGTAAAAAAAAAAATCTTTTTTTTTTAACAAGATGACCAGCTTATAACATATATGTGCCCAGATGATGGTGACACAGTGCACCGAAACCGGTCGTCATGTAATAAATTATTAATGTGCGATCTTGGCTTTTTATTTTGAAAGCTATAAAACGATCAGATCGCCTCCAAATCCGACTATGTCAGGTAATCTTAAAGATGTTTATATTGCGACAATCACTTTTGGGATGACGTCAAATTTAAATTCTGTATGTAAAAGTACGCAAAACTTCTCTAGCTCAAAACGTTGATTTTGCCGTTGGTTTCATATTGCACAGTTATGTCGAATTCGTCCCTGCGCATGGGCGATGGTATACTGCGCCAACTCCACCAATGGACTCTCCGAAGCAGGTAGGGCAGGAGTTGTGACATTAACATTGTACGATTCCATTTTTACGTAAATTCAGACGCATATTAGTAATTTAACCTACACCCCATTAAGAATTGACTATCGCAGTTGTAACATCCTGTTAGCCATTTCAGTGAGTTTACAAGCTTGAAATTTAGAACGACAAAATACATATTAATCTTTTCTTTTGGGTTCCTTGCACTGATTTGTAGATAATTCTGTAAGAACAATGCAGATTAATTGTTAAGGGAGAAAGAGATAACGTCACATTGGGATTCAGATAGTTATATATTGCTTCTTTGCATATATATTTTTCGTGACGACCATTCTTTTAACGTTCTAGGTCTTTATCTCCCTGTAACACTCGACGTTTCTTGTGGGCAGTCGTACCTGGTACGGATTTTAACGACCGAGAAAGAAAGTTCCACTTGCGTGGAGCGCGGAAAACAAGGAAGCTTGTCTTGCGATTCCATCTCATTGTAGCCACATCACGACAACGTCGATCGCTGGTGATAGTCTTGATTGCTTGACTTCACTTATCGCGCTAGAATAAGGGTTATGACGCCCGTGCTCCTTACCGAATGTTCGAAGGAGCATATGACTCGTGGCAAATATCATTCGGCTTGTCCTACAAAACATTTACTCACGCTATTCACTCTACAGGGTAATCTACAATTTGCGATTCATTATGATGTGAAACAGATAACTTTTATTATTTCATATTTCAGTACCTTCGCCCTCCCAGTGTACTTTTTGGAAATTTCTACTGTCTCCATTCGACTACAGCAGTTTATAGAACACAGTTCTCCAGGTTGTTTTACTCCATTACAGTTGTAGGCAGATATTGCGTTACACTTGATAATAGAGACAAGACTGAAAGAAAATAAAAACGCTTTCATATGAACTGCAGAAAGAGATAAAGTCTCCCACTTCGTAAAATGGTACAAGAGATCGTACATTCTGAGTGAAATAGTAATAACATATAACGAAATAGGAACCAAGATGGAACAAATGGTTGGAAGACCATAACGAAGTACTAGGATTGACACTGTGACACAGGTATACACCTACTGTACAATATACAGAATAAATCTAAGAAGCAATTATGGAAATAAAGATCAAGTGAGGGATCATAATTAAGAGTGAAACAATACCAAAAATAAGATTCATTAATGACGTTGCTGTCCTCAGTAAAAGTGGTGAATTGCAAGATCTGTTAAATGTTATGGATAATCTGTTGAGTGAAAGTAAACCAGAAACTCAAAATGTTATAAAAAGTCACAGAAATGAGAGTACGCACTACAATGCAGTTAGCCAACAAAAACATAAAAAAATATTATTTCTAAGATATTTTCATAAATATTCTAAAATTGTCTATAAAATATTTCTAAAAACAATGAAAATTCTTGAATTACTCATATCTGTTTAAGGATAATTTACCAGGAACCTTAACCGGTGCTTTTAAAAGTGGATAGTATTACGTCATGTAGGAAGCCTCAACGTTCAAGTCGTAAACCCTTGATAAGCTTCAACGTCAGTTGCTAAATTTGGTTATAAGACGGTGCGGGTGAAAGTCATCTGAAACTCTCGCTCCCATTATGTCTTAATAAACAGGATATCTAAAAAGTTGATGCCATTTAATTTTAAAATTAATTTTCATATTATAAGTGGGCAATAGGTATTAGAAGATTTACACCTAGTAGATATAACCATGCTTCAGATTCTCAGATAAAATTGGTATATGTTACAGGCACTTAAGGAAGACATCCATTGTAGTCACTTTTTAATTTTTTTTTAAAGTTTTATTACGTTTTAAAGTCTTTGCTGAATACTGTCTATGATACAGTGTATATCTGGTGCTTAAAAACTAGCCATCAGTAAGTAAAATAACTAATTTTTGGTAATAAAACTGTCCTGACACTAAGATGTCTGCCATCTCAAAACATAGTAACTTTCAGCTGATGTTGCACAAATATTGTGTTCCTGATACCATTGAATCCATATTCCTATAACAGTCATAACATTGCGACCAACAAGAAAGACAACATAGTGCTACAATTAGTTAACCGCATCATAGATATATAAAGAAGTGTGAATCTCGAGAAACAAAGCGTCAAAATTCTTCTTTAGTGGAAGCAAAATAGCCCTTGCCAAAAAAGACGCAGAAAGCTAGCTAATGAAAAGCGAGAATCAGTCGCCAAGACACAACTACTAGTAACCAAATATTGATTTGCTGCAGCTCTCCACGCTACCCTGTTTTGTGCAAGCCTCTTCATCTCTGAATAAGAACGGAAAAATATATCCTTTAGTAACTGGTACTGTATTCGTTTCTCGTTGTCTCTTTGCAATTTTTGCCCCACACACTTCCTTCCTAATGATAAATTCACGACTGCTTGATGTCTGAGCTTCTTCAGAAATGGTTTTCGTCTCATAGCTACTCTGCGTATTACATTTTCTTTACTTTTGCCATAAGAAGATATTTTGCTATCCAGATAACAAAACTCATCTACTACTTTTACTGACTCGTTTGCTAATCTAAATTCCTTCAGCGTCGCTCGATTTTGTTATACTACGTACCATTATCCTTGTTTTGCTGTTGTTAATGTTCATCTTATAACATCAAGACAGTGTTCATTCCGTTCAATTGCTCTTCCAGGTCATTTGCTCTGACAGAATTACAATGTCATTTCTCTCCCATGAACTTTAATGTCGTCTCCAAATTTCTCCTGCATTCCTTCACACATTACTTAATATACAAATGGAATATCATTTGGTAAAGGCTAAAACCCTGTCTTACTCCCTTACACGTCCTATAAAATGCCTCCCTTTCGTACCCTTCGACTCTTATAACTGCTGTTTGTCTTCGCGCAAGTTGTATGTAATTTTCCGCTCGTTATATTTTATCCCAGATGCCTGCAGAATTTGAAAGAGTGTATTCCATTCAATGTTGTCAAAAGCTTCTCCAAATCTACAAATGCTAATAACTTAGATTTGCTTTTCCTCAACCTTTAAAATAACTCATAGTATGTTGCCTCACGTATATCAGATATAGGCATTAATGTGAGTAAACGTTTCCTGGAAATGTAAGTTTAGAACTAATATATTGTTTATAACGAAAGATCAAATAGTTACGGTTTTAGGACGATGCGACAGCAAAAAATCGCTTAGCGTGACTACGATGAAGGAGTGTTCGTAACGACGTGTAAGCAAAGGATTCTAACGTGCGTGCGACCAGTGAGACACATGTACCATAGCGACGCTACCACTAAAAGCTTTCTGAAAGGACCAAAGTGTTCTAATTCTTGGCTAACGAAGAGCTATTGACCCAAGGTCAAGACGGATTAAGAAAATATCGTTTATGCGAAACACAACTAGCTCTTTATTCACACGAAGTGATGGGTGCTATCGACAAGGGTACTGAAATTGATTCCGTATTTCTTGATCTCCGGAAGGCTTTTAACGCCGTACCTCACAAACGGCTTTCAATCAAATTGCACAGTTATGGTATATCGCCCTAAATTTGTGATTGGATAGGGGATTTCCTGTCAGACAGGACACAACTGAGGAGATATCGGGCGTTCCGCAGGGTAGTGTTATTGGTCCTCTGCTGAAGAGCATGACAGAGAGTTCATTCAACCACTCTGGAAGGTTTCACCGGCATTGATCAGTGGAGTAATTAGAATATTATATATTTTGACGACGTTACAGCTTTCAAAGTATGGAATAAATCGCAATTTGCGATCAGTTATGGCATCACTGTACTAGGTTTAGATGGAATACCAAAGTGCAGCGAATGAAAATTTGTGCCCGGCCGGGATTCGAACCCGGGATCTCTTGCTTACTAGGCAGACGCGTTGACCACTCCGCCAGCGAGGACACAGTGACCATCCCGACTGCAAAGGACTCTTCCCTGCACGTCTCCAGCCACAGCCAAATCTCCATTCGCCACACTGTTTCTTTCCTATAACAACAGCCTATTTGTTCTGTAACGCTCGCAGCCACAATACTGTATTCCCGCATCAGGAAGAACAGACCATGAGGTTTCGAGATACAATTAACTGCCTCGGCTTGTATGTAATTATATATTTTTGACGACGTTACAGCGTTCATTTTAATGAAATAAATTGCAATTTGCGATCACCTATGGCTTCGCTGTGCTAGGTTTAGATGTAATACCAATGTGTGGCGAGAGACGTGGAGGGAAAAGTCCTCTGCAGTCGGGCTGGTCACTGTGTCCTCGGTGGCGGAGTGGTCAACGCGTCTGCCAAGTAAGCATGAGATTCCGGGTTCGAATACAGACCAGGCACGAATTTTCATTCGCTGCACTTTGGTATTCCATCTAAACCTCGTACAGAGTTGCCTTAACTGATCCAAACTGCGATTTAATTCATAATTAGAATATGGTGGAAAGCATCCGTGTTTTCTACTTGTGGCGTTATAAATTTCGACGCCGATGCACGATTAACAATGGTCATGTGTTGCAGCAGTGACAAGAGCAACTACAACCACCTGATTGATGATGCAGATCAGTAGTGCCGATGACATACTGAGGAATATGCACAATACTGTCCTGCGCCGTACACTGGAAACCAGATTGCAATAAGTCCGTAGGTAAAGCTCTTTGTTTCAAAGAGAAATGTGTGAGCGGGCAAGTAAGTTCCAACGGAGGATAATAGGGGCTGAAGATTAGCGACAAACTGGAACCTTTGTCTCTGCCATAACGAACAACGCGAGAGCTAACGAGTTGATACGAGAGAATGCGGCTATCAAGTGGAGGGATACTGCAGCAAAGATGAACATTAGCATAGCAGGATTGTAGAATGTGAACTCTCTTTAAACATTATGAACTATTTCTAAGAGAACGACCTATTACCAATATTCAACACGGATTCAGGAAATATCGTTCCTTATTCACCGGAAGTGATGAATACTATCGACAAGGTATCACATATCGATTCCATAATTATAGATTTCCTGAAGGCGTTTGACACTGTACCTGAATGCAATGTCAGAGAATCAGGAGATGCTGAAGAAATTGGATTAGGTAATGAGACAATAAAAGTAGTAGATGAATTTTGTTATTTGGGTAGCGAGATAACTTCTGATGGCCGAAGTAAAGAAGATATAAAATGCAGAATGGCTATGGGAAGAAAAGCGTTTCTAAAGAATCGAAACTTGTTATCATCCAATATTAATTTAAATGTTAGGAAGTGCTTTCTGAAAGCATTTGTCTGGAGTGTATGGCAGTAAAACGTGGACGATTTCAGATAAAGAGATGATAGAAGCTTTTGAAATGTGGTGCTACAGACGAATGATGAAAATTAGATGGGTAGATCACGTGACTAATGAGGAGGTGCTTACCCGAATCAGGTTCATGGCATATCCTGACTAAGAGAAGGGATAGATTGGTTGGACACATTCTGAGACATCAAGGAATTGTCAACTTAGCGTTAGAAGGAAGCGTGTGGGGTAAAAATCGTAGAGGGAGACCGAGGGGCGAATATAGTAAGCAGCTTCAAAAGGATGTAGGTTGCCGAAGGTATTCTCAGCGAAGAGGCTTGCACAGGACAGGGTAGCGTCGAGAGCTGCATCAAACCAGTCTGCGGACTGAAGAAAAAAATGTTCAAATGTTTGTTAAGCTTATGGGACTTAACTACGGAGTCATCAGGCCCTAAAATTACAAACTACTTATGAACTACTTACGAACTAGGACGGTACAAATATCCATGCCCGAGGGGGGATTCGAACCCCCGACCGTAGTGGCCGTGCAGACCGTGACTGGAGCGCCTCCGGACTGAAGACCACAACAACAACCTCACATGCGGCTTCTAATCAAATACCGTGCTTATGGACTATCGTTACAGTTGTCGGAATGGATTCGGGATTTCGTATCAGAAACTTCGCAGCAGGTAGTATTTGATGGATAGTCATCGAGTAAAACAGAAGTGATATTTCCCCGGGAAATTTTATGGGGCTTTTGCTGCTCCTTATCTTTAAAACAAAATCAAATATTTATAAAGCTTATGGGACTTAACTGCGAGATAACCTGCCCCTAAACTTATAAATTACTTATGAACTAATTTATAGTTAAGACAACACAAATATCAATGCCCGAGGGAGGATTACAACCTCCGACCCGCGAGGCCGCGCAATCCGCAACGTGGCGCTCCAGACCGCTCGTTTTTTATAAACGATTTAGGACACAATCTGAGCAGCTCTGTTCCCATTTCATGATGCTGTCGTTTATCGATACAGTAAACGCAACTCAAGATCAAAAGCAGCTGCAAAACAATTTAGTTAATTTATCCGCATGGTGCAAAAATTGTCAGTTGCCCTAAATAATGAAAAGTGTGAAGTTATCCATGTGAGCACTGAACGACATCCGTCAAATTTCATTTTGACCGTAAATCAGTCAAATATACACCCGTGGTTTCAATGAATTACCCAGGAACTACTTACTAACATATTAAGTTGTAAAGAACACATAGCAAATATCATAGGAAAGGCGAACCATTAGCAGAACACTTGGAAGATGCAACATTTCTACTAAAGAGACTGCACATCCTACAATTGTGCGTTTTGATTTGGAGTATTTCTGCGCATTGTAAGATCCCCACCGAGTATGACTGACGGAGGATATAGAGAAAGTTCATAAAAGGACATGTAGTTTTGTACAATCGCCAGATATGAAAGAGAATGTCACAGAAATGACATGATTTGGGTTAGAAATCATTATAAGAAAGGCGTAATTTGTTAAGGCGAGATCTATGTACGACAACCCTTTTACCAAATTTCTCCGCCGAATGCGAACGTATGCTATTAGTAGCTACCTACATAGAGAGACACTTTCATCGTAACAGACTAAAAGAGATCGATAACCGAAAGACTGTCTCCCTCTTTCTGTTATATATCATAAAAGCGGTTCGATGAACCATCTGCGATGTACCTAAATGTGATTTGCAGCCTAATTATGTAGTCATAGATGTAAATAATCAAAGAAGGGGGTTTACGTGGCGCGTTGCAAAATATTTGATATCCGAAATGAAAGAAAAGTTCATGGATGTGTGTGCTGCCCCATGAGAAACTTAAGGTTTTTCCCAGTCCCCCAGTACGTAATAATCGAATCTAGCGTCTTCAGATGATTTAATATGTAATCTATGGAAGGCATTTCTTAATGTCTCAAGGTTTGCTGGTGATAACAAATTCCAGGCATCGGTGGATAACGGGTTTCTCATAGACCACAAAATTGTTTTACGCGTGGGAAGAGGAAGCCCATCCACCAATGGCAGAAATTAATGGAGCTATAAGAGGTTACTCCGTTGAAAAATAAGGAAGTGTTGTATTCTATCCTGGTATATGTTTTACAATATATGTTTAACGGTGCATTAACAGTCCGTTCCACTAGACAACTGCAAGAGCAGGTTCTGTCAAAATCTTGTGGCATTTTAACACAACAAGAAGTTCGATAAAGTTTTATTCAGCCTACGGGGTCCAAACTGTACTTTCAACACAATCATTTTTATTGTGTTTCAATATCCGTTTGTTGTACATCGATGCTACGGCTACACATAGTTCGCACAGCTTTCCTAGAGAATAAGAAAACTAACCGACTTCCAACAAACATCACAATTTAATTTCAAAACATTATGAAACATTTTATCGGTATCACTCTCCACAAATAATAATGAAAGGGGAAATAATGCCCTATTACGGTTCACTGTTCATGCAATCACACATCATCATCTTCTGTAACATTTTAATTCTTAATTTTCAAATACTCAGTCTATTTGCAACACATGTTACATGTAGTATATATTCGGCAGTGAACCTGAGAAATTATTATTTTACCAAATATTTCCGGAGATATCTTGTCATAAAGAATACGATGCGTTCAAAACGTGCCTTAGCGTAATATAAAGCACAGTTTATCCGTCCTGTAATAATCCATCGTTTCATAATAACAACTGTTATCGATATCCAACATACTTTAAGCATAGTTTCAATATTTTTCCGAACTTTCACTTTCATACTAACCGTCAAGATTTTGTTTTTCTTTTTTTCTTACTGGTAAGACCACATGACCGGGTAGGACTTCTTACAAGGTTTTCAAGGAATATACTTATAAAAATGATGATATTTTATTGAAATATACATATGCATACTAGGAAAAGTCAATACAGAAACGCATATTTTGTTTTATCAGTCAAATTTACTCTAGTATGAAACTCCGTAACTGTCTGGTACGCAGAGACCCACATCAACCTGCTTACAAAAACATCGTGTTTTCTTTCTTACTATTTCCCTAGTTTCTTTTATCCAATTATGAGCACGATATTTACAGAATCTAGCTGTATTTTGTTTACATGCTGTATCTGGGATATTTACTGGGAAGTGTCGGCCAACACTCTGACTTGGTGATGGTCCCACTGTTGAATTCTGAAGCACCTCCACATCATGATGACTAGCTTGATGTTTATCTAAAGTTTTGTTTGTTTGTACACAGACAAAAAAATTAGTATTCATAGACAAATATTTCGTATTCTCCCGACAAAAAGGATAATCGCTTGATAACTGGTGAAACTTGTTTACTAGAGTAAGCCCTCGTTCTAGTCTGGTTTACGTATGTCTAGATTCCTACTTTGCTTCTGGTGCTAGTTACAGTTCCGTTATCGGATCTAAAGACAGTACACGAGACTGATTCACTTCCAATTTACCGCAAGCAAATGTTGCCCCCCTTCCTAGGCTTCAGAATGTTAGTTTCATTAGGAAGATCCGTCTTGTTTTTCATTACAGTGCCTGCAACCAAACTTTCATTTTGCTACAAATTGTTCAAAGCGGAAGGGTTTGCCGCCAGTTAAAATGAATAAAGTACAACGTACGTTCTGTGGTATTAAACAGCACGGGAAACAAAGAAACCTACGGCATTCGGGCACGGTGCAAACAACTGCGTTTGCAAGAATGTATTGCCTATAAGATGAGTGTGGATAGAGTTAATATTCTCTATTTAACGCTTATAATAAAGGAAGTGTGCTCCTAATGCATAATTATTTTTCTGAACAAATTCTATCAGATTTTGAATGTTGACATTTATTTGAAAGTGTTGGCAGAACTGGGCTAAAGGATGCAGAATGTAGCGCATTCCTGAATCACGTGCAGAATGTAAATGGCGTTACTAGATTTGGTCGCTCGTATAGTAAAGATGGGTCGTTCACGAACCATCGATTCCAAAGAAACGGTTTATAAGAATGAACTAAAGGACCAAGGACCTACATACGAGGAACGGCAGCTTGCCGTTCACTCAGTTCTCCTAGTTGGTCTCGGACCGGAAACCGGAACGGGTTCCAGGACTTTCAGTAGCAGCAACTGTCTGTCCTGGTCCAGAACGGTTGCGGTGACTACTTGTTCCAGGTATAGCCTTGATGCCGCTGCCGTCAATTCCAGGCAGGTCGTGCTCCGGTCTCGTTCCAGTCAGACTGTTTCACTTCTAGATCACTGCTCGGTATCGAACTGTAGTCCACTTTATTCTCTGCAGTCGTCCATTATCATTGTGTTTCAGACAAAAGCTAGCTAGTTCTTCGCGTACTCTGTCCAGCGTGCACCACTAGTAACTGATATTTTATAATTTGGTAACTAAACTCTCATAGAAATTGCATTCTGCGTAATATACAGGATGAGTCACCGCTGGATATATTTCGTAAACCTAATCAAATACTGACGAACCGATTCCACAGACCGAACGTGAGGAGAGGGGCTAGTGTAACTGGTTAATAAAAACCATAAAAAATGCACGGAAGTATGTTTTTTTTAACACAGACCTAAGTATTTTTAATGGAACCCCGTTAGTTTTGTTAGCACATCTGAAGATATAAGCAAATACTTAAGCAGTGCCATTTGTTGCATTGTAAAATGTTAATTACATCCGGAGATATTGTAACCTAAAGTTGACGCTTGAGTACCACTCCTACGCTGTTCAATCGTGTGTATGGGAGAGCACCGAATTAATCAGAAAACAAGGAACGAGTAGAAGGGTACTGTTCCCAAAGAGGAATTATTATGGATGAATTAGTTCTCAAAAATGGACTAGATTTCCCGTCTCTCTCCTGGATGAGTTGCCGCCAACAAGTGGCGTGGTAGATCGTGTGCGGCACCTGTTGTCGGCCCCTCGGCAGCGCCAGGTAGGCAGCCCCGCACCACAGCACAGGCCGGCTCCCGGGTCCCGGGCCTGGAGCGTGTGTCGGCGAGTATCGACCGCGGGACTCCGGCTTGCCGGCCCTGACCGCCGCTCCCGGCCGCTCCAGAGGGACGCTGCTGGACGCTGTCAGCGGGCAGGACTCTGCACCGGGCGCAAGTCCTGAGCTTATCTCCAAAAATGTTGTTTCTAAATCTATCGTATCAAACTGGGTGGTCATTAGTCCGTAGCTTACAAACTACTTGCTTGTGTTTTTGTTTTAGGCAATGTTGCCATCTGATGAGTGTGTGTTTGTCCTATATTAGCTTTATGTCAGCGTGTGTGTTTCCGATGTAATTGAGTAGGAACTTGCACCAGTTATTGATATTTTTATTACTTTATTTATTTGTTATTTGTTTCATGACTCCTGCTCGTAGAGAGAAAGAGAAAGAAGGGAAGAGAGAGAGAGAGAGAGAGAGAGAGAGAGAGAGAGAGAGAGAGAGAGAGAGACGGGAGACAGAGCGAGAAAGCATGTGCCTAGTGGTGCTAGTAGTGAAGTGCCAAAAACAAAAACGCTAAGGGAATAAAATTGCAAACAAAACAACCTAAAGTCACCACAGATGTTCACATGTTTGTAAATCTTTCGGACCAAACTGCGTGGTCATCAGTCCATAGGTTACAAACTACTTAAAACTAGGTAAACTGACCTAAGGACAACACACACACACCATGCGCCAGGGAGGACTCGAACCTCCGGCGGCGGGCAACCGCGCGTTCCGCAGCGAGACGCTTTAGACCGCTCGGCTACTCCACCGCGGCGCGCTTATCTCCCCCACCAGCGGTGTGTGGTGTCGCACGAGTATTGTAATGCTGCTTTCGTATGAAAATGGGTGTTGCGGATTATAGTTAAGGTTTGGGACGGCAAATGAAATTTTACCAGGTAGTGAAGTATTTTTAAATGAGATTACTAACAAATTTTGACAAGGAAGGGACAATTTAAACAAAATTATTGGATTCCGCCATTAAATGGTAGCGGTCGTAATTTCGGTATCAAATACAACACCAGAAAGTAATATTTCAGAAGAAGTCGACGGAATCTAAATTTTACCTTACTGAGAGCTGGTACAAACATTTCGGTCATAAAAACAATGTTCAAATGCTTGTATAGCTTATGGGACTTAACTACGGGGTAATCAGTCCCTAAACTTACAAACTACTTATGAACTAGCTACGACTAAGGACGGCACAAATATCCATGCCCGCGGGAGGATTCGACCCCCCGACCGTAGTGGCCGTGCAGACCGTGACTGGAGCGCCTCAGTCTCCTCGGCCACTGCGGCCGGCCATTTCGGTCATATTCTGTAGTAATTCTGAGATGACTGGAATATTACTTCGATAAATTGATGCTGGGATTGTGCGTGTCGGTTACTATTGTTCTATGAGCGTGTTGAAGATTAATCATGATAGTCACAAAAATTGCAAAATTATCGGACTTCATAAACATTAAGAAGATTTTTCTGCAGGCATTAAAATGTAATAAACCATTCATAGACACGAAATAAATAAAAGTTACACAGAGAATGTTCTAGTACAATCGCGAAACAAATCGCAACAATACCCGAGCATCACTTTATGAAGTACTGGATTTTCTGAAAATAAATAACTTTAAAATTAGTGAGAATGGAGAAGGGATTGTAAGTAAGTAAGATATTTCATATTAACTGTGGGGGTTTATTGAAATTAATAAAAAAATCTAAGCTCACACTTACATTAATTACACCATAGCCTGGGACACGTCCTAGCACATAAAGGAGAAGAAAGTAAGTGACGAACAGTTCCGCTCTCTCCCTTCAGCTTGTTGCAAAAAAATTGAACGTGACAAATGTCATATGTTTATCGATACGCTGGCAGAGAGAGGGCAGAAGTTAGCGACAAGCATCTCACAAGTTATTTAAAAAATCATTAATGTATTACTACAGTATGAAGTTCGCGCCACGTACTTTCCCCGCGCGCCGCCATGCACGCACGGCGCGGCGTTCTTACGACGTCAGCCACGAGCGCCCTCTGCTGCAACTCCGCACGTGACCACGACTGAACAGCATCGTGCACGTGGGAATCAGATAGGCACCGGTTAAGACTTGGCTATCGGATAGGCACTAGAACTCATCAGTAAGCAGGCCTCTCTCTAGTTTAACTATGTATCAGCATTCTGCAGTCTTAAACTTTGTAAAAGGTAAGTATTATCTTATTTCTACGAAATATACAGCTTGTTCTAATTTAGCCTAGTGTTTCTAGTTTCTGCTGTCCCATTGGCTGGTCACCTCCGTACCTGCACACGCGTGCATCCTATTTTCCTGTGTCGGTCTCTCTCTACTCGGCCACCGACACCCAGGACAACCGGGGGTAACGAGACAAAAGTGGCGACTAGGCTCGGTTACAAAACGGTGTTCCTTTGTAGGACACGGAATTGGCTCGACCTACGCCGCCAGCTGTAACGGTCTCTAGAGATGATTATACCAACTAATCAATGGATTGACAGAAATGTGCAGAGTGGACTCGTTGGCTGGTGTGTTATTGATCGAAAGCATTTGGTGGTGATCGCGGTGAACTAGTTCCCTAGTCAAAACAGTTAGGGGATCAGTTGAGATACGTAGATTCTGAAGTACTGTATCGGCAGAATGAACTAAAATGGTTCGAAGTTTTTCTGTCGTTTCTACGGAGTGAAGACAGCAACATTACTGCAACCGAGATAGTGGTACAAACAGAATGTTGCCTTGTGATTCTCTAGCAAATGAATTGCATAATCAGTTTGGTTCAGACATTGTAGAGAGCAGAAAATGCAATGCAACCTTAACGTGAATTACCCGAAGATATGGAGAGCAATAGGAAGGTAGGAAGGTTGGAAGCGGGACAAATAGGAAGGTAGCTCGAGATATGGAACTATGGGACTATGATATCAGGCTAATCAGTTTTGTGACGACCCGATCCCGACGAATAGTGAGTACAATGTACTCACACTCTCTCTCTCTCTCTCTCTCTCTCTCTCTCTCTCTCTCACACACACACACACACACACACACACACAAACAAACACACAAATCATGGGATTTCCTAGATCATAAGACTAAAACCCAGATATATCACGTGATGTTGCATGCTACACATAGGAGCAGTGTGACGAGGAGCTGAAATAGGGTCAGATCTCTACCAGGTGGAAATCAAAATAAGGCAAACAATACGTATATGTCGAAACAAGCCAGTAAATGGTAAAACACCGAAAATGAACTTACACGTACTGAAAAAGGGAAGGTAAGAGAAGTATTTAAAAGAGATCTGAGAAATCGTTTTGAAAGGTTGCAAGTAGAAGAAGGAGAACCACAACGGTGGAAGAGAAATGGAATTGAGGGAGGCATTACTACAAACAGGAGAGACAGTACTGAGACAAACAGAGCAAGTTAGATTAAAGCCTTGGTTAAATGATATATTAAAAGCAACATTTCACAAGAAGAAAAAGTCGAAAATGAAATGATACGAATGAGAATAGAGAAGAATTTAAAGTAAACTAATTGGAAATGAATAGAATGATGAGGAAAGGAAAAAGAAACTACAGTATCTTGAAGGTCAGATTAGGAAGGCAGAAAATAACATTAACAAGGAACACTCTACACAATATTACAAAACTGCAAAAAACAGTAAACAAGGGATATACACCAGTGGCTGGTGTAATGAAAAACAAAGAGGGGAACTACATAACTAGTGAGAAGGGGAACTTAGGAAAGTGGAAGGTATATTTTGAAATCCTGCTAAATGTGCCTGATGATACAAAGAAGGATAATCAAGCCCGATGAATATTTCAGCATCTTGTACCGCAAAAGTAGTACCAACGTTAGAGGAAGTGGCGATAGCTATCAAGATACTAAGGAACAACACAGTAGCAAGGATAGTTCATGTACCAGTAAAATTGTTGAAATACGATGTTGAGGCGACGCATACATAGATTCACAGCACAGATATAGAATGGGGAAAAGATACCTGAGAAATGGACATTGGTCATTATATGTTCAATATGGAAAATAGCGATAAGACAATGACCAAAAACCACAGAGGCATATCACTGCTGTGTGTAGCATACAGTATTCTGTTAAGAATCATACTAAATAGACTGAAGCCTTCAGGGCAGGAAAATCCAGTGCCGATCATATTTTCACACTGAGACAAATTATAGAGAACAACTGTGAACAAAAATAAATACTGTTTGTTAGATTTCAAAAAGGCATATAACACGATGACGTGAGATGTGGAAAGCTACGACAGAGTATTTGATTTCCAGAAGCCTGATAAGGATGACCCAGCTGTGCGTTAACCAATCAAAATAGTAAGAATTGGGAAAACACATTCATGACATATTGAGGGTAAATCAGGTGTAAGACAAGTGGATATTATATCGCCAACACTGTTTAATATAGCACTGACAAACACCGGAGTATAGGCAAGTACATCAATATAGTGACGTTTGCAGATGATATCGTTCTCATTGGTAAAAACGCGATGGAGGAAATGGGAAGGGGCTGACGGGCGAAGTTGGAAGAATGGGACATGATAAATCGGGATAAGCCCAAGATAGTGATTGTTGACAATCATTAGACCGATAGTAACTTATGCCACTGTAACATGGACAGTAACACAGAAAACGCTGAGAAAGGTGATTACATTTGAGAACAAGGTACTGATGAAAATATATGGACCAGTAAGGGAGATAATGGTTCGAGGATAAGACGGAGCAGGGATATCCAGGACATGTACAAAGAGCGAGACATAGCAGCCACAGTCAAAAGTCACTGATTTAGATGTATGGTCATTGTTGAGAAAAAATGCCAGAATTGTACGAGGTGTGGAGACTGGAGGGAAAGAGACCTCTGTGAAGGCCGAGAATGAGATGGATGGATGACGTTCTGAAGTATATGCTGAAGATGGGAAGAATTATTAAGAAGCTGAAGATAGGAATGACGCACTGTTGTACGTGAGGCTAAGGACTGGCTACGGTTCAATTGGCTCTGACAGTAAGTAAGTAATTATATACTTTTCAACGTATGTGCCATTTGTGTCGCACTATTCCATAACATATACTACGTTTGTGTATTACTGTCTTAAAATTACGACCGCCGTAACCAACAGTATCGCAGGATGATTACGAAAAATCTTTTACTGTATGTCATACTGGATGCAAAGCATAATTACGTCACTTCGATCCAACATTCAAATACTGTTTCTGAACGAGAAACCTTCTCCGCAATCTTTCATTATACGAGGTGCGTCCAGGAAGTAACTTCCGTTTGGTAATAAAGTGAAATTGTCACAGATAGAGAAGAAATTTTTATTGCACAAAATTCTACAACTCTTAAACTACTTTTCCACATAACTGCCGAATTTTTCCGGCATTTGTCATAGCGTGGCACCAGATTTTGTATACCTTCTTCATAGTAATCTGCTGCCTGTGTCTTAGACCAGTTGGAAACAGTTTCATTCAGCTCGTCGTCATTGGTGAAGTGAGCGAGAGCACTAATTGTAAACCTACGGTTTTCCTGGATCTTGTCATCAATCGCGTGAACGAGTTCTTCTGAAACCAAATGTGGACGCCCACTTCGTTCTTCATCGTGCGCATCACTACGCCCGCCATTGAACTGTCGGACACATCTTCTCACCATCGAATCCCTCATCGCATTTGGTCCGAAAACATCGCAAATTTGGCGATAAATTTCACTTGGTTTCACTTTCCTCGCATTCAGAAACCGACCTGATTTCACAGGCGGCGGGAGTTTCAATCAACGCCGACATTTCAAACAGACACAACAAAGCGTACGTAACTGACAGCGATTTCCAAATGGCGCACCTTCTTCTCCTTGATACACATCGTCTACAGCGCATGTGCAATCGCAGCGCTGCAGCGGAGATAAATTGAAACGGAACTTACATTCTGGACGCACCTCGTATACCGAATAGTCCCTTCAAAATGGTCCCTTCAGTTACTTATCTGTGCTGAAATGTCAGTCTCTCACATATCGAAAGAGGCAGCCTGTTGCTTTCAGTTATAGTGGTGTTGCAGTTTTAATGACCGGCAGAGTACCTTAAATCCACGTATAAGTCTGCCTGAACTCATTCAGTCGATAAGGAATCAGTTTTCATAAGGAGTGATCTCGATGTGCGCTCTGCGTACATGGTGTCCAGAGTAGAAAGATTTGGGGCGAAAGCTGGGAACTAGCGAATGTGACGTGCAGGGTATAACAAGCGATGTATGTATTATTCAGACACGTAAACACGTCGTCAGTAGAGCGCGTTTATCTGCAGCATCGCCGCCGGCGTTACTCGCTGGCTGGCTGTCAGCTCGCCCGGCACGCATTCAGATGCCATCAGGCGAGAATAACACTCGCCGAGTGCAAACAGCGAGCGTCAGGGCCGAACAGCGACACGGGGATTTTTCTCAAAGAAAAGCAGAATATCCACACTCAAAAGTTATCCTCTGTCTCTCTCTCTCTCTCTCTCTCTCTAGGCAGCAGAGTATTTGGTACTGGCAGCGAACCGTGAGAAGAGATGATTTCTGAATCGAGTACTTTCCAATCTTTTGGAACAGATACTTCTATGAGAGGGCGGTTGTATATGGCTGTTAAGTAAGGAGCTATCGCTTCAGCATAGATAATTTCGCCTCGAAGAAACTGACAATCATTTACTTGCATCGTGATCTGGCTGCAGACAGTAGCACCAAAAACAAGAGAATTGAGCAGTGTAGCTAGTGGTCCATTGGAAGGAAGGTAACGTAATCAGTGTGATAGATACAAACAAAGGACGGTCCAAATGTTTATCGCTTAGTTCATGAAACCTTCCAGTATGTGGGCAAGCGACCAAACGTTGGCATACACAAAAAAAAAAAAATGTTTTTTAAAAAGTCTCGGTCGCATTATGCTTTATTTCACATGATGCGTTTACAGTGTATCATCATGAGATCTGTGGTATAAAAGAAGAAAATTACATTTTAGATGTTTAAAGCACGTAATTGAAACATCTACAAGGAGAACAAATCATATTAAAACATATATACTTACAATTTTGTTTAAAAAGAATGGAAATTACAACCATGTTAGTGTAGATGCTTGTTTAAAACTTAAAGCACCATCGCGCACGTCTAGTGACAGTGTTGTACTAGACTGACATGCCAAACTGTGGTGAGAGGGGGAAACACCGTAACAGGTAAACTAGGCCCACTCGCCACCAGATGGCTCAGGGTTAAATTAAATGTTACTTGAATAAAACTACACATACATCATGTTGGGCACATCATCTTTGGCTTTCCCATGCCTTCCTTGTCGTACGCCCTATCCCATTAGTATTTTTAATGTACTTAAAATTGGTTTCTTATATATTTTTAAAGGACTTAACACATTTTGTAGCCATATTTTGTACAGTTTCTATGACTGCACACAGTACAGAGTGCCCAAGATGATGTATGTGCAGTTTTATTCAAGTAACTTTTAATGTTAACCCTGCGCCATCTGGTGGCGAGTAGGCCTAGTTTACCTGTTACGGTGTTTCCTCCTCTCACCACAGTGGGGCATGTCAGTGTAGTTCAACACCGTCACTAGATGTCCATGATCCCATGATGGTGTTTTAAGTTTTAATCAAGCATTTATCCTAAGATGGTTGTAATTCCCATTGTTTTTTTTTTTAATTAAGTATATATGTGTTAATATGATTTGTACTACTTGTAGATATTGTAAATACGTGCTTGAAACATGTAAAATGTAATTTTCTTCTTTTATACCACAGATCTGACGATGATGTACTCGAAACGCGTCATGTGAAATAAAGCATATTGCGACCGACACTTTTGAAAAAAAAAAAAAAAACTTTTTTTTTTCCTTGCGTTCAAATGTTTGTTAAGCTTAAGGGACTTAACTGCGGGGTCATCAACCGCAAAACTTACACAATACTTACGATCTACCTGATAGTCTACTAAAGACGACACAAACATCCATGCCCGAGGGGGGTGGGTGTGGGGGGAGGATTCGAACCCCCGACGAGGAACGGCTGCGCGCATCGGAGCATAGTGCCCCAATGCGCTCGGCCGCTCCGCCGCGCCAAAGGGCGGTCTGAAAATTTGAATTTACTATAACTACCCCCCTAAACTTGGTATTACAATAAAAGTTATACCATTGTAATCAGCGTCAAAAACTGATGTGAACACGACTTCAATATTTCTAAAATCAAAAACCTCATATTTTGGTGTTATCCCGGACGCGTGCTATAGTATAGCCAGTAGCACCCGTTGCCTGGGGGGGGGGTTGGGTACCCACCCACCAACCCCTTCAGACAGATACCCCACCCCAATAAGCGTCTTCAAACTGATTAGTATATCAATTTTATCATGCTGTTGCATCCCTAGGTTGGTACAAGCCTTCTCATAGTACGTGTACAAACCTAAATTGGAAATTTGTGGTCAGTGACGTCATCAAGATGTCGGAACCCATCCGGCATAAGGCGAAGAGATTAAGCGACGAAAGTTAAAGTGAAATTATGTAGATATACTAAAGCACGCGTCCGGGATAACACTCCAGCGCCGCTCAGTCGTCGTGCTGCCGCCGAGAGGTGCGTTCCCTCTTTAAGGCTATCTTACCAGTGAAACTAATATTGGTGCCCAAGAAAAGAAGGACCATCTGTGTTTCGAGGGTGTGTTTTCCATATTTCCTAAAGGTCCGAATCCGCAACGCGGCAACGGTTGGTTCACTGTGGCTGTTTTGCGGTGTAATGGAGCTACAGTGAGAGCATTGTCTGGACTTGAGAGTGCAAATACACGAGATGTTCAAATGTTTGTATAGATTATTGGACTTAACTACATGGTCATCAGTCTCTAAACTTACAAACTACTTATGAACTAGCTAGTACTAAGGACGGCACAAATATCCATGCCAGAGGGGGAGATTCGAACCTCCGACCGTAGTAGCCGTGGAGACCGTCACTGGCGCGCCGCAGTGCCCTCGGCCACCTCGGCCGGCACACGAGATGTAATTGCATATCGTACGTGGAGCGTGTATTGTGAAGTTAACAAAGACTATGGCAAGAGGTATTTGTCACCTAACATGCCATTTGTTATAAGGACCAGGAATCCACGGAGAATCAATGAGATGGAGTCTGTTGCTATATGGTTCAAGTGTTTGTAGAGTCCATGGGACTTAATTACGGGGTCATCAGTCCCTAAACATACAAACTACTTATGAACTAGCTAATCCTAAGGACGGCACAAATATCCTTGCCCGAGGGGGGATTCGAACCCCCGTCTGTAGTGGCCGTGCAGACCGTGACTGGAGCGCTTCAGTCCCCTCGGCCACCGCGGCCGGCTGCTATATGGTATAAAGGATTTCGTTGTTGTTCAAGTGTAAAAATAAATGGTGATGTAACACATTATTATACCAATTGAATAAATGTGTTTGATGCATTATATGAGTTTACTAGCTTAAACCCGCGGCTCCGCTCGCGTGTTGGTTGATTATGATAGATAATGCGCGATACGTCAAATCGATTTTCTTAATGAGATGTATTTAAAGAGATTTCTTTTATACTGCTTTATTTATTTATTTATTCTTATATTTCCTTATTCGTATGCTTATCCTTACAGAGAAAGAGCTGAAGGCATTGTAGCACGCATAGTCCAAAGATATGGTGTGTGGCATCACGTTTCGCTGTATGTAACCTACTTGCTATAGAGTCGCAAACGTCATCGCTGGCCTTCAGTCCGAATTTTTTATCATTTCACGACAACCACCATATCCTCCACCCCCTTATAGCATGGAAGTGCTATGGTGTACAACGGGAGACTTCGGACAAGAATTAAACACAGACCATTCGTTTGCGTCCTGTAATTTTCACTGCAGAGCGAAATATTAATACACACACACACACACACACACACACACACACACATACGTAGAATTTTATATACACCGATAACTTTCCATCGCAATATATTCCACCTTTTTATCATTTTCAACGCTCAAGCAACAATGCAACCAATAAAACCATTTTCATAGAGTAATTATTGTTCCGCATTTCGCGTTATGTTCTTCAAATTACTAAATATCTTACCAGATCGCTATAAAACGTGCCTAAAACCTTCCTCAGGTATACGTTAGTAACTGTACAAATATTTAAGACTCTACGTGTAGTCGTTCGGACGTGATAAGCGTCCACCGAACAGATATTCACACTAAAATATATATAGATAAATAGCTATCCGATCGCCATTAAACCGTGCCTAAAGCCTTCGCCGGGTATACATTAGTAACTGTACAAATTTTTCTCTCTTTATGTCTTGTGGTTCAGACGTGATAAACGTACACCTAACAGACATTCACATTTATAGATATAGATTATTTGTGACCCCCCCCCTTCCTATCATGAAAATGGAATGATTTTAGATAATAGTGATCAGTAGCGTCAGGCGAGAACCGCTGGCCCGTACATCTAGAACCACTGGCTCACGACCGTATGCTTTGGGCTGCAGGCCCCCTGAAGGGCACAGTTACATGCGGTGGCTACAGTCGGCACAAAGGGCTGCAGTGGCCGACTGTCCGGAGCGAAACGTGACGTGGCGGCTAATGGGACGGACGGCTCCTTTGAATGCATGGCGCTACTGTGCTCGCACAATGGCCGCACGGGCACTGATCGCCGACCGCAGACCGCAGACGTCACCAGCGGATGACGTCACTGCCACGAAGTGAAATTCTACTTTAGGGTGTGGCTATTTTAAGAGGCACACTGGCAGTGTACCGAAGGTCTCTACAGGAGCCAAGTGTTCAGAAGGATTAGAAAAAATCGCAGCCGGCACCAGCGTATGACATCACTGCCACGAAGTGAAATTCTACTTTAGGGTGTGGCTATTGTAAGAGCCACACTGGCAGTGTACCAAAGGTCTCTACAGGAGCGAAGTGTTCAGAAGGATTAGAAAAAATCGCAGCCGGTACCAGCGGATGACGTCACTGCCACGAAGTGAAATTCTGCTTTAGGGTGTGGCTATCTTAAGAGGCACACTGGCAGTGTACCGAAGCTCTCTATAGGAGCCACGTGTTCATAAGGATTAGAAAAAATCGCAGCCGGCACCAGCGGATGACGTCACTGCCACGAAGTGAAATTCTGCTTTAGGGTGTGGCTATTTTAAGAGGCACACTGGCAGTGTACCGAAGGTCTCTACAGGAGCGAAGTGTTCAGAAGGATTAGAAAAAATCGCATTGACGTGTTTCACGGCCCACTTTAGATTTTTAGTTTTATAAGTTTCTAAAAACATTTTGAACCAAAATAATAATCTAAATAATAAAAAATTAATTAATTAGATTTTCTCGAACCCTTTTAGGAAAAAAGTATTAGGTAGTGGCGTGTTCTGAACCACTAGCCTTTTTGTTAAATACATTTATTAAACATTTGAATTAGATTAATCATTACAATGGTTTCATAACTTTTATGTTAACAGCTAACACACAACAACCATGCACTCTTCCTCACTTGTTTCCTTCTTGGTAACAAGGATTACTTTGGCTTCAGTTTGTCGCAAAGGTTGTCCACATTTGGTTTTTTTCATGGCCCACAATTGCAGAGCACCTTCGAAAATCATTGCAATGGCTTAACCACTTTCTTAATTAATTTTTTTTATTCATACATTTCCATATATTTCAATTTCTCATGACCGATCTTAATTCTTATTTTCTTTGTCTCATATTAATACTCTTATATCGAAGGCATTCATCAAAGTAGTGATGTGCGCCTAATTGTAGCTTACAACGCTGTTTCAGGGTTCTGCTGAGGCCTTCACAGCTACCGTAGCTGCCACGGGGCACACTAAGTCCCCGCCGTACTTCACCCTCAGCAGCAATCCCCTACTTTGGCATTGAAGCCACAATCAGGCTAGCCGACTTCAATTTAGTTAGGTCTGTAAGTTATTTTATGTTCCAGGAGCAAAATTTTTAAAATGTTGCCAAATTTCTTTTTATGATCCTCCCATCTGTATAGTTTATAGAATTCGCCCTTTATAAATTCTTCGTATTCCTGTGTACAGTCATTCTCTTTGTTTGTTATTACGTAATGTACGTAAATGCCTACTAGCCGTAGTACAGCGTTATTTTTTTGTTCTGTTATTCAAGGTAATTTCTCTTCCATCGCTTCGCTTGAGAAATGCAATCTGCTTCTTCACTTCAACCATATGTCCTGATAACCTTTACAAACGAATCGATGGTTTAATGTATCAATATCATTACATTCTTGGCAGGTGTTGGTGACGCATTGACCAACTGAGTGTAATTTCTGATTTGTGGATACTAAATTATTAATAACTCGATACCAAGTCGTTTTAATATCAGTAGAAAGGACTCTATTATTGATGTTACGCCATATATATTTCCAATTTCTTCCGAGGTAGATTATTTCCATTCTATTTCGACAGCGTAGACCTTCAACATCACAGTCCAACGCATTGCCCATTACACTATGGCAAACAATAAGAATTGGCGTTCTTTAATCTCATATTACTGATGGCCGTTTTTAACCGATGCTAATATGGCATTTGTAGACACTAGATTATCATTTATCGTACGAAGAACAACGTGATTTTGTTAATTCTTCAGTGCGCCATTGCTTTGGAATGACAACGTGTAAGTTACAATCAGAAAATCATCAAATACGCAACACAAAATGGCGTATGTCAGAGAGAGTTCTGGGCGAGGAATGTCACGTGGCATCTGCGAACGGTTGGTTTTCATTATTTCAATGGAGGGTGTCAAATCTCCGTTATTTTTCCAAATATGTCTCAAACGATACGAAATATGAAAAAAAACATAAGGGAGCTAAGTTGTAGAGAATTTTCTCCTCTACAAATTCGGTAATTCAATTTCCGTGTCAGATGAATGGTTAAGCCGTTATTTTCATTTAAATTTCGAGCTGTCAAAAGACGATCGCAAAGGTCCACTCTTAGTGTTACTACAGTAACCTAAAGTGGGCCAAAAAAGCGCAGATCATCTAGTTCAGAAGAAAGGGCGTCGATCAGATGCACAAAATTATAGTCCCATATCTCCGAGATCGGTCAGTTGCAGAATTTTGGAACACTTTTATTTATTTATTTATTTTTTTCGCTAGCTTCATTCCCGCTGCTTCGCACGCATAGACTGGATGGTCTGCATTCCTTGTTTCTACTTCTATACTTAAATTTTCATAGATTTCGCTTTAAAAATGCTTTCCTAATCAAGTAGTTTGATACAACTTGCCAACCCATATTCCACCATTGTTGGCAGAATTCAAAACATCCCGAAACACATTTTTTTTAAATTATAACTCGTGGTCCAAATTTTCGCATATCTAGCATCAAAATAGTCTTAGTAGTACTCTTAAAAGATTGTCCTTTATTTCACCCGCTTAATGGTTGGATTTCCAAAAATATAGAGACACGTGTTTTTAAAATTCCAATTATAAAGTCCGAAGTTGTGTATTTTTTGCTTCAAAATTGCGCGAATAGCAAAAACCGTTCATCCTCAATTTCATCCCCTTAAGGATTCCTACCGTGTAAGATAAAAAATGTCTACAAATTTCAAGTTTGTAAATTATTGATAAAGGAGGGGAAGGAAGAAGAATTAGGAAAGAAAGGATTACATTTAAATCAAACAATGATGACAAGTGAAAATGTGAGCCTGGCCGAGAATCGAACCCGGATCTCCCGCTTCGAGCCGAAGGGTTTGTTGTTACCAACGTATGGTTTTAATGCGACTTTGAAAATAAATCTAATGTATAAAAATTAATGTTTGTTTATTTGTCTTTTTGTTCGTATCTTACGCACGGACATACCGTACATCCGACTGTGATAGAACTTTATCAATTCATTGCTTGCACTCGCGCGAAGGTTACAGGCGTATTAAAATTAACTTCGTATGGTGCATGGTGGAGGGTTCTTTACAATTAGTTATTTCGTTTCTTACGCCTTGACGCTGAAATGGCTGGACGGATATGAATGACATTTGGAACAGAGGTAGCTTATGCCCTGATTAATCCATGGGCTACCTTTCGTAAGCCACCGTATGGTGCGTGAATGAGGATAACTTACAATGTATTAATACGTTTGTTTCTGTTCACACGGAAACGGCCGGGCGGAACTGAATTAAATGTGGAATTAAGATAGCTTATAACCAGAACTAATACATGAGATACGTTTCGTAAGCTTTCGTAAGTGCATGGCGGACGGTACATGTGTGTATTCATGAAGCCAGTGAATTGATCGTGGGGGAGGGAACCTTGCGACTTTGACACCTGTTGACCAGTCACTATGAAACCGGCACATGTATGTATGTTTTCATATAGATGAGAGAGAGGAGTAGGTGAAGGAGGAGACTGGCATAAAGGGAAGGGAGGAGACTGACAGAGAGAGGGTAGAGGACGAAATGGATAAAGAGAGGAGATGGACAGAGAAAGGGACAGGTGGAGACAGGGGGAGAAGCAGGTGAACAGGGAGAAGGGAGAGGAGGAGATGGACTAATGGCAGATGTATATTTGTTCGTAATTTATGCGCTTCCACAACGTTCATCTGATTGCGATAAAACTTCATCGAAGGTAGATGAACAGAGAGCGATGGAAAAAGAAGAAAAAGAGAGAAGGACTAAATACAGCAATAAATAAATACCTGAGCGACGCCGGGATTTCAGCTAGTAGTGTCATAAAAATAACATTTCAAGTTATACACGATGTTTCAAGAGGAATAGTATGGACGAATTGCAGTAAGTACTATGTAAATTACACATTTTTGCGCAATCTGGTACGACTTATTAATATGGACTGACACGATCGCTTCGTATCTTTTAAACAGTTGGGGGACGCATATCTGCTCCTGATGGAGGGAGGGGGAGGGGAGGGGAGGATGTGGTAGCGATATGATTGTCGCTTCTCGCATCCAAAGCACCATCGGCCCTTGTCTGTCCAACCTCCTACTTGAAAACTTCGTTTTCCCATTTCCTCTTGAATACTATTTATCCATTTTGTACGTGGTCTGTATCACTTATTTCTTTGTGGCGGTATCCAGCGCCATGCTTGTAATGGTATCCTTCTCTGTTCCATCCGTTTCAAATATCCTGATCATTTCAAGTTTTATTTATTAATTTTATCTATAATGGTGGTTCAGCTGTCTTCCTTCCTCTAATTATTACAATCCTCACGTGGTCAAATAAAGTTGCTGCGCCGCGTGAGAGTAGCCGAGCGGTATGGAGCGCCACGTTGCGGATCGCGCAGCCTCCCGCGTCGGAGGCTTCAATCCTCCCTCGGGCATTGATGTTTGTGTTGTCTTTAATATAAGTAGTTTGTAAGATTAGGGACTGAGCAGCTAAGTCCCATAAAAAAAAAAGTTGCAGCATCTTTTCACTATGACATATCTGCAGGAAGTAGTTACCATTCTCTGTTTTGTCTGCGTTTATTTCTGACCCAAACTTCTGACTCATACACCATTACTGGTTCTATTATTTCCATATACTCTAGTTTGTCTTATTGGAGAAGATATTATTACACAGCATCCGATGTAGAGTCTTAATCATGTACTTTTCTGTCCCTATCTTCTTCCTTCTTCCTTCCATCTTCACTAAACGTAACTGCTAGATATTGACAATCGCTCACATGTTTTTGTCCTCCCTTTCTCCACTTTTGTCGTCTACTTCCCATTACCAGATACTTTGTTTTCTTACTATTAACTCCCAAAGCCCATTTACCATATTCTTCAAATAACTTGTCAAGCCCACATATAAGTCATATCCTGCTGATCTTCCGCTATTTGGTCATCTGCAAAGATACGTCTGTATCGAGACGTATTCCCATCGGTCTACATTTTCTATTACAACGTTTCAGAGCTGGACTCAAATATATTTTAAATAAAGTTTGTGAAGACGAAATCCATGTTTAAACTGTTCAAATGTTTGTAAACTTAAGGGACTTAACAGCGGGGTCATCAGTACCTAAACTTACAAACTGAACTACCTTTTACTAAAGACAGCACAAACATCCATGCCGGCGTGGGGATTCGAATTCCCGAAGGGGAACGACCTCGCGCATCGTAGCATAGCGCCTGAATGCGCTCGGCCGCTACGCCGCGGCAAATCCTTGTTTCATCCGATTTGTTGTTAAAATAGTTGACTTGACAGCTGCAAGAAATATCTCGCCATAAACATTCAGCAGGGTGAAAAATTGACTTTTATTTCTAATGGAGAAAAAATTCCCTTGTATCTGTCGACTGTTTCATTCGTGGCCTAGAGGAGTCTACTAGTATGAAACATTGGCGTTAATGTTGGGAAGAAATTCCTTTGAATGTACGTTTTAAGCACAGCTTTATATAAAAGTGGAACAAGGAAATGGGAAAGCCAGAACAGAAGAGAATCGAAGCATAATGTCAAAAATAGATCGACTAATAAGATAATAAATGAGGAAATTCTCCGTAGAAGAAAGGACCGCAGGAAAACCCTGACAAAAGGGACTGGTTGGCAATATCCTCCATGTTGCTAGAATAAGAAGTAAAAAAAAAAAAAACTTTAGGGAACGACAAAGAATGGCATAAATCCAGCAAAAAATGGGACGTGCCACTCTGGAAGGAAGAGGTTGGGGAAGAGTGGAATGGGTGGCAGGCGGCGTCAAAAGACTAATGATTCGGGAAATGGCCTCCGTATTTTTCTCTGCCAACCAGAATCGCATTGCCCATTCCGTTTAAAGAGCTTTATCCGGATCTAGTTTGTCTGGACCTGTTCTGAGAAATGTGCGATAAATTTCTTTTGTTTTTATCCAGTCCTTCGTTTAGATTTTCATGTTCAAATGTCTGTAGAGCTCATGGGACTTAACTACGGAGTCATCAGCCCCTAAACTTACAAACTACTTATGATCTAGCTAACACTAAGGACGGCACAAATATCCATGCCCGGGGGGGGGGGGGAGGGGGATTCGAACCCCCGACCGTAGTGGCGCGCCTAAGTCCCCTCGGCCACCGCGGCCGGCGATTTGCATGTCCTTTAGTATAAGCTGAGTTTACATTTTTCCACACAATCTACAAGCATAAAAGCACATGAATGAAATCTGCTTTTAAAAATCATATATAGCTAATACTAGCTTAAATCCGCGGTTTCGCTCGCGTGTTGGTTGATGCGAAACGTCAATTCGATTATTGTTAGAGAGACGTATTAAAAGAAATTTCTTTTTTACTGCTTTACTTATTTATTCTTATATTTCCTTACACAGAAAGAGCTGAAGACATTGTAGCACGTATAGACCAAAGATATGGTCTGTGGTATCACGTTTCGCTGTATGTAACCTACTTGCTATAGAGTCGCAAACGTCATCGCTGGCCTTCAGTCCGAATTTTTTTATAATTTGACGACTTTCAACCACCATATCTTCCACCCCTTACAGCTATCGGCATGGAACTGCTATGGTGTACAACGGGAGACTTCGGAGAACAATTACACAGCCCATTCGTTTGCATTCTGTAGTTTTCGCTGCAGAGCGAAATATTAACACACACTTACGTAGAATTTTATATACACCGATAACTTTCCATCCCAATGTACTCCACCCTTTTATCATTATCAACCCTCAAGCAACTATGCAACCAATAAAACCATTTTCGAAGAGTAAATATAATTTTCAAAGAGTAATCATTGTTCTGCATTTCGCGTTATATTCTTCAAATTACTAAATATCTATCAGATCGCTATAAAACCATGCCTAAAACCTTCCTCAGGTATAAATTAGTAACTGTACAAATATTTAAGTCTGCGTCTTGTCGTTCTGACGAGATAAGTGTACACCGAACAGACATTCGCATTAATATATATGGATAAATTGCTGTACGATCGCCATAAAACCGTGCCTAAAGCCTTCCCCGGGTAGACATTTCTACATCTACATCTACACTGGATATTCTGCAAATCACATTTAAGTGCCTGGCAGAGGGTTCATCGAAACGCAATTACACTATTTATCTTCCATTCCATTCTCGAATAGCGCGCGGAAAGAAAGAACACCTGAATCCCTCTGTTCGAGGTCTGATTTCTCGTATTTTATTCTGATGATCATTTCTACCTATGTAAGTGGGAGTCAACAATATATTTTCGCATTCGGAGGAGAATGTTGGCGATTGGAGTTTCGCAAGTAGCCCACGCCGCAGCGATAAGCGCCGTAGGTGTAATGATTCCCATCCCAGATCCTGTATCATTTCCTTGACGCTGTCTCCCATGTATCGTGACAATACGAAACGAGCTGCCCTTCTTTGGACTCTTTCGATGTCTGATAAGGATCCCACACTGGGCAGCAATACTCCAAAACTGGATGGACAAGCTTAGTGTATGCAGTTTCTTTTGTAGTTCTGTTGCATCTTTTGAGGGTTCTACCAATAAAACGCAGTCTCGTTCGCCTTTCCCACGACATTATCTACGTTTTCTTTCCAATTTAAGTATGAAGTAATAGTAATTCAAAATGTTCAAATGTTTGTAGAGTCTATGGGACTTATCTACGGGGTCATCAGTCCCTAAAATTACAAACTACTTATGAACTACTTACAACTAAGGACGGCACAAGTATCCGTGCCCGAGGGGGGATTCGAACCCCCGACCGTAGTGGTCGTGCAGACCGTGACTGGAGCGACTCAATCCCCTGGGCCACCGCGGCCGGCAATAGTAATTCCTAGGTATTTTGTACATTAGTAACTGTACAAATTTTTAGCTCTTTATGTCATGAGGTTCTGACGTGATAAACGTACACCGAACAGACATTGACATTTATAGATATAGATAATGAAATAATAACAAAACATTTTCCTACTGTGATAGAAAGCATTATGTGTGCTATTGATTAGCGCTAGATAGGGAGGAAGTGATGACGAATTAGATAAATCTGCCCGTTGGAAGGAAGCTCTTTCCTACTCTCGTGTGTGTCGATTTGTGTAGCTTTCCTCTGCTACGCAACTGTCTGGCAGCTTTCGACAATGAGCTCGTCTATCTACCGACTCACTGTCCTTGAGAGTGGGTGGTGCGTTTCATTGTTAGTCACATCTTCCTTAACAGGAGCGGAGAATACGTGTGACGGAAACTCAGTAAATATACGCTCCGCTGACGCATTTTGCCGGTGGCTACGTGGGCAGCTGTGCACACTGATCTATTGACAGAACGCTTCCTGGGCGTTTGCTCTAGTTGTCCAACAGCTGGATACATAGTTCGCTGGTTTCGTCCGTCTGTGAAGCGCACACTCGCCGTCTTCTAGTGAATGTTTGCTCTCCACCACCGAATGTGTTTGCAGTGGAAAACGTGTCTTCCCTGCTCTCGTTCTGCATTTCCATCTCTGTTGCTTCTCGGTATTGCGGTAGTTGAAGTACGTGGACGGATGGGAGCTGTCTTTTCTGTTGGGTAAATGTGTACACGAGGATGCAGCAGACCACTAACGGAGAGGCGACAAAGTTTTGTAAATAGACGACAAGACAAATCAGAGTATGAGGATGCCTTACTTATCTCGTACATGAAAATTAAATGGTGTTAGGTGATAAGCAGTTGAGAATGGCTGGAACGATTTGATTAGGTTTTTATTTTATTTTTTTTATTTTTCTCTATAGACCGACTAAAGTTTGAAGGGAAAAAAAATTAAGAAAGTTGATCGCAAAGTGAGGAAATTCGCGAAAAACTGAAATGGCTGGTATATTCGATTTCTATATTAAATCAAGACCGTAATTCGCGATTAGAACTACGAACATGCGATTTTTAATAATTCTGTCGTTTTATTCTGTACGTTAGGGCCCTAGAAAAATGGAGGGAAAATTTTCGGGAAAATTACAAACGAAATTCAAACTAAACTAGTTCCAGTCATAGTCAATAGATGCATGGTTGCGAAAATGATTTTTTTTTTTTAAAGAAGTAAAGAAATATTCGCAACTCTGACTACACTTATACTTTCACACATAAATTCCAACACCTTAACAGTTCACAAAACCTATCGACAGCAAATATGTCTAAGACATATCTTTAAAAAATATTGAAAAAGCAATAAGTTCAAGTACAAGATCTCAAGTACACGTAGTTACCTTATTAGTAAGTAATAAGGCCTTTAAAATCCGTTATTAATTGCAGATGACATACTGGAAAGCAGTTATAACCGATCTAAAATACTTGGGCAGCCATACGAAACACAAAATGTGGCTGTAAGGTTAGTATTATAGCTTCTGTATTCTCTATAACTGTATTAATGTAAGTAGGTTAGCCTCAAACACTGTCAGATATCATAATGTTAAAATTCTCAATATGTGTTTAACAGATGCAATAATAAATATAAATCCCACTGATGATGGAGGAACTTCTCCGAAACATGTTTTGATAAACAAAAAACATAAACTGTGTTTCCTCAAGGCAGAAACAAGTAAACACAGGCAAGAAGAACTTGGAACACAACATGATCATTCTTTCAATATATTCGGTAGCTCAGAAACTGACAGTAGCAATGATATACTGGGTTTGCACAATCGCCTTGAAAGCTGACACATTTGTGTGTTTTAAAGGAAAATTCTTTTATATTCGGCAAGTCATCGTATAGTGCACGGCAGAGGGTACTTTACAGTACACCTGACGCCGTTAGATTTGCCACCATGAAAATTTACAAGTAGGGGGCCTACGTGCAATTTTTTGTTCTGGGAAGGACAACATGGAGAAAGAGATGAAGAGAGAGTAAGATGAGAAGGACAGAAAGGGGATGAGGAGGAGAAGGATTAAGGGATGGTTAAAGGAGTGAGGAAGTGCGCAGAGAGAAATGGATCAGGTAATAGAGTGGATGTGGGTATTGACAGACCAGCGAGAAGAGCGAAGACCAGCTGGGCAAATGTAAGGAGACTTGGCGGTGAGGAGTAGAGAGTCAAGGAGGAAGAGGAGGAGGAGGAGGAGGCTGAGAACAAGGAGGCGAAGATCGATGGGGAAGAGGAGATGGAAAGAGGCAGGGGAAAGAGGAAATGGGATGCGGGGATAAATTAACAGAACACTGTAACGGTACCAGGGTTTGCATCTACACCTGAAGGAGCGTGGCCGAGGTTACTTACTTGCTTTCCTGTTCTGCTACCATCTAGAACGAGGGAAAAACAAATGCTTGTATACACCAGTACGAGCACTAATCTGGAGCTGGTTCCGAATAAACGAGTGACTGCACTCTCCCTTTCTAGATATTCAAAAATATGAATAAACTGCTGGAAGAACCAACATATAATAAACAGTACATTATGCGTGAAATAGATAACTTGTAAAATTTCTATAAATTGCTTATAACTTTTCTTGCCGCTCAATAATTTTCCTACTTTTCCATTATACCATTCTTTTTTAATCCTACCCATTTGCCCAACCCCTGTGACCTCAAGGCTGCCGACGCCCTTTAACAGCAATAATTCAAGAATACTTACCGACGGCACGCGAACAAGATGGACAAAGCATACAAAAAATACGTACATCACGAAAGGTGAAATTCTTTCAAACACCAGGATCATAACTCTGTAGTAGTAGAATGAAAAGTGTCCACTTTTTTCGGAATATTTGCATCCATATTCTATATGTTTCATTACATATACTTTAGCTGAAATCCTTTTAAACACCAAGTTTATAATTCTGTTGTAGGGCAATGAAAAGCGATCAATTTTTGGGAAATATTTAATTATATTCTCTCTCCGAACGTTTCAATGGCAATATTTGCTGTTTAGTATGGTGCCTACATCTACATCTACATACATACTCCGCAATTCACCGTAAGGTGCGTGGCGGAGAGTACACTGTACCACTACTAGGCGTTTCCTTTCCTATTCCACTCCCAAATTTAACGAGGAAAAAAAGAATGCCTATGTGCCTCCTATATGAAACTCATTCTCCTTCCTACCTTATTTTCCATGATGGATGCTAGAGCCATTGTACTACTTTTTTTCTTTTTTTTTCTGGTTTGTTCATTTTACCCTCTATTCATTCAACTAGAATTTTAACCATCTGTCCATTTGATGCTATTCACTGACGTTAACTGTCTTTTCAGACCCTGGTTCCTAAACAAGATTTCAGCTATTGACGTTTCATGAACCATCTTATAACTTGTTATCCTTTGATTCCCCATCTTTTCTTATGGTAACCGGGAGTATTTTGACAAGAAGCACAACGATTTTTTCTTCAGTTGCAGGCTACATTATGTGCCGTCCAGTGGCGTCTGCAGCTTCAAACCGTTAATCATCTTGCCTTTAAAGTATTAAAATGCCAAAATCGCATTCAGTTAATTTTCTGACGTCCGGTTTCGGTATACTTAGGGTACCATCATCTGGTCACTTGTGTCCCGTGCTTTCCATTTCGTGAAGTTGCAAGACATTAAAATTGTATTTCAATCACAAAACTTTCAACTTTTACAAATGGTAAGACAAACCGAGCGCCTTCTTGTTGTAAGAATGTTTTTGCCGGCCGCGGTGGCCGAGGGGACTGAGGCGCTCCAGTCACGGTCTGCACGGCCACTACGGTCGGGGGTTCGAATCCCCCCTCGGGCATGGATATTTGTGTCGTCCTTAGTTGTAGGTAGTTCATAAGTAGTTTGTAAGTTTAGGGACTGATGACCCCGTATTTAAGTCCCTTAAGCTTAACAAACATTTGAACATTTGAACAAGAATGTGTTTTAAATATTTTGTTTTTATGTTTAACGTACCATTTGTAAAAGTTAACAATTTTATGATTGACGAACCATTTTAATGTCGCGCGCCTTCACGAAATGGAAAGCAAAGGACGCAAGTGATCAGATGATGGTACCCTAAGTGTATCGAAACCGGTCGTCAATAAATAAATAAATTGCGATCTTGGAATTTTAATACATCAAAGTAAGAAGATCGCCGTCCTACAATGAAAAAATTAAATCTTGCCTATAGGAGAAGTCGAGGACGATGCCAGGAAAGAATCGAGGTAACTCCTTAGATCCAAAGCATTCGACAGTCATTCCTGGTCTATCTTTTATTCAAAATGTAGCAGTGGTTCTAATCGTAATCAAGTACAGGCCTTTTGAAGCAGTAGTTGAGAGAACTTGACTAGGACGTGTGGTGCAGCTGCTCATTGAAACCGAAAGTAAAACTGATTATTTGTGTCTAAATATCTGCGAAATTAACCCAGATAGCGTTGACCTCCTCCCAGAAGGACGAGAACGGCAGCTTACTTCTTTATTCGTGCTTGTAAGAATTCGTGTACAGTGTCATATTTTGTATTTTTGAATGGCGTGCTACCATTGCAGATCAATTTCAGCTGGTATTGTCGATTGTAAAGTGGTTGGATACAGCTGCAAACTTGAGGTTCATACAGAAGATGGGTTTATATTGCTTGAACTTTCTTCAATTTTTGAGACATTTATATGTATATACTTCATCTTAAATGCTGTTTTAATAATAATTATTGGTAAGATTAAAACTATAAAATATTCATTATCACGTCATTCCAGAAAGAAGAGCAGTATTGCAAAAATAATGACGTGATTGTTAAGAAAAATCACTTATAACGAGCTTGTGAACTCATATGAAGGAAATTAATAGCTTCTGAGAACAAAATTAAACCAAAAATAATCCCACGTAATCTGGGTTAATAAACTTTGAGTGTCATACTTCAGTAGGAATATCAATATATCTTCTAACGTATAAGCATGTTGGCGAAACAATAATTTTCTTGTCATCCAAAATATTTAGTTAAAAATTAAAGTGTGAATTTGTGTCCTGTTAGCAACCTGTTAATCTTGAAACTTGTTTAATCCGGAAAGAGACTCTCCGTTGTTCTAATAACTCAGCCTATAGATCTTTTCAGTCTTGTGATGTCGTAGGCTTCTGGCAGCGTTATCGCCAATCTTGCACCCATACGAACGTGAAGAGTATCACAACGGACGATTGGAGAAAATTAAAGATAGCCATGAAGTGACATTACAATGTGGAAAGTTCTTCAGATTTTTTTGTTTCATATATTATCTTCAATTTATCCTAAAAGATGAGCCGTTTATTAAGGTAACACATTCGTCCATACATAGGAAGTGTCTGAGACATCGTGCAACGCATTTCTCACGTTTTGTAGCATCCTCTCGCTAGTGACCTGTTTTTATCCTGTTCGCACCCATACCAGTCAGTTCTCTCGCCTTTCTGAGCCTTACTCGACGCCACCTCTTATTCTTTAACACCACCGCCAGTGACTGTTCCCCAAACATAAAACCAGACATTGCTAACGAACTCTCTCTGACAGCACTCTGACAACACACTACAAATGATGTGACCGCAGTATCTGGTCAATCCACAAGTAGACGAAATGCAGACGTGACTCGAATGTGAACTCAGAATGGTGCTCAATTGAGTTGGGGGGAGGGAGGGGTGCCTCAGGGTTCTATTCTGAGCTCGTTGTTGTTACTCATTTGTATAAATGATATGCCTGCTTGTATAACACGTAACTCTAAGATATTTCTGTTTGTTGGTAACACCAGGTTGTTAGAGAAGGATGTTGTTAGCAATATTCATGTAGCATTAAATAATACAGTCAAAGAAATAACTTCATGGCTTATAGAAAATAAACTGATGCTAAATCACAGGAAGACTTAGTTTATACAGTTTCTCACAATTCAACAAAAACTTATATTTAAATTTCACAGAATGGTCACAAGTTAAACGAGACTGACAATTGAAATTTCTAGGCACTCAGACAGATAGCACTCTTAATGGAAAGTTCATGTTCGGCATCTTGTTCAAAAACTAAATGCTGCGTTGTTTACCATTCGAACAGTTTCTGAAATAAGTGTTAGTTCAACAAGACAAGCAGTCTACTTTGTTTATGTTCATTCGCTTTTGACATATGGTGTCATTTTTTTTAGGTAACCCCTCTGATATAACAAGGGTATTTACTGCACAGAAACTACTGGCGGTTCCAGCACTCGTAATTTCGCGTACCTCTTGTCGATTCCTGTTTGGGAGCCTGGCAATTTTGAAATTGGCTTCTGAATAGGTATTATCTTAAATATCGTGTGTTGATAGTATTTGGTTATTCGCAAGATTTAGCAACTTTCACTATATTAATACTAGACAGAAACCGAATCTGTATTTTGGATCTAACGTCACTGACCCTTGTGCAAAAAGGTGTGCAGTATTCTGCCGAATCCATTTTCAGTACGTTGCTACAAGAATTCAAAAAGCTTAGTACTAACCCACGTAATTTCAAGGCTAAACTGAAGACTTTCCTCATGGCTCACTCGTTCTGAATCGAGGTGACAGAAACAATAATCATTTCTTCTTATACCACTAATGTACATGTCTTGTGAACATTAACTCTCTCTCTCTCTCTAGTTCTCCATGGTGTTCTGTTTCTTGTTAACATCAGTGTAAGTTAGATAACATTGCCGTTCCTTCACTTTTGCGCGTAATTTTAAGGACATAACCGTACTGCAGAGAAAGCCGTTCGATAGTTGCGAGTTTCAAAGTCGAGTGTGCGGTGTCGTATTCAAAACAATAACCATTATTTGGTAACAACCTTGTATTACATAGAGTAGCTAATGGTTTATCGGCGAAGGGGTGACGTTTATCGATGGTTTATCGTGTAGTGTACACAGAAGTTAATTCGTCTGATTGTGAGCGGACTTTGTATTTTCTACGATCTGATCTAGTTATGTCTGTAATAAATATTTGTTTGTGATATCCCTCGTCGTTTTTGTGTTGCCTTTTGAATGACCAGTTGTGTAATATAGATTATATATTCTGTAGTGCAACTTGTCGTTCAAGTGGTACGAGAAATGGACAATATTCCTAGCTACATTGTTATACTGACATACAGATTAGTGATGGTAGTAAAAAAGTGTGATTCTTGTACAGACGCGAACTGAAATTATTACTGTAAGCAATACGGGAGACACGTGTCATATGGTGATATGATCAGTCAGGTTTTCCCGTGAATGTTACAAATTAAGAGTGTCTGTTTTACGAAGAAGCTACAGTAAACAGTGAAAATAACTAGAACCATCTATCATTTATGAGAATCCATTACACCTCTCATTTGTAACACTCAGTGCCTTTCTAAAGTAGCATGTATCCTTAGACGCTGAAAAAGAAATGAGACATCGATTAGCCTCTAATTACGATTCCAATTAAAAGATGGGTACTAAATTTCAAAATTTCAAGATGATTGTAAAAAGCTGTTAAAAAGTTAACATCTAGGATGTATAAAGAATCTTGGCCCTGTGTCCGTATGCATGAATACAAAAGTAGTTAACTCTTGATTCTTGCTAGGATCACAAGTTGAAAGCCTGAAAATAATCATTCAAACTTTTATAGTAAACAAAGGGCGGGTTCATTACAATGTGCCGGCCGCGGTGGCCGAGGGGACTGAGGCGCTCCAGTCACGGTCTGAGTGGCCACTACGGTCGGGGGTTCGGATCCCCCCACGGGCATGGATATTTGTGCCGTCCTTAGTCTTAGCTAGTTCATAAGTAGTTTGTAAGCTTAGGGACTGATGACCCCGTAGTTAAGTCCCATAAGTTCTACAAACATTTGAACATTTTGAACATAACAATGTGAAAAAAAAGAAAAAAAAAAAAAAAAAGAAAAAAAACAAAGGGCGAGTTCATTATAATGCGGAGACAGGAATCTCAACTTACATCATCTGCATCTTATGGTGCCTGGAATTGTTTTTATAGCCCGTTTCACGGTATTTGTAAGAAGCGATATGATACTGGATACACACATAAAATTGGCGGTGATACGTTGGAGGAGTGTTTGTAGGTGACACTAGGAGCAAACCATGTTACCTATACATTTTATTGTCAATTTCCAGATCATTCGTTGATAATTTATCGGTTACTTCAAGTCATAAAATATTAACGCCCTCATTCATCTTAATTTTTTAATGTGGATCATTTTTTCCTGTTTGCTAAGATTGCTTATTTGTTTACCAAATGACCCGTTTCAACTGATCTCGCAGTCATCATCAGATCTATAAAAGGGAGAAGACCAATCAACGTTCCTGCCACTAACGACCCATGAGCGTTAAAATCAAATGTTCAAATGTTTGATAAGCTTATGGGACTTAACTACGGGGTCATCAGTCCCTACATTTAAAAACTACTTATGAACTACTTACGAACTAAGACGGCACAAATATCCATGCCCGAGGGGGGATTCGAACCCCTGACCGTAGTGGCCGTGCAGAACGTGACTGGAGCGCCTCAGTCTCCTCGACCGCCGCGGCCGGCTGAGCGATAAAAACTATAGTTTTTGATATGCAGGGTGTTACAAAAAGGTACGGCCAAACTTTCAGGAAACATTCCTGAAACACAAAGAAAGAAAATATGTTATGTGGACATGTGTCCGGAAACCCTTAATTTCCACGTTAGAGCTCATTTTATTACTTCACTTCAAATCACATTAATCATGGAATGGAAACACACAGTAATAGAACGTACCAGCGTGACTTCAAACACTTTGTTACAGGAAATGTTCAAATTGTCTTCCGTTAGCGAGAATACATGCATCCACCCTTCGTCGCATGGTATCCCCGATGCGCTGATGCAGCCCTGAAGAATGGCGGATTGTATCACAGCCGTCCACAATACGAGAACGAAGAGTCTCTACATTTGATACTGGGGTCGTGTAGACAAGAGCTTTCAAATGCCCCCATAAATGAAAGTCAAGAAGGTTGACGTCAGGAGAGCGTGGAGGCCATTGAATTGGTCCGCCTCTACCAATCCATCGATCACCGAATCTGTTGTTGAGAAGCGTACGAACACGTCCACACATCAAATGGGCATCTGTCAACTCCGCATTTGTAAACATTGCACTGATTGCAAAACCACGTTCGTGATGAACACTAACCAGTTGATACTACGTACTGATGTGCTTGATGCAAGTACTGCAGAGCAATGAGTCGCATGTCAACACAAGCAATGATGTCAACATCACCTTCCTTCAATTGGGCCAACTGGCGGTGAATCGAGGAAGTACAGTACATACTAACGAAACAATTGGGCATTTTGACAATTGTCTGCACTAATTATTTCAATTTACATTTAAAGAGAAATACTAAAATGAGCTCTAACATGGAAATTAAGCGTTTCCGGACACATGTCCACATAACATATTTTCTTTCTTCGGGAATGTTTCCTGAAAGTTTGGCCGTACCTTTTTGTGGTTCTATCCGTCTTTCCGTGGGGTTGTCAAATTCACAAAATTACATAGTCACAAAATAAAATCCAAACATGGTCCCCACAACGTAATTGGCCCTCGACACGCTTCTTACATTACATTAAACCCAACTGTGTGGCCTGGCGTTGAACTTACGGAAAGTAGTTACCAGACAGATGCACACATTTGGCATGTTTAGATACAAAAAAAAAAAAAAAAAAAAAAAAAAAAAAAACCTTATCTCTTTTCATTCTCCACTCCGAGGAGTGGAGCGGGCTGTTTGAGATCCGGCACATAAAGAGTCGCGGTTCTATTCAGCCAATATCAGACAAGCTGATAGTGGGGCAAAGGCAACACAGTTCCACAGGTATGTATATATCAAAAATAAAATGATGACTGCGAGATCAGTTGAAACCGGTCATGTGGTAAATAAATAAGCGATCTTGGCAAACCAGTAAAAAAAGGTTCCACAATTAAGGAGTTCGTACCTAGCAACATGTGTAAATTGTCTAATTTTTTTAAATTAACTAACAGTTTTCAAGATAAAGAACAGAGAAACTACAGCAACACTGTAAACGTCATCATCTTCAGAATGTATCTTCTTCCGCCTGGCAAATTTTGGGCTTTTATATCAGCTCTCTTGATTCGCTGCGTGTTAAATTCCTGAAGTAGGGCTTCTCCGATGTGTTTGCAAAAGTAAAACTAGAGGAAAACCTGAAGTTGGCCGTAGAACACGACAGTGGGATTTTTTCCTAGCCTATAATCAGTGACGGTGTTATTTTGGATTGTGTAGATGAACGGCAAAATTAAACATCCCCTTGTTAATTTTGCGTATAAAAATACCATTTAATTTACTTGGGTATTATATGCAGTTTACCGATTACGCTTTATGTGAATTCAAAATTAGCTATTTTTTATGTTTATGATAGGCTTCTCGGTAAGAAAATTCGCATTTATTGACTAAGCGGTCTTCGGTCACATAATTCTTCCGATTGTAGCAATTGAGTTACTGAAACCAGAAAAGTAACAATATTCAAATGCTCTTATTTATCTTCATTTTCGAAGGAAATGAGAAAAAATAAGAGTCGAGAAAAAATAAATTTCTCATTCTGCAATGAATACCGACTTTTATCGTGTTGTGTTGCTTGCTGTGCCAATCAGGTCATGCAGTAGAATTTTTTTTTTCTCGGAAACCTCTTGCAAGAGTTGGTAAAATCACTTTTGAACGAACCTGTTTATTCTGTTTTCAGATTTGTGTGGGCAATCCATTACTATACTATCTTTCTAATTTTATTAATAGCCCCTGAGAGAAAACGATTCGTTACTTGCTTCTGCAACCTACCAAAACAACGCAGGTGGTTCATTGCTAAATACCTAGAGTTAAAGCAGGTGTTAAGAATTAACTTCTCGCCTAATTAATTATCCGCCGTCCTCATCGAATGGTTTGGCGCAGGGTATCTTCTTGTTCTTCTATCTTCTAGCTTCTTTTAATATATAAAGCAGAGTATTCGTATGTTTGTACGTGTTGCATGCAAATGTACAGTTTTGTTCCAATCTTTATGAAATTTTGTACACGTAAGCTTCAATCCACGAGGACGGTTGCCGTAAGTGTAAGAACCACATACGATACATAGTTCACAAGATATGACGTCCTAAACAATGAGATGCGCGATAAACTGCTGCATTTTGCGATAATGCTGCTCATTTTATCCTAAACCATTGGACCGATTTCAACCAAATTTGGTACACACATTCCTTACCGTGAGGTAACAATTACTGCATGGTTAAGAATCACATACGGCACATGGTTCAAAAGATATTACGTCATAACCAATATAAATCGCAAAAAATGCCATATAATGCTCCGAGAGTTTCGAAATACACTGTATGAGAATGTCAGTACTTAGCGACTTGCAACAAACTTTAAACATAATTTCGAACCTTTATTAAACTTTTTCTCGTTGGCAACCATAGTAAAATGATGAAAGGAAAAAAGTTTCTCGCTCACTACTTTTCCGCTGATTATGGAGTAAAACTAAGGCTCTTTGTATGACGTTACAATTTATAATTTGAACACTACAAATTGTAGCGACAGGAAATTTTACAGATAGTATACACATATACAGTTAAATGTAGCTTATATTTTGTATCACATTCCGACACGTAGTTCATGAGATACGAACAGGTATACAGTAACGTTCCACTGTTCGTGGACTAAAACTACGACTTTCGTTATGACGTTACAATTTGTAATTTGCACAGTTTTAATTATAGCTGCAGGAAATTTTTCAGACAGTATACAAACGTATAACTGAATATACCTTCTAAATTGTATCACAGTGTAACACGTAGTTCATGAGATATGACCACATAAACAGTAACGGTGATGAAAAACCGCCTCATCACGCACCAAGTTTTAATCTATTACGTCTTTACTACTAATTGTATTCCAAAGAGACCTTAGAGGGTAAGGTGGTACAATTTCGATCATTTCGGACAAATGTTATTGTTTCCGGAAATATATTGAGAAAAGAAAAAAAAATTATCTATGGCACTTGTTCTTGGATGTTTAATGAATATGTAACACAAATATTAAACAATTACAAATGTTGGTATGAACAGAAAAAAGGATTACAGAATTGAGAAAAATCGATAGAAAATGTACCACACTAGGTACAATTACGATCACTTCCTCGTACAATTTTGATCACTGATTTTTTTCCACATAAAAAGCACTTTTTCCTTCAGGCACCAACACATTATTCGTGGTACCAAACGTTGCACAATAATGAATTTAGAAGCGCGTGGAAACTAGATACTTTATTAGAGCGACTTCGACGAAGTAGCTCCACGTACATCTTAACAGGAAAAAATTCATATCTCCGTAGCACAAAGTGTTGTATTCTTGGAAAAGACAGGAGGAGCTGTAGAAACCTGCTACACCACAGCGCCACACAAAGGCAAGTGCTACCAACACTACGAGGCTGAAAACTTACGTTGATCGGAATTGTACCTACATCGAAATTGTACCACCTTACCCTACAAATGAATATATACCTAGGGAAAAATGGCAGAAATAAATAAATAAATAACCGGGCAACGCCGGGTTTTAAGCTAGTTTATTATATTGGGGACAATAATTTATTCGCTGGTGAAGACCACAGGCGCTGTAGATCCAGCACCAACACAAGTGTGCATATTAAGTTGCGGCCTTACGAGCCATGAGCGATGAACATGCTTTCTGATTACGGCGTCTTCACTGCAGCGTGACTTAAACACAAATAGCGTCTTTGGCTCTTGGTTACCAAGTCTGCTCGCTAGAGTTACCTATATATATTTTGAAACTTGGAAAATGAACGGCACTGTGTCACCTTCCTTCCGACAGCGATCCCCTCCCCCTATCCACTTATACTTCGCAAGTCCCTGGAGAAGTTGACGGCGAACAGTACTTTATCTCAATATTAGCCGTTGCCTGTCCTACCCAGTCGCGTATTCCGCGGTACTCTCGCTAGAGTCATGTTTTATTCTCGTGGCTCCTAAGTGAGATATACAACAGCGCCGGCAGAGATGTTTCACAGCCAGGGTATATACTTCACTAAGAATTCCAAATTAAAATGGAGTGCACGCAAAGATGCGTTCCTTAGATATTCCTTCCAAAAAAGTTATTGAGTAGGAAAGCACCCCCTGTACAGCACAACCCAGCAACGCAAATCCCAAAATGTTTTGGTAAACGGATAGAAACCATACAGCCAGAATCTCTGCAACCATAATGGTATGGAAACGGAGGGCGACGCACAAAAGAGTTGAAATACTAAACGTGTTTTGTCAAATATGTTTCACTTAGGAAAAGGCAATATACAGGAATAAATTACGATCACAAAAGTAACTGAAAGGCACTGGACCTGACGGGATTTCAATTCTGCACAATGCGTGTTAATTGACATCTATGGAGGAGACTTTGTTCTTGATGAATGTGCTCATTCAATATCAGTGTGTTGTTTTTGACCGGCACCTGTATTTGTGATCGTGATTCTTGTGTTCTATCTGTGAACTTTGAAGATGTTACTAATGTGTGAACTTCTATACTTAAATTGGAAGCAACACAGAGGAATCATTGTGTGGAAGGAGAACTAAAGGATGCGTTTTATTGGCAAAACATATAAGATGCAACGAAAGTACTAAGGCGGCTGCCTCTTTACGCTTTTCAATCTTCATTTAGGGGGTTGCTACACAGTGTGGGATTCTTTTCAATAGGTCTGACGGAGGAAATTGAACGAGTACGAGGAAAGGCAGATTGTTTTGTATTATCGTGGTATAAACGGTCTCACTTAAATTATTGGGGTGCGAAACATTACAGAAATGACGTATTTCGTTGCGTCGAGATCTACTGCCTAAACTTCGATCGCCGACTTTCTCCTCCTGATACATAAATATTTTGTTTCCTTTACATAGGGAGAATGGATCAAGATAATGAACTGAAAATCCGAGCTCGAACGGAGAGATTTAATTGTACTTTCTCCCCCACACTTTATCCGAGAATGGAGTTGGAGAAAAACAGTCTTTCTGTGCCTTACAAAGCTTGTAGACGTGGATGTAATACACGTATTGTACGATATAACAATATTTTCTGGTACTTTGTACTTGGTGATTCACAGAGTATTTAGCTTGTTACGGGAGGAATAGTAAATATTTTAGGTAGTACAGAAGAATCACAACGAAATGCCATATGTTTGCTATTTTTATTGACTACGGAGTTGTTGGTATTTAAATCAAACTTAAAGCAAACGGAATAAGGAACGTCGAAGTTGAAATTCAATACACTTTTCACTTGACGTGATAACACCATGTGTAGGTCGTCTTTGCGTTCCATTGATACTCCGAACGCTGAAGTTGGCTCTTGTGTTGACTTTTTCTTTGTAGACTTCGCCGTTCAATCAAAGGGGTAAGATGTCCATATCAACCGATAAATCTTCCGCAGAATGTTGAGATGATGTCACATGATGCAGCAGCTCCGTCATGCTGAAAGAATATAAGCAATCTTGTATCAAAAGGAATCTTTTACAGTAATGCTAAAAGCTCATTTTTAAGCAAGGACAGATAAAGGGATCCCGTAAGACGATTCGTTAACACAGGAGGCCCAATCAACTGATTGCTAATCAAACCACATCACACATTTACAGAGCAGCGTTCTTGAAGATGTGACATGTGGGAGTTTCTTCGAACCGCTGATATGAATTGAGAGTTCTGTTGATGGCGTCATGGGTAAAAGGAGCTACGTAAGTGAATAGTAAAATGGGATTATTGTGCGACTTTCAACTATCCAATGACAAAATTCCAGTCGTCTATATCTTCTGCACGAAGATGTTGAATGATAAGAAAATGAGATAGATCGAAGCTGAGCATACGTAACACCCATTGCTGTTGAACACTCATAAACGCAAAAATTTTGCGTATGCTTGTTGAAAGTCTTCGTTATACCGACTGAACGGTATCTTCTACTACATACTCTGTTCACTTACACGTTCAGGCTCAATATGACTGCTGTGAATAGTATCAGTCTAACACAGCGTAGCCGCACGTGATTGCCATGAGCTCTAAGGCGTCTTGCTACGGAGTGCGCGGCTGTTCCCCGTTGGAGGTTTGAGTCCTCCATCGTGTGTGTGTGTGTGTGTGTGTGTGTGTGTGTGTGTGTGTGTGTGTGTGTCTGTCACTTCAGTTTAGTCTCATAGCTTTATAAATATTGAAGCATTTTAATACAGCGTATTGAACGCTCACACTTTTAATTCAGGTAATCTGTTGTTAGGAAATCGTAAGCCTTATCTATATCTATAAATGTGAATGTCTGTTCGGTATACGTTTATCACGTCTGAACCAGAAGACATAAAGCGGTAAAAAATTTTACAGTTACTAATGACTACCCGGGGAAGGCTTTAGGCACGGTTTTATTGCGATCGGTATTAATGTGAATGTCTGTTCGGTGTACGCTTATCACGTCCGAACGACAAGACGCACAGACTTAAAATTTGTACAGTTACTAATTGCCGGCCGCGGTGGACGAGGAGACTGACGCGCTTCAGTCACAGTCTGCACGGCCACTACGGTCGGGGGTTCGAATCCCCCCTCGGGCATGGATATTTGTGCCGTAGTTAAGTCCCATAAGCTTAACAAACATTTGAACATTTTTGAGTTACTAATTTATACCTGAAGAAGGTATAAATAGCGATCTGATAGATATTTAGTAATTTGAAGAATGTAACGCGAAATGCGGAACAATAATTACTCTTTAAAAATTATATTTACTCTTTGAAAATGGTCTAATTGGTTGCATTGTTGCTTGAGGGTTGATAATGATAAAAGGGTGGAGTATATTTGGATGGGAATTTGTCGTTGCATATAAAATTCTACGTGTGTGTATGTTAATATTTCACTCTCCAGCGAAAACTACAGAACGCAAACGAATTGTCTGTGTGTAATTTTTGTACGAAGTCTCCCGTTGTACACCATAGCAATTCCATGCCGATAGTTATGAGGGGTGGAAGATATGCAGGTTGAAAGTCGTCATATTATAAAAAAATTCGGACTGAAGGCCAGCGATGACGTTAGCAACTCTATAGCCAGGAGGTTAGGTACAGGGAAACGTGATGCTACAGACCATATCTTTGGTCTATGCGTGCTAGAATGTCTTCAGCTCTTTCTCTGTAAGGATAAGCATACAAATAAGGAAATAAAAGAATAAATAAATAAATAAAGCAGTAAAAACGAAATTTCTTTTAATAAAAAATCGATTTGACGTTTCGCGCATTATCGTAATAACCAACACGAGAGCGGAGCCGCGGGTTTAAGCTAGTTCTCTATAAACAGCAGCAAGGTTTCCTTTTCCAAACCCCGTACACAAATAACGTATCGGTATTCTTAGTATGTGTAAAAACCGGTCGCAGTGTCCGAGCGGTCTGCGGCGCTCCAGTCTCAGTCAGTACGGCCGCTACGGTCGGGGGTTCGCATCCCACTAGGGCGTGGATGTTTGTGCTTTCTTTTGTATAAGGTAATTCATAAGTGGTTTGTAAGTTTAGGGACTGATGAACCCGCAGTTAACTCCCTTAAGCTTAACAAACATTTGAACACGTGTAAATAAGCGTGAAATATTTACAAGCTACATTACAGTAGAACTGGCCAACAAAATATAATGAAACCGTCAACAGAAACCGAAGCACGATTTCATAACTTGAATATCAACAGATGCGACAGAATGGCTGCGTGTTGTGAGGCGCCATGTCAGGGATTACGCAGCCAGTTCCGTTGGAGGTTCGAGTGCTCCCTCGGACATGAGTGTGGGTGTGTTATTCTTAGTAGAAGTTAAAATAGTTTGTAAGTCTTGGCCGAATCTAGCTTTTGTGAACTTAAGGATTAAGTCAGGGCGCTCGGGATGGATACAGTGCGGGTAAACATCGTATTTTGTTGTTAATTAACAAAACTACGGGGTCATCAGTCCCTAAACTTACAAACTACTTATGAAATACTTACGAACTAGGACAGCACAAATATCCATGCCCGAGGGGGGATTCGAACCCCCGACCGTAGTGGCCGTGCAGACCGTGACTGGAGCGTCTCAGTCCCCTCGGCCACCGCGGCCGGCTGTTAATTACAATATATGTTTAAATTTAAGGTAAGAATAATCGTACTGCTAGTCGGAACTGAAACGTAATTGGATTTGTTTATAAATAACAATAATGCTACCAGTCACGATTATTTATTCATTTAGCACGACGCGTTTCGAGAAATAATTCCCATCTTCAAGAGCGTTTTATGTGCTGTTTCATATTATTTATGATGTTTTGAGTGTGTGAGTGCCTGCTCCATTCGCTCCTTAATACTCGCAACTCCGTCTCCTATTTCGTCTTTTGCAGACTCCTGGCTATGATTACAGACACTGAAGAGGGTCATGAAAAATGTGGGTAAATTAGCTTTGCATTATAACGTACATTTACAAAAAAATTTAACTAAATTAACTTCAAAATTCTAAAAAAATAATTAAAAATTAAATAAGATAATCCTTAAACCAATAAAAAAATTTAAAGACAGAGGCAAAAAACGTTCAAGTCAAATACATAATTTTATCATAACAAGAACGAGGTAAAGTACCACGAACCAAAAAATAAAAAAATAAAATAAAAAGAATGCATTTTAAAAGAGGAAGTTTCGGTTTTGGCCGAAACTAGAAGAGGAATGTTCGGTCGTAAATCATGTTTTTGTCATACTTTGTTTTGATTATCAAAAATATACTATTGCTAATTTTTGATACATACGCCCATAGTATCGCGTGTAGAAACAAAAGAAACGAAAATACTGTAGATCTGTAATAAAATAATGTAATAAATAAATAAGACCTGCACACAAATTGAAAGACAGGTTTTTTCATTTCGTTCATACCTTCTAACTATTTACTATTCTTTCTGAAACACCCTGTAGTTAGGCTGATTTGTAATGACCCTGTAGAATTTTAAAAAATAGAGTGTTGACAAAACACCACGGAAACTACGTCATGCACATTAAAATTGACAACCTAACACACATATTTTGCGCCTGAAACGCACGTCGGGTTGCCCTCATTAACGACCACGAAATACTGTCTGGACGACAGTTTGATTTGCCACTCCGAATACGTCGATACTAACGCGAAAATACTCTAAAGTAGTCGTCTGCGACGGACCGAAGAATACAGGAAATTTAGCTTTCCTGTACAAACACCCTGCCGAAATTGTGCCAAATTATATGATAAATTGGTTTGAATTAGGACCGAATCGCAGTTTGCGGAGCGTTAATGGAATACGGAACGAGGGAAACTCGAGGAAAACTCAAACAAGGCGCAGGCGGCAGCGGCGCATGCGAAGTGGCTACTGCTGCGGCGGTTCCGGTCGCCAGCGCGCCTTCACTCATTCGTTCGCTTTCCACCGGCCGGAGAGTCGAGCAGGCGATAACATCTGCCGGCTGTTAACTCGATTACTCGCCTAATATCAATTGCCTGCGACGAAGGACCACGATCCGTTCTCCACTGGCAGCCTTGCCTTCAGAAAGCGCTCACGAAAACGACCGCACAGTGCTACGCATTTCGCCAATAGCCGAGGCGGTGAAGGGGACTGTCGAGTAAAATGTATCCCGTTATGCACCACCTTCATACACCGCCCGTTAATCGTTGCAGGAAGCAATCGTCAAATTTAATGCTGCCTTATGTTATCCGCATGTGCACAAATAATATTTTTATCTTAAAAAAAGTTCAAATGTTTGTAGAACTTATGGGACTTAACTACGGGGTCATCAGTCCCTAAGCTTACAAACTACTTATGAACTAGCTAAGACTAAGGAGGGCACAAATATCCATGCCCGAGGGGGGATTCGAACCCCCGACCGTAGTGGCCGTGCAGACCGTTACTGGAGCGCCTCTTTTATCTTAAAAATATCAGGCATATGAACTAACAAAATGTCAGTTTTGTTTCCATAACATCTTCAATGTATATTTTTACACACTCTGTTACTGATCAAATATTAATTGGTCGTAACAAACGGACATCACATATTTTGTGGTCTCTCAAAGAATTTTGATTGTGTATATCAGTGAATTCTGCTATACAGGGTGCTACAAAAAGGTACGGCCAAACTTTCAGGAAACATTCCTCACACACAAATAAAGAAAATATGTTATGTGAAAATGTGTCCGGAAACGCTTAATTTCCATCTTAGAGCTCATTTTAGTATTTCTCTTTAAATGTACATTGAAATGATTCGTGCAGACAATTTTCCTGAATAAATTTTCACAATCAACATGTGTGGGCTGACGAGAATCCGCACGAAATTGTACAATCACGTCATCAACACAGATTTTCTATGAACGTTTAGGCAGGAATTGTTGGCGATGTTGATTGGGCCTCATGTTCTTCCGCCTACGCCCACTGGAGCCCGTTATCAAATTCAAAGTTTCAAATGTTTGTATAGCTTAAGGGACTTAACTGCGGGGTTATCAGTCCCTAAACTTACAAACTACATACGAACTAGCTAATACTAAGGACGGCACAAATATCCATGCCCGAGGGGGGATTCGAACCCCCGACCGTAGTGGCCGTGCAGACCGTGACTGGAGCGCCTCAGTCCCCTGGGCCACCGCGGCCGGCGAGCGTGTTATCATGATTTCATACGGGATACTCTACCTGTGCTGCTAGAACATCCGCCTTTACAAATACGACACAACATGTGTTTCATGCACGATGGAGCTCCTGCACATTTCAGTCGACGTGTTCGTACGCTTCTCAACATTCGGTGACCGATGGATTGGTAGAGGCGGACCAATTCCATGGCCTCCACGCTCTCCTGACCTCAACCCTCTTGACTTTCATTTATGGGGGCATTTGAAAGCTCTTGTCTACGCAATCCCGGTACCAAATTTAGACTGTTCGTTCTCGTTTTGTGGACGGCTGTGATACAATACGCCATTCTCCAGGGCTGCATCAGCGCATCACGGACTCCATGTGACGGAGGGTGGATGCTTGTATCCTTGCTAACGGAGGACATTTTGAACATTTCCTGTAAGAAAGTGTTTTAAGTCACGCTGGTACGTTCTGTTGCTGAGTGTTTCCATTCCATGATTAATGTGATTTGAAGAGAAGTAATAAAATGAGCTCTAACATGGAAATTAAGCTTTTCCGGACACATATCCACGTAATATATTTTCTTCCTCTGTGTGTGAGGAATGTTTCCTGAAAGTTTGGCCGTACCTTTTGGTAAAACCGTGTATAGGGTCACGAATTATGGTCTGAGTGGGACAGTGCACAAATAGTTTAATTCTTGTTTAACTGTAAGAATGCAGGAAATTGAAATTACTGTTTAAAATAATGAGCAATAATTAGCTGTTTCTCCAAATTGCGGAGCTATCAAGAACGGGGTCCCAAAGGGCTCGGTCTTGGATGCTTTGCTTTTCTCAATACACTGGTTTTAACAATTAGGGGATCAGTTGAGATATCTAAGTACTGAAGGGTTGTCATCGGTGTAATGAACCAAAATGGTTCGACATCCTTCTGTCGGTTCTACAGAGAGGAGACAACAACATTACGGTAACTGAGATAGTGGTAATAACTGAAAGCTGCTGCAGAGGGGGGGGGGGGGTGATCTTATGTTTGCTCTAATAAACGAATTACACTAAGTACAATTTCCAGGACCTGGGCGAGATTCCAGACAAGAGGAACCGTTGAAACAAGACAGCGCCGAGGTCGTACATGGGTAACATCTGCAAGAGATGGCCGTTATCTGCGTTTATCAGACCCTCGAGACATGAGGTTGAATACAACTCATCAGCAACGTACCCTCCAACCTGCAACAGAACGCACAATATCAATAAAAACACTCCGAAATAGCCTTCGAGAATATGGCCTCTGCTCGTGGACTCGTATGGTGTGTGTCCCATTAAAATCACGAATCAATTTAGCCGGCAGAAACTGGACGGTAGAACATTAGGATTGGAGTCCTCACGAAAGGCGCGGGTTCTGTTCGCAGATGAGACAAGATTTTGTGTTCAGCTGAACATTCGTCTCTTCCTCGTCTGGAGAGAAAGTGAAACTCGGAACAATCCCGTTTGTGTGTCAGGAGTCAACGTATGGGCAGGAGTCAATATTGGCGGACATACGGACATCTATGTCATTCAGAAAGGCGCTTTGACTGCTCAGAGGCACAGAGACGAGGTCCTTCGACCTTCTGCTGTGCCCTACGCTGATGCTTTAGGAGCTGAGCTCCTTGTAGTGGATGATAACACTCCTCCCCACAGAGATGCACTTGTGGTCAACAGGCCTGAAGCTGAAGAATTGGCCAGTTTGTTCCCTGGATTTAAACCCGATTGCGCATATCTGGAATGCACTTGGGAGACGCATTGCAGCTACACCAGCACCTCCCACAACGATTGCAGAGCTGGGTATTGCTCTCATGGAAGAAAGGTCAAATATTCCTCAAGATGTCGTTCACAACCTCATACTGTAAGTGTCACGCAGGTGTACAAATGTACTGGCCGTCCGAGATGGTCACACAGCATATTAGGGGGCAACGAGAATGACTTTTTCACTATTATAGTAGCCCCACGGTCCCTCTCTCCAAGCAAACTCCATATAAATATGAATAGTGACTTGAGACGGCAGAAGATCGTATTGTATCAAAATTGCATGTGGGTGTTGCAATACATTTTATATTGGACAAACGAAAAGGGAATTTTATACTAGATACCGAGAACACGGTTATGCTACTAACAACAGTGCTTTAGGAGATCACCTAAGGGAAAGAAACCATAAGCTACGAAATATAGAGGCAGATTTGTCTAGATATCCTTGAAGAGTTAGACATTTGGACCAGTTATCATAATAATAAAGAATGGTTAATAAATGACCAAATATTTTGTTCCAGACAGTGGTATTTCGATCTGCTTCACAACCTAGGTTTTCTTGAATGACCAATTTTTGTGCTCTCTTCACGTGCGGAGGTTTCCCTAAGTTTATTCTGGAATTTGTCCTCTGATTAGATTTTGGTGGTGCGTTTACATCTTCCTCTCTTATGGAGAGATTTTATATTCGCCATAATCATGACGTTGTTGGTATACGAGAATATATTTAAAAAATTAGAAGTATAGGTTCTAAATATGTTGTTTTATTGTTTGACAATTATTTTTCATTATTGAAAATGTTTTTAACTAACTCGCCGTTAACTGCTTTTTTTATCCTTGTAAATTATGGTAACTTCTACTGCCATACATAGAGGGCGCCTATGCTACGCCTAAGTTGCTCAATACTATACTTTCCATTCAGTGGTATTTGCATGTGATCCATCGAGCTAGCAAGTACAGCTGATGTTGACCGTTAATGTAGTATGAGTTTTTACATGCATCTTTTTCCGTTCTCCATTCAGGAGAGGTATGTACCTCATAACTGTAATTTATTTATTTATTTTTTAATTTGGTCTTTGTAACTATTTTACCTACATATACTGTATCCTGTACTTTGTCACCAGGCACTCCGATAATGGAATGGGCCCCAAACGCGTCAGCGTAAAGAGAAAAATAAAGGATTTTACAACATCTACAACTCCTTCATTACTGCAGCCAATCAGCTCTTTTAGAATCCTTTGTGTTGTCATATTAATAATGGCTGCCTACCTCTACCAGAACTTTAAGTCAGATTTGCAACGTACTGTATCACACACAAATATCTGAATGAAATACGTTACCATGTGTATATTGCGTATGATATCTCACCTGATCTAATAATTGTTTTGATATTTAAGACTTTCCATTCTCCATTCAAGTATAAGCAAAGCTAGTACTTCTTACTGATGATAGGAGTATTGTAATTGCACCCAACAAACAAGAGTTATCACTGGAAATTATAAATAATATCAATCAGAAATTTATTAAATACTCCTCTGGAAGTGGACTCTCGTTAAATTTTCTGACTCTAGATTACCAGGAGGTCCAAGTGACATTTCATAAACATCTAGCTTTACATAAAATGTTATAGCAATATAATTTCATATCTGGTACGAAAGCCTTACTAAATCTTTTCCTTCAGTTACTACTTTAATAGATCAATGTAATTTGAGAAGATATGCAGGATGCTTTGCAGACGTATGCGCCAAACATACAGAAAAATCATTGTGTTCGAGAGGGCACATTGTTGGCATGAGAGAATTTGATGGATAAATCCGAGAAACAGGTACTCCTGCAAGACAGTTTCGGCAGTGCAACAGCTGTTTACAGAGGGTTCACGGCAGTCCATAGAGCACGAGATGCGTCAGGTCGAAACGCACAAGCTACCTCCCGAGTAGGTCTAGACCTCATCCAGATGACATCTCAGGACAGATTTTCTTCCTCTACCGAGCGAGGTGGCGCAGGGGTAACACACTGCACTCGTATTCGGAAGGATGGTGGTTCAAATCCACCTCCGGCCATCCAGATTTAGGTTTTCCGTGATTTCCCTAAATCACTCCAGGCAAATGCCGGGATGACTCCTTTCAAAGGGCGCGGCCGATTTCCTTCCCCCCATCCTTACCCAGAAATCCGAGCGTGAGCTCCGTCTCTAATGACCAAGCTGTCGACGGGACGTTAAACCCTAAAATTCTTCATCTTTCATCATCACCTTCCTCCTAGGCTCCGGCGTAGCAGTGGAAGATATCGTAGATATCATGAGTGGAAGGCCTTCGCCGTTTATTAGAGCATGGATTACGTACGCGATGTCCATTTCTCCTGCTACCTTATATTAATGGACAGGAACATGTTAGAAGACGATGGTGTATGGAGCGACCTCAGTGGGTACACGAATGGCACCAGAAAATTTTGAATAGTTTTGAAATATGAAGAATCAGTGATATATCATTTCTGTAATATTTTTTTTTTTTTTTTTTTTTTTTTTTTCCTTAGAGTGCAGTCTTGTACGTAAGTGAACCCTGGATGATCAGTCGTTCAGCCATTGTAGATCTGCGACAGTTTAGTGTAACAGATGATTAACTGGATTGATCTTCGCTGTATAACAGAATATAACGGCCACTTTCCTAAACCCTAAAAATGTGTCCCACGGGAACACAAACGTTCGAATCTTGCCTCAAAAGTTGAATTCGAAATGTCTCTGCTCGTGGCGAAGTCCAAAGTGTGACTCGAATTAAAGGCTTAATTATATCCATAATGGATAAAGTACGACACGTTTCAAGGGTCAGGCCCTCATTATCAGATAATTTATACAAGAATGTTTAAATCTGAGACAATAAAAATCTAAAACGTAATAAAAGAAAACGTGGTTACTTCCCTTGTAACCGTGTCTACGCAGAAACGTCCTCAGCATACTGTGCTTCGTCAAGATTCAAAACAGACCCCCCAGCAATGGCGGCGCATAACACAAGCGAAATGCACGGAGTCAACACCACGAGTGGGGCGCACGTATGCACATGAAAACAAAGACCTCTCAATACGAAAGACTATCCACAAGGTAGTGGGTACATTCAGGTGTAGCGAACTGTTTGCACAGTAAGACAGAATTTGAAATTTAAAATAAACGACTTTTGTTATAATAGGTCCACAAAGTTTTTAACAAAGCTGTATGTATTGCCTTTAACTTGTTCATTTAATGAAACGTCGCGTTTAGCGTGTGGTTTCTATAGCTTATGGGACTTAACTACGGGGTCATCAGTCTCTAAACTTACAAACTTCTTATGAACTAAGTAAGACTAAGGACGGCACAAATATCCATGCCTGAGGGGGGAATCGAACCCCCGACCGTAGTGGCCGTGCAGACCATGACTGGAGCGCCTCAGTCCCCTCGGCCACCGCGGCCGGCTCGATTTTAGCGTTATGTATTATAATCTCCAGTTGTTCTATCAGATCTAACTTTCTTCCCTTATACTGTTTATGCAAAATCTTAAGGTCATCTTCAATCCGCTTTAATGGGTGGCCAGTTTCGCGGATATGCGTAGCTGCAGCGGACTTGTCAAAGTTATTAAGTCGGAAGGCATCCATATGTTCCTTGTACCTAACTTTAAATGATCTACCGGTCTGACCAATGTAGTTGGCATTGCAACTACTACACTGTATCTTATAAACCCCTGCTTTGTCATATTTATCAGTCTCTTGGTTTAAGTTATTTATGATGTAACGTATTATTAGTTTTAAAAGCAGTTTCTACTTTAAAAGGTTTTAGTTTGTTGGCCACTTTCTGAGATAGATTACCAAAATACGGAACCATTACCCTCTTGATATTATCCGTGCCATGTGTATTTGATTTCGCACGCTGTTTCTTTCGTATTAAGTTATTCACTATGTTTTCCTGGTACTTAAGTGTTTATACACGATCTCTGTGGTTGAGCCTACCTGACAAAATAATCGAAATAAAGGGCAGTGCTCGGAGTAGTTGATTAATGACGTCACTTCGGCACCAAATATCACGACAATTCTACCCGACGCCACCGTGGAGTTGTTACCCGACGGGGAGCAGTAGCCGGCTCTCAGTCACATATTACAAATTCGTTTAACACCTCTGCGATGAAAATAGAAGACCAGCTTTAGTTTTCCTTGCGAATACTAGAAAAATCATTTCAGACACACCGCCGTTCCGAATCGACACAAAGTCGCTTCAGTTATTGTAAATCAACCATCTTATTCCATGGGGCGTTTTTACATTTCACAGACGAACACTGCAGCTCACTATGTAACGAGTAATAGAACGATGTCCTTGACAATGCTCCCTACATCCGAAATCTCTTTGAGAACATCGTGTAAATGGTAATCACTGCAAGTTATCTGGCCCCTTTGGAATGTAGTGCATCCGCAGTACTTTGCCTGATATGCGGGGTGATACACTACGAGACTGTTGAAAATCATTCCCCGAAATTTGAACACGATCCTAAGGGTGTCTACGCAGTTTCTGTCCTCTTACTTCGCACTTTTCTGTGGCATAACCCTTTCCTGCCAAAGCTATCAAATATTCGAGCACATAACTTCATATTTAGTTATTTTGCTACCAAAGTAAATGAAAGCACTTTTTTTTTAATCGAAATGCTACTTTCGATGTTGATCTGAGCGGGGGAACATAGGCCAACTGTAGGGATCTCTGAACAGTATTCATATTTCGAAATTCGTGAACAAAAGAAAACAAAACAACAACAGTTTGTTAGTGACACATAGCAACAAAGACAACTACATAAATAACTTACTCAAAATGGCTTTGACAGACCGTCAGCACTAAAAACTTGCAGTCACAGTTAAAACCTCTTCTTGTGACAGCAAAACACTCCTGATCAAAGCGTACACAAAGACATAAAATAATCCGCTGTTTACTGTTCTTTATGAGCAGAGATATCGAGCAACCTCGGTCAGCTAGTGTTTCATATGACACACCAGAGACACACTAACGTCTCACGATGAACACAGATATCATTTTCCATTTTGTTTTATGGCGCTGGTAATAAGCCGGGACTGAGTCCCGTCGGGCAGGAAAGGGCCGATAACATGGGAAGAGGGGAATGCGACATTGACACGAGTAAATAAAATGTTCGTACGTAACTAATTAGATAAAAATTATGCCAAGTTATTGAATAGGTGGTTCCACAAACATTAACTACAATAATCGACTTGGTTAGGGTGGAAGGAATTCCTCGTGAGATTTACATTATTGTTCTTTTTATGTTTTTGATGAGATTTATTTTACAGGGACATGTGTAGTCTCGACCTATCAGAGATAATAAGGCGAGGTATTGAATTAAAATTTGTTCTTCACCCAGGATTCGAACCGAGATCTTCATACTTAAGGGGCAGTTGCTTTATGCTCTCAGCCACCATGCTGTTATACATAAATCGAATGCACAAAAAATCTGGTCGTGGCACATATTAGAATTCAGTGCCTCACCTTATAAACATTATCGATGCATTAGGCGTTGTTGTCTTACCTCAAGATCTGTACCTACGTTCCAATAACATGTACGCTTATAGTTATTCGTATCACTGTACCTGTAACTGTATTCCGATGTAGTGATCGTGCTGTTTACAGTAGGTGACAGTGCAGGAACCGAAGTGTTCCATTGCTTGGATGTCTCGCTACGTTAAATGTGAATTGGAGACCCAATTTTAGGAGTTCTGCTTTTTATCTTGTGGTTTTTGTCGCGGTGCATTATGAAACATCCAGACCTGTTTATTGCTCTAATGGCTTCTGATGATTTCTAATGATTTCTGATAAACCGAAAACACGAAAATTTTTTAAGCTACTTGATGAACGGCCACCTAGCATGACGCCTCAGAACACTAAGGCATTTTGCACGACCAGTTAATAATATTTAGGAGCATCATTCAGTTTACCTTTTAATACGTTGGTGTTCCCGTCTAATAAAAGACTGCCCTGATATAAATTGCATAATAATTACACGTTTCGCCCTTTTCCTGTCATCAGAAATTTTAAAATATTTCTTCCATATCAGTCACCTTGAAACTTGTCCATAGAAAATGTTTATTGCTGAATTTGTAAGAAAATGTCCAATATTGTGCTTCCTGTTTTGTGTCGACTAACTTGCTTGCAAGAAAATGTATAATATTTAATATTGCTTCTACTGTGTGTATCTATATGTGCACATAAATCTGTGAAGTTTTATCTTTGGCAAAGGTTATGTATCGCATAGCATTGTAGCTCGTGCGGGGAGACAGAGAGTCAGACATGGTTCAGCTCGCGTATATAATTGTGAAAAAGGTTGTACCACCCGTGGAATGAAGGTAATAGCATTTCATGTAATTATGAGAAGGATATTTCATTAAGGTAATGTAATGGCGATTATTAATAATGAGTAACAAAGTTGACCTTTCTTTCCTGTTTCATTTTCGTAGCTAGCAGATTAACCTACTTCCTTTATTTGATAATTAGTTACTTTTGAATTTAAAGTGCAGTATTGATTTTGGTAGTCTTGTTGAACAGATTTCTTTATTGGTACCGTAGTAAATGATCGTTATGCAACACTGCAGTTAATTGAGTATGATACTGAGTTTTGATAATCGGTTACTGATCTCCATAAATTTCACGTAGTCGAACATTAAGAAAGTGGTTTGTGTTTTTAATATCTTTCTCGCAGTCAACTTTTTTGAGTATTGTCAGTGTGTGTTTCATGCACTTTACATGTCAGTTGTTTTGTTGCGCACATAATCAGTGTAAAGAACTGTTTCTTATTTAACAGGTTATACATCAATATCAAGGCCATAATTAAATCAAATTACTGTGTTAATGAACAACGTACGTGTTCAGTTAAATTTTGATCAAGTTATCAGATGACTTAGTGATCTTGACTGTTAAACATTAATAATATATGACAACTATGTGACTGCAACTAATACCAGATCAGATTTTGAATGAGTAACTTTAAAATAAACTACTTTTGTTGTCTGATTAAACGATATATTCAACATTAAACATCACGTACAACTTTTAACCTTACATTAAAATGAAGCAGTACAAGAGACAGGCAGTGTCACATTATATCTATGTTGTTCATTATATCTATGTTATTCCATAAAAAATTCTAGCAGTTTATATGTATATTACCCGCAATTTATTAACTGAGTGACTGGGCGAAAAAGTGGTAGCTGTCTCGCTGACGTTGATACCTGTCCCATAATGAGGTATTACACGCATATTTAGCTGTGGATTTTTGCTACAGAAGTTAGCTGCCGTGACAAAGCGCTCTTGTTTAAATTCATTTAGAGCGTCGGAGCGAGTGAGTGCTTCCGGGAGATTAACTAGCGCAGATTATTCGTCCAACTGATGGGGCTGTCTTGGTGCATCCAATATGATAATGCGCCGTAATGGAAAATCCTCGTAGTTCGCTCTGGCGCTTAAATCCGTTTAATGCGATGCTTCTGTTACCTGAAACGGTGCCGCGTCGAGCAGCAATAAACGTATCCTCGTAATAGTTTGTGACAGGAAAGTTCACCTGGAATGTTTGTGCGCAATGTTAAATTATTTTACGATATAAAGATGCTTAATTCATTTTTGTGGTCAACCTGTAGTCATTGTACAAATGTATATGAAATGAAGAACCAGTGTTAAACAATATTTTAATCTGATATTGATTATAGCTTGTTCCGAAAGGCAGAAGGTAGAGAAGAATATTAACTATTAACTGAAAACCCGACGTCGCTCGGGTAATTATCTATTCCAGTCTTGAACTAGTCCAACTTCCCTTCTCTCTCTCTCTCTCTCTCTCTCTCTCTCTCTCTCTCTCTCTCTCTTCCCCACTTCTCTTTCCTTCTGTCTCTGTCCAATTCCTCCTGTCACTTGTCTCTCTCTGTTCATCTCCTCTGACCTTTCTCTCAGCCCACCTTTCCCATTCTATTACAATCATCACCTCGTCTCTCTGTCAAACTTATCCTCCACCTCCTCAATCCACTGCCTCCTCCAGCCGTGAAAAATTAAATAACCCTGTTAACTTCCGTGGTGATCGGTGTAGTAGTTTCTATGTTTATTGCAAGGTACCCTCCGCCTTGCACCGTATGAAATATTAGGCAGACGACGATGTTCCTTTTGTTTTGAACGTAGGGAAAAATTTCATCAATATCGTATTATAGATAAAGTACCCTCTGCCATGCTCTATACAAAATTTTACTTAGACAGTAACTTTCATCACGTTTTGAAGATCAAGTATACAAAGTTTCATTGCAGTCATATTAATAGTGCGCCAGCGTACAAAGTAGGAAAGATTCGGCAGTCTCCTAAATTATAAGCCGCACAGTGGCCTAAACGAAAACCATTTGCAATATATGTTGTGATTATAATATTGAATTGCAAAGGAATAATTAATTTAAATGTCATTCATAATGGGGTACTTTTTCATGACGTGGTATCTCCTTATCTACACGTCGTACAGTGATATTATTTCGCCTATAAGCTCCACAAACGTTCAAGCAAAATGATGAAAACGTTTCATCGCAATCGGATGAAAGGTACGGCAGAGCATAAAATACGAAGTAAAAACCCAACAAACATTCTTATTTTATATATTAGACGATAAAGACGCAGAATTTTTTGACTTTTAAAATTGTCATGTAATCATATAATGCTTCTATGTGAATTATGTATATCTTGAACCTCAACCATGTTCATTTTTTCGTGAATATCTCATGTACATGATGCGTTTCGACGAAAGCTACGACACGTATTACGAAATTTAGTAAGTGGCGGAATTTATTTTGAAATTGTAACTAAATTATTAAGTTTTTGGAACTGACGTTGGCATCTGACTCCTAAATTGTGGTCTTAAAACAGTTTTTCGTTTCCCATAGTACAATAAGGAAGGCAGACCAGGGCCAAAGAGAGAGCTACGTATACTGTTACTGCCAGCATTTTAAATACTGTATTTCGACTAAATCAGGACCGTTCGATTTTATAAATACTTGCCGCAGAAAACAGGAGGAAAATGATTGAGTTTAGACACGTCAAATGAACTGCTCTACTTTTGCTGAAAATAGTGTACTATAGCTTATGAGTTATTGTTACCGTTGGGATTCGACATACAGCGAATTCACATAAGGATTCTTACCATGAACACCATGATAGCGGATACCATTTGTTTAAGTTAGTTTAATTAGTTTGCAATTCTATGGGCGAATGACTATAGCAGTTTGGTAGAACAGGTATACAAACATTTTAATGTACAATTCGTTTTGTACCAGCTCATAGCTAAGACTTGTCAGACAAAACATTAATGTGTGATAAAACGTATCTGTAACCATCAGCTGTTTATTAAATCCTTAAAATCGATTAGTTTCGGTCAGGGATCATCACCATAGATAAAATGTATTAGAAGATATTAGTCAGATGCATTAAATGAAATGTCTGAAAACAGCGGAAGTCAATTCCAATAAAAATACAATGGTCGTACTAGATTATTCTGTCAGAGTAAGAAAACACATTTCTTTGCACTAGAAAATTTGCAGGCGACACAGTTCAATTCACTCCGCCCCCAGCACCTTCCCAGGCAAAGATCCTACACTCGACACTAACCACAACTCAAGTGAAGGTGTGTTGCACCTGTAAAACACTTTGCGTGTAGTTGATTTTAGCTGATACGAAACTGTGAATGAAATTCTGAGGAGATAACGAATATTTATGTAAAATGAAGAGCTAAAAAAACATCTCTCTGCGTTCTCGAGATACAGTGGCGGCGCTAGACGAAAGCTGGGCGTCGGCGAACTCGTCTTTGCGAGGCCCCTTTCATTTTTTTCAGCAAGGAAGAAAATGTTAAATAAAATGAGCTGACTCATTATACTAAAATTTTATTAGTATAATATACAAGTATTATTGCAATGACAAAAATTTCAATATACAACAACAAATTAAAGTAGAGAAACTTTTCGGCTTTTCGTCTCACTGAATTTTTTTAAGATCACATCCTAATTAATACATGCCGCTATTTCGGCTTCAATTGATAGTATTGACTACGCGGATAGTCTTTCTTGTCTCATTGTGATTCTCAAGTTAGTCTTAATCAGTATTAACTTTTTGAAGCTTCTCTCAGCCGAAGCTGTACTGACTGGAACTATGTCACGGCGGAGCGGCCTAGCGCATTGAGGCGCTGTGCTACAATGCGCAAGGTCGTTCCCCGTCGGAGGTTCGATCCCCCCTTGGGCATCGATGTTTGTGCCGCCTTTAGTGTAAGGTAGTACATAGGTAGTTTGTACGTTTAGGGACTGATGACTCCGCAGTTAAGTCCCATAAGCTTTACAAATATTTGAACATTTTGAACTGGAACTGTGAGCATGATTCTGATTGTTATATAAACATTTGGATGTACTTCTTCCAAATTATTTCTAAAATCTACTGAAGAAGTTGTTTTGCAAATATTTAACTGAAAATTGCTTCACCGCTGCACTCATACGGAAATAAATACGAACAACTAAATAGCAGTCGGCCGGGAATGGCCGAGCGCACTAAGGTATCTTTTGTATCCCATCCTCGTCGCCACTTTTGTGTCTCTTTGGCGCCGGTTGTCCTAGGTGTCGGTGGCCGAGTAGAGAGAGACCTACACAGGGAATTAAGATGCACGCGTGTGCGGGTACAGAGTCTGAGGTGACCAGCAAGTGGGACAGCAGAAACTAGAAACACTAAGCTAGATCAGAACAAGATATATAATTCGTAGAAATAATACAATACTTGGAGGGCAGCAGAATAGTGGGATGCAGATACATAATTTAACTAGATAGAGGCCTGTCTACTGATGATTCCTAGTGCCTGTCCTATAGCCAAGTGACCGATGCAGTTCAGGGTGGCCACGAGCGGAGTTGCAGCAGAGGGCGCTAGTGGCTGACGTCATAAGAAAACCGCGCCGTGCTTGCATGGTGGCGCGCGGCGAAAGTACGTGGCGCGCACTTCAGACTTGTGCGACACCACAGTATCATACCACAGTATCATACCACAGTGAGCGACATTGCTCTCGACGGGGTTCGAATCCCACCCTTGGGTGCGGATGTTTTGTTCGTCCTTTGGTTAAGCTAGAGTAAGTTGATTGTAGGTCGTCCCTACATAACTTAGCAGTTGAAAGACGCCGTTAAACATCAAATATAAAAAAAGGAAAAAAATAAATGTTTTGCGAGGCCCCCATAGCCGCGAGGCCGTCGGCGGTTGCCGACGTCGCCGACGCCTAGCGCCGCCACTGTCGAGATACTGCTTTCGTATCCGCCCGACAATCTCGCACCGTATGATTACTTTCCCATGCGGACTCGATTTCTTTTTGTTATTTGTCTAACCAGTATACAGGGTGTTACAAAAAGGTTCGGTCAAACATTCAGGAAACATTCCTCACAACAAAGATAGAAAATATGTTATGTGGACATGTGTCCGGAAACGCTTAATTTCCATGTTAGAGCTCATTTTAGTATTTCTCTTTAAATGTAAATTGAAATAATTCGTGCAGACAATTGTCAAAATACCCAATTGTTCCGTTAGTATGTACTGTACTTCCTCGATTCACCGCATTTGTAAACATTGCACTGACTGCAAAACCACATTCGTGACGAACACTAACAAGTTGATGCTACCTACTGATGTGCTGGATGCTAGTACTGTAGAGTAATGAGTCGCATGTCAACACAAGCACTGAAGTCAACATTACCTTCCTTGAATTGGGCCAACTGGCCGTGAATCGAGAAAGTACAGTACATACTAACGAAACAATCGGGTACTTCGACAATTTTCTGCACGAATTATTTCCATTTACATTTAAAAAGAAATACTAAAATGAGCTCTAACATGGAAATTAAGCGTTTCCGACCACATGTCCACATAACATATTTTCTTTTTTTGTGTGCGAGGAAATGTTTCCTGAAAGTTTGGCCGTACCTTTTTGTAACACCATGTAGAAATGGGAAGCTCCATATGATTTAATAGTCAAATCTTTATTGATCAACAAAATTGTCTTATATAAGAAGCACACCCTGCTATATCAAGGACAAGAAGACAATCCGCTGAAAAATGGTACTGTAGGAGCTCAAAAGATGTAAATATGTTCCTGTTTAAAAGAGTCTGGAAGAAATGTGGACAACCAGCTGGCTCAGCGGTCATTACGCCTTCCCCCTTTTTTTTTTTTTTTTTTTTTTTTTTTTTTGTGCGCAAAGACAAAGGAATGGAGATGGAAGATAGACACCCCCAGTGGGGAGAGACGACTCTCACGATGAGATATACTGGCAGTGAAAAATATAAATAAATGAATACCGTAGCCGTAAGAGCATAAAAGAGAGAGAGAGGGGGGGAGAGAGGTAGAGAGATGGAAACAGAGAGGTCATTGGAGACTGCACTTGAGCTCTAGGGGGTTCTGGTTCCCCCAGACCGGAGAACTTTCATGAGAAAAATGTTGTCCATATTCTACTTGTCAGTTTTTGATTTAGGAGGAACGTTTGTATGAAAAATTTGGTTCGGTTTCTGGTTGTTAATTTCTTGATATACGTGTTAACAAGCCAGAGTGAACCAACTCCAGTGATATATGTAGACACGAGACAATGAGTATTGAAGAGACACGCTGTAGACTGTGAGAAAGATGTAGAAAAGGATACGACGTACTGAGTGTTACGAGGACAGTAAAAGAGGCAGACAAAATAGGCCTAGCAGCCTAAAGAAGATCGGGGAAAGGTAACGTGAAGAGTGACGGTGAGAGAGACAAAGAAACCCTCAACGAGAGTAAAATAATACAGTGGAAGAGAGACAGATCTTGACAGTGGCAGTGAAAGGAAGCGCTGCGTATAAACACTGAGAGAGTAGGTGAAAGGATTTAACAAGTAGAGCTCAGTAGAAATACCGCGAATATGTTGGGGTGTCCAAATTCATATGAGGAATGTGGAATGTCTGAGGAAGTTGGTTCACTACTTTTCTGTCATTTCTAAGCAGGAATGAGTGTAGTAGTTGGTTGGTTTGTGTTTTGAAGGGCCCAGTCTGCAAAGGTCACCGGTTGATTAGCCTGAAACACGTCGGTGTATAAACTTCAATATGTCTTTGCTACATAATATAATCAAGTTCAAGGTAGGTGGATACTGCGTGTCAAAGGTACACAGCAGTGTAATAATATTATTGACTGTAGAAGAGCATTGTTCGGCCGGAGACAGCGCACACCAGCTAGACTGTTGAAGTCAGAGGTTGTTGATCTAAGGCACAGCAGATAAAGATAGAGGATGGAGTGCGAATTGTGATTTTTATTATTGTGTAAGCCTGCCCAGCAATAAACAACAAGAAACAGTTTCAACAATAAAAAGGCAAAACATGAATTTTGTACTTTAGTAGCATATTTGCTAGTGAAAGAATCACTTACCGAGGACGTATTATTTTTAATGTACAAGAATTTTTCAAACCGTATAATAAAACATTGAGCAGTGAACAGGTCTAATGTATCTTGATGAGGTCGCCTTTAAAATGCCTAAAGGGAATGCTGTCATTATTACGTTGAAAATCTAGACTGTATTCAAGCCACTGGTAAAGTTAAATCTTATCATATGTATAAACATGAAAATTCAATGTTTATTGGCATACATGACAATTCTTTAAAGTACGTGAGGTTCGATACAGTAATATTTTCAGCATTATTTAAACAGTTTTTTATGGCTTAACATTACATAATTCTTCAGTTACAAACAGTACGGCATATACATATCGTTGGACAGTCAGCATAGTAAGTCAGATAATTCGTTACGGTAAATTTCAGCGCGACGCAACAGCAGATATAAAAGGTAAATTCTTCTAAACTTCGAGAATTGTTTGTGAATAAGCTGTCATAAAGTTAATTAAAGTAAAAACAGAAAAGTTTTTGGGTCTCACATCAGTACTAAGATACAACTGTACAGTTGCACAACTAGTTTATTATTTCACAGATTAATTTTAATAGACACGTTTCAAGCCAATATTGTTAATTCTCAAATCTGAACTTTCTATACTTGAATTAGGGGGTTTGCGATTTATAATGTTTAGGCTGTATACTATTCAGTACATCATTACACGGTATTTATTGCTTGCACGCGTGTGAAATGGAAGTATTGTAAATTTGTGCTATTGGTATAGACGAATGATCGTAATATGTTCACAGATCTTTCGTAAAAACAGTATTTGTTCATTTACATGGTATCATTGTAACTGTGTAAACAGTTTAGTTGTCTATCGACGGCTTTGTACCGCAGAAGTCGATTGAGTACAAAACGTATGACAAGCAATATTGCAAATAACCAATGTCTTGATGCTGATAGTACACATCGAGGCCGCCGGTGAATGTAGTGTGTGATTTTCCTTATAATACACTATTAGGAACGATAAAATTACAAAATTAATTCGAAAGAATACAGTTGCGTGCTATTGATATGGGGCCTTCGTAAGGACTTTTAAGGGTGTAGGTTCGAAGTTCCAGAAATCTCTTCCACTGACTAAATAAAACTGACGTAAAACGTCCACTCCATTTATATACAAACAAAAACACAAAGATTCTATAGAATAGCACAGTCGTAGATAGCAATTTCTTTAATTCATTTAATTACCAGTTTAGCTCGACATCAGTCAAAAGAATGAAATAACACTTTATGCAATGACCTGCCTCGTGATAATTACCAATTGTGTATGTTATCTACATCAGATTACAGCCGTACTCAGAATCATTAGTTTCATCGTATAAATTGGCAGATGGTGACACGTACAGCCAATCAAAACTGCCTTTGCTTTACGTAGGCAAACGCACGCACGCACACACACACACACAGACCCACCCACCCACCCACACACACACACACACATAATTTTTTGTCATTAATCTTATCATAGAAAGTAATAAATTGCGTGGCGACTATCGAAGTCGAACCTGTGTGCTATAATTTAATTAGCTGAGCTCCACGTTTTCGTGCCTAGGACATAAAATACTTCCTGATAACTTCCAGGTGTACACCACTGCTCCTCCTGAGCACTTCAGTGTGTTGACATTGTAATGTATTTAGCCTGGAAAGTCTCGCTTGTTTGGATTAATGAAGTATTCGATACCACATTTGGTCGTTATATTATAGCCTAATATTCTGTATTTATATTATATAAGCATTTTATGGCGCTTTTGGCAAGTCACATTGATTATTACTTTCATTACTTGGGTCTTTTAAATGAACTAAATAAATAAATATATAATTGAAAGTCGTAAGTTTGATGTTGGACAATAATGTTTGTTAATGAAATCCTTGAATAACAATATCAGAGGTTGTCTGTAATGTATTGACCATAATGTGATGCTTTGATATCTGTAAAAGTAAATAATAACAATAATTTAACCGTTTTAAATAATGTAAACATATATTAACACTGCACTAATTGTTATTTACCTACGATCTATTGTATTATTTGTTTTGATACAAAAAATCTATTATTACATTTGTCATAATTTTTCTTATCTTTTCTTGATGAACAATTTATATAAGTTTCATGAACAAATTTATCAAAAATAAATATTGTAACTTCCTCGTTCTAGAATGTTCTAGAACACAACTTAAAGTATTAACCCTGGCATGGTATCAGCTCTAGAAAAACGTATTGTATGTCAGGGGTCTTTTTTGACCCCGAAGTGATTCAAGCGACTTTATGAAGATAACATTTGAAATATGTGGATAAAGAGTAAATATAATTTATTGAGAAATATGTGCACAAAGTTGACACTACAGCTTCACAATTTCTTCATACAATGAAGTTACATTTAAGTTACCTTATAAGTTGTAATTTCTTACTACATTTGTTTCAAATATGAAAACATGCTTTGTTTAGTTTGTTTGGTTCCAAAAATTATTTTCACACAAAATATTCATAACCCACAGAATATGTACTAATACTGTAAGTAATTAGTAATATGTGTAATATTATTTACATGGAATTTCATTATAAATACGCTCCTACTCGCTGTCAGTGTCAACCAGTTCAAGATTTGGGTACATTATTTTATTATCTCTTGCATGATTATTGGTAGGCATTACTATTACACCTTGCACGTGATTGGTGATAAAAAGTCTGAAATAGTCTGCCCTTGTCTGTAATTGTGATCTAAGGTGACATGGAATATGCACAGTTTCACGTATTACATTCCTTGAAACCTACTTGCGCAAATCATGTGGTACTGTATTATATGTTATCTGTCCACTTGTAGACACAAAATTAGATGAACTAGTTACCTGAATGCCATCGTCATCTTCTTCACAGTCACACACATCCACTTCACCTCCGACCTGTACACCTTCCTCTATCATATCTCCATCAGAATCACTGTCATCCTCGTTTCCAAAAATTGATTCATTATCATTGTCAGTCCTCTGTAAATCTCCCAAAGCCTGTTTGAGGCTGTAGCCACTTGCAAAACGTATATCACCATCCATTACGAAGAAACTATAACACCACGTCTTCTTTGCACAAAGCTCAATTCCAAACTGTGAATTTGTCATAACAGTGCACGTAATTGTATTTTCTACTCATTGTTTACAACAATGTACAAATTAATATCGGTTTATATGGTACATTGCTGCCAAGATTTATTTTCGTAACAAAACCTATATATGACACTGAAAATCACTTATTGTATACCTGGGGTATTTTCTGACGCCACTGCTAAAATTTACAATTGTTGTACTGAAAAATGAGACATAACCATAAATATTTTGCCCAGTTACATTAAAATGTTCGTGGACAGAATAACTGAAGGATTAGTTGTCTATACCAACATTAAAACTGTTTATTAATAGTTAAATAAGCCTTGGGGTCTAAAAAGACCCCAGGCATCATGCGAGGGTTAATACGCGCGAATTGCCGCGAACTCAGTTAGTTGCAAGTTAGTAGTTCAGTTGGGAGTTAGTAGTCAGTTAGTATGGAAGTCAGTCTTGGATCAGTTTTGAATATGTTACTTTTGTGTGTTTCAAGAATGAAAAATAAATTTATTTAAAATGATACTCTATGCAAATGTTCAAATGTTTGTAGAGTCTATGGGACTTAACTACGAGGTCATCAGTCCCTAAACTTACAAACTACTTATGAACTACTTACAACTAAGGACGGCACAAATATCCATGCCCGAGGGGGGATTCGAACCCCCGACCGTAGTGGCCGTGCGGACCGTGACTGGAGCGCCTCAGTCCCCTCGGCCACCGCGGCCGGCATACTCTATGCTCTATATGTAAGATTTGCATGTTGTCAGTGGTAGGTTGTTGATGATCGGATGATTTAGTGTGTTCCGCAAAAGGGGAATGTTTTTTTGAGTTGGCCACAACGAACAAGTCAATAAGGATAGATACCATTCCTCAGGAGTCTACAAACTACGATGTCCCGAATGCCCAGCTGAATATATAGGACAGACAGGTCGGAACTTTAAAGTACTTTGAGGTAGCAAAGCGCTCTTACTTTGGACACCCACACCTTCTAAACGATCAGTTGGTCAAAGGTCAAACATTCCTTGATATTATGATGTCTCTGTTGAAATAAAATTCCTCTAATTTACAAATACCAACATAAATTAAAAACTTCTGTTCTGCTTAATAACCTCCATTTCGTTAAATTTGTATCCAGATAGCTAGATTTCACCCGTCCCGTCTTATACATCGGCTTCCTATGTCACTCCCTACACACATTCCCTTAGTCTGTACAAGTCGGCGGAGCAGCACACCACGCCCGAACACCGCCCGTGAGCGCATTTGTAAACATGGACTTATCTTGTATCACCAGAGACCACCGCTTCTATTAAGGTATTCTTAAAAATCGGTTTTATGTATCTCACATCTTTACCGAGTATGTTCCAACTGTAATTCGTTGTTACCCGAACATTTGTAGGGCGACAAGGAAATAAAAAAAAAAAAAAAAAAAAAAACATTCCAGAAAAGTAAAAACACCGCAAGAACAACTTACTGTGTCACACCACGGAGAGCGCATTGTAAGCTTTGTTTACCATTTATACTGTCTTCTTAACACAAATTTACCATTACCATTACCATTACCATTACCATTATAATCGTTTGTAATTCCGCCTTGTAATTTTTGTGTAAATTCTGTCACGAAGATAATCTGAAGATGCCCTGCTAAAGGGCGAAACGCGAAATTAACTAATAAAAAATTTGCAATCAAGACGGTTTGAAGGAATATCTATGGGAACAAGGATTCTATAGTACAGAGAAATAAGAAATGAAACTTTTGTGTAACAAAACAACAATATATTTTTATTCTTTAAATTTCAGTTAACAAATTTGTGTTACAGGTGCAACCGGGGAACTCCATCAGGGGCGGCGGCGAGTGGGGCGGCATCACTCGGTGACGAGGCCCACGGGGATGGGCTGCGGGCGGATGATGGTCTGGCTGCGGTGCCACGAGGAGACGGCCCACGGCGAGTGGATCTGCGAGGTGTAGTCGCTGGTGATGGCGCTGGGCCCGGGCCCGGGGGCGGGCACCTGGGGGCGCGGGGGCGGCGGGGGCGGCAGGTGCGGCGCGGGGGCGGGCGCCCAGGGGGCGGGCCCGGGGGCGGGGCCGGGGGCGGGGCCCGGCGGGTACTGCGCGGCCGCCGCCGCCACCAGCACCAACACTGCCGTCACCTGCCGGGCACACAGCTGTCACTGGCAGGGGACTACCTCATCACCTGTCTTGTTGGGAGTCTTAAGTCCTATCTTTGATCTTATTGCTTCGAAGATACCACATACTTACAGGACGAGTCAAAAAGGACCTTAAAACTCTGAAACGATAGAAAAATGTACTGATCAAACTAACAAATCAGTTCAAAAAATGTTCAAATGATTGTACAGCTTATGGGACTTAACTACGGGGTCATCAGTCCCTAAACTTACAAACTACTTATGAACTAGCTACAACTAAGGTCGGCACAAATATCCATGCCCGAGGGGGGATTCGAACCCCCGACCGTTGAGGCCGTGTAGACCGTGACTGGAGCGCCTCAGTCCCCTCGGCCACCGCGGCCGGCAACAAATCAGTTGTGCTGTCCCATACACCATATACAGGGTGTTTCACTAAGTGTGTTTGCCTCTGTAACTTATAAAATAATAGGTAACGGGAAATTTTAATGCCGTAGGTCAACACAAGAAATGTTACATTTTCTGCGGAGCTATGAACATCGTTTATTGTATCATTTTCCAAAGAGTTACAGCACAAAGATTTAATTTTTTTAAATGCAGTAATAGTATTTTCTATCGTGCACTGGAATCGTTGAAATCAGCTGCGCCCAAATCAATTTAAACTACATTCCTATCACTGTTAGTTTGGGAGCTACAACCCTTCAAAGTTCTGGGGGCTGAGGCTGCGATAGCGTAGCTGACTGGCCGAGTGGCTATTCCCTGCGGCACGGCCCACCGTCTCATGACCACCAGCCAGTCAGCTACGCTGTCGTAGCCTCCGCCCCCTAAACTTTGAAGGGTTGTAGCTCCCAAACTGCCGCGGTGGAGAAGCCGAGCGGTCTAAAGCGTCTCGCTGCGGAGCGCGCGGTTGCTCGCCGTGGAGGTTCGAGTCCTCCCTGGGGCATGGGTGTGTGTGTTTGTCCTTAGGTTAGTTTACCTAGGTTTAAGTAGTTTGTAAGCTACGGACTGATGACCACGAAGTTTGGTCCGATAGATCTACAAACATTGAACATTGAACATTGAGCTCCCAAACTAACAGTGATAGGAATGTAGTTTAAATTGATTTGGGCGCAGCTGGTTTCAAGGAATCCAATGCACAATAGAAAAAAAACTATTGTTCCATTTAAAAAATTATATCTTTGTGCTGTAACTCTTTGGAAAATGATACAATAAACTATGTTCATAGCTCCGCAGAAAGTATAAAATTTCTTGTGTTGACCTACCTCTTTAAAATTTCCCGTCACCTAATATTTTATAAGTTACAGAGGCAAACACACTTAGTGAAACACCCTCTATTTGCACAGGGTACTCAAACGTGCACCCTGCCCGACCCAAATTTCCGTATGACCTTTGACTACTGTACTCTGGTACAGCACCTATCAGCTACTCAGACAAAGATACGTGAACTAAATCCAACATCACGTTTGATTCACGTTGTTTTTCACGACCCCATTCCTTCACGAGATGCGTCAGTTATAAGAACAGCTCATCTTACTGGTGTGTAGCGTGCTACCTGTGGGTTTGCGCTTTCATGGAACGGAACTCTGCAATTTCTGTTTGACGAAAACTTCTGTCCGAATAAGCTACAGAACTTCCGAATAGGGTTATAGTTTTCTGTTGCCACAAGAACTTTGTTGAGACGGTTTGTTCAGTGCGATATGACAAATCACGACGTCCACGAAAATCAACACGAGGTGCACCTCGCGAGACTGCCATTCCACGAAACACTGTTTGGCGAGTATTGCGTAAACATTTGCACTTGAAATTACACAGATGCACACATTAGTGAAGCAGATGTGATTGCTCGTGGGGAATTCCGTGCGGAAATATAGCATCGGATAGAGGACAAGCGTATTAACCTTCGGTAATGAGTCAACGTACAGAATCAGTGGCATGATAAAGACACACAACTGAGGAATATATGGCAACAAAAATCCAATTAAAATCCGTGGAACACTTCAGTGACAGCTCCAATGTTAATGCAATTTGTGCCCTTAGCAAATTTTTTCATGAAGAAAACTGTCACAGGAACTGCGTTGAGAGTTTATAATTTCACAGATGGACGGATATGAGCAAGAATGTATGATGTACTACAAGAAAGAAGGTTTACCACCTCATTACCTCTCAGAAATTCAAAGTTCCTTCGGTAATTGCATCCCAAGTCAATAGATTCACCGACAAGAGCCAGTCGCCTGGTTGCCTAGTTCCCCTGGATTTATTTTTCTCTGGGATTTCATCAGCCTACCTGTAAAAGTGAATCTACGCTGCCTTGGAGCAAGCTACGCCTGATTTGTTGCAACGAGTGTGGGAACTTGAATTATACCCGTCAACTGAAAGATATATTATAAACAAATAGCCTATCTGTACTAAGTTGTATGTTCGTACGTTTTAAATATGTCTACTGAACATGACGTTGCTGTGAAGATGGCCATTCTGTGGTTTGTAGCCATTCTATGAAAATTAATAACAGTTATTTTAACCTTTAGCCCGTACACCGGTCTTTTGGACCGGGGCGACCCCCTTCTCCTTCCTCCCCATCTCTGTCAGCACTCTGCCCTCCACAGTAGCCTCACGGCAGTTGAAAAGGAAGTCGAAGTAAGTCTTTTCTTCGTTGTGAATCTTTCCGAAGTTCTGTAATTAACGAATTGCACTCTCTGCTCCCCGTGAAAAAAGGCCGATTTGTACATTGAATGCCTTTATTTTCTCCGGTTCAATGTACCCCACTTACCCTCAAGTTGTGTGTTTTTCCTTTCACAATCAACTGCAAGTCTAAATTGGAAAAAATCCACAAATCAAGTGTGTGAGGAAACTATTGGGGGGGAGGGTATGCTGGGGAAGGGGGGGACCGAATGGTGCTCTACATGCAATTTAAGACAATTAGATGCAAAAAAGGCCGAAAGAAACTGAAAGAAACGGCACCGCGGTCTTAAAGACCAAGTGTACACTTTGTGTGCCATAAGGGGGTGTACAGGCTGAAGGTTAAATTTCATAAGACCAATGCAAGTTTGGTTGTAACAGAAAATTAGTGCACGTTATCACGGCTATGATGACGTTTCTTATAGAAGAAAGATGGGCAGACACTATCATATTCAAAAATAAAATTTGAAAACGTAAAAAACAAATTGTGCCTTCGAAAAAAGAAATGGATACCACCAAATTTCACGAACTAGCCTCAGAAAGCATTTTGCACGAAAAAACGTTACTAGTTATTAGAGTCGAAGGACAAGAAAGGGCCGCAGACGTTGGGAAGGGAGTAAGACAGGATTCAAAAGGATGTAGGTTGTCAAACTTATTCTCAGATGAAGAGGATTGCACAGGTCAGGGTAGCGTAGAGAGCTGCATCAAACCAGTCTGCGGACTGAAGACCACAACAACAACAGAAAAATATGTGGCAGGGGACAACAAGTCAAACAATGAAATCAAAGACGAAAATTTTGGACTATAATCTTGACAATGCTAGTACCTAGACGTACTTGTATTTCTTCTCGTAATCTGTTTCTTTTCTAGACTGAATCGGTGAAAAAAAAAGCCGAATTCATGAAAGAGTCGAGATAGCAAAAAGTGACACTCTCTCCAAATTGGACGAGCTTCCATATTTTACCACTCACTTCGAATCATATATTCTACGTTTTTAATCTGCCAATAGCGAAACCAAACAACGAAGTCTTTTCGTTTACGGCAAATTCACGTTGTGGTAGTGAGGGAGCAGTTGAGGAGTACTCACCAGCTTGATCATGTCTGCTGTGTGTTGAGTTGACTGCTGCGCTGTCCGCTGAAGTCTGGGGCGCCGGCCTGCTATATATACCCGACAACGCTCGCCTCCCCACCCACCAAAAACACTCATTGTCAGGAATAGATAAACACCTATGGTAAACCTTACAGACACAAACAAAATCATCGCTCACAGAACCCCTGCTTCGCAGCAAAACTGACTGGCAATGCCAGATGAGCAATTACCGCCGACAAACCGGCAGCCACAGGGAACGTGAACAAACATGAAACACAAACAAATCCCACACTAAACCTATAAACTTAGAGGCCGATCACAAAAATCGACCACTTGCCTGCCAATCTTCATTGTTGCAGCCAGCCGCCGCTGATGATGGACCAGGAGACACCGCCAGTTCCAGCTGCAGAGGGGCGACTCAGCAAACCGGATTGACAAACTTATGACAAACACGCAATGAAAATGGTACCGAGCTTACACGATACCCAAAACTAACATAACCAAACCCTTGCATGATCTGTCGCAGATAGCAAGAATCCGCTACTGCTCTTACTACCCGCTCCTGACTATCGCAGAGGTTTTTTTCCCTTGGCACTTGCCTTGGCACTTTTTTCCCTCTGCCCTTAAAACCGCTCTTGTTTCAAAAGCTTTCGACCACTTCTATCATCCAGATGGACCGTATTAATGGGTAACCTTACCCACACGTACGGCATACATCACAGTACCCGCTCCTGTGACTCCTACATTTAAAACATTAACACATGCAGAGGTGACAGTAGAACTATTGAGTTGGTCACCATGCTAGTGCGAGCGTGGAGGGGCTCCACTCTTTAAAAAAAAAAAGCCTCCCCACCCCAACTGCCGGGTGGCGGTTCGGTTACGTCACACGAGCCACACACGCCGCGTACCACTCGGCGACACGCGTCCCTTTCCGTTCCGTTCGCGATCTGCGTCCTCGCCACGCGGCCTTGGCAGCGTCCGTTCCGCTGACGGGGTAGCGCCCACACCGGATACGAAGCAAGCGTTGCCCGGCACCAAACGGCGGGTTGCCGTCGATGACATCACCAAATTTCGGAACTGAGTAGTTATTGCCCTTGTTAGTTGGCAAACCTAGAGCTCTTCCGAGGCTGCCAGGAATATATTTTGGCAATTAGTCTGTTGTTGTTGTTGTTGTTGTTGTGGTCTTCAGTCCGGAGACTGGTTTGATGCAGCTCTCCACAATACCCTATACTGAGCAAGCCTCTTCATTTCCACATCTGTCTGATTACTGTATCCATCTCTTGGTCTTGCCCTGCGACTTTTTCCCCCACACACTTCCCTCTAACGCTAAATTCACAATTCCTTGATGTCTAAGAATGTGTCCTATCAATCTATCTCTTCTTTTAGTCAAGGTATGCCAGAAATTTCTTTTCTCACCAATTCTGTTTAGTACCTCCTCATTAGTTACGCGATCCACCCACCTAATCTTCAGCATTCTTCTGTAGCACCATATTTCAAAAGCCTCAATCCTCTTCCTGTCCGCACTGTTTATCGTCCATGTCTCACTCCCATACAAGGCAACACTCCATACAAATGCCTTCAGAAAGGACTTCCTTAGGCTTAAATCAATATTCGATGTTAACAAATTTCTCTTTTTCAAGAACGCTTTTCTACCCATTGCCATTCTGCATTTTATATCCTCTGTACTGCGACCATCATTTGTTATTTTACTGCCCAAGTAACAAAACTCATCTACCTCCTTTATTGCTTCGTTACCTAATCTAATTCCTTCAGCATCACCTGATTTTCTTAGACTGCACTCCATTACCCTAGTTTTGCTCTTGTTAATGTTCATCTTATTTGCACCTTTCAGCACACTGTCCAATCCGTTCAATTGCTCTTCCAGGTCCTTTGCTGTATCTGACAGAATTACTATGTCCTCGGCAAAACGGAATGTTTTTAATTCTTCCCCCTGAACTTTAATTCCTTCCCCAAATTTCTCCTTGCTTTCCTTTATAGCTTGCTCAATGAACAAATTGAATAACATTGGTGAAAGGCTACAGCCCTGTCTTACTCCTTTTCCAACCACTGCACCCCTTTCATGCCCTTCAACTCTGACAACCGCTGTCTGGCTTTTGTACAAGTTGTAAATTACCTTACGCTCCCTATATTTTACTCCTGCTTGCTTCAGAACTTTAAAGACTTTATTCCAATCAATGTTGTCAAAAGCCTTCTCCAAATCTACTAAAGCTAGAAATGTAGGTTTGCCTTTTCTTAATCTATCTTTTAGGATAAGCCGTAAAGTGAGTATTGCCTCCCGTGTTCCTACATTTCTCCTAAACCCAAACTGATCTTCCCCGAGGTCGGCTTCTACCAGCTTTTCCATCATTCTGTATATAATTCGTGTTAATATTCACAGAATATAGGACATCAACTGCGATTGGGCAAAGCTGAAAATGTGTACCCAGCCGGGATTCGAACCCGGGTCTCCTGCTTTCTAAGCAGTTGCGCTGACCCCTACACCACTGGTGACACAGTGATCACCGCACCTGCAAGGACTACCTAAGCACGCCTCCCGTCAGATACAAATTCCCAGCTTCGCCCTGCCCACAGTACTCAAACTCGTTGTTATGAAACTAATTCCCGTAAGAGTAAGGGCTTCAAACTTGCCCATCCCTCCCCACTAACGGTATGATCAATTCCCTTCTAAAAGACTTCACTTAAGCCAAGGAACAATTTATTGTATTTCAAGACTCTTTTTTTTCTATTTTTATGTATATTTGTTATCTGCAGGGCCCACAGTGTTACTGACATCGTACATCGACATTTTAATAATAACAATTATATAATTTCAACACTGTATATTCTTAATTCGTATTAGTTACACTATAAGCTTATTTCGACTTAAAAGTCATCTTCAGGTGTTGTGCCTGCAATACATAAGTTTTCATAATATTTAGTACTACGCTGCCTACTTGTTTTATACAGAGGTAAAAGAAATGCCACTTACCACATTATGTTATGCTGTACATTTCCATATTATTGTGACGTGATATATTTTATTATTTTTTCTTCTTTCTTTTAACTATACGTAATATTAATAACGCACTAGAAATTTTGCATACTATACAGAAGGGATGCGAGATGAATATTCTTGAAGAAATGGAAGTATGCCTACATGCAATTAAGAACACAAATAATTTGCTAAACGATCAAACGGATTTCAGGCACAAAAATTATTTCGATAATTTTATTCATATCCTAGTGCCATGACAACGGATAACCAATCCCACTGCCAATCATAGATAATAGCGCAATAACAAAATTACCATTAATGATTATCCATAGAGACAATCTCATCGTTGATCTGACATAAAAATATGCCAACAAAATTATCAAAGATAAAAACATGAGAAAAGTAGTAAGCTATAGACTTTTTTCCTTTCATCATTTTGTTGGGGTTGTCAACGAGAAAAGTTTCGTAAAGATTTGAAAATAACATTTACAATTTATTGCAATAGTTGACGAATAAAATCACGCTATCACAAGCCGCAATATGGGACAGATATCATTGTTTATAACGAGATATCGTATGAAATATTTATCGAATGCAACCACAGCAAATGATTCCTGACCTTAAAGATTATTTGGTTGAAATCGGTCCATTAGCAGCAGATGTAGATGTATTATCGCATGATGCGGCCGTTTCTCACGACTGTCATTATTTATGACGTCATATCTCCTTACGTATGTATCGTAGGTGGTTATTAACCCGACATCGATTGTTGCCTGATAGTAAGAATCATGTGGACCAAGTTTGGTTGAAATCGGTCCAGTGGTTTAAGAGGAGATGCGGAACATACATACACACTCAGACATCCAATCACCCACCCACCCACCCACCCACCCACCTACACACACACACACACACACACACACACACACACACACACATACATACAGCCTATTTTATAAGATGTTAGATTAGTGTTACGAAATATACTGCCTGCTTTCTCGAAAAAAAAATTCGATTACAATAATGAATTAAAAATTGCAAATTTCCAGCTTGTTGGTGAGATATATTTATTTAAAAAATATCTCATATCGATTTCGTTCACTTGATGGAAAATTATCAATCGAATCGTAAGGACTCATGTAGTCCGCATGAAACAGTCAATAGTCTGATCCATAATCATTATCATCATCAAATCGGCAATCGAGGACCCTTTAGATCATGGGTCGACCTCACATTGCTCCTCCATAGATGACGATCTTTTACACTTTGCATCCAGTTCTCCTGGATTTTTAGCCGACAAAGCAATGTGGTCTGGCATTCATTCTCCGTACTTTCAGTTTTTCTACAGTGTTTGCTTGCCTCATCAGGTCATAGAGTTCTTGGTTCTTTCTACGTCACCATGCGTTCTGTTCACGGCCTGGCCCGAACATCTTCCTCATGATTTTTTTTTTTTTCAAACTCCAACACGTTCTTTTAATCTTTCCTTGTTGTGCTTTGGGTTTCTGTTCCATAGAACAATACCGGTACCATTACTGCATTGTATGCTTTAAGTTTGGTCTATATTGACAGATTCTTTGATGACGTTATATGCCTCACACTGAAATATGTTTTAGACCCATTCACAATGCGTTGGTTCACATCCAGTTGTAAATCTTTCGGATTAGCTTCTCTACGACCAGATTAAATAGCAGCGATGAAATAACTACATTTTCTTGGACAGCTCCCTCTGAAATTCCACGTTGGCTTTTTTCTCTGCTGTGCACACCTGCACCATATTTATTAACTTCATTGGCACACCAGGCTTTCCCAGGATGTTGTATATACTTAATCTATGGCTACTGTCATAATCCACAAATGTCACCAGAAACCGATAGTTCACTTCCCAGCACTTTTTCCACATTTGCCTCATGGTGAAAATTTTATCATTGATCGATCTGCCTGACCGGAAGCCTGCCTGGTACTCTCCTACAATATTTTCTTCATATGGTTTAAGCTCCATCATCATCATCATTAGAGACTTATTATGCCTTTCAGCGTTCAGTCTGCAGCAACGTACCTCTAATAAAATTCCTCCATGATCCCCTATACAATGCTAGCATTGATGCCTCGTCTGATATTATGCCTTTTACTTCAAAATCAAGCTTATCGAGAATTATTAATGGTAGAACTTTATGTTTTAAACTTAAGAGAGAGATGCATCTGTAGTTGTTACAATTCCTATTATTGTTCTTTTTATTCTGTGGGATAATTATTACTGATTTCCATTCCCTTGGGATTTCCTCCTTACCCATATTTCTCTTATGAGACTGTCAAGCTACTTCTGAAGAGTTTCACCTTTTGCTTCTAACATCTCTGCCGTTATCCTATTTTCTCCTGACGCCTTATTATTCTTTAGCTTCCTCATCGCTGTTTCTACAATCTGTAGAGTCACATCCATTTCTGCCTCTTCTCCTGCACCCTTTATACTTCCCTCTTATGGATAGACGCTCTCGGGATCTTCAGCATTTAATAATTTTTCAATATATTATTTCATCTATTCAGAACATCTTCCTTGTCTGTTACCATATTTCCATCCATATTTTTCTCCTGGCGCATTATTATTCATTAGCTTCCTCATCGCTGTTTCTACAATCTATAGAGTCACGCCGACCGCGGAGGCCGAGGGGTCTGAGGCACTTCAGTCACGGTCTGCACGGCCACTACGGTCGGGGGTTCGAATACCCCTCGGGCATGGATATTTGTGCCGTCCTTAGTAATAGTTAGTTCATAAGTAGTTTATAAGTTTAGGGACTGATGACCCTGTAGTTAAGTCCCATAAGCTATACAAACATTTGACTTTTTTAGAGTCACATCCATTTCTGCCTCTTCTCCTGCACCCTTTACACTTCCTTCTTATGGATAGACGCTCTCGGGATCTTCAGCATTTAATAACTTTTCAATATATCATTACATCTATTAATCAATAATTAAGAGATTGCCTTCGTGACCATTCCTCACATGTTCGAACGTCTGGAAAATTTTCCTGCTATGTGATACTGTGTTAGCCTTCTCAATCTTGTTGCTCATGAACTTCTTTTTCTGTCCTCAGAATCCTATTTGTTTCTCTTGTTACGGTCTTTACTGCCTCCTGTTTCTTCACACATTGTTTACCCAGCATGTGTACTGCCTTTGCTCTCTTCCTGGCCTTTACTGCTTGCTTGTTCATGTGTTTCAATTAAACATTTCTTCCTCGTTATTAACTTTTTCTACCTTTCAGAAGGGGGATTTAAAAATAAAAAAGTAAGATTAAAGTAAATAATGACGATGGCAATAATTGTACTGTGGGTGCGAACAAGTGGTGTGATTACTGGCAATGGCCTGCGTAAGCGTGCACAGCGATATATTATGCTATCTGACAGCGTCTTTGGGAAGAATAAAAAATCATATTATAAAGCTTCCGACGAGTAATATAGCCTGCTGTGTGGGCTTTGACACGAAAACAGTCGTCTATGCTCTCAATGATAGAGTCACAAGATAATCTCAAAATTAGCTATTATACACTTCCTTACTTCTACGTAAAACTACATAATTAAATTAATGACTGGGCTGTTGGAATGAAACTGTGGTTTAAATTAACCATGAATGCATTTATTAGCCAAAACGAGAGAGAATACAATGATGATATGACAGTATAAAAGCTATAACATTCGGCTCACTAATAAAGGAAACAATCCGCAGATGGCAAAGTCAACAGTAAGGTGGTGTTGGAGAAATCTAGTGATATACCGAGTTATCCTGCTTGAGTTTATGAGTTGTTGTCCCTATGTGCAATTCCCAAAACGAGCTACTATGAGTGGTGGTTACATCCACGGTGGGTAGTTTTTCAAATTAACGCCGAAGCTGCATATACATTAACGGTTGGACTGCTTACTGGCTAGACCTCGTGGCGTGGAGAAACTGCGGTTGTGCCTCGTACAATGAAAATCGGCCGTGCTTAGACTATGTCCGACAAATACACTCCTCGAGGAGAATGTTAACTGAAAAATTGGCCAGAGCTATAACTCTTATTTTAACTATGCTCGACACTCTGTGTCGTTGCCAATGCCAGATTGGTTCACTTGTTGAACAAGGAGTTTGTACCTACTGCTCAGATGTGGTCTTACTGCACACAAGTTGTTAGCGATTGTTCAAGTGCTGGAGCCAGCCTTGCAAAAGAATAGATCACGTTCTGAAAGAATGACACAGCTACACATAAGTGCTTCACATAGCCAACAAAGGCAGGAAACTAAACCTGTTAGAAGCACTAGAAATAACAAACATTTAGCCAAAAATCCCCAATTAGTCCTAAATGACCAGGTACAGTTGAACACATGCCCACTGTTAGGCTTCACATAATGTAAACAAAACAGCTACCGCACAATGGAGCGACGGCGACTCGGTTTTACCCGCGGCTCAACATTCTTGGTGGCATGGCCATTAACAGGCCTTCTTTGTTATGTCAGTAAGCACTACAGTTTTCACTTCCGGGCCTTCCTCCTCACGAGCACTCCATCCGGCCCGTCCTGTATTTTCTGTTTGGCGAGAGAACAGCTTTTCACTGTACTGTCGTTACAATGTCGGAACGTTGTTTATCAAACAAGGAAATAATTTTTTTTATTTTTTTTTTATGGGACTTGACTACGGGGTCATCAGTCCCTAACGTTACGAACTACTTATGAACTAGCTAATCCTAAAGACGGCACAAATATCCATGCCCGAGGGGGGGATTCAAACCCCCGACCGTAGTGGCCGTGCAGGCCGTGACTGGAGCGCCTCAGTCCCCTCGGCCACCGCGGCCGGCAAGGAAATAATGGACATCCTCATGAATAGTAGTGACGATGACGATAGTGCTACTACATCCTTTCTTTATACGAAGAGCTGGATGTGTATGCGACTAACGGTATTTATTCAGCACAACGAAGAACTTCTGCAGAAGATTCATTTTCTTAATAAGATGCGTTAAGTGAAATTTCGACACGAAAAAGATTTTATGACTGGTCAAATAATCGTCCTGCGGCGAATCGCCACAATTTGGCGAACACTTTTAGTGGTTTAAAGGTAGATTTCGATGAATAAGCAACTCATTTAGATTATTTATTTATTTATTGTACTTTATCTCATTTGAATGTGTCTCAGTTATTTATAGATATGAACAAGTATTATACATTTCTCACCGAGAAAATGATGACAGTGCCCAGCAGATAACAAGATGGAAATCTATAACCCTCCAGAATTTTATTGCTTTTTGGCTTGTTCCCTCCTTATGTCAAGGTACAAATATTAGCAGTGAATGAATATTGGTCAAAAGATTCCTTGCTGCAAACACCAGTATTTTCTGACATAATGGCCAGAGACAGATACAAGGTGATTCTGCATTTGTTACAATGTTTGTTAAGCTTATGCGACGTAAGTGCATCATCCCCTAAACTTACAAAGTACTTATAAACTATTTTATACTAAAGACTAAAGACAGCACAAACATCCATGTCTGAGAGAGGATTCGAACCCCCGACAGGGAACGGCCTCGCGCAACTAAGCACAGCGCCTCAACGCGATCGGCCACTCGATACTGCCTTTATTACACTTCAGTGACAATACGCATGATTGTGGAATACGCCAAAAAGAGATTCCGACAGGCTGCAGTCCCATTTGAGAACTTAGTAACTGACGAAAGTTGCTACTTTTCAGAGGAAGGCTACGGTTCAAACCGTATATTCCAAACAAACGTAGCCATGGGATTAAAATTTCCGTGCTTTGTGTCGTACAGACCAGTTACATTCTGGATTATATTGTCTACACTGGTGCCGCTATTGAATTAGAATCCGGAAATGCTGACTGGGGCAAATCAGGTGATGTCGTTGTCATTTTGTTGTTACCATACCTCAACAAAAGTTATGGCATTTATTTAGACAATTGGTATTAGAGTCCTGAATTGTTCTTATGGCTCCATGCGAAGTGCACTAATGACATTGGCACAGTGCGTAAAAACAGGAAACATTTACTACCTTTACCTGATAAACTCAAGAAATGTAAATACAACTGAAGTCTGGGGTGGACAATAAATAATTCCTGGATGCTATCCACTGTAAATGGACCAGAGTTTGCTCAGACAGAAAAAAAGAATCATTAAATGGGAGGAAATGAAGTGAAACACACTTGCTTAGTTAGTTACAATTAGTCAGTGGGTGCGATTGATAGGACTTAACATGATATTAAGTCCCTTCAGTGTATACGAAAAACAGAAATGGTACAAGAAAGTATTCTTTCATTTAACTGACTGTAGTATGCTCAATGCAAAAACTATTTTTGGAATGCAGAATAAACAGAAGAAGCCACTAGCGAAATTCCACTTAGAACTAATCCCGTCAGTTACTGGAGAAGTTTCATTCATAAACATCTAAATGCTAGATGCCACTGACGCCAAAAAGGACAGCCCTTTTCGACTGGAATAAAAAATAACATTATCCCGGGTTTTTCGGAGCAACGGAGACAAAGGAGATACCACAAAGACATTGTGTAGTGTGTACTGTCCATACAAAACGGAAAATGACACGAATCAGATGCCAAAAAATGTAATGTTGCTCTCTGTATGGTGCCATGTTTTGAGACATACCACAAACTAAGGAAGTATTAGTTTCTTCAGGTACTTTGAATGTTGAAAGAAAAGAAAATGAAAAAATAAGAAAACAATAAAAACAATAGAAGTAATAAAAAAAAGTATTTATCTCAGCCAGCGGCAGTCGAATGCCTGCGTTAGAAATGAGGATGGAAAACCACCAAGTCAAAATCTACCAATCCGTGAATATCTGAAAAATAAATCCGCTAGCATAAAGCATGCAGATGCATATTATCGGATTATTTGGCATAGTGAATCGAAATTACGCTTTAATTTCAAACGATGCAAACGACCTATCGGTATTTTTATTTTATGGTTTCCATTTCATTATTACATCATTATTTTTCTTGTTTAATTCTCCATTGTGCTACATGGCACAACATAAATTTCAATAACTGTTTTTTATTTACTGTCGGAGTTTTGCAGGTTTTCCCTACGAACAACTGACTTTAAAACTAAACGTTGCGAAACATACTCAACCGATGTTAATGAAACTTTAATACGTTGTAGTAATATATTTTGGTAACGTACACCTCAAGTTATAGTTTTTTTCAATAACAAATCAAAAAGGTATTTGAATTTACTTAAATAGTTTCGTTCTCAGACGAGGATAATCTTAAAACAATGTCGTTTAGATTTGAAATGCCGTTTCGTATCACAAACTGCAGCTGCTGTAGCAGAGCAGTGAGATACTGATTTTATAGACAGTGTTACTGGGGACAGCTGTGTGGTGCCGGCCGCGGTGACCGAGGGGACTAAGGCGCTCCAGTCACGGTCTGCACGGCCACTACGTTCGGGGGTTCGAATCCCCCCTCGGGCACGGATATTTGTGCCGTCCTTAGTGTTAGCTAGTTCATAAGTAGTTAAGTCCCATAGACTATACAAACATTTGAACATCTTGAACATTTGAGCTGTGTGGTCACCGCAGCGTGCGACTAGCGTGCAGTTGCTGCGGCCGTAGCCCACAGCGGCCTTGGGGCCGGGTCAGCCGCCGCCGCTCAGGCCCACAGATGGCTTCGCGCCGTCAGCCGGGCGGGCAGCCAGGGCGCTCGTCCCTTTAGCCGCGAAAGGGTTAAATATGTGAATCATGCCGGATGCTGTCAAATAAGTAAAATGTAAACTCGGTGTAGACAATGTATTTAATGTACACCTTAAGTGACGATCTCAACATATGCTACAGTGTCAAAAATGTTAACGTAGTTTTTAATTCATTAATATTTGATATGTAATGTGTTTTACACTGTTCACTCGCGAATTACAATGTAAAAATGTTAAGAAGGCAACTGATTACGTGAACATAATTCTACATGGCAACAGGTATTGTTCGCAATTCCAAAAAATGTCATATACAAAGACCGAGTATTCTGTGTTTTGTATCTTTATTTTACCATCTTTGAGAACCTAAGAAATAGCGTCTATGTCGACGCATGTCAACAGTTTACCTAATAATGGCCTAATAAGCCGAAAACTAGTTAGTAAATAAACAAAAAATTAGTAGAACAAAAACAGTTTGTTTCTTTTCAACCTTAAATATGAAGCGTTCTACCAAGAAGTGACGGAAGAATCCATTTAGAAGAATAGATAGTAATTGCCGGTACAATTAAATGAAATCAAGCTCTTGCGAGTGAAAATCGTAGTTGTCTACTCACGCCTTGGCTCCCAATTCGGAGACGAAATGAAACTTAGGGAGGAAACCCCCACAAGCACGTCTGTCTCACCCGAAGACAGAGATCCTCTCTCTTAAAATTTACATGAGCTTGCTAGCCGCTTCGTAATCGCTCCCTCTACATTTCCAGGGGCCAGTTGTGAAACTGGTGCCTAGTTGTGCCCAATGAAATCCGAAATCATGGTTTGGTGAGAGCACGGCGGAGGAATAAACGTTTTCCGCAAATCGGAATCATTCCCGCGTATTTCTGGTGCCAAACTGTAAGCTGGACATGTTACTCACACTGACGAAGAGCGTCGCTATCTCGCTCTCGCTCAACGTCTAAAGGGAACGCCGCTTCCTATTACTTGGGAAGAGGCTTGCTGTTTGGACGGCGAATGACTCGATTAACTGTTCTCCTCTTCGGCCTCACTGACAATTAAAGGGTTGCCGCAACGGCTATCCATTAATCGCTCGACCGCTGCTTTCTGACCTCCTGTTTCCGTTAGACCACCGATAACGTTATTTTTCTACCTCTCTCTCCAAACCAACACAAGACTAAAACTAAGTGCACGTACCAACGGCAGTAATTAAAAATAAATAATATGAAAAATGGGCGTCGAAATTGGAGACGTCTATCACCCTAGAACGTCTTTGGCTGCTTCAGTTACAGATGTTTTTATGTGTTCCCATAGCTTGTTAACACTCCCTTCATCAGCGTGCCGTGGTTCGAGGCAATGTTTCAAACTTGTTGTGGACCATGATGTTATACTGCTGGTGCAGCTCTGGATCCTCTAGCTACTCAATATCAAACTGTCTCTTAAGCGCATTGCTTTATTTAAATTTGCATCACAACAGCAATCGTAATTTTACGATGACTGGGTACTGGTCTGTGTCTACATCTTCTCCTCTGTACGATCTCACATCTATTACATCGAACCACCATTATGCTACTTATCTCCCATTCCATTCTCGAATAGCGCGCGGGAAGAAAGAACACCTGACTCTCTCCGTTCGACCTCTGATTTCCCGTATTTTTTTTCTGATGATTATTTCTACCTATGAAAGTGACAGTCAACAGTATATTTTCGCATTCGGAGTAGAATGTTGGTGATTGGAGTTTCGTAAGTAGCCCACGCCGCAGCGATAAGCGCCGTTGTTGTAATGATTCCCATCCCAGATCCTGTATCATTTCCGTAACGCTGTCTTCCCTGTATCGTGACAATACGAAACGAGCTGCCCTTCTTTCGATGTCCTCCGTCAAACCCACCTGATAAGGATCCCACACTGGACATCAATACTCCAAAAAAAGACGGACAAGCGTAGTGTATGCAGTTCCTTTCTGCCAATAAAACGCAGTCTCTGTTCGGCCTTTCCCATGTTCTTTCCAATTTAAGTCTGAAGTAATAATAATTCCTAGGTATTTAGTGGAGTTTACGGCCTTCACATTCGACTGATTTATCTTGTAAACAAAGTTTAACGGATTTCTTTTCGTACTCATGTGGACGACTTCACACTTCTCATTATTAAGTCCATTGCCAATTTTTACACCATAATGATATCTTATTCAGATCATTCTGCAGTTGGTTTTGATCTTCAGATGATTTTACTAGACGGTAAATGACGGCGTCATCTGCAAACAACCTAAGAGAGCTACTTAGATTTTCCCCTAAATCGTTTATGTATATAAGGAACAGCAGAGAACCAATAACACTACCCTGTGGAACGCCAGATATCACCTCTGTTTTAGTCGATGCCTTACCATCGATTACTACGAACTGTGTCCTCTCTGACAGGAAATCCCCTAACCAAAAATTCAAATGTTCAAATGTTAGTAGAGTCTATGGGACTTAACTACGGGGTCATCAGTCCCTAAACTTACAAACTACTTATGAACTACTTACAACTAAGGACGGCACAAATATCCATGCCTGAGGGGGGATTCGAACCCCCGACCGTAGTGCCCGTGCGGACCGTGACTGGAGCGCCTCAATCCCCTCGGCCACCGCGGCCGGCATCCCCTAACCAATTGCAAATTTGGGGCGATGTACCATAACCACGCAATTTGTCATCTATCAAAAGATGATCTATCAGATTGACGGTGTTACCATCAGAGGAGTCCTAAAATGCCTTTGTGTATCTTTTTGTGAGAGAAAGATGTTGCGCTCAACCACCAGGTTCTTACTTAAAACAAAAATCTCAGTAGTAGTAGACCATTTTCTACATGCAAACTCTCTTTTCCAGTGGTTGGTTATACATGTCTTCCTGTGCCAGTTTGGCAATGAACTCTCCCAAGATTCCTCTTGCTAAAGATCTCCATTGTTATTTCCAATTCTTCATAGAATTTACTTTTCTCCTCTTCGATAGTTACATTTGTTAGTGCATATGCATTAAAAAGAGTTAGATCTTCGTACTTAAGTCTGATGGTTAGACATGATATTCTCTTGCTGACTTTAATGGATCTCTTCACTTGTCCTATGACAGGGTCGCTCACCATTGACCCTCTTTCATGTTTATGCTCATCATTCTTTTCGGAACCTCCATAAAAGATTATTGATTTCTTATCACATAATATCCTCTTATCCTCTTCGCACACCATCATATATATGGTATTATAGTAACAGCTAATTTATATCCTACTAATTCAGAGACTATTGTCTTAACTACGACAGGTCTGTAGAGACTTTTAACGTTCCAGGTTGCTTAGCCGTTTTTGTCTTATAGGCTTCCAGCCTATTCCGAGGCACATTTGTGAGGTTATTGTGGGGATAAAATGTCCCCTGGCTACGTTAAAATCACTGTGCAGAGTTATGTCAGTAGTGGGGCTGCCACTTTTTTGCTCTTGAGGTGGTTTTTTTGCTCTTCTTCATTACACCTCTATGTTGTGAGAAACAATGACTCTTGGGCTTGGGTGGCGCTGCTGGTAGCTACGCTACCGCCGGCACAGCCACGACTTCATCGAAGCACTCAAAACCTACGGTAACATGGTGTCACTGGGAGGGAAGACTCGTAATACAAATAAAATGGTCTTTCTGATATAATTTTCAAGTGTAAAATGCATTTTATTAGGAAGACCTTTTTGATTGTTTCGTGGATCTGACTCGTAAATATTGTATGCGGAGTACATGAGTCCTCACGACTCGAAATCTGCACTGATGATTTTCCTTCATGATAACGATATCTAAATGTGTGTTTTTTTAATAAATATTTCATATCCCACCACCAAGCTGGAAATTTGTTATTTTTATTGTAATATTGGAGTAGTCTAGCACATTTTCCATCATGGATATATTGAATTGCTAGTACTTATCATTTTTGCAGTTTTTCCTCATTTTCGTTTACACATTGGATGTAATGTTCTTTGTGTGTATTTAATCTACCATTTTATTGCAGCTGTTATTTGCAATCACAGATCACATTAAATTCCGTCCTCATGTTTTCATTTGAAAGGGGAAATGAAATTATACAATCAATCGCATCGTGAAAATGTACTGCGTTAGTTGTTACTGGATGATGTGATGAGGTATGAATTATACCGATTCGTGTCTTAGGTTTATGAAATTATCATTACCTTTTTTACTATATAATAAGTTTATGTTCTTACCTTTCCACATTGGGTAGTAAATTTGATAGTGTTATCCATTTTCTTCAGTTGTTGATAATGTCTTTCAGTCCTTATTTTCATGAATCCGAATGAAGATGTCATCAATACAACGTGACAGACCATTGGATCTGTTCTGTAAAAAGTTAATTTTGTAAGTACTCTAAGAAAATATTTCCCAGGATTCCTGGCGAACGCATCATTCTGCTTGTAACGTGAAATAATAGTCACGTAGCAATATTCTAGGAGACTGGTTGGATCATCTATTTCTGGAATGTAAATCTCATATAATTTCAATAGATATCTTCTTATAATGTTCATGGTTTCGCTAATTGTTACATGACGACGAGTACTGTGATTAATTTTACATATACTAGTAATTTGTCTCTCCAATTCTTAGTTAGTTTCATTATTGTAATGGTGTAATTTTTGCTAACTGCTACCTGTTTATAAATTATGAGAATTTAGTTCTGTACTTGATTCTATTTCGTGTCCAATTTGTTCTGCTGTGGAGTCTGGAGAATACACCAGCATCTACATAAAAAAAGAACCTGGAAACGCCTAGAAAAACCATGCTCAGGCCGGTCAGTGCACTAGTCGTTAATCTGCCACACACATTCTATCTGGTGATGAGGTGCCTTCCTGTTTCGGAAACTATTGACCTGTTCCCTTGTTTGTAAAACAGGCCCTAATGCTACAAATTTCATTATGCGTTCTTTTAGTTTTTGTATGCTTCTTTATATCAACAGTGTTTCAAAATAATAAAACTTTAAAATCAATAATAAACATAAGATGAAACATATAACTGTTTTTTGAGAAGAATGAAAAGATGTGATTAGATACAGGGAAGATAAGTTTGTGTCATCATATAAAACGTTTCTTATCGATCAAGCCTTGGAATTGTTTTCTTTGCGATATTGACACCAGTTACATTAAAGTAAAGTAGTGGAAAAATGATTTTCGGATACCTATACATTTACAACAAGTACGTGAGCACAATTATGTGCTAACGTGTCTACATTTTGAGCACCTTACATTGCATTTTTTATTTTCTGTATGATTTATATTTAATTTCCGTTAATTTAAAGTAATTTAAAATGACTTATTGTCTGATTATTAGTGAACAGTTGTAAGTTCTTTTTGGGTGTTTCGATCCATCAGGATCATCTTCAGAATCTTCGTAGTTGCGGCTGCAACACGTCTCGTCTATGTTATGAAGAATCTGAAGATGACCCTGATGGATCGAATCATGCAAAAAGCACTTGCAACTCTTCACTGATAATCACACAATAAATCATTCTGAATATTAGTGCAGTTAGTGACTCCCGCAACTCCATAATGTCCTCTATATTTACAATTTCTGCTAATTTAGTACGTTATGTCTGCACTAGTATCTCTGACCGGCATCTCATCCTCTCCCTCCCCCTCATCCTCTTTATTGTCACTAAGGCTGTCACTGTTCACCTTTTCGATGTTGGCATTGCTCTGATACGTCTTTTATGTCATTACATCGCAGGTACTCCTTATATTTCGTTTATGAGATACTGTTTTTAAATGCATGTCACAGTGTTTATTGTTCCTGGTCTTTTATTTGCTGGTCTGGTGCACCACGTTACGAATCGTGAGGCCCCCCGCGTCTTAGGTTTGAGTCATCCCTTGGGAAGGGGTGTGTGTGTGTTGTCCTTAGGTTAGTTCAACTTAGTTGAAGTAGTTTGTAAGCTACGGACTAATAACCACGCGGTTGAGACCGATATATTTACAAGAATTTAAAGTTTTTTTGCTAATTACTGTGTGATGACATGGGGTTTTACTAGAAGAAAAAGGAAGTATTTCTAGAGGTGTCTTGTGCGCGTCGTTTGGTGATGATAGTGTGCTCAGCCGCCACTTCCGTCACGCTTGGCCTCCCAGGTCCCCAGACCTCAGTCCGTGCGATTATTGGCTTTAGGGTTACCTGAAGTCGCAAGTGTATCGTGATAGATCGACATCTCTAGGGATGCTGAAAGACAACATTCGACGGCAATGCCTCACCATGCATTACAGTGCTGTTCACAACATTATTCCTCGACTACAGCTATTGTTGAGGAATGATGGTGAAGATAATGAGCATTTCCTGTAAAGAACATCGTCTTTGCTATGTCTTAATTTGTTATGCTAATTATTGTGATTATTGCTTTTCTGGTCAGATGAAGCGCCATCTGTCGGACATTTTAAGATTTTTTTTTTTTTGTTCTAATAAAACCCCATGTCAATTTTTACCTTTCTATCTACATTATTCCGTGATTTATTAAGTTTTCAAATTTGTATTGACTTTTGTTCACCCGGTATATACAGGGTGTACCAGCTGTCTTGTCCACCCTAAATATCTCTGGAACAATAACAGATATTGGTAAACGACTTTCATCGGTATAAATATACGGCTGGGGCCCATGAATGTACATATTTGGAAACATTCTGAAACGGAAGCAAATGTGTTTTTTAACACAAACAAGGATGTCCATTAAAAAAAAGCATAAGTTTGTGTTAAAAAACACATTTGCTTTCGTTTTAGAATGTTTCCAAATAAGTAAATTCATGGGTCTCAGCCGTACATTGATACCGGTGAAAGTCGTTTACCAATATCTGTTATTGTTCCAGAGATATTTAGGGTGGACAAGACAGCTGGTACACCCTGTAAGTATTACTGGTGCAGAATATGCTTACTGATGATGTATTTTCTGCAGAATAAGACAGTATCATTCCCGACATGTAGGTTCATGGAGTTTAAATATTTTGGATAAGGTGCATGACCAGCTATGTACCATACCGCAATCGGGATCGGCTGTTTAATTCTCAGTCACTCTCTTATGCCAGGAAGAATGATGTAGAGTGTGCATACCTTAACATTATGCTATATTAGAAAGAACAGTTGGTGATTTCATGGGAAGAGAAAATAGAAGACTGTGGGTTTTGTAACAAAAACGTGTTTATTTGCTAGAGTGTCGTGCTGTGCGCACTACAAGTGCGGCCGGGGATCTCCATCAGAGGCGGTCGGCGGTCGGTGGCGCAGCTACTCGAGGACGATGCGGGCAGGCACCGGCTGGGGGCGCAGGATGGTCTGGCTGCGGTGCCAGCTGGACACGGCCCAGGGAGAGTGCACCTGCGACGTGGCGTCGCTGGTCACCGAGCTGGGGCCGGGCCCGGGGGCGGGCACCAGGGGGCGCGGGGGCGGCGGCGGCGGCAGGTGTGGTGCGGGGGCGGGCGCCCAGGGGGCGGGGGCGGGCCCGGGGGCGGGACCCCAGGGGCCGGGGGCGGGACCAGGCGCGGGGCCTGGTCCAGGGGCCCAAGGGGCGGGGCCAGGAGCGGGACCTGGTCCAGGAGCCCAGGGGGAGGGGCCAGGCGGGTACTGGGCGCTCGCGGCCGCCACCAGCACCACCACTAGACACACCTGCAAAACACACACACTGAAGTATCCTGTCTAGTCAACGACCAAACATGTGGGAAACACTGATATAGGAAAGGTTTGCCTGGTAGAAATGGCTTAAGTCCAGTTATTATATTACTTTTTTATCTTGACACAACCATTCCATCTTTCCATGTAGTGTCAGTAGGACTATAGTAATTCAGTACTTACATCTATCACTTAGGTTGAGTTGTTACGTCGAGGACTTCAGTCGAGACGTAGGTACAGGACTTCGGTCGAGGATTTTGGTCGAGACGTACGGGACAGGTGCAGGACTTTGGTCGAGGACTTTGGTCGAGAGGTACAGGACAGGTACAGGCCTTCTGTCGAGGACTTTGGTCGAGAAGTACAGGACAGGTACAAGACTTCGGTCGAGGACTTTGGTTGAGACATACAGGACTTTGGTCGAGGACTTTGGTCGAGGTATACAGGACAGGTACAGGACCGGCCGAGGACTTTGGTGGAGAGGTACAGGACTTGCGACTTAGCAACAGGACTTACGTAAAGGATTTCAGTAGAGGATTGGGGTCTTGGGTGGATGACTTTGGTGCAGGACTTACGTTCATGACAGATCAGAAAAGGCCTTAGATCCATGAAAGGTACAAGGTCCTGAGACCCACACCTTGTTGCAGGCCTTGGTAGGCCTTAGGTCCAGGAAATGGGTTCAAATCTTAGGTCAAGGATTTGGTCCAGATATTAGACCAGGAGTTATGCCAAGGACATTGGCCCAGGACAAAGACCTAGGGCACAGCCCTAGTATGTAAGCCCAGCAGAGGCCCACAAGAGTGTTGGGACAGATCCAGACATTAGGTCTGTGACACGTTCAGAACATAGTTCGGCGACGTAGGTCGAGGACTTAGATCCAGGTTTTAGATTCGAGATCTCGAGGCTTTACGTCGAGGCCTTGTGTCCCAGATAGTACCAACAGCTAAGATTTATGTCCAGGATTTACCTCTAACACAGAAATGATCTCAACAGTTTGAGTGAATAAATTACATTAATTACAGTAATTTATTGAGCCTTGTGACTATGCGGTAGTTATGTCGTAATCACAATGCACAAATATGCACATATATGCACAGCCAAAAATATGAATGGTTATACAAATTTTTAATGAAAAAATCACAGCTTGCCCAAGATAGTTGTAAAAATTATCAGTTGTGCAACTGTGTGTCGAATAATTGAGGGAAATTACGCAACAGTTGTCAATTATAGGACATATTTCGGGACTACTTTATGCCATTATCAAGTGCTTGGAAAATTGATCTCCCATTAGGCAACGTTACTAGTAAGATACACGCAACTTGCTTTGTCATTAGAAACCCTTTGCTTGAAATACTTTCATTAACGGTATCGGTAGATCTAAGCTGCCTTCTTCAGAACTTGTACATTGTGATGAATGGAATAATGTCAGAAATAATGCGTGCAGTGTCTGTTCATGTGTCCACACGAAGAGACAGCAATCCATTTATACATAATGTATTACTAGGCAATGAGGCTGCCGTTTTCAATCCTCCGCCGTTATACTTGGTGGGAGAATCGGGTATGACTGACACCAGACTACTCTGAACGATAGGGGCGCTATTTTCTTAGAGTGCGATTCCCGGAAAATTGGTGTGGACAGGAGCGTGCTAGTGTAGCCAAGTGTGTGAGGCTACTACCGCTGGTATTACGGCAGAATACCTGTCCAGACATATTTTTTACAAGTGGCCGTTCAGTTATGTGTTGGACTAATAAACCCAGAGAAAAGCCTTTCCATTCTTTCTTTCCACACATAGAAGGGAAAATTCTGACTGGTGCATCATTTTCTACACGTTAACATATTCAGAAGCCACTATCCTCATCAAATGCAAGAGAGCAAGTACTGTTAAACTGGACAGGAGAGAAGACTTTTGTACCAAGCGGTTGCTTAAATTCGATAAGACTGGTTCATCAATTATGTTAATGAAAAAGCGTGAAAGGTCCAATTTGTGAAATAATTTGCTTTGTGTCGCTCTTAGAAACTTCGGGAGTATTGTTAGCTACCAGAAAAAGCAAGAAATACACTCTTTTTACGTGAAATTAACTTCATACAAGAAATCATATTATTTTACTATTCAGTTTCAAACAATAATAATTTCAGATTGGAAAGTACGACTTTATTTGACAATAAAATATCAGAAATAACAAACAATACTGCTGTTAGATTTTTCACAAATTAACTGTTAACAGGACTCATGCTCACGCACTTTAAACGTTTTCAAAACATGTAAATTGCTTCTATAATGAAGTAATGTTGTCACAAAGATATCCTACAATATCAGAATCAGTATTGACAACAATCTGGAGTCTTCTTTCTGAACAATCTGGCGAACAGTTGTTGGACTTAAGCCCTTTTCACAAGTCGCAATTCTTGTATTACACAAATAATTTGAATGTAAAGGCACTAAACTTCGTAGCAAGGATACCGCTTAAAAATTGATTATATCGGTTCGGAATTATGTCGACATCTAACATTTAAAGCTTTGACAGCGGGCGAGGTGATGCTCATCAGTAATGATTTCAGTGACAAACGTGTTTACTCAAAGTATTTTTGTTCGAAATCATCTTGTACATTCTTCGTTGGTGTGGTGGGGATGACACGGAAGGATCGCTGACGCTGTCTGATGAAGTGACAGCGTAGTGACGAATAGGAATTTAGCGAAAAGAAAATGTCAAAGCAGTCAAAAACATAAGGAGAGGCATTGAATTAAAACTTATGCGGTGGTCGGGATTCCAACCCGGGATCTCCTAATTACTAGACCACTCAGCTAACACCGCGTTGTAGCCAAAGTAACTACACGGACTGTCTCCCTCCAGAACATATTCTTTGGCTACAACGCGGTGTTAGCTGAGTGGTCTGCCGTGCGCCATGGCTCAGCGCGCCCGGTCAGAGGGCTCAATGCCCACTGTACTAAAAAAGCTGAGCCAAGAACAAATCGAACAAGAACGAACAAACATGATCAATGTCCGCAACAAACGGAACTACTCATATAGAAAGAAAAAAAGAGAGAAAAAAAATATCTAAAGCACCTATGTAGTAAGTAAGTAGAAGGTCCCGGGTTCGAATCCCGGCAACAGCATAAATTTTGATTCAGTGCCTCTTCTTATGTTTAATACCTTTGATATAATGAGTGAATGTTGTCTCGAGGGATTGTATTATTTGTTTACAGTCAAAAACAGCTCACTATAAATAAAATCAAAAGTTAATAAAAACGATTTTATCCCATTTAATTTGGATACATCGAAAATTTATTCCTTTAACAGCAAAGTGTATTTTGAACTCCAGTGACATCCCGAACCGGTACCCACTATCTCATTTTTCTTTTCTTCTCGTGCTTGACAAAATAACGTCAGTTTGGTGTTAAGCGAAATTTAGAAGCCGGGGAAGTTGTTGGAGGTGAAGCGCATTGCTAGTGTACTAAGCGGAGTGCTTTGAGAGACAGCTCGCGTTGAGAGGCGGCACTCACCAGCTTGATCATGGCTGCTCGGCTGCGTTGGCTGCTGTGCTGATCTGAGCTCTCGGCTGCCGTCGACTGCCGCCGCGCCGCTATATATACCGCTCAGGCAGCCGCTGCTCACCTTGGTGGGGGTGCGCGCACACTTTGGTGGCCGTCCGCTCACGACACGACGCCGTCCTGTCGCCCGGTGCCACGGTGTGTCACACACACACACACACACACACACACACACACACGAGTCCGGTGTCTCTGCGTGGAGGCCACACTTCGTTAACCACGACCTAATTTTCCAGGTCCTGCGGCAGATCTCACACAAAAAAATCGTATTGACGTGGTTTAACCCTTAGCTTCCCAGGTCACACTCTGTCCCAGGTGCGGTCTGACAGACCGCAATTTTTAAATAATCATAAATAGTTCTGATTGTTATTTAAGTGAACTAATTCAATTTATTACGCAAAAGGCTACGTATGTCTACATAAACTCTATAAAAGGAATACATTTTAAAATTAATTTTATCGAATGCAGAGAAAACCTTTCAAAAGACAAAAAATTACCAACAAAGTAGTAGGGAAATTTTTATTTTTGTGAATTTTTTTGGAGAGTTTCTTATGTTTTTACCATTACATGCACAGTAAACAATAAAAATATGGCACAAAGTAAAATTTAAAGGCCATTGTACTTGACTTTTTACAGTGTTAATAAAATAATGTAATGTTAAATCCATTTTCTGCAGTTTTACGTTCGAATATATGTATATAAAACTGCAAAAAATGGATTATATATATATATATATTCGAACTTAAAACTGCAGAAAATGGATTTAACATTACATTATTTTATTAACACCGTAAAAAGTCAAATACAATGGCCTTTAAATTTTACTTTGTGCCATATTTTTATTGTTTACTGTGCATGTAATGGTAAAAACATAAGAAACTCCCCAAAAAATGTTAAGTGGATTTAACATTTTTTGGAGAGTTGTATATATCAGAAAATGGAATATATGTGTATAAAACTGCAGAAAATGGATTTAATATATATATATATTCGAACGGAAACTGCAGAAAATGGATTTAACATTACATTATTTTATTAACACTGTAAAATGTCAAATACAATGGCCTTTAAATTTTACTTTGTGCCATATTTTTATTGTTTACTGCGCATGTAATGGTAAAAAACATAAGAAACTCTCCAAAAAAATTCACAAAAATAAAAATTTCACTACTGCTTTGTTGGTAACTTTTTGTCTTTTCAAAGGTTTTCTCTGCATTCGATGCAAAATTCGGTAGAACACTCAAGGCAGATAGGCTTCTTGCGAGAATGGCAAACATAATACGTCTTATATAATTACGTAGGCTTCCGCGGCCAGAGTCAGATGACATAAAAGTTTTCTGGGTATGGTACCGCGTCATTATGTAAGGCTATTACTTAAATAATCCAACGTTTCGGCCAACGTTACAGTGGCCTTCATCTGGGTAACTGGTGTGAGCTGGTTGTTACTACACTTATATTACTTTCAGTTAGACATTACGTCATAATTTTTTAAAATAAGCGATGTTATTGGTGAATGTATTGCGGAAGAGTGGAACTTTATTTTTGATAGGATGCTGAGGTGGAAGGGGTGGGGGTTAGCCGTTTCCTATTGCTTCTTGCATAGCGAGACATGGTTGGTGTTCATCGGCGAATGGGGTGAGGGCTTCCGTTTCTCTCCTGCTGGCCGTGGGCCGCGCGGCGGCAGTAGCTTACTGGTGACGCTCGCGTGTTGTGATGTCAGTGCGGCCTATTACGCTGTGATGGCCGGTAGCCAAGAGGGGGCAAGCCTGAGTCCATCTTCTCTATTCATGTTATTGGGGTGTTTAACTATCAAAAATAAAGTTCCACTCTTCCGCAATACATTCACCAATAACATCGCTTATTTTAAAAAATTATGACGTAATGTCTAACTGAAAGTAATATAAGTGCAGTAACAACCAGCTCACACCAGTTACCCAGATGAAGGCCACTGTAACGTTGGCCGAAACGTTGGGTTATTTAAGTAATAGCCTTACATAATGACGCGGTACCATACCCAGAAAACTTTTATGTCATAATACGTCTTTCTCTTCTTTTTTGGGTCACAGGTGGAGCATGTTCTACGTTTTTCCAATCGCTCTCCAACTACTTGTAGTCTTGTTTCTGCGACTCCCAAAACACGGTGAATTGATGCACGAAGTTCACGTGGAATGTGAGAAATTTTAGAAGTACGCCAAACCGGTTTTTCGGTATAACACATCTAAAAATATCATGTCCAGTACCATCTGTGGCATAAATGATTTATAATCTTCTCTGTTGGATTTGAAAACAGCTGAGTAAAATAGTAAACCAATAAAAGTTTTAGTTCATATAAATCTGTTTCATGACAAACATTTGGTTCATTTTCAGGCTTTTCTTTCTTTCAAATGTTTGTATAGCTTAAGGGACTTAACTACGGGGTCATCAGTCCCTAAACTTACAAACTACCTATGAACTAACTAAGACTAAGAACGGCACAAATATCCATGCCCGAGGGGGGATTCGAACCCCCGATCGTAGTGGCCGTGCAGACCGTGACTTGAGCTCCGCAGTCCCCTAGGCCACCGCGGCCGGCTTTCTTTGTTTATTTTTACATTAGTTCACTTTACTATAATATTCAAAATATCGTCAGTCATCAGCAAATTCCAAATAGTGAGTGGATCTGGATTGTTACGTACTTGAGCAGGTGGTCGTACAGTCGGCAAACGAATGATATTTTGCTGACGCACACGAGAGTTCCTCAAAAGTGGCTTCGAAGACCAACGAAATTTGTTTCGACCAAAAATATTTCTTGCAGAAGTCTTAGCTGATGATACTGTCTCCATATGTCTGTCTTCATCATTTCGATTACTTGTTTCACTCGAGGAATCCACAGGTGGCAATACAATTTCTTCTACACTTTCACACTGATCTGAGTCTGAATTACGTTTACTTTGAATCTCACAGTCACTGTCTGAACCCACATCGCTTCCTAAAGGGTTTTCAAACCATTTCAAAACAGCATCCTCAAAATGAGGGTCTGTAACACGCACAGTACAGGAAGATCTCGGTGCTGAATTCATAACCCAAAGGCCCAGGTGCGGTCTCCGAGGCCGCTAGCATAAAAGAAGATGTAATAATATTGCTCGGACTCGTGTTAACGTGGCTACTGACAGTGGAAAACAGTGCAGGTGTTGGAAGCAACGATTACGCAACGCTGTATTATCCACCCACACCCCTTTCCGTTAACAACTGACTAACAATAAGCAATTGCGGTCTGTGAGACCGCACCTGGGACGTTAAGGGTTAAGGCCCATTTTAGATTTGTAGTTTTATAAATTTTTGCAAACATTTTGGACGAAAATAATAATCTAAATAATAAACAATTAATTAATAAGAGTGTCTGAAACCCTTTTAGGGAAAAAAAGTACGCTCAAGACATTCATAATTTTGAGACCGCATTATTTGAGTTGAAGTAAGGTATAGCTCAAGAAGGGGCTCTATTGTCCCCATTTAAGAGTGCAATTAATAAAATATGGGCCACTGATGTGCTGTCATACACTATCACACAATAGATTAACACTCCAATGCCATAGTACGTCAATCACATCACGATTACCGGCAGCGTGAGGTTCACGCTTGAGGCTCAGGACGTGCCCTAACTGTGCGATTTATTTATTTGAAACTTCTACTTCGCTTTGCAATTTCTCGGGATATAACTGACGTATTGCGATGCAACAAACGCCATTATTTTTGTGATTTTTCTTGCTATACATTCCATACTTATTAAAAGCGATACCCATTTAAAAATACGCAATTTTGTATTGAAAATAGTATTTGTTTAAAATTCCGCATAGTATTTAGTTTCCTAAAGCCCCTGCCGTGCGTTCATGCTGGTGAAAACTGTTTATTAGTATCTATCGTTGTTGCAGAGATATATTTGAGGTAGCAGAGAGAGAGAGAGAGAGAGAGAGAGAGAGAGAGAGAGAGAGAGAGAGAGAGAGGATGAAAAGAAAATTCCAGAATAAAGTGTCAGTACATTCACAGATTGCTGGCATTGACTTTGCTTTATGAATTTGTGCCAGTAAGAAACTTTCATTTATGCGATGAGGACTTTAAGAATTAAAGAGTTTTTCTAGGGGCTGTAGGAGTGGAAGTGAATGCCAGAACCAACAATAACACTGCGTTCACGACTAGTGTGACTTTGCACTAGGCAGCAGTTCAACAGTCTGTCACCACGGTGTCTTGAGACTCTAATCCAACCATCCTGATGGTGCTAATCTCGTGTGCGCCTGCAGCACAAAGGTGATCTGGAGACATCGCGGTGAGAGACCGTTACTTGTACATCAGCATAGAGGAGCTGCATCTGCTCATATTGACAGAGGGTAAAGCGTGCTCATATGTGTAGGAAATGCTGAACACTTTTCGTCGCCCTTGGAGATCGCATTGCTTCCTTGGTTTCCCTGGTCTCCAAATCTGTCACCTATCGAAAACGTCGATCATTGGTGAACGACTGCCACAGAACAGGCCTGCGCCACCCGCTGCTATACCAGAGCAGTTGTGGCAATATGTAGAAACACATTAGATTAGATTGTATTTAATTTTATTTTCAGTTGATCCAAATTGAGGAGATTATCTTGGATGTAGAACAAGTCATAGAACAAAATAGACAATTAATACTAACAAAATTACGTCAGATGTGTTAATGAACTCCCACAGATCGCATATGTAATTGCCCTTGTGAATGTGGAAACGGTCAGAAAGAAACAAAATATTAAGAATTTATTTTAACATTTTGAATGACATAAAACTTATAATACATTCTATATGTTGAATGTACTAGATGCATATAACAATTATTTTTTTATTTAACAGATTTTTTTTTATACTGCACTTATTTACAATGATCACATTACTGCACAAGACTAGTATTGAAGTCCGACTGATCACAATATTCAAATTTGTGAATACTGAATAGAATAACTTGGATGCATACATAATTTTTGCTAAGAAATTCCATCAGTGAAGAAGGAGTTTTCCATCAAAAAAGCCTTTAGATTCTATGCAAACTGAACTTTATTGCGAGATTTTTTTTTTTTTTTTTTTTTTTTTTTTTATTTGCAGGCATGTTCTTTAAACTGTGTATTGCTTAATAGTGGATACCTTTCTCAGCCAAAATAGTTGATATTAAATTTTGTGAAAGTTATTCTTGTTTCTAATACCGTTCCAACGAAATGTATCGTTATCTTGAAAGAAAGAGTTGTTTTTAACGAATAATTTCATTAGAAGATAAATATAAAACGTTCGCAAACCTATTCAACCAAACTGCTATGGTCGTAAGTCCGTTTCAGACTCCAGCAGTGTATACTATTGTACTTTTATTAGCTTTCTTATGAAATACTACGTATTTCCAGGAGCTGCATGCCGTTTCTTGGTTGATTTACTCCGACTTTGAATTTATTCCACTTTTCTGATTTTTTAAGACTGGACTTCATCCATCCGTGTAAAACCTTCCCAATCGCGTCTAACTGTACTTCTTTAGCTTCCTTATAATATCCTATGCAATTTTAAGGGTTGCATGCCGTAGCTACTTTTCTTTATTTTTCCGAAATTGAATTTTTATATTTTTACTGGTTTTCGAAACCATGTGATCTTTAAGCTCTTCGCCTTCAGTGAGGTGCAAACATGTAATGTAGCAGGTATGTGCCGTGTGTCTAAATAATTCTGCATGCTCACAGTTTAAACTCGCTGATATCGCGTACCATATCAAGTTAAGAAATACCATAGCGACCTACGAAGTTTATTTTTCTGGTGTTGTGTGGTACATCATGGTTCACTGAATTCCCCCTACGATAGCGGCGCCTGCTTCTTGCCGCTGAGTTGAGTGAGTTTCGCTTTGCTTCGCGCGTGTGACTGGCTGAATGCTTGTTGATTGTAAATCCCTCCCCCGACAGTGTTCAGTTCAGATTACTTTAAGTTAGCCGTCAATGGGATGCATTTTTATTGTTTAACAAAATTGGTTCCCAATTTGCTCATGTTTGAACTGAATACATGGGTTATTATAAGTGAAATATTGTTCTACTTATGTATATTAGTTAATGAATACCCTCCCTTTTTATTTAATATTTTCTTCATACTGTTAAGAACAAATTCAGAAGCATATTATCATATTTTTAATTCCGTTGCGCCATAAATGTTTCCACAGCCATCTTCATGAAATGGTTTAGTTAGGGGTGGCTCGTATATCAATGATTGTGTATAATTCTCGTGACCTACGATGTGTGTTAGCCACCGTCTCTTTGTCTTCCTGCTGCTAAAGTAAATTTTGAGTCAGTTCTAAATACTGGGGCCAGGGAACAAGATTCTGTTGCAGGAAGTAGTTAGTAGTTCACGCGAATTCTTTAGCTGGTTTTTATGGCCAGAATTTTATGTTTAAATTTACAATTTGCTCCTTTCAGCCAGGGTTAATTTTACAAAAACGGTGGTTTTCAAACTTCTTCTATCTCCTTGTAAAACTTTTGCAGGTACTGAATGCATACAGTGTATTGTTTCTAGGACCGACTGACACTTTAAGCTGTAATTAGTGGTAACACTCGTAAGAGTAACTCCATGTCGCCCGTACACTCCCTCCCTCAAATCTAGAGCTAATATGACGTAGTAGATTGAATTCAAGCATGAAAACTGGAAAAGCTTTACCGCACTGTGAAAAACAAAAAGAAAGAAACATGAACGGTCCTAGTGGAAAATGTGGAAATCGGTAAATGTATAAAAAATGTGTATAGGGGAAGGTCGGGTAGCCCCGGACGGCGGGTAACCGCGGACGTTTCAATTTATAAAAAACAAAGCACGTTGCGCTGGCAAGACTGGCAAGACCGTGGAGTAAAAACACATGCAAGTCAGTTGTGGCATAGAAACCGAGCGAGCTACTCGAAACGGTGAATTTTGTTCGCGCAAAATTTTTCGTCGTTCCTGTTTAACTTCGTTGGCGGTTTTCACCCATGAGAAGAGTTTTCGAAATCAGCATTGAGATCTTGCAGAAGCTCTGAAAATCCCTCATAGATTTAATAAGGAGAAGGGTCATCTCCATATAAAAAAGTTTAGAAGAGAGACAGAAAAGGAAATGCAAAAAAAGGACAAGCCGAAAAAACGAAAAAACGCAAATGCACTATAGAAACGTTCATGGCAAATACAAATATTAATTTCTCTCCAAAGAGGATCAAGTAAAAGAGACAGAATGCATCACATGTGGAGAAATCTTCGAAAATGACTGTATTCAGTGTTATAACTGCAAGGACTGATACTATGAAAACTGATTTTATGTAGATGCTTGAGATATTTATTACAGTTGTATGTTTTCAAGGCCAAGAAACAATTGGAGTACCACTGAATGCTGTGTCTGTGGCTACCCTCCAAATTTTTAGTGCCAGTAAACTGATTCAAAATTGTATTTAAGATGGTTCATAAAAATATTATCTATGCTTAGTTCTAAGTGATATGAGTAAAGAAGTTACTGGTTTCATTTTACGATGAAAGTTAACACAGAAAAATTGTTTATTGTTGTTTTATTAGCAATTCATTTCTGTGTCTGTGGCTAACCGACCTTCCCCTAAATGTGGCGACTATTCCAAAAGAACATATATTCAGTGAATATGAGAAAGTAAAAAATGTGTTATGTGCTCACGGTGATAGACTGAGAAGCAGGACATTATGTGGTCAAATCTGCCTTGAGTTTATTTTTCACAAAATTGGGAACTGGCCGTCCGGTGACTGACATGTCTGTTCTCTTTTTCTAGCCTTCTAAATTGATTTACTGTACTTCAGTTACAGACTATAAGTCATACGGTAAGTCTACAAAACCATTGCAAGTAAATATCATAAATAGTGAATGCAGGCGAGATAAGTCGTTTACTCCTCACAGATATAATCTGGTGTTGAGCAGGTTAGTGCAACCTTTCACATGTAATCAACTTCACTATCCGAATTCTTCATATTTGCATGGACATATGCAAGATTTGATGGCATACACGAAGAAAACTTATAAATGTTAAGAACGATTTTGACTGAGCGACTGTGTGACTGTGTTGCGTTCATCTATTGCAGATTATCTGAGATGTTTCCATCATTTGTTCAGTAGTAATCCGATTCACATTCGCAGGAACGCCTAAATCGGCCAAGGAGACATATCTCAGTCACTCACCAGCTGTGCTCTTTCGGTGAGTTGATAATAGATTGCAATTATGACTCACATATTGTCACCAATGTGTTTTATGGAACACGAGACTAATTTTTCGGTGGAGAATTCGATTGATTTTTCATCAAACGGATTCGGCATTCGAGAGGCACTTCCTTTGGGATGGTAATAGAGCAGTTGTGCAACATGGCCGCATCACAACAACACAGACACAAAACTGAATACAGCGAACAGGCACGTCGATATCCAGATGGATAATTTGTAATTTTCTGCGGGCCGCAGTGGCCGAGGGGACTGAGGCGCTTCAGTCACGGTCTGCACGGCCACTACGGTCGGGGGTTCGAATCCTCCCTCGGGCATGGATATTTGTGCCGTCCTAGTTCGTAAATAGTTCATAAGTAGTTTGTAAGTTTAAGGACTGATGACACCGTAGTTAAGTCCCATAAGCTTTACAAACATTTGAACATTTTTGTAATTTTCTGAAAAACCGAAAATATAAATATGGAACACACAGTGTACTTCAACACGGATCTCTAACGTCAGACGCAGTCCAACGGCAGGACCGCAGAACGACGCCATCATTGCTGTTACAATTTTCTCAAATTATCATATTCTGCGCTTAGACCATTCACTATTTTTATTTTGTGTCACTGTTTTCTATAGCTTCTTGCTGTTCTCAAGGTCTATCTGCTGATCCAGTTTCTAAATTTGAAAGGGTGAAGTAAGAAGTTTCCCTTTAAAGTAATAATATGATCATCTTCCTCAATTTAGATGGCCCTGCATTTTCACTCATGCGATTTTACGTAACGTTTGTAAAGTCTATGGGACTTAACTATGGGGTCATCAGTCCCTAAACTTACAAACTACTTATGAACTACTTACAACTAAGGACGGCACAAATATCCATGCCCGAGGGGGGATTCGAACCCCCGACCGTAGTGGCCGTACGGATCGTGACTGGAGCGCCTCAATCCCCTCGGCCACCGCGGCCGGCCATGCGATTTTCAGGGATGGTTATCCCTCAAATTAATTGACCTATGACGTCAATCCCATTGTTGAGTTTTGGATGCCCGACATTGCAGAAGGTCGACTCAAAGCAGTGACAGACGATCGTAGAGTGCACGCCGGATAAATTGGCCGGTAGAAGCGCATGCGGCTGGGCAGGCGTAGGGAGAGCGGCAGTGGTGGGGGTAGTGGCAGAAGCTGTAAGCAAACGCTGTAGGGGAAGGGCCCAGCTCACCGACCGGCAAGCGAAAGTGGACTGACGCGGCCTCCCGAACAAAGGAATGAATTCGCCCGGCGCTTCGGACGAAAACTCGTCTCTGCGCACCATCCACCTTATCCTGCGCGGACTCTACGTAGTCCACTTAAACAGCGACTCGGCGGTGGCACGTGACCCTGCGGTGACGTCACGCGCCACTTTGCAGGCAACAGGTGTCGGCGGTGCGACGTCCCAGCGCTGTCCGCTGCACAGTTTGGCTTGCGGCGGTCCCAGTGGCGGTCGATGCTCGCTTCTGCGGCCCGCGAGAGTGGCCCTCAGCGGTCCTCCACGCCGTCGACAACTGCCGCTCTCGGCTTACGAACGCCCGTGCCCAACACCGTCGATGGCTCTGTGGGCCTTTCATTGTGATCGCACGACTAAACGCCTTCTGCTGCTCTTCCTATCCCTGGCTGCCATCTGGGGACCGCGTGTCAATTACAGGTTTCGTTAAGCTTCTTTTTATTCTACACGTCTGTGATTGTCTCAGAAAAAGACTGTGGATGTTATTCCATCTTCATCGTCATCATCTACATCAAAGATTGGGCATTTTGGTCCATTCCGTCTCTTTCAAAACTGGTCAAGCGATCTCTTCGTTGGGCTTCATAAAGATCATTTGCCTTATTCTGCTTTACAGCTTCTGTAATTCTTGCATCTGACACAAGGTTCTATGTTATCAATAATGAAAGGAGCAGCATTAGCCGTAAAATCTTTTGCTTTATTTAGGCAAATCGATTTCGGTTATCCAAGAAACCATCTTCAGTGCTGTCAGCAAGTTCAAAACAGCATAGTAGTAAAATGTATAGTGACATTTACGTCTAACAAATCCATTGACATAGTTAGATACATGTTTTGAACTTGCTGACAGCACTGAAGATGGTTTCTTGGAAAACCGAAATCGATTTGCCTAAATAAAGCAAAAGATTTTACGGCTAATGCTGCTCCTTTCATTATTGATAAAAGTGATTTTGTGGCCGTTGAGCACACCCATCCAGATAATGGAATCCAATTTAAAGGTTCTATGTGTTCTTTGCACCTCAGCTGACATTTTATTCAAATATTCAAATGTTCGTAACCTATGGGGCTCAACTGCTTGGTTATTAGTCCCTAGATTACAAACTACTTAAAATAAGGTAAACTAAGCTAACACATACACCCATGACCGACGGATGACACGAGCCTCCGACGGCGAATGGCCGTGCGCACCGCAGCACGGCATCCCAATACGCACGGTTAATCCGCCGCGGCTGACATTTTATTACAGTGGTGATTTTGTTCTCTATATTAAGCTCGGATGTCATCACTTCATTTCTTATCCATCCGAGTAAATCCCAGGAAATTCATTTCACAGGCTTCTCTTCTTGTCTCTCTTCTTAAATGTCCATTTTCGCTATCACAAGCAGTGCTGATTTTGTCAAATAATACCCAGCCTCGAGTCGTGGTTGTTTGCCTAAGTACTTATGTAATTTTTTTCTTCTCTGAGAATCATTCATTTAGTTAACATTTTCTATGTAATGCTTTCAGTCCCAGTCTTTACAATTGCCAAAAAATTTCATTGTTTCAGTTTTTTCAGCGTTTGTTGTCTGTTACGATCACTTGCGTCAACTTTTCGAATAGAGTACACTTAAAAATCGCAATATCATAGACTGAAATGTAAGCAAGAAATGAAGTTTGTAAATGATTATTTGAAGCAAGAACTGGTGGCTGTCGTCAAGGAAAAATTCATATGTTATAGACAAAAGCGTTTTAAGAATGCCGCCATATCACTGTCGATTGATTGAAGTTTTCTGGGCAGATACTAAGAATTATGAAGTAGCAAAGAAGTATACCTTAAACCGAATGATTTAAAAGTACTCTTGTTTAAACAGTCACTGTAGCAACGGCAGATATGTGGTAGAAGTGTGAGTAGCAAGTTCATAAAACTGAAAAATCAATATTGGACGCGCAGAAAATAGCGGAAGCTTACGAAGAGAGTTTATTTATTATCATGAATAGTAGTAGCAGCAGCAGCAGCAGCACCTCATTTGACTCCTCAGACGGGGCATGGCGGCTGTTCTGCATGAGCTGCGGAAAAATATAAAATAAAAACTTTTCTGTAACATTACGGGCAAATAGCTTCATTTATTTTATGTTATTCTTCAGATCCAGTTGAAATGTTTATGTCTGAGAGAGCAGTAAAGAATAAGTGCCTTATTGTGTCCACAGCTACAGGTTTTATTCATATTACTTTTTCTCATTTCTGATACTGTACGCATGCTAAGCGCCTTTCAGAAAACTCACCTTCAACACTCCCAGTGGAGACGAGGTCAAGCTGTGCTCTATGCTTCTCCAGGGCGGCCCAACGTGTGACTTTATTTACGCAGACTGTGGAGTGGAGTGTGGGAACCTGAATTTATTTTTTGCATACTTTGTGACATCCAATACCAGACTGCCTCTTATTTAATGAATGTATTTTGGCATCGTTTAAAATTTGATTCAAAACGGTCAGATCCTGTATGTCTCCACATCTACAAGTTCTCGAGGTTTGGGCACTTTCGAGAACGAGAGGCGCGGGGCATTCCACCCCCAGTCCCCTCCCCCGATGGCCATCAATTTCGCCACTGTTTGCATGCACCCATTTCTAACATTTGCTTGTCTTACAAGTTGCTGAGTCCTGATTGTTTACCTTTCAATTGTACTTCCTACGACCTTTTCGATTCAAGAATATTTATGTGTGTGATCTTTGTGCGTATTCTCGTCCGTTAGTGTCTCGTGTTCCAGTAAGGATTGTTTTATTAATATACATTTAGTGCCTTGATGGTAGTCGGAGTTGATTCCATTTATCTGCGTTTACTAAACATGACTGATATTCACTTCTGTTTGCCTGTCACGAAACATTTTCTTCCTGAATCGAAAACCTTCTGTAGACATGAACTTATGAACATTTGATTTTGATGTCTGTTCTTTGAGGCAAATGTTAAAGGCCTCCCACTTTGTCACACTTGCCGGAGGTGGTTTTCGTATATAAAGAAACAGAAACATGAACTGTGTCCTCATCAACAATCGCAATATACCTTAATAATAAAGTGCTTCAACAAGTAGACCATCTAAAATACCTGGGCGTTATAATCGACAGTAAGTTTATATTCAACAAACACGTTCAACATATTACAGATAAATTCACGTTCTTAATTAACGCTCTTTGCAGATCAGCTAGACTCAACTGGGGTTTGCGGTCTACAGCACTGCATACTACGTATAAAGGAGGAATAATACCTATATTATCGTACGGCTCGCCGATGTAGGTAGACGTAATGGAGCGACAATACAACCGTACCAAAATTAATAAAGTTCAACGGTTAATCAATTTAGAAATGGTCAAAGCTTACAGAACGACATCCAGCGAAGCACTTTGTGTTTTATCAGATCTCATGCCCATAACACTTAAGATACATGAAATCGACAAATATTATAACCTGATCAAAACCAAAGACGCCAAACAGACAATCGACATCGCCCTAGAGTACAGAAGCTGGGCACACCCGGCAGACGTTACGAGGATAACTGAGAAGGACGCCATCAAAAGCTACGCTGTTGAAGTATACACAGAATGAAGCAAGTCAGACGACGGAGTGGGTTCGGCGATAGCAATATTTGTTAACAAGATGCTTGTTTACCAGATACACCTAAAACTGTCTAATGAATGCTCAAACAATCAAGCGGAACAATTTGCCATCCTCAATGCTCTTGAGTTCATAAATAATCTCTCGAATACTGATACAACTGCAGTAATTCACGCCGACAGCAGGATTACTTTGGACTCTTTGCGAAATCCGAAGAACCACAACTCGTTGATTGAAGAAATAAGATGTAAAATCAGAAGGTTGCAGACACACAACTGGCTGGTGCATTTCGAATGGGTTAAAGCACATCAAGGGATATGGGGAAATGAATTAGCTAACAACCTTGCTAAAAGAGCAGCTCCATCACGACAATCAATACGCTACAACAAAATACCTACAAGTGCCGTAAAGAAGAAACTTCGAGAAGAGTTTAGGAACAAATGGGACATTGAGTGGCACAGAACAAGCACTAAACCCTAGTTTCCTACGACCCGACAACGTTTAATGATTAATCTTCCAATATCTCCGAATTTTACAGCTATGTTAACAGGTCATGAAAAATTGTAAGCCTACCTTCAGCGCTTCAAAATAATTGAAAACGGAACCTGAACATGTAACACTGCTGTCCAAACTATTGACCACGTGCTTTTTGACTGCTGCAATTTATTGAAATAGAGGGATCATCTCAGGAAAAAAATAGCTGCCAAAGGAGGAGGATGGCCCGTCAGTAAATATGCCTTAGTACATAAATTCACTACAGACTTCTACAATTTTTGTACTTCAATAAGATTTCCTGATGTATAAAATTGTTTGTTCCTTTGTAAACCCTATCAACTTATGTACTGTACTTGTGTTTGCAAAAATATCTGATGTAACCGCCTGAATCTAACCATCAAACATGTAATATTACTATGTAATGAGGCATATTAAATAATAAATAAATAAATAAAATGAACTGTGTCAGTGGTCATTTCGAATAATTAATTTCATAATTTGCCGTTTCTTCTGTAACTTAAGAAATATATATCGTCGGTTACTGAAAGGATTATTCTAATTCTAATCGCAGTTGAGTATTTCTTTAGGTTAATTTCATTCACTTCAATATTTTATGTGGTCATTTGAGATGGTCTCTTATTTTAGTCTCCAAGCCATTATCACAATTACTTGCCTAAAATTTACAGTAATTTCTTGAAACTGACTGTGTGATGCACACTTGACAATTGTAACAAATTCCTAATGATGCAAACAGTTGTTGGGTACTTTTCCGAAACGTATATGTTATCAAAGTTTTGTTTGGTTAAATTTTATTGCTCTTTTCGTAATACAAGAAAGTTGTGGCAATACAGATGTTTAAAATGTAAGGTTGCCTTGGTATAGCATCTTTGAAAGTCTCCCCACCCGCTCCCTACTGCTTGATATCGCATTTATACTGAATAACGGGGCAAAAAGACCGTAACTTACAACTTGCAGTGTCACCGTAAAGAGGATATTGACTATCGATAAGATTACAAGACACTAACCCTGTTTTGAGAGAAGAGAAAGAAAGAAATGTTTGGTGTAATGGAAATTACTGTCCTTCCGCCAGCGAATCGACAATGAGGAAGAGCTGAAGACAATTGTCAACCGCTCACAGGAGGCGGACTTTTACGAGACAGTTATACTTACTTCCTGGATGCGCGTTAAAATGTTATACAATACCCTACTGCGTACATGTGAATTGACAGGATCATTTCGAAAACAGTTACAGGGATTTCACTAACAGATTGGTTCCAGGAGACAGTTTATGTCAGTAGCCCACTTTACAAATATTTCGCAAGGGTATTTAAACTATGATGAAGTAGAGTTCTCCACAGCATTTTTATGTTTGTGTTTGAAAGCACAGGAAATATTTAATATGTTAAAGACTTTAAACAAGCTGAGAAGCCGGTGGCTGGTACAGCAACTAGTTACGAATATATCTCAAAATTCTATGTTCCAATATTTTTTTCTTTATTTCACTGACGCATTTCGCCCTTTTGAGGCATCATCACATTATGTTAGGCGAGACCCGAAGCGAGGTCGGCAGCCATTGCATTCTATTTGCTCACTCTGTGCTGTGCACTACATGTGTTTTGTTTCACCTAACATAATCTGATGATGCTTGAAAAGGGCGAAACGCGCCAGTGAAATAAAGAAGAAAATTTGTATCTGAGACTGACTTCTGTGATGTGGGAGAATCAAACTGTTTCTGAGCTTTTTATTCCTTTTTTTTATTTTATTCTTTTGATTCCTCGTTTCGGGCATTGGTCACTTTCAGAGTACCTGGTAAAATATATACAAAAGTTATACAAAAAAATTACATACAATTTTTTGTGGTTGAACTACCAATTGTATTACTTTTTATATTATTTGTCAAGTGCTCTGAAGATGGGCAAAGCCCGAAACGAGGAATCAAAAGAATAAAAATGTCACAAACATCTAGGTTCTCATTATGCCAGCAACTTCTCAGTTTCTTTAGTCACTTTCATTTTAATTGTGACCATGGCAGCATTCCTTCATCAAGACTTTACGTCTGATTTACAATGCAAAAATATTGTCATATCTTCCAAATTTGCTAGTGCCAGACAAGGCATTCGGACGTAGATACTTACCCATACACTCCCGACGACTGGGTGTGTCGCCCGTCTTGTATAATATTCGACGTCTGTAGGAAGCAGGAATGACGCAAACAGTGACAGTGTTGGCATGACATGTACTTACTGTTCATACCAACATTTCTTTAGTGCACACTGTAATGAAATTTGTGGAATAACACACGAAAGAAATATTTCTGTGTTCTTTAACGAATTATTTTAATTTTCATTAAATTATTTTATATTACCTGTAAACCAGGCGTTGTCCGGGTATTTATTAATTTATTCAAGCTTGGACTTAGTATTTCTCATATCCCTTCTCACTCTGTCCATTCCCTTTTCTTAATAACATGTCCAATTTCGAAGGCACATTCAGCTGTATGTATGTATACTGTAGAAACTATGAATTTAACGTCATATCCAATGCCGTAATATAGTCCATGAACAGCGGAAAAGTAGTAGGCGAGAAACGTTTTTCCTTTCATCGTTTTCCTGTGATTGTCAGCGAGAAAAAGTGTAATAAAGGTTTGAAATTATGTTTAATGTGTGTTGCAAGTCGCTATCACACGATTTGGCAGTTTCTTGCTATTCCTATTGTTTATGACGTCATACATGTTCAACCATAAGTAGTATGTGGTTCTTACCCTTACAGCAATTGTTGCCTCACGGTAAGGTATATGTGTACCAAATTTAGTTGAAATCAGTGCATTGTTTTTGCTTAATACGGAAATTTTTCGCGCATCTAATATCTCGAACTATTTGTCCTAAAAAAAAAAAAAAAGTTCTTTACCAGGTTCTCGAGTTTTAGCGAGACTAACAAACTGCAATTCATTTTTATCTTTGACAGTTCAGATCATGTGAAGCAAACTTTACTCCTTCAAAGTATATTTCTGAACGCACCCAACAATCAAGTCATTATTTTACATGTTTTAAATCTAAATTTTCCTCGCAATTTTTCCACATTTTTTCACCGTTTAAACCTTCCATGAACTTCCACGAATTTGACATGAACATTATCCTGGACATGTGTGCGTGATTTAACCACTTTTTCTGCCCATTACCGAGTCGATACTTAGTTTAATGAAGCTTTTATAAACCTAATGGGTGTAATGCTCTTACAACCATGTGGCAATTGATTGTTATTCATAGAAAAAAATCGCTTTCGGGTTTTCCTAATTTTCCTACTTTCCGGGTGACTCTTCCAAATTTTTATAAGATGCGAACCTTCTTCTTACCTTCAACATGAAATATACAAAATTGTATCGAAATTGGACGAACGGTATTGATAGCACAGTGGAAAAAGCTTCTTAGTTTTTCCCGGTTTTCCACTTTTCCGGACCACTTTTCCATATTTTACCACCGTTTAAATCTTTTCTTGACTTACACGAATATTTCAAGACTAAAATTAGCCAAATCGGTTCAGCCGTTCTCGAGTTTTAGCGAGACTAACTACAGCAATTCATTTATATATATATATATATATATATATATATATATATATATATATATATATATATATAAAGTGAAATGCATATGCACTCGTTAGGGGTCAGTTCCTTATATCTTTGATTGTGAATTAATGCTAGAGCAGATTTTGGTTAGCTGTGGAAGAGGGATATGTAGGTAATGATATGGACAAAGGTCAATCCATGAAACGCCTGGTTTGATTAATGCGCAAGCGTGTTATTTAATACTAGCTTTTATGCCCGTGCTTCGCAACGGTTGTTAAAGAAGGTCCTGTGTATATCATGGTTCTTTGGGTTCCGGACGTAGGTCAGCAAAAACACAATCCTTCGATCTCTCTGTCAATAAACTCCGTTCTCCTAGCCAAGATGTCAAATTTAAGTAGAAGTCATTGTCGAAAACGATGAATGTTCATATAGTTTTTCATACTAAGAGTGAAATTAATTTAATTTAATGTTAGGTTGTGTTCATAAAGTTACACATTGCAACAGCAGCGCCGAAAGCTGCTGGCAAATTACATTTCTGAAAACGATATTGCATAAGTGCGAATATTAATTTGTAACAGTTTTCACAAATATCTTCTTGAATAGGAGTTTGGAATGAATTGTAGGACTGTGTGAATCATGAGACTTTATACAAAAGAGTTTCGCGTGAATGTGCTGGTCATAATGAGATGTGACAACAACGGATGTATCTGATTCGGTAATGTTTGACTTTCTATCCTGGCGGTCTCGTGTTTTAATGTTGGCAACATCAATAAAACTATATAAAATCGTTGCAAAGATGACCGAACCTCATAGAGTGTAGATAAATACTGCTGTTCCTGCTGCATGCTTGATTTCACGACAAAAAAATTGCATTTCACGAGATTGGCTTATGACGATGTGACATGATATTCGTTATTCAACATCTGTTGCCAACATTATCACAGGAGGCCGCCGGGATATGAGTAGGACCTACGTCGCATAGAAGACCCAGCTGTCAAACTTAACACCTTTCACAGCAGAGAGTGTCGCGGCTATATGTATCAGAGATCACTGATTAGCACAGACCAGTGAGCTTACTGGCACAGACATATCAATATATATGGCCTAAGAGACATTCGTTAATGTTTGTCTGTGTTTCCACCACGCTTCCACGACAGTGATCAATGTTCCACGAGTATTTTTATCTTTGAGTCTATCTGGATTTTTATCTTTGTTTTGTGTGTCTGTTCATAGTCGGTAATGTGTGGTAGACGGAAACATGTGATCTATTTAAAAAAATTGCGTATTTGATATTCCTCGTGGTTACTAAAGTCTGAAAGGACCCCATTGTCTGACGATTGAAAGAATAACAGTTTTTGACTCGTGCCGTAAAGTTCGTAAGTCACAGAGTATATAGTTTTTCCTAAGAGTATTTATTGCATATTTTGCGAATTTTTGCTCGTCACACTCACCCACTGCCACGCACCTTGACCAAACTCCCTTACTAACGTCATTAGACCAAGGGCTATCTACCACCACAACCACGAGTGCGTGGCAGTATGTGGTCATGGAGAAAAGTCTGTCAGCACGTAGACACACAAGCCTTTTATATATAGGTAGAATAGAAGATTATGAGGCCATCCAGCCACAAGATTAATTAATGTATGATAGTAACGAGGTAGGTACAAGACAATGAAAGGACCCGTTCTAATACTTTATTAGCAATAGGCCTTTTCAATTTTTGTGTATTAGATAATGAAAAGTAGTAACGCCAGTATTACAAAAACAAATCTTTAATCATTATAAAAGTCGAAGTATTTTGTAGTTAATAAAAACAAAATTGCACATTTTGGAAAAATAGTGACACAGAAGCTTTATCATACAATGTCAAAATTGTTTGCAGTACTGTTAAGAATAATCATTTTCAGCTTGGAGTTCAGGCGATGCCAGTGAAGGTCGGTGGTGGCCATTGTACTGTGTGCAGCGCAGCGACGTTTCGCTGGGTCCGCGGCGCTCCGTCGTCAGAGCCTGGCTACTCGACGACCAGCTGGACGGGCACGGGCTGCGGCCGGATGATGTCCTGGCTCTTGTGCACGGCGGAGCGCGCCCAGGGCGCGTGCACCTGGAAGGTCGCCTCGCGGTGCAGCGAGCTGGGGCCCGGCCCGGGGGCGGGCACTTGGGGGCGGCGCGGGGGCGGGGGCGGCGCGGGGGCGGCGGGCGCAGTCTCCGGGGGCGGCAGCGGCGCCGCCACCACCGCCACGACCACCGCCAGCAGCGTCGCCGCCACCTGCGGTACGCACGCGTTCCCTCCGTCAGCCGAAAAATTTAAACAGCTAGTCCTCCTCCTGTAGAAGCTAGAAAGGCCCCTACTATTCTCAGAACTGAATGAGACTGTACCCGGTAAACGTGAGATTTGTATATCGCACAATCCGTATGGCACCTCGTTAACCTTCTAATTGATTGTCCCGAGATAACGCGGGCTTTGTGGCTATGTAGACTTTCCCGGCGTATTAATTGATCAAATTCTTCAAGGGTTTCCATCCAGATCATTCTGTCATCGGAACGCAATATTTCTGCCGTCCAACTGGCCGCCATCATCAGGTGAGGAAGCTAAGCCGCTCTCGCCGTGACTGAGTGAAACTGTGGAAAGGCTTCTTGCTCTACAGGGTGTCCCAGCTATCTTGTCCACCCAAAATATCTCTGGAACAATAACAACTATTGGAAAACGACTTTCACCGGTGTCAATGTACGGCTGGGGCCCATGAATGCACATATTTGGAAACATTCTAAAACGAAAGCAAATGTGTTTTTTAACACAAACTTATGTTTTTTTTCTTTTTAAATGGACACCCTATATTTTTTCTTCAGCAATCCATAGCATGACAAATCACATAAACAATGGCGCTGATTGCTTCGCAATATTCCGAGATATTGCGACGCGAAGTTGATGCTTGAAATACGCGAAACGCGCGGCTAGCGCACGTCCTGAGCAGCATGGGGTTCTCGCCTGAGTCTCAGGACGTGCGCTAGCCCCGCGTTTCGCCTATTTCAAGCGTCAACTTCGCGTCGCAATATCTCGGGATGTAATTGGAATATTGCGATGCAATCAACGCAATTGTTTATGTAATATGTCATGTTATGGATTGCTGAAGAAAAAATATAGGATGTCCATTAACAAAAAACATAAGTTTGTGTTAAAAACACTTTTGCTTTCGTTTTAGTATGTTTCCAAATATGTACATTCATGGGCCACAGACGTACATTGATACCGGTGAATGTCGTTTTCTAATAGCTGTTACCGTTGCAGAGATATTTTGGGTGGACAAGATAGCTGGGACACCCTGTATATACGCAACGAAAGTACGAAGGCGCATGCGCTAAGTACAGAGGGATTGAGTATACAAGTAGCTGCTGACCCCTGGCGCGAGGGAAGTTGTAGCCCCTCCAGTGGTTTTGGTAAAATAGAGGCAGCCCTTCCACAGTTCCACTCAGTCACGGCGAGAGCGGCTTAGCTTCCTCACCTGATGATGGCGGCCAGTTGGAGCGCAGAAATATTGTGTTCAGATGACAGAATGACTCGGATGGAAACCCGTGAAGAATTTGATCAACTCGGGCTTTGATTATTTCGTTCGGAAATATTATCCCCAGATAACGTTTGATTCCAAATTTTTCGCGTTCCTGAAGCGGAATGCCAGTAACAATTTTTGTAGTTGCCTCTGTTGCTGATATCAGGAGTTTTCTTTTAGCAGATTCGCGATTTGTTTGTATACTTATTCAATCAATGCTTCGTTCTTCAGCATAATTTCAGTGCCATTGTGGTATTTTACCGACTTAACTACTCTAAATAAATAGTGATTATTCCAGCGACTAACAAAGAACAGTTGAGTATAACGTGATTTAACAAATATTTGCATAGATTTTTCCTGACTCAGAATAACGTGTGATTGCACCTTTTATCTGAACCAACCTTCAATAACACCTTAAATTTTCAACACAGAAGTGAAATGAACTGTCACAGTAATTCATATTTCAAAAAGGCTAAATATAAGTAGAAGGAAAGGTCAGTTCTTGTAGTTTTGTGGAACAAATAGATTACTACGAGCTGAAAACAAGCTACTGACAACAATTTGTGTTAATAAAATGTTAATGTTTGTGCAAAATAGTTAATATCCCAAAGTTCTTCACAGATTATTTTGCAATTTTGAAAATACTTCAAGGTTTTTAAATACCTATTTTTTATGGAGGTTTTATAGTTTTCTTTTAACAACGTTTCCCAATAATTAAATTTATATGAATTTATGTATGACATAAATTTAAAAAAATTACATACATACCAAAACATGCGTGTGTTCTTGGTCAATGTTGTGTCTAAATTTTGGAATTTTCGGTCAAATCTTTCGGAGATTTGCTGTTAGGAACACCTACATTCAAGTAAAATGTAAATGTTCGGTTATTCATAAACTCCGAACTTCGATTATTATCCATAAAATAAATTCAAATTTTGACACAGTGTTGTACTTGATTTCGCACAAGTTTTTAAATACCCACTGGATCATCATATGGGTTATGGGAATATACATATACATGGCACGTTTTAAAAGTGTAAGGGTTAGTTAGCACAAAAAATAACCACCATTTGACTGATAATTATGTATTCATTTTCACAACCAGGTTTCAGCATTAGGCCAGTCTCATGATATATATAATGTTTATAGAGCTTATGGGACTTAACTACCGGGACATCAGTCCCTAAACTTACAAACTACTCATGAACTAGCTTAAAGACGGCACAAACATTCATGCTCGAGGGGGGATCGAACCCCCTGCCGCAGCGGCCGTGCCCACTCCAGACATACACAAAATCATACTTCGTTTTCAGTAATGTGACCTTATTAAGTTGTACCAGGATGTGAAAGGCACATGACTTCCTAAGGATGTATTTTTGTAATAGGCCTAATGCACAGTTCATTTACGCATAATGAGACCAAAGGACGCTGAAGATTTTTAGTCCACTGATACATAAAAGAACTGCACGAGCAGCAATTAAGCGTCAGTAGTCTAACGAACATTTGTGTTATTTTTTTCGTGTTATTTAGCTTTCAATTATGCCGATCTTCCACTAATAAGCGAAACAATAATACACCTTTGTATCTACAAAAAAAAAAAAAAAATAAATAAATAAATAAATTGAGAAACTTCAACAATAGAAGATTCATTTTCAACGGATCGGTAACTTTGGACGCTTATGACATTTTGGCGCTTGGTCTAGTTATACGAAACACCGTCCAATTGGAAATCACTGTGTTTATTTAAGCTTTTTACTAATTTATTTCGTTTTGGAGAGTTTGCAACATTCACAATGAGTCCACCGGCATAGAAAAAATTCACATTTTATCTGGAAACGTGCTGTCAAGCAGTGGACTGCTCCCCGGTAACGTTAGCAGGCGTGCGACGTGTGCCGACGAACGCGCGGCTAAAAATATTTGCCGCTCGCGCGGTAAACTATTTTTGCTCCCCATGCAGGCGATCGGCGCTTCGCCGCAAAGCGAAGCGTGAGCCTGACGTGTAAGCGAGAGGGCGCTTCTCACAGAGGGCTCGGGGCAGATTTATCTCGCGGCCGCAGAGAGAGAGGCGAGCTGAACACCGCGCCACGCCGCCCTGCCCGCGTCAACGTAGCCACGTACGGGGGTGGCACGGCGGCGGCCGTGGCTGTGACGAATAGGGCGGCGGCTGCGGCTGACGGCTGGGGGTGTTTCTCACCACCCACCACCCCGCCCTGTCCTGTCCTGTCCTGTGCTGTACTTTACTGGCGCCGTGCATCAAACGCCGCCAGCCACTGGTCCAGGCCAGCCACTCTACCCACAGCTGTTGCCCGAACACTGCTAGTTAACCCCCTACCTACCCCCACGCCGACACGAACCCCGTAGCCTCCCACCAAGCGTGTGAGTGGTCATGTACCTGCCCAGTAAAACACAACTGCTGCGCGTTCATCAGTGCCACTAACGTCAACATTGTTGCGGGTATGAAAAATGTTAGGAAGTCCTTTCTGAAAGCATTTGTCTGTAGTGTAGCATTGTACGGGAGTGAAACGAGGACGATAAGGAGATCAGACAAAAAGATTATAGAAGCTTTCGAAATGTGGTGCTACAGACGAATGATGAAGATTATATGGGTAGATCACGAGACTAATGAGGAGGTGCTTAACCGAATTGGAGAGAAAAGGAGTTTCTGGCATATCCTAAGAGAAGGGATAGGAGGAGGAGGAAGGAAGCTTGGAGTTTAACGTCCCGTCGACAGCGTGTTCATTAGAGACGGATTCTCCGTGAAAAAAATACATTACTTTTTTATGATTAACTAGCTGACCCGGAGAACTTCGTATCACTTACCTCTTAAAGTAAACCATATTAATATAAATCAAATGTATTTTAGACTCAGTAGTTTTATAAAGGCATCATCAGATAGTCTAAGTATCGGTGAACGTCTAATGTGCAAAGGCTTATCGCAATCGTACGAATGATATTGATATCCAATATAAAAGAGCTGTTTCTGTTTTCCCCCTATTTTTTCTATTTTCTGGCCAACTATTCCAAACTTTTAATTCACTCAAACCTTCATCTCGCAATGAAGTCTAATGTGCAAAAATTTATCGCAGTCAGATGAATGGTATTGATATGTCATAAAATATATCATTCTATTTCTTTCAGAATTTTCCAATTTTCTGGGAGACTTTTCCAAATTTTTATTTCATAAGAACGTTCATCTTTCGTTGAACGTCAAATGATCAAAATTTTATTGCAATCTGATGAAAGGTTCTCGACTTATAGTGTTGAGTATTTTAGAAACACATTGAAAAAGGAACTTGATTAGAATTTTACCACTTTCCCTTTTAATTGTTCCTATTTTTTTTACTGAAAACTTTTCCAAGACCATAATAAACAAACAAACAAAAAATTACCCCTCTCCGTCGTGGGCATACTTACTTATAGTGCCGCACTCAATCAAAAACATGCTGAAAAACGCATTTTAAGTTTTTATCAAACATTCAAATTTTACAAAACAATTATTTCATACAAACCTTATCCTGTCGAGCGGCAATTGATTTTTATTTATAGAAGAAAACGCTTTCGGCTTTTTCTAAATATTCCTGCTTTCCGGGTGACTTTTCCAAATTTTTATTTGATGCGAACCTTCCTCTTGCTTTCAACATGGAATGTACAACATTTTATCGCAATTGGACCAACGGTTTGATACCTCACTAGAAAAAGGTGTTTCAGTTTTTCCCGATTTTCCTCTTTTCCGGACAACTTTTCCACGTTTTATCACCGTTTAAACCTTCCCTGGACTTACACGAATCTTTCAAGACTAAAATTAGCCAAATCGGTTCAGCCGTTCTCGAGTTTTAGCGAGACTAACTAACAGCAATTCATATATATATATATATATATATATATATATATATATATATATATATATATATATATCAATCGCTGGAAATTATGTAAGAATATCAATTCCAGCACCCGTAATTTTTTTAATTAAGTTCAAAGGGAAACGTAAATCTCCAGGAACGGATTCTAAAGTTTCAGAAGACTGTAACTCAACATATACTTATTTTCTATTTTTAGTCACTCTGAGGCACCTTGCACCATACTGTACATCATCCTCTGGATTTTTTTTTTCTGGACTTCTCAGTGGCCAACTGTGCTGCATACATTGCTTTATCAGTGCGAACCATGTCCATCTGTTCTAGTTCTCTGATGCAACTTGTTCCAGGATTAATTCCCGTACGCTGTACCACTTTCATCCTCCTAATGTTACCATCATTTTAAAAGCAGTAACAGAATCACTGACCTCCATTTTAGTGCCTTCATTGCAACAAAAAATTGTTTGGTAAGCAAGTCCATACAATATTATTGAACAACTCTTGAAATATTCGTGTAAGTCCAGGGAAGGTTTAAACGGTGATAAAATATGGTAATGTTGTCTGGAAAAGAGGTAAATCGGGAAAACTGAAATAGGTTTTTCCAGTTAGATGTCAATATCGTTCGTCCAATTGCGATAAAATTTTGTACATTTCATGTTGAAAGCCAGAGGAAGGAAAAGTTTCCCGGAAAATTGGAAAATTTAGAAAAAAATAGAGATTTTTCTGTGCAATATCAATACCATTCATCTGACTGCGATAAAATTTTGCACATTCGACGTTCAAAGCGAAAGGAAGGTATGAGTGAAGTAAAACAACCAAGTCATTATTTTACATGTTTTAAATCTAAATTTTCCTCCCAATTTTTTCCATATTTTATCACCGTTTAAACCTTCCCTGATATTCCACGAATGTGACATGAACATTATCCTGGACATGTGTGCGTGATTTGTAGACTCTTTCCGTCCGCTGTCGAGCCGATACTTAGCTACTGGGTCTACAGCATATGATTTAAATTAATATGGTATATATTAAGAAGTACGTGATACGAAGCTCACCGGGTCATCTAGTACTCTATAAACATGGAGCTAGTGAAATTACACGAAGTACTGCAGTTCGTTCGATAGCTTCTACCACGGTACCACGGTGATATCTCGGCATCTGGTTTTGCGCATTACTCGATCGGGGCGTCGTTGACATTTTCGCGATAGCTTCCGTGTGTGACGAACGCTGTCAAAATTACTAAAAGTTTCCGGGATATTATGCCGTGGTCTAGTGGATTTGTTGTGGAAACCCAACGTTTCGTCCCCGACTGCGGAGGACAGCCTCAAGGGGATCGTGGCACTTTTGAATGTGCGATACAGATCCTGGCTCGCTACTGACTGAAGCCAAACTCCGTTTACGAGGGCTCGCGCGCAGAGGTGTGACGTCAGATGATTGACATGTGCGCGCAATTCATCGTTGCCGATTGTCGCCGTCCGATAAATCGTCCCATGATGGAAGACTGTTACATTTCTTCTTCATTTAGTTTCACGCCCTCCTCCATCCTATTGAAATTATTGGGACGTCTTACAATTTCTATAGCCTCTCTGTACAGTCTTTCGTGGTATCCATTGTGGCTGCTAAAACCTGAGTCTTATCAAATTGAATAAGGTGGTCCCCCGGTTGAAAAACATGTTCAACAACAGCTGATCTGTCAATCTCTCCCTTTCTACAGTTCTCCTTGTGCTCATCTAGTCGTTTTTTGACTGTTCTTTTTGTGGTACCCACGTATACGTCTCCACAGCTACACGGAATCC